>OX638412.1:11688450-12888450 GCA_951813805.1 Limnephilus auricula | reverse complement strand
TTAAAAAACAAAATGGCGACCGTAATTTTGAATAATATGAAATCCCCATCCTCGCTTTGTCAGAATCGATATGTCACATGATTAACCTAAGAAAAGTCCTAAAAAACAAAACTGCCACCGTAATTTTGACTAATATGAAATCCCAATCCTCGCTTTGCCAAAATCGACATGTCACATGACTAACCTAAGAAAGTCTTAAAAAAACAACATGGCGACCGAAATTTTGACTAATATGGAATCCCCATCCTCGCTTTGTCAGAATCGATATGTCACATGACTTACCTAAAAAAAGTCTTAAAAAACAAAATGGCGACTGTAATTTTAACTAATATGAAATCCCCATCCTCGCTTTGTCAGAATCGATGTGTCACATGATTAACCTAAAAAAAGTCTTAAAAAACAAAACTGCAACCGTAATTTTGAATAATATGAAATCCCAATCCTCGCTTTGCCAAAATCGACATGTCACATGACTAACCTAAGAAAAGTCTTAAAAAACAAAATGGCGACCGTAATTTTAACTAATATGAAATCCCCATTCTCGCTTTGTCTGAATCGATATGACAAACCTAAGTTTCATCGCAATCGGATGGATAGTAGATGAAATAATTTCATAATGCCAGAGCTTACTATTACGCGTAGAAACCACCCCGGGCATGCACACATCAAATTCCCAAAGTTTCATCGCAATCGGATGAATAGTATAGGAAATAATTTCAGTACGCCAGAGCTTATTATTATATAGAAACGCCATGCATAAAATCCCCAAAGTTTTATCGCAATCGGATGAATAGTATTGGAAATAATTTCATTACGCCAGAGCTTTCTATTAGGTATATATAAAACCAATCCTGAGTATGCACACATATAATTCCCAAAGTTTCATCTAATCGGATGAATAGTATATCAAATAATTTCATAACACCAGTTCTCACGATGACAGGGCATCGATGACGGGCATCAGAAACGGCGCTCTACAATTTTTTATTACTGAGCAAAAAATATTATATCAAACTATATTTCATTACAATAAAAAAATAAGCGAAAAAATCTTTCAAAAACCTGTTAAAAAAATAAATGTCTATAGAAAAACCAACAACTATCTACCATCTTTGGTAATTTAAAAAAAAAATCATTTCATTAATTTGTAATACGATGGATAGTACCTACCATCTTTGGTGCCTTTTTTATTTCAAATCATTAATTTGAAATACGGTGGAAAAAGTTTTATCTTCAGTTCATACATACAGTACCTACCCAGTTATAATGTTCTATCAGTCGTGAAGTTAGTCGCAAGCAATAAAGTACCTACCCGGTGGCTAGAGTGTTCGCACTTCTACTGGCCGCAAAAAATTTTCATTCATGACGAAACGTTTTTTACACAATTTTTTCGCTAGATGTCAAAAGTTTGGCAAAGTTTAGCGGCAAATTTATAATGAAGAGGGTTAGATGTTTTGCCTGAATAAGATGGCCAATCCTCTCGTCTACGATCCTATTCAAAAACATTGCCACCAGAATGATTTTTTACGACCCAATCTCGAATGCCGTGGAACCCTCTCATATGTAAAATTTTCAAGCGAGTCGCCTAAGAAAATTTAAAAAACACACCTCAAGATAATGTTTTGTACTCAAATTTGTCGTGAAGGTCTGACGATAAATTTTTCCTTTTTTGATGGGCGAACCTGGCGGCTGGCAATATAACTTTGAATTTCTTCTTCGAATAATGAGCGCTTCTAGTTTTCGCCGCTAGGTTTTAATACATCAGTTTCATTAGTAGTTTTTTTTTTTTGCATCAGTTTTTTTATATGAAAATTTGCAATTGGTAAAATTCTGGCTGAATTTTTCCCATACAAATCAGGTCTGAAAAAATCGTATGTATTTTCATCCACGGTCGCTGTCTCGCGAAAATCAGCTTTGAGGTCGGTTAAAATTGAGGGGCAGAATGGTCGTTTTTCGCGAGACTGCAAAACACTTAATCGGTCATCCACGGTCGCTGTCTCGCGAAAATCAGCTCTGAGGTCGGTTAAACTCGAGGGGCAGAGTGGTCGTTTTTCGCGAGACTGCGATTGTCTTAAAATCTGGTGGTCAAGAGCATTAATATTAACTAGCTTTTGCCCGTTGCAACGCAACTAATTGGTTAAAGCACTACGCGATTTGACGTTTGAAGGTGGATGAAATAAAAAGTGTGTGCGTACATTTTTTTTCATATTAAATATTTGGAGAAAAAAAAACTATGTATGAATGTGGATGAAGCAAGGCTTGTGAGCCTTCACAGGGTTTGTGAAAATTGAATATTTTTAAAATATGAAGTATTTTTAAAATTAAAGAATTTTGAAATTTGAATATTTAGAAATTTTGGGTTTTTTAAAATCTACATGGTAACCATAAATTTAACTAAAATAAAATCCCCTTCCTCGCTTTGTCAGAATCGATATGTCACAAAACTAACCTAAGAAAAGTCTTAAAAAACAACATGGCGATCGAAATTTTGACTAATATGAAATCCCCATCCTCGGTTTGTCAGAATCGATATGTCACATGACTAACCTAAGTAAAGTCTTCAAATACAAAATGGCGCCCGTGATTTTAACTAATATGAAATCCCCATTCTAGCTT
This sequence comes from Limnephilus auricula, assembly GCA_951813805.1. NCBI lineage: Eukaryota > Metazoa > Arthropoda > Insecta > Trichoptera > Limnephilidae > Limnephilus > Limnephilus auricula. The sequence continues at coordinate 12,885,834 of OX638412.1, read as the reverse complement.
TGTCTGAATCGATATGACAAACCTAAGTTTCATCGCAATCGGATGGATAGTAGATGAAATAATTTCATAACGCCAGAGCTTACTTAATGTTATGCGTAGAAACCACCCCGGGCATGCACACATGAAATCCCCAAAGTTTCATCGCAATCGGATGAATAGTATAGTATGAAATTCCCATCCTCTCTTTGTCAGAATCGATATGTCACATGACTAACCTAAGTAAAGTCTTAAAAAACAAAATGGCGACCGTAATTTTAACTAATATGAAATCCCCATCCTCGCTTTGTCTGAATCGATATGTCACATGACTTACTTAAGAAAAGTCTTAAAAAACAAAATGGCGACGGTAATTTTGACTAATATGATATCCCCATCCTCGCTTTGTCAGAATCGATATGTCACATGATTAACCTAAGTAAAGTCTTAAAAAACAAAATGGCGACCGTAATTTTAACTAATATGAAATCCCCATCCTAGCTTTGTCTGAATCGATATGTCACATGACTTACCTAAGAAAAGTCTTAAAAAACAAAATGGCGACCGTAATTTTGACTAATATGATATCCCCGTCGTCGCTTTGTCAGAATCGATATGTCACATGATTAACCTAAGTAAAGTCTTAAAAAACAAAATGGCGATTGTAATTTTAACTAATATGAAATCCCCATCCTCGCTTTGTCTGAATCGATATGTCACATGACTTACCTAAGAAAAGTCTTAAAAAACAAAATGGCGACCGTAATTTTGACTAATATGATATCCCCATCCTCGCTTTGTCAGAATCGATATGTCACATGATTAACCTAAGTAAAGTCTTAAAAAACAAAATGGCGACCGTAATTTTGACTAATATAAAATCCCCACCCTCGCTTTATCAGAATCGATATATCACATGACAGACCTAAGTTTCATCGCAATCGGATGGATAGTAGATGAAATAATTTCATAATGCCAGATCTTACTATTATGCGTAGAAACCACCCCGGGCATGCACACATCAAATTCCCAAAGTTTCATCGCAATCGGATGAATAGTATAGGAAATAATTTCAGTACGCCAGAGCTTATTATTATATAGAAAAGCCATGCATAAAATCCCCAAAGTTTTATCTCAATCGGATGAATAGTATTGGAAATAATTTCATTACGCCAGAGCTTTCTATTAGGTATATATAGAACCCATCCTGAGTATGCACACATCAAATTCCCAATGTTTTATCTCAATCGGATGAATAGTATATCAAATAATTTCATAACACCAGTTCTCACTATCATATTTAGAAACCATGCCGAGCATCGATGACGGGCATCAGAAACGGCGCTCTACAATTTTTTATTACTGAGCAAAAAATATTAAATCAAACTATATTTCGTTGCAATAAAAAAATAAGCGAAAAAATCTTTCAAAAACCTGTTAATAAAAATAAATGTCTATAGAAAAACCAACAATTATCTACCATCTTTGGTAATTTAAAGAAAAAAATCATTTCATTAATTTGTAATACGATGGATAAAAGTACCTACCATCTTTGGTGCCTTTTTTATTTCAAATCATTAATTTGAAATACGGTGGAAAAAGTTTTATCTTCAGTTCATACATACCAGTTATACCTACCCAGTTATAATGTTCTACATATTTTTTATAAGGGCAAGACTGAACCATACAAATTAGCATAACCTCCTTCAATAAAAGCCTGAAAATCGAATTCCGCCATCTTTTTAAAAACATTTTCATACAAAACCTACACGGATAATGTTGCGGAGGTTTTGATTCAGGCTAGGTCACTATACTCGCTGTGATCAGTCGTGAAGTTAGTCGCAAGCAATAAAGTACCTACCCGGTGGCTAGTGTTTTCGCACTTCTACTGGCCGCAAAAAATTTTCATTCATGACGAAACGTTTTTTACACAATTTTTTCGCTAGATGTCAAAAGTTTGGCAAAGTTTAGCGGCAAATTTATAATGAAGAGGGTTAGATGTTTTGCCTGAATAAGATGGCCAATCCTCTCGTCTACGATCCTATTCAAAAACATTGCCACCAGAATGATTTTTTACGACCCAATCTCGAATGCCGTGGAACCCTCTCATAAGTAAAATTTTCAAGCGAGTCGCCTAAGAAAATTTAAAAAACACACCTCAAGATACTGTTTTGTACTCAAATTTGTCGTGAAGGTCTGACGATAAGTTTTTCCTTTTTTGATGGGCGAACCTGGCGGCTGGCAATATAACTTTGAATTTCTTCTTCGAATAATGAGCGCTTCTAGTTTTCGCCGCTAGGTTTTAATACATCAGTTTCATTAGTAGTTTTTTTTTTTTTGCATCAGTTTTTTTATATGAAAATTTGCAATTGGTAAAATTCTGGCTGAATTTTTCCCATACAAATCAGGTCTGAAAAAATCGTATGTATTTTCATCCACGGTCGCTGTCTCGCGAAAATCAGCTTTGAGGTCGGTTAAAATTGAGGGGCAGAATGGTCGTTTTTCGCAAGACTGCAAAACACTTAATCGGTCATCCACGGTCGCTGTCTCGCGAAAATCAGCTCTGAGGTCGGTTAAACTCCAGGGGCAGAGTGGTCGTTTTTCGCGAGACTGCGATTGTCTTGCCAGGGCTTACTATTATGCGTAGAAACCACCCCGGGCATGCACACATCAAATTCCCAAAGTTTCATCGCAATCGGATGAATAGTATTGGGAATAATTTCAGTACGCCAGAGCTTATTATTATATAGAAACGCCATGCATAAAATCCCCAAAGTTTTATCGCAATCGGATGAATAGTATTGGAAATAATTTCATTACGCCAGAGCTTTCTATTAGGTATATATAGAACCCATCCTGAGTATGCACACATATAATTCCCAAAGTTTCATCTCAATCGGATGAATAGTATATCAAATAATTTCATAACACCAGTTCTCACGATGACAGGGCATCGATGACGGGCATCAGAAGCGGCGCTCTACAATTGTTTATTACTGAGCAAAAAATATTATATCAAACTATATTTCATTGCAATAAAAAAATAAGTGAAAAAATCTTTCAAAAACCTGTTAAAAAAATAAATGTCTATAGAAAAACCAACAATTATCTACCATCTTTGGTAATTTAAAAAAAAAAATCATTTCATTAATTTGTAATACGATGGATAAAAGTACCTACCATCTTTGGTGCCTGGTGGAAAAAGTTTTATCTTCAGTTCATACATACAGTACCTACCCAGTTATAATGTTCTATCAGTCGTGAAGTTAGTTGCAAGCAATAAAGTACCTACCCGGTGGCTAGAGTGTTCGCACTTCTACTGGCCGCAAAAAATTTTCATTCATGACGAAACGTTTTTTACACAATTTTTTCGCTAGATGTCAAAAGTTTGGCAAAGTTTAGCGGCAAATTTATAATGAAGAGGGTTAGATGTTTTGCCTGAATAAGATGGCCAATCCTCTCGTCTACGATCCTATTCAAAAACATTGCCACCAGAATGATTTTTTACGACCCAATCTCGAATGCCGTGGAACCCTCTCATATGTAAAATTTTCAAGCGAGTCGCCTAAGAAAATTTAAAAAACACACCTCAAGATACTGTTTTGTACTCAAATTTGTCGTGAAGGTCTGACGATAAATTTTTCCTTTTTTGATGGGCGAACCTGGCGGCTGGCAATATAACTTTGAATTTCTTCTTCGAATAATGAGCGCTTCTAGTTTTCGCCGCTAGGTTTTAATACATCAGTTTCATTAGTAGTTTTTTTTTTTTTGCATCAGTTTTTTTATATGAAAATTTGCAATTGGTAAAATTCTGGCTGAATTTTTCCCATACAAATCAGGTCTGAAAAAATCGTATGTATTTTCATCCACGGTCGCTGTCTCGCGAAAATCAGCTTTGAGGTCGGTTAAAATTGAGGGGCAGAATGGTCGTTTTTCGCGAGACTGCAAAACACTTAATCGGTCATCCACGGTCGCTGTCTCGCGAAAATCAGCTCTGAGGTCGGTTAAACTCGAGGGGCAGAGTGGTCGTTTTTCGCGAGACTGCGATTGTCTTAAAATCTGGTGGTCAAGAGCATTAATATTAATATACTAGCTTTTGCCCGTTGCAAGGCAACTAATTGGTTAAAGAACTAAGCGATTTGACGTTTGAAGGTGGATGAAATATAAAGTGTGTGTGTACATTTTTTTCATATTAAATATTTGGAGAAAAAAAAACTATGTATGAATGTGGATGAAGCAAGGCTTGTGAGCCTTCACAGGGTTTGTGAAAATTGAATATTTTTAAAATATGAAGTATTTTTAAAATTAAAGAATTTGGAAATTTGAATATTTAGAAATTTTGGGTTTTTTAAAATCTACATGGTGACCTAAAATTTAACTAATGTGAAATCCCCATCCTGGGTTTATCAGAATCGATATGTCACATGACTAACCTAAGTAAAGTCTTAAAATACAAAATGGCGGCCGTAATTTTGACTAATATGAAATCCCCATCCTCGCTTTGTCAGAATCGATATGTCACATGACTAACCTAAGTAAAGTCTTAAAAAACAAAACGGCGATCTTAATTTTAACTAATATGAAATCCCCATCCTCGCTTTGTCAGAATCGATATGTCACATGATTAACCTAAGAAAAGAAAAAACAAAACCGCCACCGTAATTTTGACTAATAAAAAATCCCAATCCTCGCGTTGCCAAAATCGACATGTCACATGACTAACCTAAGAAAAGTCTTAAAAAAACAACATGGTGACCGAAATTTTGACTAATATGAAATCCTTACCCTCGTTTTGTCAGAATCGATATGTCACATGACTAACCTAAGTAAAGTCTTAAAAAACAAAATGGCGACCGTAATTTTGACTAATATAAAATCCCCATCCTCGCTTTATCAGAAAAAACAAAATGGCGACCGAAATTTTGACTAATATGAAATCCCCATCCTCGCTTTGTCAGAATCGATATGTCACATGATTAACCTAAGAAAAGTCTTAAAAAACAAAACGGCCACCGTAATTTTGACTAATAAGAAATCCCAATCCTCGCTTTGCCAAAATCGACATGTCACATGACTAACCTAAGTAAAGTCTTAAAAAACAAAATGGTGACCGTAATTTTGACTAATATAAAATCCCCATCCTCGCTTTATCAGAATCGATATGTCACATGACTAACCTAAGAAAAGTCTTAAAAAACAACATAGCGACCGAAATTTTCACTAATATGAAATCCCCATCCTCGGTTTGTCAGAATCGATATGTCACATGACTAACCTAAGTAAAGTCTTAAAATACAAAATGGCGGCCGTAATTTTGACTAATATGAAATCCCCATCCTCGGTTTGTCAGAATCGATATGTCTCATGACTAACCTAAGTAAAGTCTTAAAATACAAAATGGCGGCCGTAATTTTGACTAATATGAAATCCCCATCCTCGGTTTGTCAGAATCGATATGTCACATGACTAACCTAAGTAAAGTCTTAAAATACAAAATGGCGGCCGTAATTTTGACTAATATGAAATCCCCATCCTCGGTTTGTCAGAATCGATATGTCTCATGACTAACCTAAGTAAAGTCTTAAAATACAAAATGGCGGCCGTAATTTTGACTAATATGAAATCCCCATTCTCGCTTTGTCTGAATCGATATGACAAACCTAAGTTTCATCGCAATCGGATGGATAGTAGATGAAATAATTTCATAATGACAGGGCTTACTATTAGAAACCAACCCGGGCATGCACACATCAAATTCCCAAAGTTTCATCGCAATCGGATGAATAGTATAGGAAATAATTTCAGTACGCCAGAGCTTATTATTATATAGAAACGCCATGCATAAAATCCCCAAAGTTTTATCGCAATCGGATGAATAGTATTGGAAATAATTTCATTACGCCAGAGCTTTCTATTAGGTATATATAGAACCCATCCTGAGTATGCACACACATAATTCCCAAAGTTTCATCTCAATCGGATGAATTTATTTATTTATTTATTTGAGACACAAACAGGATATTTATAGAACATTCATGTTGGTAATATAAAACAAAATTAAATACAAATATAAATATCCCTAGACTAATGTGTCTGCAGTAATCATATTTTCATATACTCATAAGCAAACACAAAGAAAAACAATGCCAGTATTTTTAAACTTAACTCTAAAAAACTTAATTATAATAATAAAAAATCGAACAAAAAGAAAATGTTATGAAAAAATAATAAAACAACAAACATTCTTTTAAACAACAAACTCTAAAAACTTAATTATAATAATAAAAAATCTAACAAAATAGTATATCAAATAATTTCACAACACCAGTTCTTACGATGACAGGGCATCGATGACGGGCATCAGAAGCGGCGCTCTACAATTTTTTATTACTGAGCAAAAAATATTATATCAAACTATATTTCATTGCAATAAAAAAATAAGCGAAAAAATCTTTCAAAAACCTGTTAAAAAAATAAATGTCTATAGAAAAACCAACAATTATCTACCATCTTTGGTAATTTAAAAAAAAATCATTTCATTAATTTGTAATACGATGGATAAAAGTACCTACCATCTTTGGTGCCTTTTTTATTTCAAATCACTAATTTGAAATACGGTGGAAAAAGTTTTATCTTCAGTTCATACATACAGTACCTACCCAGTTATAATGTTCTATCAGTCGTGAAGTTAGTCGCTAGCAATAAAGTACCTACCCGGAGGCTAGTGTGTACGCACTTCTACTGGCCGCAAAAAATTTTCATTCATGACGAAACGTTTTTTACACAATTTTTTCGCTAGATGTCAAAAGTTTGGCAAAGTGTAGCGGCAAATTTATAATGAAGAGGGTTAGATGTTTTGCCCGAATAAGATGGCCAATCCTCTCGTCTACGATCCTATTCAAAAACATTGCCACCAGAATGATTTTTTACGACCCAATCTCGAATGCCGTGGAACCCTCTCATATGTAAAATTTTCAAGCGAGTCGCCTAAGAAAATTTAAAAAACACACCTCAAGATACTGTTTTGTACTCAAATTTGTCGTGAAGGTCTGACGATAAATTTTTCCTTTTTTGATGGGCGAACCTGGCGGCTGGCAATATAACTTTGAATTTCTTCTTCGAATAATGAGCGCTTCTAGTTTTCGCCGCTAGGTTTTAATACATCAGTTTCATTAGTAGTTTTTTTTTTTTGCATCAGTTTTTTTATATGAAAATTTGCAATTGGTAAAATTCTGGCTGAATTTTTCCCATACAAATCAGGTCTGAAAAAATCGTATGTATTTTCATCCACGGTCGCTGTCTCGCGAAAATCAGCTTTGAGGTCGGTTAAAATTGAGGGGCAGAATGGTCGTTTTTCGCAAGACTGCAAAACACTTAATCGGTCATCCACGGTCGCTGTCTCGCGAAAATCAGCTCTGAGGTCGGTTAAACTCGAGGGGCAGAGTGGTCGTTTTTCGCGAGACTGCGATTGTCTTAAAATCTGGTGGTCAAGAGCATTAATATTAATACTAGCTTTTGCCCGTTGCAAGGCAACTAATTGGTTAAAGCACTAAGCGATTTGACGTTTGAATGTGGATGAAGCAAGAAGTGTGAGTGTCTACATTTTTTAAAAATTAAATATTTAAAAAAAAAAAAATCGATGTTTGAATGTGGATGAAGCAAGGATTGTGAGAACTACTCGGGTCCTGTGAGTTAATCGCTCAATTTTGTACACCTGCTACTTAGCCACTTTGGTCGCCCTGGTTAAAGCGTTCAGTATGGGCCTTTTCTCGCAAAAAGGGGCCTAGAAGTTTACGGCTCAATTTTTTCACTAATAAATTGTTTCTAAATTATATGATATGCACTCACTTTTATCATAACTCCCGTTACACCTATTTAAATCTTTTGTACAAATTTGATAACGCCAAAGCTCTGCATTATATAAAGAAAACTTCGCGGGCTTGCGCACAATAACTCACCAAAGTTTCATCGCAATCGGATGAATATTATTGTACATAATTTCATTACGCTAGAGCTCATTATTATATTTTAAAACCATTTCGAGCATGCACACATCATATCCCCAAAGTTTCATCGCAATCGGATGAATAGTATTGGAAATAATTTCATAATGCCAGAGCTTATTTTTATATATAGAAACCATCCCTAGCATGCCAACATCGAATTCCCAAAGTTTTATCTCAATCGGATGAAAAGTAAAGGAAATAATTTCATTACGCCAGAGCTTACTTTTATGCATAAAAACCATCCCAGGCATGTACACACCAAATCTCCAAAGTTTCATCTCAATCGGGTGAATAGTATATGAAATAATTTGATAACGCCAGAGCTTACTATTACGCATTGAAACCATCCCGGACATGCACACATCAAATCCCCAAAGTTTCATCGCAATCGGATGAATAGTATAGGAAATAATTTCATAAAACCAGAGCTTACTATTATGCGTAGAAACCAACCCGGGCATGCACACATCAAATCCCAAAAGTTTTGTCGCAATCAGATGAATAGTATTGGAAAAAATTTCATAACGCCAGAGCCTACTCTTTTACATAGAAACCATCCCGAGCATGCCAACATCGAATTCCCAAAGTTTCATCTCAATCGGATGGAAAGTATAGGAAATAATTTCATAACGCCAGATCTTACCATTATGCGTAAATAATTTCATAATTCCAGAGCTTACTATTATGCGTAGAAACCAACCCGGGCATGCACACATCAAATCCCAAAAGTTTTGTCGCAATCAAATGAATAGTATTGGAAAAAATTTCATAACGCCAGAGCTTACTCTTTTGCATAGAAACCACCCCGAGCATGCCAACATCGAATTCCCAAAGTTTCATCTCAATCGGATGAAAATTAAAGGAAATATTTTCATAACGCCAGAGCTTACTTTTATGCATAAAAACCATCCCAGGCATGCACACATCAAATCTCCAAAGTTTCACCTCGATCGGGTGAATAGTATATAAAATAATTTCATAAAGCCAGAGCTTACTATTATGCGTAGAAACCAACCCGGGCATGCACACATCAAATCCCAAAAGTTTTGTCGCCATCAGATGAATAGTATTGGAAAAAAACCTACCTAACCCTCAAACTAAAAATATTTGTTCATTTACCTACGTAATTTCTAAAAAAAAAAAACATTGCAATTTTATTACTTATTAAAAAAACCATCTTATCAAACTCAATTTTACTGCAGCAAAAAAATTACACAAAGAAATTCTTTAACAATATCCGGGTACCCGTGCACACGTATAATTATTTTTATTTTAAAATTTAATAATGTCCAAAGTAAACGAACGAATCCTGACCGATCTATTTTTCGATTTATATGCATATAAAAAATCTGTAGCACTGCATCGAACCCACCTAATTTATAAAAAGTACCTTCATACATACCTACCTACCCAGAGTACCTGTTCAGTACTTAGTTCCTACCTACCTGCATATCTACCTACCCCCGTGTACACCTACATTTTTTTGGAAATATCCATCTTTGGTTACTTTTTATTTTATTTTATATCATAATTTTTTTGTGATTTAAAGGAAAGAAGTTCTTACTTAGAGTAAATATCGATATTTGAATTCAATGCAATCCGCATGCCTAGTGAACTCCTGATTGGACAGTCGAAATGAACGACAGGGTCCGGCAAAATTTCCTCACTCATTATTACAAAAACCAATCGATTAAAAAATTGACTTTTTTTTTTTAATCGAATCTTTAATATTTTTTTATGGAAATGACATCTTTCAAGTGTCCACCTTTTGATTTCACGGACGCCATAACTCTTTTCGTAATAAATAATTATTAATAACGATAAATGTATAGAAAATTAGAAAAAAAACTTTGCATCTTATTTAGATAAATTTTAATGCGCCGCAAAAACGTTGGTCGCAAACGCCCGACAATATTTTCTAAACAAAAAAAAAATAAGGAAAAAATCATGAGTTTTAATAAAAAAATTAATCAGTATATTTCGAGCGGAATTTTTTTTACCACCCTGTTTCTGAATTTGAATTAAAAGACCGACAAACTGCAATCGGCATTTTTCAGAAGAAACGCATTTAGTACGTACCATCTTTGGTGATTTCTCTTAATTTCAAACCATTTATTTGTAATTCGATGGAGCAAAGTAGGTACCTACCCAGTGATAATATTATACGAATCCACTGGCAAGTAATCTTTTTAAATGTTGTAAAATTTGTCGGCGGATTTTTCATGGATTTTTTTGTAAAATGTCAAATTTTTAGCACGATATTGTGGAATATTTTCAATGGAATGCCACTAAAATAAGGGTTGAATAAGTTTTAGAAACCTTTTGCCATTGAATATATCAAAAAACATCTACGCCAGAGGCCGTCATTTTCAGGCAATTTCGTTTGCAAATGAAGGATTCTCAAATACGCCAAAGCTCAATTTTTTAAAGGCTAAAGTCTAATTTTTTTATTCAGGCCCTAGCACGCTTGCTCTATAACGATCGGTAGGATAACTATCGGTAACTTCTCATCGTTCCCTAGGACAACTGCACATCGCTAAAGTACAAACAATAGTTGATGTCGAATATGTTACGAAGGACACTTAGTCATTGTGACCTGTCACTTATTCGTTGGCGATCTGTAGTCATGCTAGGGAACGATGAGAAGTTACTGATAGTTATCCTATCGATCGTTATAGAGCGAGCGTGCTACGGCCTCTGCTGACCTACCGCAAAGGCCGTGAGGATCTTACGCTAAAAACATTCGCTGGGCGGGTAGGCTAACGCCTCTGCAATAGGTCATTTCAAGTGGTTCGCTATGTTTGGTGATTTAGAAGTGGTGCCTGGGTTCATGAGGTTTGTCCTGGTCTTGGCGGTGGATTAGTCTGCCCACCAATTTCGTGGCAGACCAGATCGGAAGAGACTGGTTTAGGGAGACTTTTTGGCTTCTTCAGCAGAGCTCTCTCGGAACATCACCTTGCACCGCAGTGGGAGGGATAAAATCATTCGTCCCTCACTCCACACACTGATTCCCAGATTCCTACCCATCCCTCATACATTTTTACTTCCCAGAACATCATCTCCTTACTTTCCTAAAAAGAACCCTTCACACAGCATCCCCAAAGATGACATAGGCCCTGAGGCGACTTAGATTAACCGGTTATAAAGGATTTGTTCATCCAATAAATGATTCACGGGGTGGCGGTACCAATGCACACCACCCACGCCGAATGATATTATAATATCACTAATGTACACTATTTAAAGAAGTACCTACGCTATTTGGCAAAAAAAATTGATCATCCTTAGTTATTTAAACAGTTTTATTCTCAATATTTGAAGAATAACATTCCCACGCAAGTAGGTACCTACCCACTGGTAAAATATTTTCTATGATCTCGGCAGCCTGAAGCTTATAATCGTTCGCATTTATAAACGTCAGAATTTTTTCAACTTTTGAAGATGTATCCTGAAATAATTTGCATGAAATGTGGTAAATGTAATGTATTATTGGAGTTTGGAAATCTATGGTTTTCAAAATTATAGAAAAACATCTTATCCACATAACCTATTTTTGACGTAATATTGATATACATGAGACTCGTCCAAATGTCAAATTTACATGCGAGACGCCATAGAATAATTTTCAAAAATGCCCCAACATTTCAGTACTTTGAAGGTCTGACGATAAATTTTTCCTTAATAAAGCATTTTTTTTTACTGGCTGCGAACATTTTAACAGTTTTTAACTCGGAATTTTTTTCGTAAACGTCAGAAATTACCGACGTTTGAAAACAAATCCTGACAAAATTTCCATGAAAAGTCGTAAATATAATATATTTTTAATGTTCCGAAACCTGTCGTAGTCGAAATAATACAAAAACATCTAAGCCAGGTATCTTTTTTAAGTCGCAATTTTGATTTACCTCGAGGCTCGTCGAAATGTAAAATTTTGAGGTGAGACGCCATACATTTAAAAAATATACACTTTACGATTTTAGTACTGAGGCTCTTTCAGAAATTTTTCGTGAAGGTCTGACGATAAATTATTCCTTTTTTGAGGGGCGAACCTGGCGGCTGGCAATATAACTTTGAATTTCATCGTCGAATAATGAGCGCTTCTAGTTTTCGCCGCTAGGTTTTAATACATCAGTTTTTTTAGCAGTTTATTTTTTTTACATCAGTTTTTTTATATGAAAATTTGCAATTGGTAAAATTCTGGCTGAATTTTTCCCATACAAATCAGGTCTGAAAAAATCGTATGTATTTTTATCCACGGTCGATGTCTCGCGAAAATCAGCTTTCGGGTCGGTTAAACTTAAGGGGGAGAGTGGTCGTTTTTCGCAAGACTGCGATTGACTTAAAATCTGGTGGTTACGAGCATTAATATATAACTAGCTTTTGCCCGTTGCAACGCAACTAATTGGTTAAAGTACTACGCGATTTGACGTTTGAAGGTGGATGAAATAAAAAGTGTGTGCGTACATTTTTTTTCATATTAAATATTTGGAGAAAAAAAAACTATGTATGAATGTGGATGAAGCAAGGCTTGTGAGCCTTCACAGGGTTTGTGAAAATGGAATATTTTTAAAATATGAAGTATTTTTAAAATTAAAGAATTTTGAAATTTGAAAATTTAGAATTTTGAAATTTGAATATTTAAAATCTACATGGTAACCATAAATTTAACTAAAATAAAATCCCCTTCCTCGCTTTGTCAGAATCGATATGTCACATGACTAACCTAAGAAAAGTCTTAAAAAACAACATGGCGACCGAAATTTTGACTAATATGAAATCCCCATCCTCGGTTTGTCAGAATCGATATGTCACATGACTAACCTAAGTAAAGTCTTCAAATACAAAATGGCGCCCGTGATTTTAACTAATATGAAATCCCCATTCTCGCTTTGTCTGAATCGATATGACAAACCTAAGTTTCATCGCAATCGGATGGATAGTAGATGAAATAATTTCATAACGCCAGAGCTTACTTACTGTTATGCGTAGAAACCACCCCGGGCATGCAAACATGAAATCCCCAAAGTTTCATCGCAATCGGATGAATAGTATAGTATGAAATCCCCATCCTCTCTTTGTCAGAATCGATATGTCACATGACTAACCTAAGTTAAGTCTTAAAAAACAAAATGGCGACCTTAATTTTAATTAATATGAAATCCCCATCCTCGCTTTGTCTGAATCGATATGACAAACCTAAGTTTCATCGCAATCGGATGGATAGTAGATGAAATAATTTCATAACGCCAGAGCTTACTTACTGTTATGCGTAGAAACCACCCCGGGCATGCACACATGAAATCCCCAAAGTTTCATCGCAATCGGATGAATAGTATAGTATGAAATCCCCATCCTCTCTTTGTCAGAATCGATATGTCACATGACTAACCTAAGTTAAGTCTTAAAAAACAAAATGGCGACCTTAATTTTAATTAATATGAAATCCCCATCCTCGCTTTGTTTGAATCGATATGTCACATGACTTACCTAAGAAAAGTCTTAAAAAACAAAATGGCGACCGTAATTTTGACTAATATGAAATCCCCATCCTCGCTTTGTCAGAATCGATATGTCACATGATTAACCTAAGAAAAGTCTTAAAAACAAAACGGCCACCGTAATTTTGACTAATATGAAATCCCCATCCTCGCTTTGTCAGAATCGATATGTCACATGACTTACCTAAAAAAATTCTTAAAAAACAAAATGGCGGCCGTAATTTTGACTAATATGAAATCCCCATCCTCGCTTTGTCAGAATCGATATGTCACATGACTAACCTAAGTAAAGTCTCAAAAAACAAAATGGCGACCGTAATTTTAACTAATATGGAATCCCCATCCTCGCTTTGTCTGAATCGATATGTCACATGACTTACATACAAAAATTTCTTAAAAAACAAAATGGCGACCGTTATTTTGACTAATATGAAATCCCCATCCTCGCTTTGTCAGAATCGATATGTCACATGATTAACCTAAGAAAAGTCTTAAAAAACAAAACGGCCACCGATATTTTGACTAATATGAAATCCCCATCCTCGCTTTGTCAGAATCGATATGTCACATGACTAACCTAAGAAAAGTCTTAAAAAACAACATGGCGACCGAAATTTTGACTAATATGAAATCCCCATCCTCGGTTTGTCAGAATCGATATGTCACATGACTAACCTAAGTAAAGTCTTCAAATACAAAATGGCGCCCGTGATTTTAACTAATATGAAATCCCCATTCTCGCTTTGTCTGAATCGATATGACAAACCTAAGTTTCATCGCAATCGGATGGCTAGTAGATGAAATAATTTCATAACGCCAGAGCTTACTTAATGTTATGCGTAGAAACCACCCCGGGCATGCACACGTGAAATCCCCAAAGTTTCATCGCAATTGGATGAATAGTATAGTATGAAATTCCCATCCTCTCTTTGTCAGAATCGATATGTCACATGATTAACCTAAGAAAAGTCTTAAAAAACAACATGGCGACCGAAATTTTGACTAATATGAAATCCCCATCCTCGGTTTGTCAGAATCGATATGTCACATGACTAACCTAAGTAAAGTCTTCAAATACAAAATGGCGCCCGTGATTTTAACTAATATGAAATCCCCATTCTCGCTTTGTCTGAATCGATATGACAAACCTAAGTTTCATCGCAATCGGATGGCTAGTAGATGAAATAATTTCATAACGCCAGAGCTTACTTAATGTTATGCGTAGAAACCACCCCGGGCATGCACACGTGAAATCCCCAAAGTTTCATCGCAATTGGATGAATAGTATAGTATGAAATTCCCATCCTCTCTTTGTCAGAATCGATATGTCACATGACTAACCTAAGTAAAGTCTTAAAAAACAAAATGGCGACCGTAATTTTAACTAATATGAAATCCCCATCCTCGCTTTGTCTGAATCGATATGTCACATGACTTACCTAAGAAAAGTCTTAAAAAACAAAATGGCGACGGTAATTTTGACTAATATGATATCCCCATCCTCGCTTTGTTAGAATCGATATGTCACATGATAAACCTAAGTAAAGTCTTAAAAAACAAAATGGCGACCGTAATTTTAACTAATATGAAATCCCCATCCTCGCTTTGTCTGAATCGATATGTCACATGACTTACCTAAGAAAAGTCTTAAAAAACAAAATGGCGACGGTAATTTTGACTAATATGATATCCCCATCCTCGCTTTGTTAGAATCGATATGTCACATGATAAACCTAAGTAAAGTCTTAAAAAACAAAATGGCGACCGTAATTTTAACTAATATGAAATCCCCATCCTCGCTTTGTCAGAATCGATATGTCACATGATTAACCTAAGTAAAGTCTTAAAAAACAAAATGGCGATTGTAATTTTAACTAATATGAAATCCCCATCCTCGCTTTGTCTGAATCGATATGTCACATGACTTACCTAAGAAAAGTCTTAAAAAACAAAATGGCGACCGTAATTTTGACTAATATGATATCCCCATCCTCGCTTTGTCAGAATCGATATGTCACATGATTAACCTAAGTAAAGTCTTAAAAAACAAAATGGCGACCGTAATTTTGACTAATATAAAATCCCCACCCTCGCTTTATCAGAATCGATATATCACATGACAGACCTAAGTTTCATCGCAGTCGTATGGATAGTAGATGAAATAATTTCATAATGCCAGATCTTACTATTATGCGTAGAAACCACCCCGGGCATGCACACATCAAATTCCCAAAGTTTCATCGCAATCGGATGAATAGTATAGGAAATAATTTCGGTACGCCAGAGCTTATTATTATATAGAAAAGCCATGCATAAAATCCCCAAAGTTTTATCTCAATCGGATGAATAGTATTGGAAATAATTTAATTACGCCAGAGCTTTCTATTAGGTATATATAGAACCCATCCTGAGTATGCACACATCAAATTCCCAATGTTTTATCTCAATCGGATGAATAGTATATCAAATAATTTCATAACACCAGTTCTCACTATCATATTTAGAAACCATGCCGAGCATCGATGACGGGCATCAGAAGCGGCGCTCTACAATTTTTTATTACTGAGCAAAAAATATTAAATCAAACTATATTTCGTTGCAATAAAAAAATAAGCGAAAAAATCTTTCAAAAACCTGTTAATAAAAATAAATGTCTATAGAAAAACCAACAATTATCTACCATCTTTGGTAATTTAAAGAAAAAAATCATTTCATTAATTTGTAATACGATGGATAAAAGTACCTACCATCTTTGGTGCCTTTTTTATTTCAAATCATTAATTTGAAATACGGTGGAAAAAGTTTTATCTTCAGTTCATACATACAGTACCTACCCAGTTATAATGTTCTACATATTTTTTATAAGGGCAAGACTGAACCATAAAAATTAGCATAACCTCCTTCAATAAAAGCCTGAAAATCGAATTCCGCCATCTTTTTAAAAACATTTTCATACAAAACCTACACGGATAATGTTGCGGAGGTTTTGATACAGGCTAGGTCACTATACTCGCTGTGATCAGTCGTGAAGTTAGTCGCAAGCAATAAAGTACCTACCCGGTGGCTAGTGTTTTCGCACTTCTACTGGCCGCAAAAAATTTTCATTCATGACGAAACGTTTTTTACACAATTTTTTCGCTAGATGTCAAAAGTTTGGCAAAGTTTAGCGGCAAATTTATAATGAAGAGGGTTAGATGTTTTGCCTGAATAAGATGGCCAATCCTCTCGTCTACGATCCTATTCAAAAACATTGCCACCAGAATGATTTTTTACGACCCAATCTCGAATGCCGTGGAACCCTCTCATATGTAAAATTTTCAAGCGAGTCGCCTAAGAAAATTTAAAAAACACACCTCAAGATACTGTTTTGTACTCAAATTTGTCGTGAAGGTCTGACGATAAATTTTTCCTTTTTTGATGGGCGAACCTGGCGGCTGGCAATATAACTTTGAATTTCTTCTTCGAATAATGAGCGCTTCTAGTTTTCGCCGCTAGGTTTTAATACATCAGTTTCATTAGTAGTTTTTATTTTTTGCATCAGTTTTTTTATATGAAAATTTGCAATTGGTAAAATTCTGGCTGAATTTTTCCCATACAAATCAGGTCTGAAAAAATCGTATGTATTTTCATCCACGGTCGCTGTCTCGCGAAAATCAGCTTCGAGGTCGGTTAAAATTGAGGGGCAGAAGGTCGTTTTTCGCGAGACTGCAAAACACTTAATCGGTCATCCACGGTCGCTGTCTCGCGAAAATCAGCTCTGAGGTCGGTTAAACTCGAGGGGCAGAGTGGTCGTTTTTCGCGAGACTGCGATTGTCTTAAAATCTGGTGGTCAAGAGCATTAATATTAATACTAGCTTTTGCCCGTTGCAAGGCAACTAATTGGTTAAAGCACTAAGCGATTTGACGTTTGAATGTGGATGAAGCAAGAAGTGTGTGTGTCTACATTTTTTTAAATTAAATATTTGAAAAAAAAAAAATCGATGTTTGAATGTGGATGAAGCAAGGATTGTGAGAACTACTCAAAGGGTCCTGTGAGTTAATCGCTCAATTTTGTACACCCGCTACTTAGCCACTTTGGTCGCCCTGGTTAAGGCGTTCAGTATGGGCCTTTTCTCGCAAAAAGGGGCCTAGAAGTTCACGGCTCAATTTTTTCACTAATAAATTGTTTCTAAATTATATGATATGCACTCACTTTTCTAATAACTCCCGTTACACCTATTTAAATTTTTTGTACAAATTTGATAACGCCAAAGCTCTGCATTATATAAAGAAAACTTCGCGGGCTTGCGCACAATAACTCACCAAAGTTTCATCGCAATCGGATGAATATTATTGTAGATAATTTCATTACGCTAGAGCTCATTATTATATTTTAAAACCATTTCGAGCATGCACACATCATATCCCCAAAGTTTCATCGCAATCGGATGAATAGTATTGGAAATAATTTCATAATGCCAGAGCTTATTCTTATATATAGAAACCATCCCTAGCATGCCAACATCGAATTCCCAAAGTTTCATCTCAATCGGATGAAAAGTAAAGGAAATAATTTCATTACGCCAGAGCTTACTTTTATGCATAAAAACCATCCCAGGCATGTACACATCAAATCTCCAAAGTTTCATCTCAATCGGGTGAATAGTATATGAAATAATTTGATAACGCCAGAGCTTACTATTACGCATTGAAACCATCCCGGACATGCACACATCAAATCCCCAAAGTTTCATCGCAATCGGATGAATAGTATAGGAAATAATTTCATAAAGCCAGAGCTTACTATTATGCGTAGAAACCAACCCGGGCATGCACACATCAAATCCCAAAAGTTTTGTCGCAATCAGATGAATAGTATTGGAAAAAATTTCATAACGCCAGAGCTTACTCTTTAACATAGAAACCATCCCGAGCATGCCAACATCGAATTCCCAAAGTTTCATCTCAATCGGATGGAAAGTATAGGACATAATTTCATAACGCCAGATCTTACCATTATGCGTAAATAATTTCATAATTCCAGAGCTTACTATTATGCGTAGAAACTAACCCGGGCATGCACACATCAAATCCCAAAAGTTTTGTCGCAATCAAATGAATAGTATTGGAAAAAATTTCATAACGCCAGAGCTTACTCTTTTACATAGAAACCATCCCGAGCATGCCAACATCGAATTCCCAAAGTTTCATCTCAATCGGATGGAAAGTATAGGACATAATTTCATAACGCCAGATCTTACCATTATGCGTAAATAATTTCATAATTCCAGAGCTTACTATTATGCGTAGAAACTAACCCGGGCATGCACACATCAAATCCCAAAAGTTTTGTCGCAATCAAATGAATAGTATTGGAAAAAATTTCATAACGCCAGAGCTTACTCTTTTACATAGAAACCATCCCGAGCATGCCAACATCGAATTCCCAAAGTTTCATCTCAATCGGATGAAAATTAAAGGAAATATTTTCATAACGCCAGAGCTTACTTTTATGCATAAAAACCATCCCAGGCATGCACACATCAAATCTCCAAAGTTTCATCTCGATCGGATGCGTAGAAACCAACCCGAGCATGCACACATCAAATCCCAAAAGTTTTGTCGCCATCAGATGAATAGTATTGGAAAAAAACCTACCTAACCCTCAAACTAAAAATATTTGTTCATTTACCTACGTAATTTCTAAAAAAAAAAAAAACATTGCAATTTTATTACTTATCAAAAAAACCATCTTATCAAACTCAATTTTACTGCAGCAAAAAAATTACACAAAGAAATTCTTTAACAATATCCGGGTACCCGTGCACACGTATAATTATTTTTATTTTAAAATTTAATAATGTCCAAAGTAAACGAACGAATCCTGACCGATCTATTTTTCGATTTATATGCATATAAAAAATCTGTAGCACTGCATCGAACCCACCTAATTTATAAAAAGTACCTTCATGCATACCTACCTACCCAGAGTACCTGTTCAGTACTTAGTTCCTACCTACCTGCATATCTACCTACCCCCGTGTACACCTACATTTTTTTGGAAATATCCATCTTTGGTTACTTTTTTTTAAATTTTATATCATAATTTTTTTGTGATTTAAAGGAAAGAAGTTCTTACTTAGAGTAAATATCGATATTTGAATTCAATGCAATCCGCATGCCTAGTGAACTCCTGATTGGACAGTCGAAATGAACGACAGGGTCCGGCAAAATTTCCTCACTCATTATTACAAAAACCAATCGATTAAAAAATTGACTTTTTTTTTTTAATCGAATCTTTAATATTTTTTTATGGAAATGACATCTTTCAAGTATCCACCTTTTGATGTCACGGACGCCATAACTCTTTTCGTAATCAATAATTATTAATAACGATAAATGTATAGAAAATTAGAAAAAAAACTTTGCATCTTATTTAGATAAATTTTAATGCGCCGCAAAAACGTTGGTCGCAAACGCAAGACAATATTTTCTAAACAAAAAAAATTAAGGAAAAAATCATGAGTTTTAATAAAAAAATTAATCAGTATATTTCGAGCGGAATTTTTTTTACCACCCTGTTTCTGAATTTGAATTAAAAGACCGACAAACTGCAATCGGCATTTTTCCAGAAGAAACGCATTTAGTACCTACCATCTTTGGTGATTTCACTTAATTTCAAACCATTTATTTGTAATTCGATGGAGCAAAGTAGGTACCTACCCAGTGATTATTATTATACCAATCCACCTGACCAGTAATATTTTTAAATCTTGTATAATTTGTTAGCGGATTTTTCATGGATTTTTTTGTAAAATGTCAAATTTTTAGCTCGATATTGTGGAATATTTTCAATGGAATGCCACTAAAAAAACGGTTGAATAAGTTTTCGAAACCTTTTGCCATTGAATATATCAAAAAACATTTACGCCAGAGGCCGTCATTTTGACGCAATTTCGTTTGCAAATGAAGGATTCTCAAATACGCCAAAGCTCAATTTTTTTAAAGGCTAAAGTCTAATTTTTTGTTCAGGCCCTAGCACGCTTGCTCTATAACGATCGGTAGGATAACTATCGGTAACTTCTCATCGTTCCCTAGGACAACTGCACATCGCTAACGAACAAACAACAGTTGATGTCGAATATGTTAAGGACACTTAGTCATTGTGAACTGTCACTTATTCGTTGGCGATCTGTAGTCATGCTAGGGAACGATGAGAAGTTACCGATAGTTATCCTATCGATCGTTATAGAGCGAGCGTGCTAGGGCCTCTGACCTACCGCAAAAGCCGTGAGGATCTTACGCTAAAAAAATTCGCTGGGTGTGTAGGCCAACGCCTCTGCAATAGGTCATTTCAAGTGGTTCGCTATGTTTGTTGATTCGTCTGCCCACCAATTTCGTGGCAGACCAGATCGGAAGAGACTGGTTTAGGGAGACTTTTTGGGTTCTTCAGCAAAGCTCTCTCGGAACATCACCTTGCACCGCAGTGGGAGGGATAAAATCATTCGTCCGTCACTCCACACACTGATCCCCAGATTCCTACCCACCCCTCATAACTTTTTCCTTTCCAGAACATCATCTCCTTACCTTCCTAAAAAGAACCCTTCACACAGCATCCCCAAAGATGACATAGGCCCTGAGAGGAATTATTTTCGTCCGTCACTCCACAAACTGATCCCCAGATTCCTACCCACCCCTCATAACTTTTTCCTTACCAGAACATCATTTCCTTACTTTCCTAAAAATAACCCTTCACACAGCATCCCCAAAGATGACATAGGCCCTGAGAGGAATTATTTTCTTCAAGGCCTCCTGTGTAGAGCTATTATAAAAATTAAATAAACTTCTCTTTTCCCGGTAGATTTTCCTAATTTTGTTTTAAATTAGTCGAGTAAGATCCATAGTTTGTGTATAAAAAATGCATAAACATTCACACGAAAAAGCACGCCCTTAGAATTGTGTGTATTGGTGCATATAACGATGCAAAACGTCACTGAGATACATCTTTTTGCCAACCTGAATATATTTAGATACTCTTAAATCGACTCAGATTAACCGGTTATAAAGGGTTTGGTCATCCAATAAATGATTCACGGGGTGGCAGTACCAATGCACACCACCCACGCCGAATGATATTAGAATAACACTATTGTGCACTATTTAAAGAAGTACCTACGCCATTTGGCAAAAAAAAATGGATTATCCTGAGTTATTTAAACAGTTTTATTCATCATGTTAAATTCTCAATATTTGAAAAATAACGTTCCCACCCAATTAGGTACCTACCCACTGGTAAATTATTTTCTATGATCTCAACAGCCTGAACCGTTCGAATTTTATTTGTCTTTAAGTACCTACCCAGCAATTAAAATCGACGTTATGTAGCTGGCCGGTAACATTTAACCTGTTTTCAATTTTCCTTTCCTTCATAAACGTCAGAATTTTTTCAACTTTTGAAGATGTATCCTGAAATAATTTACATGAAATGTGGTAAATGTAATGTATTATTGGAGTTCGGAAATGTATGGTTTTCAAAATTATAGAAAAACATCTTATCCACATATCCTATTTTTGACGTAATATTGATATACATGAGACTCGTCGAAATGTGAAATTTACATGCGAGACGCCATAGAATAATTTTCAAAAATGCCCCAACATTTCAGTACTTTGAAGGTCTGACGATAAATTTTTCCTTAATAAAGCATTTTTTTTTACTGGCTGCGAACATTTTAACAGTTTTGAACTCGAAATTTTTTCGTAAACGTCAGAAATTACCGACGTTTGAAAAGAAATCCTGACAAAATCTCCATGAAAAGTCATAAATATAATATATTATTAATGTTCCGAAACCTGTCGTAGTCGAAATAATACAAAAACATCTAAGCCGGGAATCTTTTTTAAGTCGCAATTTTGATTTACCTCGAGGCTCGTCGAAATGTAAAATTTTGAGGTGAGACGCCATATATTTAAAAAATATACACTTTACGATTTCAGTACTGAGGCTCTTTCAGAAATTTTTCGTGAAGGTCTGACGATAAATTATTCCTTTTTTGAGGGGCGAACCTGGCGGCTGGAAATACAACTTTGAATTTCATCGTCGAATAATGAGCGCTTCTAGTTTTCGCCGCTAGGTTTTAATACATCAGTTTCATTAGTAGTTTTTTTTTTTTGCATCAGTTTTTTTATATGAAAATTTACAATTGGTAAAATTCTGGCTGAATTTTTCCCATACAAATCAGGTCTGAAAAAATCGTATGTATTTTCATCCACGGTCGCTGTCTCGCGAAAATCAGCTTTGAGGTCGGTTAAAATTGAGGGGCAGAATGGTCGTTTTTCGCGAGACTGCAAAACACTTAATCGGTCATCCACGGTCGCTGTCTCGCGAAAATCAGCTCTGAGGTCGGTCAAACTCGAGGGGCAGAGTGGTCGTTTTTCGCGAGACTGCGATTGTCTTAAAATCTGGTGGTCAAGAGCATTAATATTAACTAGCTTTTGCCCGTTGCAAGGCAACTAATTGGTTAAAGCACTAAGCGATTTGACGTTTGAATGTGGATGAAGCAAGAAGTGTGTGTCTACATTTTTTTAAAATGAAATATTTGAAGATAAAAAATCGATGTTTGAATGTGGATGAAGCAAGGATTGTGAGAACTACTAAAAGAGTACTGTAAGTTAATCGCTCTATTTTGTACACCCGCTACTTAGCCACTTTGGTCGCCCTGGTTAAGGCGTTCAGTATGGGCCTTTTCTCGCAAAAAGGGGCCTAGAAGTTTATTGCTCATTTTTTTCACTTATAAATTGTTTCTAAATTACATGATATACACTCACTTTTCTAATAACGCCCGTTACACCTATTGAAAATTTTTGTACAAATTTAATAACGCCAAAGCTCTCCATTATATAAAGAAAAATTCACGGGCGTGCGCACAATAACTCACCAAAGTTTCATCGCAATCGGATGAATACTATTGTAAATAATTTCATTACGCTAGAGCTCATTATTATATTTAAAAATCATTTCGAGCATGCACACATCATATCTCCAAAGTTTCATCGCAATCGGATGAATAGTATTGGAAATAATTTCATAATGCCAGAGCTTACTCTTATATATAGAAACCATCCCGAGCATGCCAACATCGAATACCCAAAGCTTCATCTCAATCGGATGAAAAGTAAAGGTAATAATTTCATAACGCCAGAGCTTACTCTTTTATATAGAAACCATCCCGAGCATGCCAACATCGAATTCCCGAAGTTTCATCTCAATCGGATGAAATGTAAAAGAAATACATTCATAACGCCAGAGCTTACTTTTATGCATAAAAAACATCCTGGGCATGCACACATCAAATCTTCAAAGTTTCATCTCAATCGGGTGAATAGTATATGAAATAATTTGATAACGTCAGAGCTTACTATTACGCATAGAAATCATCCTGGGCATGCACACATCAAATCCCCAAAGTTTCATCGCAATCGGATGAATAGTATAGTATGAAATCCCCATCCTCTCTTTGTCAGAATCGATATGTCACATGACTAACCTAAGAAAAGTCTTAAAAACAACATGGCGACCGAAATTTTCACTAATATGAAATCCCCATCCTCGGTTTGTCAGAATCGATATGTCACATGACTAACCTAAGTAAAGTCTTAAAATACAAAATGGCGGCCGTAATTTTGACTAATATGAAATCCCCATCCTCGCTTTGTCAGAGTCGATATATCACATGACTAACCTAAGAAAAGTCTTAAAGAAACAACATGGCGACCGAAATTTTTACTAATATGAAATCCCCATCTTCGCTTTGTCAGAATCGATATGTCACATAACTAACCTAGGTAAAGTCTTAAAAAACAAAATGGCGACCGTAATTTTAACTAATATGAAATCCCCATTCTCGCTTTGTCTGAATCGATATAACAAACCTAAGTTTCATCGCAATGGATAGTAGATGAAATAATTTCATAACGCCAGAGCTTACTTACTGTTATGCGTAGAAACCACCCCGGGCATGCACACATAAAATCCCCAAAGTTTTATCGCAATCGGATGAATAGTATAGTATGAAATCCCCATCCTCTCTTTGTCAGAATCGATATGTCACATGACTAACCTAAGTAAAGTCTTAAAAAACAAAATGGTGACCATAATTTTAACTAATATGAAATCCCCATCCTCGCTTTATCAGAATCGATATATCACATGACAAACCTAAGTTTCATCGCAATCGGATGGATAGTAGATGAAATAATTTCATAATGTCAGGGCTTACTATTATGCGTAGAAACCACCCCGGGCATGCACACATCAAATTCCCAAAGTTTCATCGCAATCGGATGAATAGTATAGGAAATAATTTCAGTACGCCAGAGCTTATTATTATATAGAAACGCCATGCATAAAATCCCCAAAGTTTTATCGCAATCGGATGAATAGTATTGGAAATAATTTCATTACGCCAGAGCTTTCTATTAGGTATATATAGAACCCATCCTGAGTATGCACACATATAATTCCCAAAGTTTCATCTCAATCGGATGAATAGTATATCAAATAATTTCATAACACCAGTCCTCACGATGACAGGGCATCGATGACGGGCATCGGAAGCGGCGCTCTACAATTTTTTATTACTGAGCAAAAAATATTATATCAAACTATATTTCATTGCAATAAAAAAATAAGCGAAAAAATCTTTCAAAAACCTGTTAAAAAAATAAATGTCTATAGAAAAACCAACAATTATCTACCATCTTTGGTAATTTAAAAAAAAAATCATTTCATTAATTTGTAATACGATGGATAAAAGTACCTACCATCTTTGGTGCCTTTTTTATTTCAAATCATTAATTTGAAATACGGTGGAAAAAGTTTTATCTTCAGTTCATACATACAGTACCTACCCAGTTATAATGTTCTATCAGTCGTGAAGTTAGTCGCAAGCAATAAAGTACCTACCCGGAGGCTAGTGTGTACGCACTTCTACTGGCCGCAAAAATTTTTCATTCATGACGAAACGTTTTTTACACAATTTTTTCGCTAGATGTCAAAAGTTTGGCAAAGTTTAGCGGCAAATTTATAATGAAGAGGGTTAGATATTTTGCCTGAATAAGATGGCCAATCCTCTCGTCTACGATCCTATTCAAAAACATTGCCACCAGAATGATTTTTTACGACCCAATCTCGAATGCCGTGGAACCCTCTCATATGTAAAATTTTCAAGCGAGTCGCCTAAGAAAATTTAAAAAACACACCTCATGATACTGTTTTGTACTCAAATTTGTCGTGAAGGTCTGACGATAAATTTTTCCTTTTTTGATGGGCAAACCTGGCGGCTGGCAATATAACTTTGAATTTCTTCTTCGAATAATGAGCGCTTCTAGTTTTCGCCGCTAGGTTTTAATACATCAGTTTCATTAGTAGTTTTTTTTTTTTGCATCAGTTTTTTTATATGAAAATTTGCGAGTGGTAAAATTCTGGCTGAATTTTTCCCATACAAATCAGGTCTGAAAAAATCGTATGTATTTTCATCCACGGTCGCTGTCTCGCGAAAATCAGCTTTGAGGTCGGTTAAAATTGAGGGGCAGAATGGTCGTTTTTCGCGAGACTGCAAAACACTTAATCGGTCATCCACGGTCGCTGTCTCGCGAAAATCAGCTCTGAGGTCGGTTAAACTCGAGGGGCAGAGTGGTCGTTTTTCGCGAGACTGCGATTGTCTTAAAATCTGGTGGTCAAGAGCATTAATATTAATACTAGCTTTTGCCCGTTGCATGGCAACTAATTGGTTAAAGCACTAAGCGATTTGACATTTGAATGTGGATGAAGCAAGAAGTGTGTGTGTCAACATTTTTTAAAAATTAAATATTTGAAAAAAAAATCGATGTTTGAATGTGGATGAAGCAAGGATTGTGAGAACTACTCAAAGGGTCCTGTGAGTATATCGCTCAACTTTGGACACCCGCTACTTAGCCACTTGGGTCGCCCTGGTTAAGGCGTTCAGTATGGGCTTTTTCTCGCAAAAAGGGCCTAGAAGTTTACGGCTAAATTTTTTCACTAATAAATTGTTTCTAAATTATATGATATGCACTCACTTTTCTAATAACTCCCGTTACACCTATTTAAATTTTTTGTACAAATTTGATAACGCCAAAGCTCTGCATTATATAAAGAAAACTTGGCGGGCTTGCGCACAATAACTCACCAAAGTTTCAACACAATCGGATGAATATTATTGTAGATAATTTCATTACGCTAGAGCTCATTATTATATTTTAAAACCATTTCGAGCATGCACACATCATATCCCCAAAGTTTCATCGCAATTCGGATGAATAGTATTGGAAATAATTTCATAATGCCAGAGCTTATTCTTATATATATAAACCATCCCGAGCATGCCAACATCGAATTCCCAAAGTTTCATCTCAATCGGATGAAAAGTAAAAGAAATAATTTCATTACGCCAGAGCTTACTTTTATGCATAAAAACCATCCCAGGCATGCACACATCAAATCTCCAAAGTTTCATCTCAATCGGGCGAATAGTATATGAAATAATTTGATAACGCCGGAGCTTACTACTACGCATAGAAACCATCCCAGACATGCACACATCAAATCTTTAAAGTTTCATCTCAATCGGATGAATAGTATAGGAAATAATTTCATAAAGCTAGAGCTTACTATTATGCGTAGAAACCAACCCGGGCTTGCACACATCAAACCCCCAAAGTTTTGTCGCAATCAAATGAATAGTATTGGAAAAAATTTCATAACGCCAGAGCTTACTCTTTTATGTAGAAACCATCCCCAGTATGCCAACATCGAATTCCCAAAGTTTCATCTCAATCGGATGAAAATTAAAGGAAATATTTTCATAACGCCAGAGCTTACTTTTATGCATAAAAACCATCCCAGGCATGCACACTTCAAATCTCCAAAGTTTCATCTCGATCGGGTGAATAGTATATAAAATAATTTCATAAAGCCAGAGCTTACTATTATGCGTAGAAACCAACCCGGGCAAGCACACATCAAATCCCAAAAGTTTTGTCGCCATCAGATGAACAGTATTGGAAAAAAACCTACCTAACCCTCAAACAAAAAATATTTGTTCATTTACCTACGTAATTTCTAAAAAAAAAAAAACATTGCAATTTTATTACTTATCAAAAAAACCATCTTATCAAACTCAATTTTACTGCAGCAAAAAAATTACACAAAGAAATTCTTTAACAATATCCGGGTACCCGTGCACACGTATAATTATTTTAATTTTAAAATTTAATAATGTCCAAAGTAAACGAACGAATCCTGACCGATCTATTTTTCGATTTATATGCATATAAAAAATCTGTAGCACTGCATCGAACCCACCTAATTTATAAAAAGTACCTTCATACATACCTACCTACCCAGAGCACCTGTTCAGAACTTAGTTCCTACCTACCTGCATATCTACCTACCCCCGTGTACACCTACATTTTTTTGGAAATATCCATCTTTGGTTACTTTTTTTTTATTTTATATCATAATTTTTTTGTGATTTAAAGGAAAGAAGTTCTTACTTAGAGTAAATATCGATATTTGAATTCAATGCAATCCGCATGCCTATACTCCCTGATTGGACAGTCGAAATGAACGACAGGGTCCGGCAAAATTTCCTCACTCATTATTACAAAAACCCATCGATTAAAAAAATTACTTTTTTTTTTTAATCGACTCTTTAATATTTTTTTATGGAAATGACATCTTTCAAGTGTCCACCTTTTGATTTCACGGACGCCATAACTCTTTTCGTAATAAATAATTATTAATAACGATAAATGTATTGAAAATTAGAAAAAAAACTTTGCATCTTATTTAGATAAATTTTAATGCGCCGCAAAAACGTTGGTCGTAAACGCCCGACAATATTTTCTAAAGAAAAAAAAATAAGGAAAAAATCATGAGTTTTAATAAAAAAATTAATCAGTATATTTCGACCGGATTTTTTTTTACCACCATGTTTCTGAATTTGAATTAAAAGACCGACAAACTGCAATCGGCATTTTTCCAGAAGAAACGCATTTAGTACCTACCATCTTTGGTGATTTCTCTTAATTTCAAACCATTTATTTGTAATTCGATGGAGCAAAGTAGGTACCTACCCAGTGATAATATTATACGAATCCACTGGCAAGTAATCTTTTTAAATGTTGTAAAATTTGTTAGCGGATTTTTCATGGATTTTTTTGTAAAATGTCAAATTTTTAGCACGATATTGTGGAATATTTTCAATGGAATGCCACTAAAAAAACGGTTGAATAAGTTTTAGAAACCTTTTGCCATTGAATATATCAAAAAACATCTACGCCAGAGGCCGTCATTTTCAGGCAATTTCGTTAGCAAATGAAGGATTCTCAAATACGCCAAAGCTCAATTTTTTAAAGGCTAAAGTCTAATTTTTTTGTTCAGGCCCTAGCACGCTTGCTTTATAACGATCGGTAGGATAACTATCGGTAACTTCTCATCGTTCCCTAGGACAACTGCACATCGCTAACGTACAAACAATAGTTGATGTCGAATATGTTACGAAGGACACTTAGTCATTGTGACCTGTCACTTATTCGTTGGCGATCTGTAGTCATGCTAGGGAACGATGAGAAGTTACTGATAGTTATCCTATCGATCGTTATAGAGCGAGCGTGCTACGGCCTCTGCTGACCTACCGCAAAGGCCGTGAGGATCTTACGCTAAAAACATTCGCTGGGCGGGTAGGCTAACGCCTCTGCAATAGGTCATTTCAAGTGGTTCGCTATGTTTGGTGATTTAGAAGTGGTGCCTGGGTTCATGAGGTTTGTCCTGGTCTTGGCGGTGGATTAGTCTGCCCACCAATTTCGTGGCAGACCAGATCGGAAGAGACTGGTTTAGGGAGACTTTTTGGCTTCTTCAGCAGAGCTCTCTCGGAACATCACCTTGCACCGCAGTGGGAGGGATAAAATCATTCGTCCGTCACTCCACACACTGATCCCCAGATTTCTACCCACCCCTCATAACTTTTTCCTTACCAGAACATCATCTCATTACTTTCCTAAAAAGAACCCTTCACACACCATCCCCAAAGATGACATAGGCCCTGAGAGGAATTATTTTCGTCCGTCACTCCACACACTGATCCCCAGATTCCTACCCACCCCTCATAACTTTTTCCTTATCAGAACATCATCTCCTTACTTTCCTAAAAAGAACCCTTCACACAGCATCCCCAAAGATGACATAGGCCCTGTGAGGAATTCTTAAATCGACTCAAATTAACCGGTTATAAAGGGTTTGGTCATCCGATAAATGATTCACGGGGTGGCGGTACCAATGCACACCACCCACGCCGAATGATATTATAATAACACTATTGTACACTATTTAAAGAAGTACCTACACCATTAGGCAAAAAAAATGGATTATCCTGAGTTATTTAAACAGTTTTATTCATCATGTTAAATTCTCAATATTTGAAAAATAACGTTCCCACCCAAGTAGGTACCTACCCACTGGTAAATTATTTTCTATGATCTCGGCAGCCTGAACCGTTCGAATTTTATTTGTCTTTACAAAAGTACCAACCCAGCAATTAAAATCAACGTTATGTAGCTGGCCGGTAACGTTTAACCTGTTTTTATTTTGCATTTCTTCATAAACGTCAGAATTTTTTCAACTTTTGAAGATGTATCCTGAAATAATTTACGTGAAATGTGGTAAATGTAATGTATTATTGGAGTTCGGAAATCTATGGTTTTCAAAATTATAGAAAAACATCTTATCGACATATGCTATTTTTGACGTAATATTGATACACATGAGACTCGTCGAAATGTCAAATTAACATGCGAGACGCCATAGAATAATTTTCAAAAATGCCCCAACATTTCAGTACTTTGAAGGTCTGACGATAAATTTTTCCTTAATAAAGCATTTTTTTACTGGCTACGAACATTTTAACAGTTTTTAACTCGGAATTTTTTTCGTAAACGTCAGAAATTACCGACGTTTGAAAACGAATCCTGACAAAATTTCCATGAAAAGTCATAAATATAATATATTATTTATGTTCCAAAACCTGTCGTAGTCGAAATAATACAAAAACATCTAAGCCAGGTATCTTTTTTAAGTCGCAATTTTGATTTACCTCGAGGCTCGTCGGAATGTAAAGTTTTGAGGTGAGACGCCTTATATTTAAAAAAATATACACTTTACGATTTTAGTACTGAGGCTCTTTCACAAATTTTTCGTGAAGGTCTGACGATAAATTTTTCCTTTTTTGATGGGCGAACCTGGCGGCTGGAAATACAACTTTGAATTTCTTCGTCGAATAATGAGCGCTTCTAGTTTTCGCCGCTAGGTTTTCATACATCAGTTTTATTAGCAGTTTATTTTTTTTGCATCAGTTTTTTTATATGAAAATTTGCAATTGGTAAAATTCTGGCTGAATTTTTCCCATACAAATCAGGTCTGAAAAAATCGTATGTATTTTTATCCACGGTCGATGTCTCGCGAAAATCAGCTCTGAGGTCGGTTAAACTCGAGGGGCAGAGTGGTCGTTTTTCGCGAGACTGCGATTGTCTTAAAATCTGGTGGTTACGAGCATTAATATATATATATATATTTTATACACATATTCTTGAGTTTCTTATGTGGTTAGGTTAGGCTAGGTTAGGTTAGGGTAGTGTCGGGGAGGGGGGAGGCGGGGAAATGGAAGGGTAAGTTAGGTTACGTTAGTTTAGGTCAGGTTAGGTTAGGTCAGGTCAGGTTAGGTTAGGTTAAGTTATGGTAGTGGGAAGGTTGGGGGGGGGGGGGGGGAAATGGAAGGGTAGGTTAGGTTAGTTTTTGGAGTATATTTAAAAAAAATATTATTTTAAAAACTTGCATAAAAACCTAAAGGTTTTTTAATGTATTCTATAAGTATATATTATAACCTAACCTAATATAACCTATCCTAACCTACCCTTCCATTTCAAAAGCATTGCGGTCGCACAGATCAAAAATCGAGATCAATGAGTTTTCGTGTTGAATCGAGTAAAATAAAGGTTACTATATATTATTTTTCGTTTCTGAAAATTGCAACTCTTTGTTTTTATTATCTAACTGATACGAAGTGTTTTTTTATTTAAAAATTCATATTTACCGTCGTAATTCTTAACATGGCGGTCGGTGAAAAATGAAATTTTGTGTTTTCAAAGTTAAAAAATAACTATTAAAATGCTTTATTTTACAATTCTGGTTGCTGAATCTATAACTATTCTGTATCTTAAACATTTTTTTTAAATTTTTAAAGTGCATATTAAGCGCGTCCCGATTTTGTAAATATTTACCTCATAACCGCTGTCGGTCATAATAATAGTGTAAAATATATGACTAAGTTAACAAAATATAACAATTATCTTCGAAAATAAGAAAAAAAAACGGTAAAAATCACGAGCTTTATACGGACACAAACGTTAGTTGTCAATTCGCAAAGGAATGTAAAAGAATGTTTGGTTAAGCTGGGAGCTAGCCAGACCTGGGCCACCATTGTGACGTCGCAATCCGATCAGCCACTCACGGGCCGCGGCCCGCCGTTTGGATTTCGTCAGTTTTTGATCGTTTTTAAAATCAATAAATTTGAATGAAAACATAAAAAAACAAACATTTTTAATACGATGTTTAAAATCAGAAAAATAATCTTTAAATATTCCATACATTTTCAACAGAATCCCCCGTTTGTGAAAATACCCTATTCTTCTATCAGTCTAAACATATATAATTATATCTTTAGTTTTTCCTATCATAACAAATCATGTAACCAAAAGTTTGCAAGAAAGATAACTCAAAAGTCCTGTCTGATCCGAGAACACGGCAGCAACAGCAATGTTGGTACACTTTTAATATAACCTTGTTATTAATTGTTTCGCCCACGCCGGGGCTTGAACTCGAGACCCCAGACCCCAGGGTCCGTGTCGTGCTGAGAGGCACACTTCACCGCTCCGCCACCGATATACCTTATACGCAATATACCATCATATACTCTACAAATCTACACTTTGCCTTTAGAGTCATGCGGGGTAACCATGTGTAAAATTGATATCAGGATTTTTGTATTAAAAGGCTTTCGATATTTTTTTATATCTTCGTGTTTATAAGGTATGTTTCGTTATAAAGTCGCTGGTTCGAACCCGGCGTGCGCAAATAAATTTTATTTCATTAATTTATGTTATTTCACAATAAATTCATTAAAAATAAAATATACTACATATATTTGCGGCACGTTCCAGGGTGGAAGATACGAAGTATCGCCCTGGTGTAAGATCACCATTCAAAATTGAATCGTTGCTTGAAATGGCTTTAGCCGTATTTAGTGACTAGATCGGAATAGCCAGGCACATCCTCACCTTCCTCTTCCTCATCTCCTTCCCTTCCCCGCTTACCTTCAGCCACATACCCCAATTGGGGATGCCATAATCTCACTGTCTCCAGACGGGAGCAGTTGGGACTCTTGTGAGGTTTTCACGATAAAAAAAAACTTCAAAGTGAGGAAACTAACATACATCTATAGATGTCTAAATAAATGTTTCCTCAGAATGACTTTCTTTGCCTTCTGCCAATCAATTATACAATATGGCATTACAGGATGGGGCGGAACTTATAAAAAACATACAACTGCTTTACATAGCACAAAATTGATGTGAAAAACAATTCTACTTAAACCATACACATATTCATCAGAACTTCTGTTTAAATAATTTGAAGTCAGAAAACTAAATACCTTATACATTATACCAAGCAACATTACAAATTTATAATGATAATATTCTTAATAAAACTGCACCATTTAAAAATAACTAAAAACTCAAATAAACATCAATTCTCCCAACTGTAAAAAAAAAACAATGGGATAATTCAATAAGTGTACGCACCCACACAACCGCCTACCCCCACACACTGAAGTCATCACACAAAAATAAAATAAACTTAAATAATATTCGTATATGAAAATAGATTAATATTTATACATATGAGAATTTCATCTTTGCATCCGTAAAACTATCATTATTTTGCCGCTCCGTTATAACACAATTACATAATAGCACTCATCGGTAACGGTAACAGAGGCGAAATAAACAAGAAAACCATGAAAAAAATGTAATTTACTTGTCATTTTGCACATTCATCGGCTTTGTTGACGTAACTATGTATCTCCCTTCCTATATCTGCTTTCCAAGTATCTATCACTATCTGACAGTGTGTGGCCAATTTACCTAAGTGTGTGTTATTTGCAACAATAAATCACGATCCAATAAGTCTATTAATGAAGCTTGTGCAAACATTGAACAACATAACATTGATCTCTCAGTGAAATAACAAATTGAGTCGCAGGGAATATATGTGACTACAGGCTCAAAAAAAATTCCGGGATCAACGCAGGAGAAGCATGCACGAATTTGTAGCAAACTTCGCCGCGTACACTTACCCACCGCGTATAGTTACCCCACGTCACTCTACACACTCTACAAGTACTGCATAGATATTTACAGGTATAAATAACCAAGTAAGGAATCCCAAAAACCAACAGGGGGCTTCAAAATAATCATTATTTATATGGTAATCTAAAATGGGCTACCAGATTTTTGTAGGATTTTTGTGAATTGATAACGGAAAACGTTTTTTTTAAATTAAATTTAGTTGTTTCATTAAGTATTTTTGTTTTTTATTATTGTGACAGCTGTTTTGGCTTACAAGGCCATTTTCAGACAGTTGGAAAATGGCATTGTAAACCGAAACAGCTGTCACAATAATACAAAACTAAAATACTTGCAGAACTTAATAATAACATTATTAAATTTAATATAAATTATATTTAAAAAAAAATATGAAATGGAGTTCTACGATTTAAACACGAAAAAGGAAAGCGTTGTATTTTGTATTGATTTTTGTTTGTAATAGGGTTGTTATGCCATCCTTTAGCTGCATGAGGTCTAATCTTCGTGAAAAAGTAAGGTAGATATCTACAGACTGACATAACTCAATTCACTTCGCCCCCGTCACTGAACTAGAAATTTTAGAATTAATAGCATCTCTTAAAAACAGTAACTCCACCGGGAAAGAGCACATCTCTTGAAACATACACTAGTTCCTCGAAGATGACAAAATATTATCGGACAACCAATATGGCTTCCGCAAAGGTTGCACTACTTCAGATGTAATAGCCGCCCTCACAAAGATCATTTTCTATAATCTTAACATTAGTCGCAAACCCCTCGCTGTTTTTCTCGATCTCGCAAAAGCATTTCATACGGTCTCTCATCCCTTACTGCCTAAAAAACTACAACAGGTTGGAATAACAGGAGTAGCCTATACATGGTTTGAAAACTAACCAATAAACCGAACACAGCAAACGCTTATCCACTTTGACAAAATACATCTAAGCCAAAAAGTATCTGTGTCCTACGGTGTAACTCAAGGCAGTGTACTAGTACCACTTTTATTTCTGATATACATTAATACACCATGTGTCATGGATATTGGAGGTAGTCTTAATATTCAATCAGTTATTAACAAAACTAATAGTGGCCTAATAAAAGTAAAGCATTGGCTAGACACAAACCTCCTTACACTTAAAATCGACATTACACAATATATGACATTTTCAATTCGCTAACATAATGTACCCAACAACTGGCCTTAATCAATCATTTACTCGTGTTCACTCAATATACCTACATACTCCTGAAACCTCACCTAATATTAATTGCACGCGTACTACCCTTAAATCATCAAAGGAAGTTACATATTTGGGAATAATCACAGACGACCAACTACGTCGGGAGGCCCACAAAAAAATCTGTTAACTCTGCCATATTATTCTCCTCCCTTTAAATTAGGTCTTAGGTTCATCTTAGAATTACAGACTCCAAGAAGCGTTTATTTTGCCCTTTTCCAATCCATAGCAACATATGGTATAGTGGGATGGGGTAGTTGTGCTGAATTCATCATTATAGCCATCCAATTATTACAGCTCAAAAACTAAATTTGAGAATTATAACTAAATGCCAAGCTACCCATCCCTGAAACGAACCCATTGCGATATATATGTTATATATCCGATCCGATATTGTAAAGTTATCGATTTCTCTGTGCTACCCGTGGAGTATATAAAATTATTGTATCTACATTTCTAGTATTGTTTATTTTTATTAAAATCATCAACGTAAATAAATAAATAAATAAAATTTGTATATACCTATGTATATTGGGTTACCCATTAACATGGTATGGTACGTTATAAGGCGAATAATCATCCTTACCTTACTCCTCTGCGTGACAAGGCGGTATAAATTAGCTTGGACTTCTTCAGTGCATGTAACAACGTGTTAGCAGAATCCGAATCCAATACTCCGGCCAGATAAATCACATGTTGTGTAGAGGCGCACATGTCATGCCGTATCACAGATTACAGGTAACTACATACATGGCTACATCACGTGGGATGATGCTTGTTCATTGTCGGTAAGTTGTCGATACTTGTTGTAGTGTTTTGTCGATATGCAAGTATTTTATCGGGAAACAGTGTTGAAAATTGATTTCGTTAAGCAAAATATAATTTTAAACTTCTAACTAAACAAACGGATGTAAGTGATTTAAAGGGGGTGCAAGTTTTAATTTATGGCATTTATTGAATAACCAACACCTCTGCCATAGGACGTCCCAAGAGGTTCGCTACTTTTGGTGGCATGTGTTGCCAGGGTTCATGGGATGAATTTTGTCTAGGTCTTGGCGGCAGTTGCGCTTGCCTACTACCTACTGTGTGGCAATCGACCGTCCCTGGTCGAGTGGTAAGACACTTGACTCCCATTCGGAAGGTCACGGGTTCGAACCCGGCGTGCGCAAGTAAATTTTATTTGATTAATTTGTGTAATTTCACAATTAATTTGTGGCACAGTTGTATTTGCGGCACGTTCCAGAGTGGAAGATACTCTCAGTATCGCCCTGGTGTAAGACCACCATTCAGAATTGAAACGTTGCTTAATAATGGATTTAGCCGTGTTTAGTGACTAGATCTGAATAGCCAGGTACTTTCCCACCTTCCTCCTCCCCATCTCCTTCTCTTCCCCGCTTACCTTCAGCCTCACAACATACTCCAATTTGGGATGCCATAGTCTCACTAGCTCCAGAAGGGAGCAATTGGGACTCTTGTGAGGTTTCTCTATAAAAAAATCCGGATCGGAAGAGACTGGTTGAAGGAAACCTTTTGACCTCTCCACCAGAACTCTCAAGAAGGGGTAAAGCTTTCGACCAGCAAGCCGGAGGTCGCGGGTTCAAATGTAATGTGGCGTGCGCAAGTAAATTTTTATTTGTAACATATAATATCATTCACAATTATAATATTTATTTATTTATTTATTTATTGGTAAGAGACAGACAGCTTATACATAAAATATAAATATAAATATATACATTGTTAAATGAAGTCAAGCCAAAAAAAGTCTCCTATGTTAAAGTTGAATGGAGATGGAGTTTTATTACATACAATTAGTTTTGGGTGAGAAGGAGAGGAAGAGGAATATAGGATGAGGATAGGAGATGCTCCGAATACATTCCACACTCTTGTATTAATTTTCGATCGTACGTGTTACTTCTAATCGATATTTGTGAAGTGTATTGTTAAATATGTCAATATTTTGAAATTTTGTGTTATATTGTGCACATATACGGGGAATTGGTGAATTTTTTCTAAAGTTAGTTCTATGTGTAGGCAAATGAAACAAATGGGATTGCCGTGTTGATCTTGTCGGAATATGAATATTTATTAAGTTGGTTAGTTCTGGCGAGTGCAGGCAATTATTAAGAATTTTAAATAATAAGATTTGGTCAAAAATTAAACGTCGTGTATGAAGGGAGTCGAAGTTATGATTATTAATAGATTCGGCGTAATTTGAGAAGTTTATTTTTTTTTATAATATATGTGTTTAAAAAACTTTTTTTGAATTCTTTCGATTCTTTCAATGTGAGCTTGGTAAAAAGGAGTCCAAATCGGTGTGCAGTGTTCTAAGTGGGGACGGATGAACGCTGTGTAAAGGGAATATAGAGTCTTAAGGTTGCGGAAAGGTTTCGTTATTCGAATGATAAATCCTAGCATTTTGTTGGCTTTGTTAATGATTTCATCAGTGTGTTGTATAAAGTTTAATTTAACATCCAGTACTACCCCAAGGTCCCTGATAGATTCTACTTCTTTGATATATGTCCCGTTTAATGTATACATAAAGGGAATTTTATTTTTGTTACGTGTAAATGTTATTTTATTGCATTTTGAGGTATTAACTACAAGTTTGTTTGATTCACAGTAGTCAAAAAGACGATTTAGGTCCTCTTGAAGTTTAATGCAATCTTCGATTGATTTTATAACTAGATATATTTTTTTATCGTCTGCATATGCTAGGTAATTGGCGTGTAAAAAACATTTGTGAATATCGTATATATATACATTAAATAATAATGGCCCTAAATGAGAACCTTGAGGAACACCGGAGGGCACGAAAAAGAAGCTGGACTTAGTTCCCTCAACTGATACACATTGAAGTCTACTCCGAAGGTATGAAGTGAGCCACCGAAGTAAGTCACCATGGATGCCTAATTGATTTAATTTTTTAATTAGAATGAAATGGTTTACCTTATTGAAGGCCTCAGAGTAATCAGTGTAGATTACATCTACTTGGTTTCTATTGTAATATCAATACATTATATCTATGTACTTACGTTATACATTTAGAACTGCTTATAGATAATATGTATAGTTACAAAATGGAAATAAAATACTTTCAAAAATACTGTAAGATATTACAAAATATTGTACAATGAGAATAATACATATATTATAGCAATGGAATATCAACAAAATATTAGCAACAGAATTATATATATATATATATATTTCATTAATTTGTGTAACTTCACAATTTACTCTTTAAAGTAATATATATTATATTTGACGTTCGTTCCAGATTGGAATATACTCTCAGTATCGCCCTGGTGTAAGGCCACCATTCAGAAATGAAAAGTTGCTTGAAATGATTTTGGCCATGTTTAGTGACCAGATATGAATAGTCAGGTACTTTCTCACATTCCTCTTTCCCATCTCCTTCCCCTGACCATTACCTTCAGCCTCGCAACATACGCCAATTGGGGATGCAATAGTCTCACTGGCTCCAGAAGGAAGCAGTTGGGACTCTTGTGAGGTATTCACATAAAAATGATTTTATTTACATATTTTTTCGAACCGGAAAGTAGCCGATATGGGTATCAAACTACGCGTATCAACCTA
The DNA here is from genome assembly GCA_951813805.1 of Limnephilus auricula. Taxonomy (NCBI): domain Eukaryota; kingdom Metazoa; phylum Arthropoda; class Insecta; order Trichoptera; family Limnephilidae; genus Limnephilus; species Limnephilus auricula. The sequence continues at coordinate 12,847,038 of OX638412.1, read as the reverse complement.
CACATACCATATAGGTTAAAATTAAAATAAAAGATCAACAAGAAATCCTCCAACTACATCATAATTTCAAAAACTCGATTAGCCCAATGTTCCGAATCACATTAAAAAAAAAACCGATTCATGAAATTATTACAAATAATAAGAACATCTCCGACACGGCATACAGTCCTAAAAAAGAACAGTTTAGAGTTTTATTGGGTCGATGAATGAAATGTGATATACGAGAGGAGGTGTTTGCCGACCGAAGCATGCTTTCGACTCCCGGCTGTTTTCCGAAATGTCGAGACAGCATTATTTTGTAATTCATTATTTATGTCATTCGCGTATGGCACGCGATGTTCATTGAATCGATGTGCAAATCTCATCGTCATACAGCGAAATACAAGACCGACTAGAGTATGTATACTAGATATAGGAACGCAACAGCCGAATTTCGAGGTCGGTGCTGTCTCTAAGTAAACTTCACCATGCTTATTTAATATACTTGAAAAATAACCCATATAAATACTCTATGTGGCTTTGACAAGGTGTGTTGCAAGCATGTCTGTATGTACGAAATTACCTATCATAATATAATATACAGGGTGTCCGGGGGTAAAGTGCACAAACTTCGTGAGATGATTCTACATGATGGTAGATAAATAACTTTCGAATCTGAGAAGAATATTATTTTTTCCATACAAATAATTCAACTCCTTTACCAAAACTACTTTAAAAGGTTAAAATTTCGAAAAAAGTTTTTGACTTTTTCACTTCTACACGGAGAAAAATGTTATTCTAAAATACGATCATTTTATTCGTAAAAAACGGTTAAAAACGGGACTGAAGTTCATACGAACAAACTAACAGTTGTTTATTGGCGAGATTTTGTTTTAATGTTTATTGGCGGGAAAATGTAAGAATAATTTGTTGGTACACGTACGAAATTACGTATACCAACAAATTATTCTTACATGTATACGTAATTTCGTACGTATACCAACAAATTATTCTTACATTTTCCCTCCAATAAACATTGAAACACTGTTAGTTTATTGGTAAGAACTTCAGTCCCGTTTTTAACCGTTTTTACGAATAAAATTATCGTATTTTAGAATGACATTCCTCTCCGTGTACCACCTTTTATTGTATTTTCCTGATTTAATTTTTTTTATGCATTTCTATAGTCCATCATGGAAGATACTCTATTTTTACTTTTTGATACCAACACATAAATCAAATGAATGGTTATAATTAAACATCGGATTATATGCACTAACAAAGTGACAAAATATGCATGCAAATATGCACTAAAAAAGGCCGAAATATGCACTAAAAACTCTTGAAATGCCCAAAATATGCATAATGCAAAATCAATAACCCATTTTTATTTTTATATATTTTAATTAAAGACTGTACAAAAACAGCGAAATCTTCTTAAAATTATGCATAGTTTTTGTGACCATATACAAGTATTTTTTCAAATTTTCGGTCGCAAATTTGTGACGTTTGTCACCCAGTATTAATTTTGTACGCGGAAAACGACCTCTCTACGGCCAACTGTCGTAATTAAAAAAAAAAAGTAAAAATTTGGCATACTTCTGGAGATACCTGTTTAGGCAGGGTGCCATTGATGTAGGCATTAATGTTCTTCATGTCTTCAAGACACTTTTTACGAATCTTTTCTAATATTGAATTACCTAGGAAGTACGATCCGATCATTTTTAAAATTTTTATTTAATTATTTAAAAAAAAATTATATATTTCAACATTAAGTCCTGTTAAACTGATTTATATCAGTTTGTCAACGGGTTCTTTTAACAATTACTTTTTAAAAAATTGAACAGGTACATAAAATATACACATTATTATATTATATATACATACATCCACATATTTTTACATATATACAACAAAGAGGAGAGGAAAAACGAAAGAAAGATAAGAAAAAGATAATAATAATGGAAAAAACATTAAAAACGAAAATTGGAAAAACGGAGGTTAGTACAAAAAAATTCTTTCGCACAATCATTTTTTTAGCATACATTTCCTTCTGAAAGTCAATTCACAGCTTTTTATTGAATTGGGAATTGTTTCCAGTATTTCTATTGATTTAAAAAGAGGAAGATTTTTATTTCTAATTTTTTTATGGCATCTGGTAACTTGTAAAAATGTTTTGAGATGAGGGCGATATTCTTCGGATGTGTAATCAAATGCTAGCTTGCTTGACTGAATTGCAAAGGCCTCAGAACTGTCAAATTGACCAGCGAAATATACACGATTGGGAAAAAAGGCTAAAATATGAATTAACGCCGTAATTAGAGAGTTATATGCATTTGCATATGCAAATATACAAATGCATATAATCCGATGTCTAGTTATAATTCATAAAATCTTATTAGACATGTTTCTGTGAAATATCTGTAAACTGATTCTTCATAGGTTGTGTCTGTATGTTTGCTTCTGTGATATGTTTTTCTTATATATTGTGTCTGCACATTGGTTTGGATAGGGTTTAAATTTTCAAAAGTAACAATTGGCGATCCCTTAATGAGTTTTGATAACTCATGTGAATGCAACTTCGTTATATGTTTTATTTAATAAAAAATAAAAAAAAATCATGTAGAATCACCTCTCCAAGTAAGGTGATTCTACGTGAAGTTGTGCACTTTACCCCCAATTATTATAGTTCCATCAATGTAACATATTGAATAAGAAGATGATACTAACAAATCTAAACAAAATATGAAAAGAACTAGACACAGGAAAATACAAAGCTAACAGTAGCAACTGAGACTGGAACCCAAGATCTCTCTCTCTCTAGGTCACAAACCAGTTCTTTGCACATTTGTTTCCATTTAAAAAAGTAGCTGCCAATAAATAATATGGGAAAAAATAGTCAAGGATAATTTTGTGAATTCTGAAATTTCAAATTTGGGAATGTCAAAATTGACTTAAAAATAAGAGGTATCAGCGGCGGGTCGCCCCGTAGGACGAGAGATCCCGTGGTCAAGTCCCAGATGCGACCGTTAGGTTTTTATTTTTCTGTGCCTTATTCTTTATAATATTTCGTTTAGGTTTGTTAGTATTATATTTTCATTCAATGATAAATTAAAAAAAAACTTCTTGCGTGGTTCACAAAATATCTACTAAATTTAAAACCTAATGACCAGCGGCTGAGAATTAAAGTTCCAAAATGCTTGCAACTGTACATGGAGGTTCCGATGAGAAAGATCGATTAATCCCCGTATCAAATTTTTTAAATAAAAAATTTAATATCGATTTATTTCTTTCAAAACTTGCTTTAATATATACCTACATTCAAGTAAGAAATAAAATTGCTCAAACGCATGATGAAGAAATTATTAAAAATCGTGTATTTCTTGTAAGTATTTTTTGATCATAAGTATTTATGATTTTTTAATAATTTCTAAATAAAATAAGTGTATAAAAGAAAAATCTGAAATACCATATATAGAAAAACTGAGGTATTTTTACAAAACGCGTTCTCGGATTTATTTTTTTGATTTTAATTGAACTAAAATTAAAATTCTGAAAAAAGTGTGTTTACTAGATTATGTATTGATTTATTTTGTTGTATGATTATATGATTTCAAATTTGTGTTGTATAATACAATATTTCATCTGAAAATTGAACAAATCTGCCAACGACAAACGGTATAACCTTAGGCATATTAAAAATACTAATACTTAGTTAATACTTAGTTTTTCAAAATTTAAAAAATGCGTTTACCAGATAAAATAACAAGCTTTCAAAATCAGTTTATATTTTTTTCTAAAAAAGATTCAATACGTCTAGAATTTGGGAAAATTTCAAATGGACAAAGGACAAATTTCCGGTATTGTTTGGTTTTACCCTCTTAGTATGGATTTTCCTGTGGCACGATGCAAAAAATGCGTTGCTCAAAATCAATGACCGATCATCGCAAATCGTAAACATGAATTAAAACAATTTAGCCGAAGGTTCAGGGTCAGTTAATAATTCCTCGACATGCATGTTATGTCGCCAGAGTGTCATGAGGCATGTAAGTTCGTGTAAGAGTACATTTACACATGCAATACCGTGTAAGTACACGAATCCGACTGCTTCGACCATCCAAGTCTGCTTAGTGATTCCCGGAGTGTTGACTCCGTTCCCCGTAGAGCCTGGTATCATAACCCTGTGTTAAAAAAATAAATTATTATATAGGTACCTACTCGTAATTCTAATTATTGAAATGTTTTGTGTTTGTGTAATGGACTTTTCTTTATATATTATTCTGAAAATTCAAAAATAATTTTTATTTAACTTTGCCATTTGTATATTGAAGTTTTACAATTTGTTAAATTGCCATTTGCATATTAGCTTTTTACATTTTACATCTTTGCCATTTGTATATTGGCGTTTTAAATTTTGTTTCTTTGCTATTGGTATATTTTCCTTTTAAATTGTATATCTTTGCTATTGGTAAATTGACTTTTTATGTTTTAAGTCTCTGCCTTTTCTTTGACATTTGTACGTAGGCGTTTTACATTATATATCTTAACTTCTTTACCATTTGTACATTGGCAATTTTATTTTTGACTTTCGCGTATTGACGATTTATATTACATTGTTTATCTTTGCATTTGTGGCCTTCTACATTTTATGTCTCACTTTTTCAAATTGACCATTAATATTATATTTTACATCTATATCTATTATTTTAAGTCTTTGTTATTTGTATTTTGGCGTTGTAACTTTTATATCTTTGTTATTTCGGTATTTGCTTGCTATATTTGCGTTTAGCATTTTATATCTTTGTTATTTCGGTATTTGCTTGCTATATTTGCGTTTAGTATTTTATATCTTTGTTATTTCGGTATTTTCTTGCTATATTTGCGTTTAGCATTTTATATCTTTGTTATTTCGGTATTTTCTTGCTATATTTGCGTTTAGCATTTTATATCTTTGTTATTTCGGTATTTGCTTGCTATATTTGCGTTTAGCATTTTATATCTTTGTTATTTCGGTATTTGCTTGCTATATTTGCGTTTAGCATTTTATATCTTTGTTATTTCGGTATTTGCTTGCTATATTTGCGTTTAGCATTTTATATCTTTGTTATTTCGGTATTTGCTTGCTATATTTGCGTTTAGCATTTTATATCTTTGTTATTTCGGTATTTGCTTGCTATATTTGCGTTTAGCATTTTATATCCTTGTTATTTCGGTATTTGCTTGCTATATTTGCGTTTAGCATTTTATATCTTTGTTATTTCGGTATTTGCTTGCTATATTTGCGTTTAGCATTTTATATCTTTGTTATTTCGGTATTTGCTTGCTATATTTGCGTTTAGCATTTTATATCTTTGTTATTTCGGTATTTGCTTGCTATATTTGCGTTTAGCATTTTATATCTTTGTTATTTCGGTATTTGTTTGCTATATTTGCGTTTAGCATTTTATATCTTTGTTATTTCGGTATTTGCTTGCTATATTTGCGTTTAGCATTATATATCTTTGCCATTTATTTATTGATATTTTTTATATTATGTCTGACTTTTGCCTATTGACCATCTATTTTACATTTTATATCTTTGCCATACTTTTTTGCTTGTGACTTTGCCATTTGTATATTGGCCTTTTACGTTTTATGTCGTTGCGTTTTGTATGTTGATGGCGTTTTACATTTTATGTAGTGATATTGGCCTACTACAATTGAAGATTTTACTGTAATATTTTGACATGGCGGAAAAATTGTCAAAAATTTGTAATAAGCACAACAGCTTGACAGTTGATAGCGAAGAGACATTTGACAACTTTGCACGTTCGTATGTACCTAGATGCACGGAGAAAAATGTTATTCGAAAAAACGATTATTTTATTCGTAAAAACGGGACTGAAGTTCTTACGAACAAATTAACAGGGTTTCAATGTTTATTGGCGGGAACATGTAAGAATAATTTGTTGGTATACGTAATTTCGTACGTAGGAAAATACACGGAGAAAAATGTTATTCGAAAAAACGATCATTTTATTCGTAAAAACGGTTAAAAACGGAACTGAAGTTCTTACGAACAAATTAACAGGGTTTCAATGTTTATTGCCGGGAACATGTAAGAATAAACATTGAAACACTGTTAATTTGTTCGTAAGAACTTCAGTCCCGTTTTTACGAATAAAATGCTCGGTTTTTTTAATAACATTTTTCTCCGTGTGGTTGTCTCTCATACAAGATGTCAATAGCACGATGGTTACAAATACAATATTTTATATAGTATCAATAATATTCGTATAGTTAGTAACTTTGATAAAATATTTAAATAAAATTGCACATTTTTACCACTTGTCCACATCGCGGCAGTTATATTCGTGTATCAAATACCACAGCAGTAATAATATTGCAGAGCGCATCGGAGCCAATAAAACCTTTCCTCGTTAATCAATTTATATCATTTGGGGGCCCCTATAGACTACCTCACCTTACCTTTACCTGCCATACGTATGCGAGAAGATGCTCTGAAAGAATGCAACATGAAAACAATTTGTTAAAAACCTTTTGTGTTATTTGTAACAAATTTAATGAACCGCGACCGGTTCCAGCGTAAGTTTGGTAAAGGAGATGATATTGGCGGATTGTTTATTGGTAGATAGTCAACAGAGTTTCAAATTGGGAACCATTTATTGGATAACCAACACTTCTGCTATTGGTCACCCCAAGTGATGCGCTACGTTTGGTGACTTAGCAGGGGTGCCCGGGTTCACGGGGTTCATTGTCTAGGTCTTGGCGGCGGATGATCTAGACACACTGAACCCCAGATTCCTACCCAACCCTCATACATTTTTCCTTCCCAGAACTTCCTCTCTTTCCGATATGATGTAATCATACCTCCTTATTAGATGTAATTTAATTATGTGATGAATGATACCTCTGCCGTAGGTCACCCAAAGTGATTCGCTACGTTTGGTGACTTAGAAGGGGTGGCCGGGTTCACGGGGTTCATTGTCTAGGTCTTGGCGGCGGATGATCTAGACACACTGAACCCCAGATTCCTACCCAACCCTCATACATTTTTCCTTCCCAGAACTTCCTCTCTTTCCGGTATGATGTAATCATACCTCCTTATTAGATGTAATTTAATTATGTGATGAATGATACCTCTGCCATAGGTCACCCCAAGTGATTCGCTACGTTTGGTGACTTAGCAGGGGTGCCCGGTTTCATGGGGTAAGGTTTGTCTAGGTCTTGGCGGCGGATGATCTAGACACACTGAACCCCAGATTCCTACCCAACCCTCATACATTTTTCCTTCCCAGAACTTCCTCTCTTTCCGGTATGATGTAATCATACCTCCTTATTAGATGTAATTTAATTAAGTGATGAATGATACCTCTGCCGTAGGTCACCCAAAGTGATTCGCTACGTTTGGTGACTTAGAAGGGGTGCCCGGGTTCACGGGGTTATTTGTCTAGGTCTTGGCGGCGGATGATCTAGACACACTGAACCCCAGATTCCTACCCAACCCTCATACATTTTTCCTACCCAGAACTTCCTCTCCTTCCTTTCCTTAAAAATAACCCCCACACAGCATCCCCAAAGATGACATTGGCCTTGAGGAAAATTATTTTCCTCAAAGCCTCCTGTGTGGACCTAATGTAAAAAAAAAAAAAAAGAGGCGGATAAAAAAAGTGAACACCGCACAATTCCTAATAATTTTCCGGGGTCAGTGGGATTATAGCATCCCCTATTGGGGTATGCAGTGATATTGAGTTAGTGGACAGGGAATGGAAAAGAGGAAGTCTCCGTTATAAGAGTTCAAATAGAAGAAAAACGTTTCTGAAGATGGTTTCAATGGGATATATATAAATACGACTGGTAGAGAGAGCGCGCTAATACCGTAATGTTTATTATTCTTCTCTTCTTCCTACCCTTGCGAAGAAACGGCGTGATGGTTAGTTAGTTACCCATAAAGTGCTAAATCGATAGCAATGTGTACTACACGGAGAAAAATATTATTCTAAAGTACGATAATTTTATTCGTAAAAACGGTTGAAAACGGGACTGAAGTTCTTACGAACAAATTAACAATGTTTCAATGTTTATTCTTACATTTGCCCGCCAATAAACATTGAAACACTGTTAATTTGTTCGTAAGAACTTCAGTCCCGTTTTTACGAATAAAATTATCGTAACATTTTTCTCCGTGTATGAGGGGTGGGTAGGAGTCTGGGGGTCAGTGTGTCCAGAAGTGACGGACGAATGATTCCATCCCTTCCAATACGGTGCAAGGTGATGTTACGAGAGAGCCATGCTGGAAAAGTCAAAAGGTCAAAAGAAGTTAAAAAAAACTCCCTCAACCAGTCTCTCCCGATCTGACCTGCCACGCAATTGGTGGGCAGACGCATCCGCCGCCAAGACCCGGACAAACCTCACCCCGCATGATCCCGGGCACCCCTGCTAAGTAACCAAACGTAGCGAACCACTTAGGGTGACCAATGGCAGATGTGTTGATTATCCAATTGGTTTATCCATGAGATATAGTTGGTGTGCAGGCAAATTCTATAGTTACTATCATAAATTGTCTTAGTAATTAATTACTGTCTGTATCTGTGTTATCTTTAATAAAAAAATAAAAAAATAATAATTTTATATCCCATATTGCGGATCACCACATTTCTTACATGGCATACATGGTTTTACCACACATAAGCCTCAGTGTTGTCATTTCTAAAGCATTACATCTAATTTCATCCTTCCTATGCCAGTTCCTTGCCTCACAGTCATACAATGGGTAGGTACTAGCAGCCTGGTACAGGTAAGTACACGTAGAAAAATGTTATTAAAAAATACGATCATTTTATTAAAGTAAAACTGTTAAAAACGGGACTGAAGTTCTTACGAACAAATTAACAGGGTTTTAATGTTTATTGACGGGAAAATGTAAGAATAATTTGTTGGTACACGTAAATTTCGTACGTATAACGGGACTGAAGTTCTTACGAACAAATTAACAGGGTTTTAATGTTTATTGACGGGAAAATGTAAGAATAATTTGTTGGTACACGTAAATTTCGTACGTATACCGACAAATTATTCTTATATTTTCCCGCCAATAAACATTGAAATCCTGTTAATTTGTTCGTAAGAACTTCAGTCCCGTTTTTAACCGTTTTACGAATAAAATGATAGTATTTTTGAATAACATTTTTCTCCGTGTAGTAAGTAAGTAAGTATACCCAGTGGATAACCTTATATAAATCTAATACTTACACAAACTAAAAATGTAAACAAAATCGTTACAAAGAAATCAGAAAACCGTCCAAATCATAAGGCGCCCGTGTCCAATTTAGATTTGGAATTTCGTCAAAATAGACAGAAATTCTACTCGAATGGAGTGACAGGTTTGTAATGGATTTAGCGAACAGATTTTTTTTCAATACGAGGTCCTAAGGTAATTCGTTTCACCTGATTTTGATCATTTTTAATTCGCCAAACGTCCATCAAGTTTTTTGCGTTTTGGGTCCCATTTTTTGTAAACAGCATTAGAAACAAATTTGATGTAAAGAAAATATGTCGTAATTTGTAAATGGCTTTTATACTTTAGTTATTTTAATTCGAGTGGCAAAAAAAGCCAGCGTATTTTTTTTAAGACAAATCTATATTTGTGTATTTTGGGGCGGTACTCAAAATTACGTTGAATTATTTCTTCCTTTTTTTAATGTGTGTACCGCCCAACTGCTATCAACTGTCTAGAGCCAGTGAGCCTATGGCATCCCGAATTGAAGTATGTTTTGAGGCTTAAGATGATAGATTTCGCTTTTCGGCCCATACAAAAAGGACGCCCGGGAAAAAACACTTTTCTACATCGAAAATTGCACAAAATGAATATATTTTTTTTATTCTGCCTTTTAGAGGGTAAAAACTATGTCGGTATGTTTTCGAATTTTCGATGCGTTTCGTATTAACGTAAACATTCACTGTCAAACATGTACGATTTATCAAAAAATATTATTTAAGGATAAAGTGCTGCTAACTCAACTCTCATAAAGAATTATAAAATTATAAAAAGCTACCGACGTAGCTTCTTCTTTCTAAAAAATATATATTTTTTAAAATTTCAATTTCGTGAAAGTTTCGGTGTAGAAAAGTGTATTCTGCATAAACCCCTTTTCGAGCGATTTCTGTAGGTAAATTTGAGCGTTGTCTCATTCGCACATTTCGCATTCGCATGTATTGTAAGTGTGCGTGGGCTTATTGTGAGCGGGACAGAATGACAGACGCGGGTGTTCCGCGTGTGGTTCAAAGTCTAGCCTCTTAAGGTGGTGGGGAGAGGAAGGAGAGGGGAAGAGGTGGGAAAGTAAGTACCTGGGTATTTAGATCTGGTCACCAAACACGGCTAAAGCCATTTTAAACAACATTTCGATTTAGAATGGTGATCTCACAGCAGTGCGATACTGAGAGTATCTTTCATTCCGAAACGTGTCGCAAATATACTATATATATAAAATGACTAAATTGTGAAATAACACAAACAAAATTTTGCTAATCGAGGGCCTTACCCTTGACCACGAAGGCCGTCGAATTACTTCTGTTGAAATTGATTATCAAAAATTCTACATGATTTCGGTTGTGGGTATTTGGCGTTATTGACGTCACGCCAGCCAACGTCGATAAAAGCTGTTTTACCAGTCACAATGACATTGTAGTCAGCTCGAACAGATTAGAAAGGTACGGTTTTAGATCATTTTTAGAATCAATAATTATTGTGAATGAAAATATTGATATAGGTAATATTAAAATTACACATTTTAGAACGATAATTATAGAAATATTAACTTAATTAAATATTTCGTATAAATAGAGAGTGTTAGTGTAAAGGGACGTACTTTAACCAGTGATTCCTGCCTTATTATTATATAATTATTCAAATTGTTATATTATATTGAATATTAATTTAGTTTTATAATGAATATTAATTTTAGAGCTGTGTAAAGCGATTATGGTTTTATTAATGTTTTTATTTTTACTTTTTTATGTAAATTATGTAATGAACTCAAATCATATCATTATGTTATATATTACGCTATCTGCAGTTCAAAATCTGTTACTTTATTTTTTCTTTCTCTTTTATTTATATACCCACCTCTTGTTATACACATTTTTGAATTTTTTTCTATTACCTAAATCTTTTCTTGATATGTTTTACACTTAATCATAAAAACTGCATAAACATGTAAAAGAATATTAAGGCGTTAATGAATTAATAAAAAAAAAAAAAAAAAAAGTATTCTTTCTTACGGGTTTACTTTTTCTATTATTATCGTAATAGGTGCCTAAAGAATGTACCATTATTCAGAATCAAACACTGCCAATAAACATACAGGATGGCGCAAAATTTGTCACCTGATATTCTTTGGCTGTAATTTTTTTTATTAATAAAAAATATTAGTTTTGCTTTTGGATTGTATTTATTTGAGGTCTTACCTTTATTTTCATTAAGTCGAAAAAATGATATCGGCCAGGTGGCCGCCGCCAGAATTGTGACCATACGGGCCCGATTTATGGCATTTTCCATCACAGTTCCGGTGATAGGTTCTCGCATTCTTGACAGATATTCTCTTTGAGGGCTTTAAGAGTCTGAAATTTGTTGACATAGACTCTTAATTTTAAGAAACCCCACAAAAAGCAGTCTAGAACGGTTAAATTGGGCGACTTTGCCAGCTAGAGCAACTCACCAAACGAGAGTTTTGGTGCACGGAGAAAAGTGTTATTCTAAAATACGATCATTTTAATAGTAAAAACGGTTAGAAACTGGACTGAAGTTCCTACGAACAAATTAACAGGGTTTCAATGTTTATTGGCGGGAAAATGTAAGAATAATTTGTTGGTATACGCAATTTCAAACGTATACCAACAAATTATTCTTATATTTTCCGGCCAATAAACATTTACACACTGTTAATTTGTTCGTAAGAACTTCAGTCCCGTTGTTAACCGTTTTTACGAATAAAATGATCGTATTTTAGAATAACATTTTTCTCCGTGTGATTTGCACTGGCCGGTGTCAATCAAACAACATTTTTTCCGCGTTCTTGAGGGATTATTGTTTTTTTTTCCAATTTATGTCTTAGTGGCGTGTATTTTGTATTTGTTTCCTTCACAAATTTCAAAGCAAATCTGAAATTTTCCCTCATTTACAAAAATTATGGCTTCTTTTAATAGGGTGATGACTTTTGCGCTATCCTGTACAATAATATCTTCTAGAAACCAATAGACTTTATTTCGATACAATGAAAAAGGAAGGCTTATTGGTCAAAAGGGACACTTTAAAAAAGGTCCTTAGACATTTTCTTTATTTTCATTCCTGTAAAAGGATTTAAAAGTGGATAGTGGATCAATCGATTGTAAAAAGGATCGATACGGGATAGGTAACAAAGAATCGTGTTTATTTTAAAGCTTTTTGTATTCTTGTTGTCTTTTTGCTGTCCCTTTTGCATCTTGTGGGAGTCTTTTTGCACAATGGTATTGCACAATACAGGTTTTTGTTATTTCGTAGATCAATAAGCGTCTTGAAAAGCTTTTGTGAATCGATAAATGAAGCTTAGTAAAATGGTTAATCATTCGGTACCTAAACGGAGAAAAATGTTATTCTAAAATACAATCATTTTATTCGTAAAACGGTTTAAAACGGGACTGAAGTTCTTACGAACAAATTAACGGGGTTTCAATGTTTTGTTTATTGGCGGGAAAATATAAGAATAATTTGTTGGTATACGTACGAAATTTGTTCTAATAATTAATAATAATAATTTATTCTTACATTTTTCCGCCAATAAACATTGAAACACTGTTAATTTGTTCGTAAGAACTTCAGCGCCGTTTTTAACCGTTTTACGAATAAAATGATCGTATTTTAGAATAACATTTTTCTCCGTGTACCTATAGTATTAGAAAAGTATGTGTATTAGAAAATTAGTATTAGAAAAGATTAAGTGATTTAGAAATTAAAAATAAAATACCAACAATGTGAAAATAAATTGGGTTTTATGTACCTACATATGTTGTATGTGTTTTTAGGTAATTATATTTTATTAAATCTTAATGTATACAAAATAAATGTTTCATTGTTTGTTCCTTATGCGTGCATTCGCAAACATCTGACTGCGATATTTTGATGATTTGTAGGGTGACTAGTATGTTCAGTGGAAACTTTTTAAGTGTATGAATATTGAGTACAAACTTTTCATCGGATGTTAATTCCTCATGTCTCGAAGCGTCGAAAACTGATAATTTCGTTCCTATCATCAGTTACAAGGAAATCCCAGTTCTATAGTTCATTGGAGTTGCAGACACACCACCGAAATTAGTAAATATTTTTATTACCTATTTGCTGAAGTCTCCGGCGTTGCCCGGGCTTTACGCAGATTTTTTAGAAATCGGATGTGGGCAGTAATTTTACTCCTATTTTGTATGTCAAGCGTGAAAAATTTCATGAATATTTCGTATACGAGGTTGGAAAAGAGATAGGGCGATTTTTAGAAATCTCATAAAGACAGTGACTTTCTTCTTGTTTTAAAGGTCTAGTGTGAAAATTACATCAATTTCGGAATAAAACTGTAGATTTGTTTTAAAAAGCCACAGACGACAACAATGTAAAACGATTGGAAAGTAAATTGAATTCGTCGATTCAAATAAAACCTTTTGGCTCCTAGGCCCCAGACAGAACAATAATTCAAGAAAACCAAATTTTAATGTCTCTGAATTCTTTCATGAGAAGATAAACAATTAAATTTGCAAATCTGACTGGCGATTTTAGATGTCATTCAAATCTGTACAAATGACACATCTATGAATTATTAATTCAGTGCCTACCGCTAGTATGTTTCCACTAATGATTATAATGTTAACACGGTCAGTAATGTCTAATTAGGCAACGTACTTGATACTTGGTCGTTATTACCCATATAATATTATTAACTTGTTGAAGGCCAGCATATAAAAAATATTTTTTTATGTACGACATAAAATATTTGACACTTCTCACCTTTCTTGCGAACTCAATTTTTATAACATTTCTTTTGTGATATATTACAAAAATTACATCAAAATAATGTAGATAAAATGAACTTCCTAATAATCACTCAAATCTATGCTTTCCACAATGGATTTATATAAAAAAACAATGAATAAATATAGACTTCGAATGTGACAGCTATCATATTATCAAGCGGCAGCCATTTTGTCCGCCATCTTTGGTGCCCTGCGCGTCTTTAGCAATTAATATGAATTATTCTGACTGGCTAAATGCTATCCAGTAATTCGTAATGTCAAGAACGAGAATGGCCCAAGCGATTCTGACCTTGTTCTTCACACAATTTCTTTATACATGAGGAGCAAAATCGCTTCAAACATCCGGACCCGCCGGGGGGACTGCGGCCTACGAGAGGTAGTGTAATTACTAATTAAGAAATCTGCAATGATTATGCGAGATCTTCAGATAATGTTTCCAAGTATGTAATTAGATTCATTTATAAAGAAATATAATAAACCCTTACATCTATTAATAATATTATAAATTTATTTTAATAACATGACCGGTCAGTGGTTGAGTGGGCATCGCGTTTGGGTCCCTCCCAGGCGTTCCATGTTTGATTCCTCGGCTGACTAAATCCTCCATTACAACACAAGCAACATCTTCCGCTTAGTGTAAGGGTAGTAGGAGATTTTCAAATGTTGTTGGGTTATTCGTAACCCGGTAATGTTTGTCTTTCTTTAAAAAAAAACTTTTTTTTGTCAGTTCAAAACATTTAATATTGCCAACCTACAAAAGGAGATATTCTTCCAATGTTTTTTTAAATTTTATTGTTTCATTGGAAAATAGTATTTTCTGTAATATGTAAACATCTTCTCAACTTGAAATATATCTTATAACCGTTAAAAGTTTTCATCGTAACCTCATCTTTATGTTAAGTGAGTTATATATGTTATTTGTTATTATATCAGTGGCGGCTACATTTGGGGGGCGCGGGAGGCGCCCGCACGCTATTAGTCGAGTTATGGAGTAGTTGTAATTTCTTATGTAGCACGCGCGCGCGTCCGCGTCATCGTATTTTATACATTTATGTCTGGCACATAGATAGCTAGCCTACGAGAAAAGTCGCGGCTATTCTAGTGATCTCGAATATTCTGTATGGCATTTGTTCGAGAAAAGTCCGAGTTACACTCCATAAAAGTCTGGAAGCGAACATTCTGGCACCGAATGTTCTCGAAACAACCGAGCTACATATATAAGGGAAGCAGAGTCGCTGCCAGGCAGTCAGTTTTTTTGCGGCCCCCCTTGAGTTTTTCTGTATCCGCCACTGTATTATATAAATATATTTATACCTTTTTTATTGTCGCAATATTAGTTTAAGATGATCCACTAGTCCTTGACTCATTCGGAATCGGGCGGAGCGAACGATTTTTGGGCGTATACCAATAAAAACCCTAATCTCTAGCAAACAATAGTGTTTTGTTATTCCGCAAGTTTTTTTTAAAGATCGAAGCGCCGCGTAGACTAAGGCATGTCCGTTTGCCCCGGGCTCTGGGCGTAGAATGAGCGACGGGCTAAAATCCTTCTGTACATGGCATAAGGATGAAATTCGCACTTACAAATTCGTTGGGTACCGCCTATTTTTATTCACTGAAAAGAAACGTCGCCAAAATGCACGTTTTATTTTATTTTGTGAAGTTCAGATACAAATATTAAAATGTTTTTCGATCACTCTATAAGAAACTTTATTAGCTACATTATTCAATAAAACAACACCAGAAAAAAGATTTGTAAGTAGGAGATTTTTCACTTTTAACCATTTTTTATAGGTCAGACGCATAATTTTTTTCTAAGCTTATTAAAAAGCTTATCAAAAAAATACTCGATCACTTCAAAAGCCAAGATGTGTTCTACTCACAGTATTTAATTGAAGCATCTATATTATTTCTAAGCGATCAAATTTTCAAAACTAATACACAAGATTTTATACGATTTTGCATTTTTCCGCATGTCTTCACCTTAATAGGAATTTTCGCGTCTAGAGGAAATGTTTTTTTTTACTTAAAAAAAATTGTACCAGTATCGCATAATCAGAACAATAATTATATATCGCACAAAGCAAACTGTAGTAGGCAGTATAATCCACACTAGTTATAATAATTCTACAAAGTGTTTTCATATATTATATTTGTATCTGTAATTACAATACCTGTAGGAAGCCATTTGCCATGGCGTTCACCTGCCACTTCGAAGCCCAGGGCGGGAGGCTGTATTCTGAATTACCTGCAGTACCTACCTACCTAGCTAAGGCTTCGCAGCATAATATAATACCGGAAATAAGATCTCACCGAGTTCCGGCGGACGTATATTGCAGTTAACCTGAGACTCTGAAGCTGGTAAGTTTAATGGAATTGTAACTAATATGTAAATTGTTTGACGCTATAAGAATATCGGAAAGTTTTCCCTCGGGGTCTTGAGTCGTTATCTCATTGCTGATGGTCGTGACCCTCACTCCAATACTGCCGTTATAAGTTTTTTTAAAAACATTCCTTACTTGAGAGTCTCGAGGAAGATACTGTGATTTTACTTACCACGGCATAATGGTCCTGATCATTAGTCTAGAGCAACTTTGTTTGGAACTTATTTTTTTGGGATTTGCCTATTTTAATAGCAGATAAAAGATGCCTTATATCATTTATACATAGTAAGGTAAATTACCAATTAACGCTAGATGAATTCTGGAATACAGAATTCAAAAAACCTGTAAACCACAACTACCCTACTAGGCATAGAAAAGCACAAATGTTTATTATTAATATATCTCAAAATGTATACGGTGATAGAACAAAAAGGCATAAAATTCCGGACATATTTAACGCATTACCTGAAGACATTAAAAATGAGACAGATTTATCAATGACCTGTGAAAAACAAATAACATTTTTGACAAGTACCTAGATATGTTGATTTTGTTAAAAAAAAAACAAATGCCAAAAACAAAATATCGTACATTATGATCATAAGCATTATAATAATTAATAATTACTTATAATTACTATCGGAAAAAAATATTTATATTGATATGTATGAAAAAATGTTGAATCGATTGTAGATATAAGATGTAAATTATAACTTTTAAAAAAGTATAAGCACCTGTTGACAAGCCAATTCAATTGGCTTAGCAGGACTTATTTGTTGATATGTATTGACTATTCTTTTAATAAAATATTTATAAAAAAGTTAAGTATATTAATATTAAGTATTATACTATTAAGTCATTAGTATCTATGTATTAAGCATTAAAACATCAAGTTGAGATTTAATTATATTATTGTAAGCTAATAAATAGGAAAAATGAGCGATTTCTTACAATCAAACTGATTGATGAGTTTATTAATATTTAAGTAATATTGTACAATAATAAAAAAAATAATAAACATATTAAAAAAAAAAAAAATCTTGGCATTCTTGTGAAAATACTTCTAAAATTCTGTTATATGTCCGTGGGTAAGTGCATTAACTTTGGGAGGTGATTCTACATTCTACATGATGGTAGGAGAAAAAAAGATGAACAACTTTTTCCGAAATTCCATCTTTTTCCCATACAAAAAGACGTACATATTAAAAATCCTTTGTGTAAGGTACAAACGTGAGCCTGCCGGGCGCGATAATGGCGAGGTTGGATGTTTTTTATTGGTCCGCATCGTAACAGCGAAAAACAATAGTGCTGGCCGCACACGGTGGACAATTTTATCTTTTTACCAAAAAAGTAGATATCTACCCCTAAAAGTTGAAATTTCGAAAAAAGGTTTTTTTTCTTTTTTACTTATACTATCACGTAAAATCACCTCCCGAAGTTAATGAACTTTATCCCCCGACACCCTGTATATGACTTTACCCGGAAATCTGTCGATTTATAAAGGCGAAAATCATGAATTTCGCCCTTTTTTTCACGAAATCTGCCAAAAAGTGACAAAAATTACTTTATTTTTCTTAGCTCAAGGCCTATATCATCTTTGGGGATGCTATGTGGAGGTTTTTTTTTACAGTGAAACGAAGGAGAGGAAGTTATGGAAAGGTATGCGGGGTGGGTAGGAATCTGGTGGTCAGAATGAATCCATCCCTCAAATTGTGGTACACGGCGTTGGGTCGAGACAGTTCAACTGGAGAGGTTTAGGTTAGGCCTCCTCAACAAATCTCTCCCTATCCGGCCCGCCACACAGTAGGTGGGCAAACGCATTGGCCGTCAAGACATAGACTGACCTCACCCCGTGAACCCGGGCACCCCTGATAAGTCACCAAACGTAGCGAACCACTTGGAATGACCTATGGCAAGGCTGTTGGTTATACAATAAATACGAATATAAAGCCACGCTAAAATTTCAAGCAAACGTATAAGTATAAGTCAACTATCGGATCATGTTTCTCCTACGTTACGCAGCAAAAACCCCATATCAATAAACTCCAAGTCTTTCAAAATAAATGAATTAGACTCTCTTTAAATGCACCTAGTTGGAGTAGAATCTCTACCCTTCACAATGACTCCAACGTCCCGTTGATTAGAGACTTTATATTTTCACAGGCTAACTACACAGAGAAAAATGTTACATTTTAATAGAAAAAACGATCATTTTAATAGTAAAAACGGGACTGAAGTTCTTACGAACAAATTAACAGGGTTTAAAAGGCTAGACTTTGAACCAGACGCGGAACACCCGCGTCTGTCATTCTGTCCCACTCACAATAAGCTCACGCACACTTACAATACATGCGAATGCGAAATGTGCGAATGAGACAACGCTCAAATTTACCAACAGAAATCGCTCGAAAAGGGGTTTATGGAGAATACACTTTTCTACACCGAAACTTACACGAAATTGAAATTTAAAAAAAAATATATTTTTTAGAAAGAAGAAGTTACGTCGGTAGCTTTTTATAATTTTATAATTCTTTATGAGAGTTGAGTTAGCAGCACTTTTTCCTTAAATAATATTTTTTGATAAATTGTACATGTTTGACAGTGAATATTTACGTTAATACGAAACGCATCGAAAATTCGAAAACATACCGACATAGTTTTCACCCTCTAAAAGGCAGTATAGAAAAAATATATTCATTTTGTGCAATTTTCGATGTAGAAAAGTGTTTTTTCCCGGGCGTCCTTTTTGTATGGGCCGAAAAGCGAAGACTATCATCTTGAGAATAATTTGTTGGTATACGTAATTTCGTACGTATTTTACCGCCAATAAACATTGAATCACTGTTAATTTGTTCGTAAGTAATTTAGTTCAGTCCCGTTTTTAACAGTTCATTTTTCTCCGTGTAGGTTTTACGCTGGACTAGATAGCCACTCTAATCTCTCTAATCCCACCATAAATTCTCTCGCTATATACAACGAGAATGAACACTTTAAATACAACAAACCAAAATCAATCTTACGTAGAAATTAATTAAATACGTATAGAATATTCCTGCATACAGCCGCAGTAAAAAAAAAATCTCGAAAACTCAAAGACATTAATAACCATGTAAAGAATCAATAGATAATCCTTTTTAAATATGTTAGAGAAAGTTTAGGTTTAGGTACTCTGAAAAAATAAATAAATCCAAGTCAAGCAAACGCATTTCGATTCGGATCAGCGATCTTTCACCAGGGCGTTACTGAGCGCATCGACCACGCATTTATCTATACATTCAAATTTAGATGTAATATATTATAAGATAGGGTGGGTTGGTAGGTACCTACCTACATATCAAGTACTGGGTACCTACCGCTGTGTAATTGACTGGGGATGGCATAGGTAGTTGGATGAGTATGTACCAACTCTCCCAACGCGTAGTTTGTGCGTATGGAGCGTTTTAACAGGATGACTAAAAAGTTATGCCCGGAAATATATTCATAATTAATTAGGAATATTAAATTTTTTAGAGATTTGGTTGGGAATTTACACAATACATAGTTACACTTACCTACATATATCTATATATCATAAACCGCTGTATTTGTAGTTAATATTGTTACATTTCCTTCCTACCCTCCTCTTATAGAACTGTCATTTTCTATTACCCACATCAGTCATTAATCGATCCTCACTGCGTGAACATCTCCGCATCTATAATTCGCGTGTTTCGCTCTTCGCCGCTCTCTAAGAATAAAGGTACCGTGACTAATTTGTACGGCGGTTAAATCGCACACACACACACATTTCAAAGGTCCTTCGATATACCAAATTAAGCAAAACATATCCTAACGACAGATAAGAACCATCATAAAAAGCAAGTGTTGCCGAACAGATAATCCAAAGTTTGATCTGTACCTACCCTTTTGAAAAAATAAGTAATGTCGTAAAATTTACACAGTTTTTTTTTCTGGCAGGCATATTTTCAGCTACTCCTTTTTAATTTAATTCAGTTTATTATTAAAAATAAAAGATTTTTAATAATAATTTAAGTTAGTTGTGTTATTTTTATCAACTGGAAACATTATTATATAAAAAAATGAAAATTTTGTAAATCAACTTAATTTTCAAATCGATTTCAACTTCAATCACCATAAAAATAATAATAATAATAATAATTTAACAATTTGTAGAGCGCCGTTTTTGTGAAAAATCACATCAAGGGAGCAATCACCATATTTTCACTACATTTTTTAAACACGTTTTACTGTAACCATACATATGGACAGTGAAAGATATGATGTCCGTATGGCCAATATTTTTGTATGTAGGTACCTACAAAAATTCTCCCGTCCAAAATAGAGCAAAAAACTATAAGGTAGGTAACTATTTAAAATTATATATTCATTAGAATTCCAACTTTTTTTTTGCATACAAAATGACGTACCTATTAAAAATCCTTAGTTTAAGGTACAAACTTACCTGATAAATTTGCTGTAAGTCATCCGGGCGCGTTGTGGCGACATTGGTTTTGATTGGCGCGTATCGTAACAGCGGAAAATACGTAATAGTGCAGGCCGTACACGCCGTAATAAATTTATCTTTTTACCAAAAATGTACACCTAAAAGTTGGAATTTCGAAAAAGCTATTTTTTTTTTTTACTTACATGTAGAATCACCTCCCGTAGTTAAAGCACTTTGCCCGCGGACATTCTGTATAGTCGCTAAAATAAAAATAATAAAAAATATATATCTTCCTATTAAACCATAGGTATTTACTAACCTAACCGTAAATCAAAATTTTAAAAGTTTATATTTAATAATATAAGAGAAAAAGGTTTCAATGTTTATTGGCGGGAACATGTGAGAATAATTTGTTGGTATACGTAATTTCGTACGAATACCAACAAATTATTCTTACGTTTTCCTGCCAATAAACATTGAAACACTGTTAATTTGTTCGTAAGAACTTCAGTCCCGTTTTTAACCGTTTTTACGAATAAAATGATGGTATTTTAGAATAATATTTTTCTCCGTGCGATACATAGTTTCCTGCCCACCCAATACTGCACCAAATTTCAAAAAGTTACCTAACAACTGAAACGCAAAAAAAATATTGTTTACATTTTATAGTATGGGCACACTGTATCTAGGTACCTACCTATCACCATTGTGGGATCACCCTTTTATAGGATAGGTAGGTTTTACCCCCTCCCCCCCCGCTCCCGCCTGAGGCCTACAACGTTCTTGCATTAAGTAGGTACTCTCCTACCATCAGGGGTACCTACCTACCGACAAGGTACCATATAGCTAGTTGCTAGGTAGGTACAGGCAAATCATTTTAAAGAGATAACGTTTGAATGTATTTCTGTACACCGTTATAGACAGAAGGTATTAAAAAACTAGACTGGAAAATCACTCCCACAGTCCCCTCTTACCCCGCAAATGCCTAAAGATTACCAAATGGGTGCTTAGCGAAGTTTACCAATTCCGTTTAAATTTACCAGTTTCCTAACAAAAACCATTTTTCATTTAATAAAATTATTTTTTCATCCAGTAGTTAGGTATCTACACCAATTCCCACTTGAACGCTTTTTGCCACATTATGGCACTATTTTCAAAATCACGGATTGCTTTGTTGCCAAAATGTGGCAATTTTTTAATTTTTTTTTATTAAAGCGACTATATATTGTACATTGAAAATATAACAAAATAAATATTCTCTAGATTCTTTAAAATGTTTTAAGGTTAAAGATTTAATAATATTTTTTTTTATAAATCCTACGAATATGTGATAATAGACAAAAGATATGTGAATTCATTGGCTATATAGAACTATAATCAGTTTGTATGTCTTCATATTCAGATTCAGATGTATGATTTTTTAATGTGGGCGGAAAAATTTCCTTTAGCAATCCGAGAAAAAAGATTTAAATTGCTCTGTCGCTCTAGTGGCTACACAACTGCAAGGGTAGATTTAAAGTGAATTAGGTATGTAGAAGCTTTGGTCAAGTACACAATAAATAAGCCTCGATAAACAAAAAATAAGGAAACTGTTCACGTAAAAAAATAAGATTGGATTAAAGAACTAAAAAGCAATATTGCACAAACTTCATATTTTTAAAAAAGCCGCAGTTCAAAACTAACCTACAAATCCTTTGTTTTTCATCCACATCATGCAAATGTAGGTATACACGGAGAAAAATGTTATTCGAAAAAAAGATCATTTTATTCGTAAAAACGGTTAAAAACGGGACTGAAGTTCTTATGAACAAATTAACAGAGTTTCAATGTTTATTGGGGGGAACATGTAAGAATAATTTGTTAGGAAATTACGTATACCAAAAAATTATTCTCACATGTTCCCGCCAATAAACATTGAAACCATGTTAATTTGTTCGTAAGAACTTCAGTCCCGTTTTTAACCGTTTTTACTATTAAAATTATCGTTTTTTCGAACAACATTTTTCTCCGTGCATAACCTATCTACCTATAATGTATTATTTACGTAAACTTCAAGCAGGGGATCATTAGGAAAATAATTTCTCTCGGGGCTCATGTCATCTTTGGGGATGTTGTATGAACGGTCTTTTTGAGTAGATGCAGGATTGAATACTGTGGGAAGGAGGAAACACAGAGGACGGCAAATCGTCCCACAGCTGAGCTGTTGAAATTAGGGAACCGTAGAGCGACACGATCTCATGTGACAAAATAAACGTCAACCGTGTTGGTACAAATATACATATCTATGTGTGAAGATACGCAGTCGGACCTAAATTGGGGATGAAATATTGATGGCCTTCTAAGTTCTAAGGCTTTCGATTGCGAATCCGGAGGCCGCGGCATCGAATTACTGCGAGCACAATTAAATAAATAAAATTTATCATTGAAGAAGAAGATAAAAATAATAATCTTTTTTTTTTTAAATATGAAAATGAACTACAGTTGTTGTTGTCTTTTTTATTACAGTCCCAGTTGCGACCATTATCTTTTATTATTTTTCTGTGTCTTGTTCATTTTTATATTTAAAAATTATTGTTTAATTATTAATTAATTCCTAATTATTCTAAATATCGCCGTGGTGAAAATCACCATTCAGAATTGAAACGTTGCTTTAAATGGCTTTAGATGTGTTGGGTGACTAGATCTGAATAGCCAGGTAAGTACTTCCCCGCCTTCCTTTTTTCCATCTCCTTCCCTCCCCACATAATACCTTCAGCCTTACAACAACATACCTTAATTGGGGGGTGCCATAGTCTCACAGGCTCAAGGCGGTTGGGAGTAGTTGGGACTCTTGTGCGGTATTCACATACAAAAATGGGTAGGCTTAGAGGATATACCTATCAACACATAAAGCTGTCTTGGAACGCGGTCTTTGCTTCATCCACATTCATGGATCGTCTCATACTAACTACAGTTCTGTTATTCTGTCATTTTGATATGAGAGTAGAAAATTACAATTTGTCTTTTTTAGCTCTAGCAACGCCGGATATTAAAGCCAGTATTAAATAAAACCAATTAAAAAAAAATCAATATCTTCATAAAAACTTTTCCGATAATGCACAAAACCTTTTTGTGAAGAAATTTTCAGCGCGCTTTTCCGAAATTTATCGAATTTATACACACTCCAGCAGCCATATAGCCGCGTCCCCCTCTCACACCCGCCCAAACACCTCCAGAGAGAGAGGGACGGAGGTACCAACTGCTCCAAACTAAATAGCTGTGAGCAATGCCTTAGAACACGAAAAGAGAAGGAGCTTGGGGTGACACACTTCAGTTTCAAAAACGACGTAAGTCAAACATAAAATTCAAGCGATTTTGATCTTATAAATCACGAAATCTGACATACATAAGGGTTATTATTGCGTGCATAAAACATGTTTTAAAAATACTTTGATTTAATCGCTTCAGGGTATGTGACATTGAGAGCAAGCGAGATAGCTCGCAACTTTAGAACGCCTTAACTCGCACGAAAGTCTCACGCAATTATGATATTTGAGTAAATGTGCATAAGGGTTATTATTGTTTGAATTTTTTTTAAGTTTTATCATTGCTCGCGGGCACGTGACATTGAGATAGAGAGAGACAGGTGTGCCCCGAGCGCAGTGATTGGTCGAAAATGCCTAGGGCCGTATGCCCGGTAGCCCGGCCCCCGAGGGGAAATGTACAAAGACGTAAGCGACACTCTTTGTATGAAGTTCTACTAAACTACGGCGATGCTGAAATAAAATATATATGTAATATCTATATATGTATGTGATATGTCACGTAAACGTACCAAAGTAGTTACCTACTTTCAACTTACAAATAACTTTTATCGTGATTTATTTTTGGGATATTATGCCGTGGGTTCAACGACATTTGATCCCACAGCAGTTGGCCCCCCCGGCATTCTAATGAAAAATATCAAGTCGGTTTAATGAAAATATGGTATAGGTAGGTAGGTACCTACTTACACAAAATATAACTAAGTGTCCCCGAAGAGGTGTGCAGAGAGGATATACCGCCGAATAACAAGAGTATAAAACATATTTTCATTATTGTATATATCTATATATTTTTTTTACCTTAAAACCACACAGAAGGCCATGAGGAAAATAATTTCCCTCAGGGCCTATGTCATCTTTGGGGATGCTGTGTGGAGGGTATTTTTAAGGAAAGAAAGGATATACAGTTCTGGGAAGGAAAAATGTATGAGGGTTGGGTAGGAATCTGGTGTTCAGGTTGTCCAGATCATCCGCCGCCAAGACCTAGACAAACCTTACCCAATACCCCATGGGCACCCCTGCTAAGTCACCAAACGTAGCGAACCACTTGGGATGACCTATGGCTATGCAATAAATGCTTTCCGGGGTGGCGGTACCCATTCCCGCCTCATTTTTTGTACTCATACCAGCGTATAAGTACAAAAAATCGACCCTGTAAATAATTTCGTTCGATATCTATAACCAACTTATTCGGTATTTTTGAAGTGGATTTTGAAAAATTTTACATAAAATTATGTTTATACTTAATAATTAAATTTCGGGGGCCAATTGTCCGGGAAACTGTCGGGTTACCTGTGCCGTGTTGCGTTACCTCCTTCTTTAGCCAACGTTTCGGATAGTATTACAGTTTCCATCATCAGAGCAGAAGCGTATTCATAACCCAAACATTAGGTAGATATTATAATTTAACCATTAAAACATAACCTAACCTTACGTAACCATTATTAGAATTTATTCGTTGCACATCTGTACTGTAGTTGTCACTACAATGCTGCCCGAAACGTTGGCCTAAGAAGGAGGTAGCACAACACGGCATAGTACCTCTAAAATAAATAAGTAACGATAATACTTTGTCTGGGAAGGTGCCTAGGTATCTTCAACCTATGACTTGTTTCAGTAGATATCTTGTTTTAGATGACCCAAAAGTTGTCCCTTCGTTATTTTTTTAAATTTTAAAACTAGCTAACGAAACACAACGCCATCTACAGGATGGTTACCTAACCTAGATAACCAAGTGTTGCATCAATAAATTAACTCACACCGCCATCTGTCATAACTTATGGAACTTACAAATAATTTCAAATCATTGTCCCATAACAAACATTTAATTCGCAATAATAAATATTGAGGTCAATAATCGAGATAAAAACTATCCTACCTTTTAAGTTAGAACAAATTACACACAGTAAGCCAAATTTCATAAAAATCGGTTAAGTAGTTTCGGAGTTTACCTTGGACTAACATCGTGACGTATCATTTTTATAGATATATAAAGAAAGAAGAATGATAATTTTTTTTGGTTTAAAATTTACGAATTTCAGGCCTAAAATCGACTTTAAAAACACCTTTAATGAGTTGGTGTGGATATCAAACGAATTTATTTTGAAACAAACTTCTGCCCGCGACTTCGTCTGCGCAGGATTAGTACTTCGAGTAGCCTATTTTCTTAACCTAGGTCCCAACTATGTTAATTCCAAAATTCTTAAAAACAATTCTTAAAACCTATTTATTTAAAATATCTATAATTCTTTATTCGATTCAAAGTACTCTTCTAAGTATTAGACGAGTACTTCAAATAAATTCACTAATTTAAATATTTTCGAAAATAGAATTTTGATTGAACAATCTTTGTTTTGCAAAACGTCTTTCTCAAATTTCGACATTTTCTATTAAACAATAACTATTATTCAAAATATAAATTCAAAATATCTAGCTTTAGAAATTATAGCCTATATATGTTATTCTGATGTATGAGCTATATTATTGTAAAGTTTCATTTAAATCCATTCAGTAAACTTTGCGTGAAAGAGTAACAAACATACATACATCCATACAAACTTTCGCGTTTATAATATTAGTAAGATAAGATGTAATTTTTTATATTCATAGACTGGTATTACAGTATATAGACAAGTAGTTTTATTCTTGATGCTTTTGAATAAAAATATTTTATATACTTTTGTTATTCGGCGTTATATCCTCTCTGCACACCCCATATATTTATTTGTAAGTAGTTATACCGTATTTTCTCTAAACCGACTGCTTATTGAGCAGCATATTAAAAAATGACATAGGCCTTGAGGGAAATTATTTTCCTCAGGACCTCCTGTGTGGAGTTAGTATAAATAATAAAAAAATTATATGTAATTATGCCCAGGGACCAACCGTCCGGGGATGAAATGTCCTGAAATTCTTATTTTATACCTACTTACATAAATGTAGATGCCTATAGATATACTAAGTTGGCAAAGATAACTATGTTTTTCAAAATTTTATAAATGATTTTACCAGATAAAATAACGATCTTTCGAAAACAAATTATGTTTTTTGGTAAAAAAGAGTCAATATGTTTTATGATTTAAAAAGGACAATTTTTCGGTATTCTCTGGTTGTATTCCATGACAATAAGGAATATAAAACGATCTATGTGAACTGTTCCTAAAGAGAACAGAAGCAGATGCATCTAGATTACCCATAGAAACAAGGGTCAGTCAAAAACTAATGCATCCTATTTTTTTCTTCTTAAATACAGTTAGTTTAGTGAGATATTTCAATTTGGCTCCATTCTTCCAACCTTCTTCTACAATCTACTACATTAGTAACTTTCTGTGTCAACAGGTGGCAGCACTGCAGTCGCTTTCAAAATGACCGACATCGATGTTCGTATCAGACAGGGTTCTGTGATTGAATTCTTGAGTGCAGAAGGTGAAACGCCCATTCGCAATCATGAAAGACTGATGTGTACGGTGATGCAACGGTGGATGTCAGCACTGTTAGATGATGGGGTCGTCGCTGTAACGAAGCTGAAGGACAAACAGCCAAAAGCAGAGCGGTAGGCAGTTGAATGCAGTAAATCCACGCAACATTCAGCGAGTCGATGACATTATTCGTGGTGACCGCCGGAAAACTACAGATGAATTGTGACGCATTTTCTCCCTCAGTAAAGGCAGTGTGATATGAAGTTCATCGTGAGATTCACTTTGAAAATGCTAAGGCCCTTGTTAAAAGATGGATCAAAACTGTGGAAATGGACGGAGATTATATTGAAAAATGGCAAAGTCAATAGTATGGTTTTTGACCTGTGTAATTACATTTTAATTTACTGGGAATTACACAGAGAAAAATGTTATTCTGAAATACGATAATTTTATTCATAAAAACGGGACTTAAGTTCTTACGAATAAATTAACAGGGTTTCAATGTTTAATGGCGGGAACATGTAAGAATAATTTGTTGGTACACGTAATTTCGTAACATATATATACATACGTAATAACCGACAAATTATTCTTACATTTTCCCGCCAATAAACATTGAAACACGGTTAATTTGTTCGTAAGAACTTCAGTCCCGTTTTTAACCGTTTTTACGAATAAAATTATCGTATTTTAGAATAAAATTTTTCTCCGTGTGTGGTTTTTGACCTGTGCAGTGGGTAATTACATTTTAATTTATTGGTAATTAAAAGGAGAAAAAAAAATAGGAAGCATTATTTTTTTCTGCTGACCCTTGCATATTTAAAAATTATATCAAATATCGACTGCGCGATGCTTTAAACATATTTTTTGGCTCTTATAGAGAAATGTAACCCCGCCAAGGCCGTGCGAAGCTCTGCACAAAACTGCCATACTGAAATAATCACCGTTCTTTCATCGGTTTATTTAAACACCATTAGGGTCTCTTTGTCCCGCGCTCTCCTCTCTCGCTTTGTGTGACGTTTCAATATTAAACGTCCACAGTCAGTCTGACGCCGCCGATAGCACCGTCGTGACCTCTCCCTCTTTCTCGTGAACGATGTACGCAATGGAAAGGGAGGCTGCGAAGGGGCTCTCGGCGGCGTGCCTACATAGTCCTGCCCGAATGGTCCAACGCGGCTCTTAGTAAAGGGGAGAGGTTTATACAGGGGCACCTTGTATAATTAATTGTGTGATGTGTGCACTCGGGCGGCTGGACGAAGGGGCGGCAATTTTAAGATTCATTTTTGCCCAACCGCTTAATTCATGATTCAATTTTGATTCAATTCGGTACTTCTAACTTCTGTCAGAAAATTTTCACTTTACAGTAAAATCCAAATAAATTGAATATTTCTGAATGTATCCGAAAACTGAAAACTGTTTTCGAAAAATGATAGAATATGCTCTCAAATTTTATCGTTACAAAAAAACATATAATTTGAGGTAAAAGCAAAGGCAGCAATCTCCATTTCGGCTAGATAGCTATGTTTGCTTTTGAAATGACATGGAAATCGCTGTATTTGCTTTTACGCACAATATTACATACAAATATTGCATACACGTATATTACGTACAATATTTATATGTAATATTGTACGTAAAAGCAAAGATAGCAATCTCCACGTCATTTCAAAAGTAAAGATACCAATCTGGCCGGAATGGAGATTGCTGCCTTTGCTTTTAAACACCTCATTTCTGAAATATCTCAAATTACTGATAACGAAAAAAACAACTTTATAACGTTTTATAAGGCAAATGTACTTACGTACGTTATTATCGCCTGATGTTTTTGTCGTTTCATAAAAAAAAATTGAATATAAAAATTCTTCCTTTAGACTCGCAACATGATCACGACACAATGAATAATATTCACCACTGTCCAGAATATGTAGACTGGTCATTCTGGTCAATTCAAGTCAAGACCTTGATTTTTTTGGTATAAATCTAAATGATTTTTGTCGGTCACTAAACAATTGAAGATATTTTATAACTATTTTGCATTCTAGCTAAGTCTTGACTTGACTTGTCACTTCTGTTTTCTTATGTTTATCCCTGATTTTTTCTTTTATTTCATACAATACCATCCTTTAGTCTTTTTTTAAATTTCGTGATTTTTTATTGTAAATTGGACACAAGTCCGTTAACAAATAAATACCCAATTGGAGATAAATTCTTAGTCCTTCTGGCACAGGCCGTTGGATCTCTTGTGCGGACCTGGCGGTGCTCCTAGCTACCAAGTCCCTTTGAAAGCTTTGAAGCTGGGTTCCACAATGACCGGAATGGGGACAGCACGAGCGTCATATAATAATATAAGACTGTGGTCAACTGATTGCATTTTTAAGAAGACGATGTTCGATGTGGGAAAAAGTGACAGAACGAAGTTTTTGTACGCAAGGTTTTGTTTTAATTTTTAATTTTAACTCGTCTACTAGATAGGTACCTAATTTCCACCCCATGGCCTGTGTCATTCTTGGGAATGCTATACGGAGGGTCTTTTTGAAGAAAGGAGTGAACCTAGAAAAAAGTCTTGAAGGAATTTATTTTTACATAAGCTCGACAGAGGAGGCTTAAAAAAGAAAACAATTCCCCTCAGGGAGTATGTCATCTTTGGGGATGCTGTGTGGAGGGTATTTCTGGGAAAATAAATTAGTAAGCCTGGATCTTCAAGAGACATTGATCTTGAAATAATTTCCCCCAGGGGCTATGTCATCTTTGAAGATGCTGCGTGGAGGGTCTTTTTGAGGAGAGGAAGGAGTGAACTTGGCTTTTGAAGAGAACCATGTTATAAGACAGAGGAAACACTAAGGCTGGCAAATCGTTCCACAGCCGAGCTGTTGATCTTAAGAACGAGTCATACAAGCGACCCTGTCTCATGTAATAAATGTCAATCGTGTACAAATGATAAGAGCCACCTATGCCATTTTTGGGGATGCTATGTGGTGGGTCTTTTTGTGTATAGGACCCATGTTGTAGGAGGGAGGAAACACAGAGGCCGGAAAATGGTTACACAGCCAAGCTGTTGAACTCAAGAACGAGTCGTAGAAACGATCCATTCTCACATGACAAATAATGGCAACTGTGTACAAATGTTAGGCACGCGTTTGGCGTGTTCCTGACTGTGCAGCGCAACCGAAGGAACACTGGCGCTAGTTCCCCGGAGCAACTTTCATTGAAATACCGGTAGAACAAGGGCAATATATAACGCCGTTTTCGCATGGAAATCGCATCAATCATTAAATCAGTAAAACGTGCGAAAAACTTTTACTTCAAATCCCGGCGTGCGCAAGTAAATTTTATTCACACCAGCCTCCCAAATTGGGACTCTTTTTTTTTTAAATTTATAGAGAATACCTCACAAGAGTCTTAACTGCTCCCGTCTGGAGCCAGTGAGACTATGGCTTCCCTAATTGGGGTATGTTGTGAGGCTGAAGGTAAGTGGGGAAGGGAAGGAGATGGGAATGAGGAAGGTGGGGAAGTACCTGGCTATTCAGATATAGTCACTAAACACGGCTAAAGCCATTTTTTTTATTTAATGACAATACAAATTAAAATTAAAATACAATATTAAGTAAATTAAGAATACAAAATGAAGTATTTTATCCTCAGTCCTCCTCACTAGGTATTCCTGTTCCGAGGTGGACTGCAAGTTGTTGTATGGTGTTGATCATGATTTCCTCATCATTGTTGTTGGTTTTTGTTGGTTTCCACGAAATATAAATAAATAAAGCAAAAAGTGTTTATGTTTATTATCTGGCATTGTTTTAAAAAGTGTTTATTATATGTAGGTTGCGTTGGGGTTACTTAATAATTTTAATTAGTTCCTCATCTTGATGTTTAGTTAGCCATAATTTGATGTCCTTTTTAAACTTTCGTATATCCATGGTATTTTTAATTTCAATCGGAAGGGTATTATATAATTTTGTAGCATGGAAATAATGGTTTTAAATAATTAATAAATAAATAATTTCAAGCAACGTTTCGATTCTGAATGGTGGTCTTACCCCAGGGCGATACTGAGAGTATCTTCCACTCTGGAACGTGCCGCAAATATACTATATATTATTTTTCAATAATTAATTGTGAAATTACACAAATCAATTAAATAAAATTTATTTGCGCACGCCGTGTTCGAACCCGCGACTTTCCGATTGGGAGTCAAGCGTCGTACACACAAAAAAGCATCACCTGCGTAAAAACAAATTTTGTGCGGAGACCGTGATTTATTATTTTTGATTTTCTTCAACCCCTGTGTATATATTTGTAAGAGAATAAGGAATAAGGGAGGAAAACATCGACATAGGGAAAAGTTTCTTCTATAAGGGCGGGAAATGAAAGCCTATCTGTAGACTGACTGAAAACCTAACAGTATTCACTGTTTGAATTTCATAGATTCGGTTCATCCCTTAAAGAAAACAGAAATAAATGCAATCGAATGGGGTGCATTTATTAAAAAAATAATACAAAGAAATTTTATTTCTATAACGATGAGCAAGGAATCGTATTAACATAATTATTTACGTAATAGGAGGTAGAGGTCGTTGTATTCAAAAATATTACAAATGATTCAATTTTTTAGCTGTTAACAAAAAAGTAAAAGGTGTATACATACACGGAGAAAAATTTTATTCGAAAAAACGATCATTTTAATAGTAAAAACGGTTAAAAACGGGACTGAAGTTCATACGAACAAATTAACAAGGCTACGAAAAATGTTATTAAAAAATACGATCATTTTAATAGTAAAAACGGCTAAACACGGGACTGAAGTTCTTACGAACAAATTAACAGTGTTTCAATGTTTATTGGCGGGAAAATGTAAGACTAATTTGTTGGTATATGTACGAAATTACGTATACTAACAAATTATTCTTACATGTTCCCGCCGAACTTTTGGGTCCCACCCAGGCGTCTCGTGTTCAATTCCTCGACTGGCTGAGTCCTCCATCACGACACAAAAATCATTTTCCGTTTACTGTGGTGTTAGTAGGAGATTTTCAAATATTGTCAGATTTTTCGTAACCCGAGAATGTTTGTCTTTCATTATTTTTAAATAAAATTAACTGAAATTTAATTTAATTATTTATTTAAATATAACAATTTTTTAATAAGGTAATGTGTCCTTACTGGGGTACCCCGTTCTAAGGTCACATTGTACACGATTGTGTTTGAAATAAGGTAAGCACATAATACACTTAAAACTAGAAGGCAATTGACTGATCTAATATGTTTACATAAAATCATCCACGGCCATCTTGATACTACACTATGTCTTAGCAATATTGAAATAAATGTTCCCAATTCCCATTGTTTAAGACGTCATAACATTTTTCACCTGAATACATTTAAAAATAATATCGCTCACTTTAGCCCTCTGACCCAGATGTGTCGACTATATAACAAGATAGAGTGTGCTGAAGTAGACATTTTTGTCGATAATTTGTACGGATTCAGAAAAAAAGTTCTGGCGCTGTTAAAAAATATGCTAAACTAATTAAATTGTGTCATTTGTCTCTGTATGCATGCCTCTCGTGTTTCATATGTCTCTAGCCTCTCATTGTAATATCTGTTACTTGAGTGAGCTTGTATATAATTTTGTATATTTTTTATTGGTGATGTTTCTGTTTTTCTAATTGTTTGTATCTGTATTTAATTGTATGTAATTGTAGATTTTTTGTAATTGTATGTCCCTATTTGTACAATAACTGAGTTTTTATAACTGGATTGTTCTCATGTAAATGTGAACATCTGTAAAAACCCAGTATAAATAAATAAATAAATAAATACTAAATACTAATACGTTAAAATACTACAAAGACAATTAAAAAACAATATCTAGAATAAATAAAACAAAATAAAAAAAACACTTCAAGATTTATTCTTTGTTCGGTTGCAAAATTATATCTATATTTTCATTGTTTCTTTTGGGGGTTTCCGACGTTTCGGACAGCGTTGCAGTGTCCATCATCAGGGCAGATCCGTATGTATCGTATCGTATGTATCCACATCGTCGGATCTGCCGGATCTGCCCTGATGATGGACACTGAAACGCTGTCAAAAACGTCGGCTAAATAAGGAGGTAGCGCAACACGGCATAACACCCCAAAAACAAACAATGAAAATGCTTTTGGCCGTGAAAATCTAAAAATGTATCTATATCTATATTCTTCCTTCCCTTGTCCATAATCCATTTCTTAATGCTTATTTTGAAGTCACTTTTTTTTTTTTTTTTTATTGCAAGAGTGAGGATATGAAATAATTTTATAGAATAATATTGCATATTTCTTTTTCCAAAAGTCGTTTTAGTTGTAGGTTGGTGTAACGTATGTTGTTAAGTGGATCTTGTGAGCCGGTCTGAGTTTGTCTGTGTAAAGTTTTCCTGGTTTTAGAATGCGTAAATTAGAATATATTTTGAAATTGATACTTAAATTTAAAGCAATTTTGATATCTGGAGATCATTGAAAAAGAGTTACCGACAAACACGCATGCAACATCATCATTTTTGATAATGATAAACATGAAATAGTTTTAAATCTAGGTAAACTTGTAATAGTAATACATATTTTTAACTATAATTAGTAAATAGTTTAATAGCAACTGTATGTGAAGTCAAGGGTACCTGTGTGCATTTATATGTGTGAGTTTTAAAATTATTGGCAGAGCAAAGAGACAACTACTGAATAAAAAAAGGTTAAGGTTAACATCAATATAAATTTATTATTTTATAAACATCAAGGAATGTTAAATCAAAGAATTAATTAAGACAAATGATGGTCATATTCTGAATAATGTCACATAAATTATGAATCTACAACTACTGAATATAAGAGGTCAAAATTAAGAAACTAAATTATAGGAATATAAGTTGAGCGCCATCTTGTCTTTAAATGAACAAGAAAACATTATTTAAGTTAATTTAAAAGGAATTAAACCATAATTAAAATGAAGCTAAATCTACGTTACGCATTATGAAGTGCGAAGTGCGAAGTCTCCATAGCGCCGGCTCCAGTTTCTGGCGATCACGTGGTGTACAGTAGTGATGTGCATATCAGCAGCGGTAGGGGTGTGCTTTCTAAATCGCTACAAACTATGAAAATCAAAACTAAAACAATTTATTTGGTGTAACTTCTCTTAGCAATCTTGCAAGTTATAGTATTCGCATTGTCGCAGCTGTATGCGAGGGGTGGTATTTTGCACCCGTGTGGGTTAAACCTCCCCTTGGGCGTATCCCCGGGGCTAGTGGAGATTCTCCGACACAGATATGTGTAGATATAGGTATGCAGCAGATATAGATATACCCACCCCGAGAGGGGGGTAGCTGCGAAACCTACCCCCGGGGTCTGGCAGCCTCGCGACGGAGAATCTTGGAAGGAAGTTATTGTGGAATTTGGCGGTCTGTACCTAATATGAGATATAAATTATTATATTGTGAATTGCGCGGTAGTGTTGATAACTTCAAAATTAAAATAAGATTGTTTTTAATAGAGGAAAATATATACATGCGTGCTCACTTTCTTACTAATATTATAAACGCGAAAGTTTGTATGGATGTATGTATGTTTGTTACTCTTTCAAGCAAAATTTACTGAATGGATTTTAATGAAACTTTACAATAATATAACTCATACATCAGAATAACATATAGGCTATAATTTATAAAGCTAGCTATTTATTTTCAATATATTGAAAATAATAATTATTGTTTAATAGAAAATGGAAAAATTTGAGAATGACATTTTGCAAAACAATGATTATTAAATCAAAATTCAATTTTAGAAAATATACAAATTAGGGAATTTATTTGAAGTACTCGCCTAATACTTTGAATCGAATCAAGAATTATACATATTTTAAATAAATAGGTTAAGAATTTTGGTATAAACGTAGATGGGACCTAAGAAAAGAAAATAGATTACTTGAAGTACTAATCCTACGCAGACGAGGTCGCGGGCAGAAGCTATATTTAAATTATATTTATAGTTATATTTATTAAATATTATTTATTTATTTTAATAGTGATGATTATAAATTAAAAGGCATGCGTCAAAAGTTGCTAAACTGTCTGTAAGTGACATTGAAAATGGCGATGGTCAATCCAGAATCGGTAAGAGGGTATAACCAAACAATACTGGAAATTTGTCCTTTTTAAATCAAATTCTAGACGTATTGACTCTTTTTTACAAAAAAAAACACAAAATTGATGTATTAAGATTGTTATTTTATCTGGTAAACGCACTTTTTAAATTTTGAGAAAAGTTTATTTTTAATATACTAAGGTTATACCGTTGGTCGTTGGCAGATTTGTTCAATTTTTAAACGAAATATTGTATTATTCAACACAAATTTCAAATCATATAATCATACAGCAAAATAAATCAATGCATAATCTAGTACACACACTTTTCAGAATGTTAATTTTAGTTCAATTAAAATCATTAAAAAAAATCCGGGAACGTGTTCTGTGACGAAAATACCTCAGTTTTTCTTTTTATTTAAGGTCTTACAAACTAAAATATTTCAGATTTTTTTTACACACTTATTTTTTATAGACATTATTGAAAAATCATAAATACTTATGATCAAAAAATACTACAAGAAGTAGAATTTCTCATCATACGTATTGAGCATCTTTATTGCTAACTTGAATGTAGGTACGAGTATATATTAAAGCAAGTTTTGACTGAAATAAATCGATATTAAATTTTTAGTTTAAAAATTTGATATGGAGAATAATCGATCTTTCTCATCGGAACTTCTCTGTATAGTTGAAAGCATTTTAGAAGTTTAATTCTTAGCCGCTGGTCAATGAGTCTTAAGCAGTTAAGTCACTCTATTTTTTTATATTATATACAAAAAAAAGAGAACCCTAGTAAGGATTTGTGTTTTAAAAAATAAAATAAAATTAAAGTTTTTTATATCAACTCCACACAGGAGGCGCTGAGTAAAACAATTTTCCTCGGGCCTATATCATCTTTGGGGATGCTGTGTGGATGATTTTTAAAGGTATCTAAAGATGGACAGGAAGTTCTGGGAAGGAAAATAATATGAGGGGTGGGTAGGAATCTATGGGTCAGTTTTCAAAGCCTTTAGGTACCTTCATGGTATTATGTTTTTTTTAATACATAATAGGTACCTACTGCTGCAGACAAAATCACGGTAGGTATATTATAATTCCAATTTCTAATTAAAATAATGCTTAATTTAACATTTTCTGAACCACTTTTGCAAATGATATATACTTAAATTCAAAGCAAATTCTAATTCTACATATCATGGAACCAGAGTTACAGATGGGAACATAACCGAAATATGTATTTTTGATAAATACAAGCGCAGAATAATGAAAAATCACAGAATAGTCTGAATTCCTGACAAATCGGTTTCAATTTTAATTCAAAGTAAATTCGAGTTCAATGAACCAGAGTTACGCATGCTACGCAGACAACGAAATTAGAATTTTTGATTGTTTTATTGTGAATACAAGAGTTCCAACTGTTCCCAACCACGTGAGTCGGTGAGACTATGGCATCCCCAATTTTGAAATGTTGTGAGGCTAATGGTAGTGAAGAGGTGATGGAGATGGGAAAAATGAAGATGGGACAGTAATGGCCATTCAGATTTAGTCACTAAATACAGCTAAAGCCATTTCAAACAATGTTTCAATTCTGAATGGTGATCTTACACCAAGGCGATACTGACTCTGGAACGTGCCGTAAATTATGTAAATACATACTTTACAAAAATAAAAGGTATAACACTAAATAACAAACAATTTTATGTAAGCAACTAAAATCAACAAGTCTTGCTTTCCTAACATAGTTCACTTGTTACTCGTTACTGGCTGACTTGTTTCCCGGAAGCGCCCGGTAAATAAACTTTGTTTAACACGTTCATTTATTAATTTGGATAGTTTGAATTAGGGATGTTACGAATGTGATATTTTTCACATTCGCGAATGCGAATGCGAATGTTCAGAGTGCGGATGTGCGAATGCGAATGCGAATGTTAAGGAATCACATAATATCAAATCACATAATCAAATAAAAACAATAAATCAATTCTTATACTGTAAGTTATAATCGTAATTAAGCAATTTAATAATCAAAGTTCAAAAGAGGCATATTATATTTCAGAAAAAGCAATTTTGCAGCCTTTTCTCCCATGAGGCGATTTCTAAGGGGCTCGTATATAAGGCCGGCTGCACTGAACAATTGTTCACTCGTAACTCTGGCCGGTGGAGTGGTCATATTTACGAGCCAGATCTGTCAATTTGTCGTATTTCAATTTAGTCTTCCACCAGTCCAAGGGGTTTTCATCAAGAGAGGCTCGTTTTTCTTTAAGATATGCCTTCAATTGAGCTTTGATTTCACAGCTCATAGTGTATCCAGATTCTGCACCGTCGGAGTTTTCGCTATCACTTGAGGAATCTAGGATTCCTGCCAGATTGCTTATAAGAGTTTTAACAGAACTTGTCGAAGGCTTATTAATGTTGCTTGGTGAAGTCCTCAACCTTTTAGCACCTGAAGCTGAATGCCGTTTACCAACCTGGTTACTCTGCTTAGACAGACTTAGACTACTTAGACAGAAAATTAAAGACACGTGGACAGGGAGCAAGTCACGACATGATCTGCACACATTCTCATTCGCTAAACATTCGCATCGATTGTTGCGAATGCGAATGTCGATGCGAATGTTCGTAACATCCCTAGTTTGAATACGTGTTCACGTGATGCCAATGATTCAATTCGATGGTAGATTCCTAGCAAATAACCCCTCTCCCTAGTAAATACTACTCGGCATTCAGGTGTTAGAATGTGTTTCAAATAAAATTCGTAAAACTTTTTTAAATATTTATTTCTATTAACTTCTCATCAATGCAACTTTAAAAAAAAAAATTTATCCACTCGAGCGCTTTTTGCTACATTATGGCAGTATTTCCAAAACCTCGGATTGCTTTGTTGCCAAAATGTGTCAAATTATCAAAAAAAAAAATTAATAAAACGACTGTAAAATATATTGTACATTCAAAATATAACAAAATAAATATTTTCTAGATTCTTTAAAATGTTTTAAGGTTAAAGATTTAATTATATTTTTTTTATAAATCCTACAAATATGTGATAATGGACAAAAGATAGGGGAATTCATTGGCTACATCGAACTATAATCAGTTTGTATGTCTCCATATTCAAATTCGGAGGTATGATTTTTTTAAAGTGGGCGGAAAAATTTCCTTTAGCAATCCGAGAAAAAACATTTTAATTGCTCTGTCGCTCCAGCAGATTTTACGACAATATAAAGTTAAGTAAAAATACAAAGTGAAGTAGTTTGTGCTCAGTCCTCTTCACTAGGTATTCCTGTTCCGAGGCGAGGTTGTTGAATGGGTGTTGATCGTGATTTCCTCGTCTTCTAATTTTTTGGTTATTTTTAATTGATAAACTAATGTTTAAGACAAGATTTTATGCATAGCACAAAGGGTAACAATTATTATAAGCAATATTTATCAGCCTGATACACTCGCATCTTTTCTCGGAAGATTGTTTCAATGTGATAATTATCTATATATATAAAAATGAATCCCTGTTTCCTTTGGTCACGTCATAACTTCAGAACGACTTTACCTATTTCATGCATCGTTTTTAAAAAGTTTTCTAATGCTTTCTAGAAGGTTCTTATGAAAAGAAAAATTACGAAAATTGCCCAGAAAATTTGATAATTTCAGAAAACTTAACGACTATTTTAACTTCGTACGTTTGACAGTTCAAGCGTTTGATATATTTAGAGATATTTCTTATACTATTCATCTTATTGCGATAAAAAATTGGTGAGTTGTTGTGGAAATTCCCATTGAAGGTTTCTATATTGGTGAGTTCTGGAGTTATGAAATATGCAAGAATAAATTACAATACGGCTCACGCGAGTTGTTTGAAAAATGAATGTATTTTATAAAGTTTAGCGGCAGGGTAAAGGCGGGGGGGGGATTCGAGAGGGGCGGAGGTGAATGAAGGAGTGGTGGTTCGCGGGAGGTGGAAGGGGAATTTGTGAGGGGGGTGGTTTGCGAGATGGGGACAGCGGGAGAGGGGATGGGGGGACGCGGGGAAGGTGAAAAAAGAACGAGGGTGGGGAAGAGGTGGCGGAAGGAGAACGGGGACGATTGTGAAAGGACACGCAGGGAGGAACAATTTCTCTGTTTAATTGGTTTCAGCTAGTTGCTTATAGTAATTGTTAATTTTTTGGTTTCCTCAAAATAAAAAATAAATAAATCAAAAAGGATTTATGTTTGTTGTCTTTAGGTTACGTTGGGGTTTCTTCATAAATTTAATGACTTCCTCCCCCCTGCTAAGTTACCAAACGTAGCGAACCATTAAGGGTATCTATGGCAGGAGTGTAGGTTATCCAATAAAAGGTTGCAAAACCATTTCCATTTCCACACTAAAAAACTTCCTCCCTTATTTGAGAAAATACCTACTTATATAAAATTATTATCATTAAATAATTTCACCAAGAGCTTCCGAGTCTCCATCTTCCCTTATCTGTGGCGGTTATATTATAGCGACTATAGATCTTGGCGCGGGATGGGGAGGGGAGGGAGGTGGAAGGGTGGTATTGGTAGATAGGGTAGCCGCACACTGGCGCGCGAGCCCGGGGCGGGTACGACCAAAGCTATTTGTTTGTGTAGTTGTACGACAGGGATTGGCAACCTGCGATCAAGGATACGAATTTTTGTTTGTTTTTTTTATTTAACAATTTTTATAATGTCACAGTTTTTTCACATTTTTAAAGTAGATACTATGGTACCAATTCTAAGGCTAATTAATGCCGGTGTTGTGGAAGTAACACAAAATACATATAGAAACTAAAAAATACTATTTTTAACAAACTAATTAACCATCACGCCGTTTCCCCGCAGGGGTAGGCAGAGAGGATGGACCGCCAAACAACTCGGTCTTGGCATACACCCCTCGCCTCATTCACATTCATACATCTTATCATACATGCTCTTCTATTATTCTGACTCTTGACATGGCCCGACTCAAGTATCTGATTCACTTGATCGTGCCATGTCTTCCTCGTGCGTCCTCGACTTCTTATACCATTCACATTAGCATCATATATTCTCTTGACACTCCTTTCTTCATTCATTCGCTCTATATGTCCAAACCATCTAAGCGTCCCTTTTTTAATCTTACTTGTGACGCTCACATCGGCCTTGCATTCTTTTCGGATCTCCACATTCCTCACACGATCATACATGGTTTTACCACACATACGCCTCAGGGATCTCATTTCTACAGCATTCAGCATACTATTTTTAAGTATCGAATATTTTTATTTTTTATAATGATGAAAAGAGAACGGATGCTTAAAAGTGTGATCTATACAGCTTTAATAGAAGTGGATTGAAAGTCCCTTCGACTCCTAGGACCCAGACGAAGTTAATTATTAAAAATTATTGTTATTTTATTTAAGTTGATCATCCTCTGAAGAAAGAATTTAGTTATTGGAATATTTTTTTTATTTTAAGCAGAAATAATGAAAACTGAGTTGGACTGACACTTAATACTTGTGTTTCTTAGGCTCCAAAGATAAAATTGATGATTTTCAATTTGGCAGGCGGGTATGGGTCCGCAACCCCAAGAACAATTTTTTAGATTCTTAACTATAAAATGCAGTAACTTGATTGTTGATTCCCAAACAGCTGATGGCTCCCCGAAATGATATTTTTCTATAAAATTATGATTTTTTGAGCTGCATTTACCAATTTCAATAACAAAAACCTAAAATCGACCTCAAAAATACCTTTAACCACTGGAGCGACAGAGTAATTAAAATATTTTTTCTCGAATTGCTAAACGAATTTTTTCCGCCCACATTAAATAAAAAATCATACCTCCGAATTTGAATATAGAGACATAAAAACTGATTATAGTTCTGTGTAGCCAATGAATTCCCCTATCTTTTGTCTATTATCACATATTTGTAGGATTTATAAAAAAAAATCTTTAACCTTAAAACATTTTAAAGAATCTAGAGAAGATTTATTTTGTTATATTTTGAATGTACAATATATTATATAATCTGTAGTGTATAGCCATAAGCGAGTACCTTAATAGATCACGTTCATTCGGGAATGATCGGTACACCGAAGATTCCCGAATGAGCACATTGGCAGGCAGTCGCGGTCGAAGAGCGTCGCGGCCGGCCAGACCTAAATAGAACATACCTGTGATCAGACGTTGTGGTATTTACGATCCTTCGCAATAAATAGTAAACGAACTTACGTTGTTATTACTTAGTAGACATCGTGGGCTAGTGAGCCACGACACAAATAAGCAGAACATAACAGTTAATAATAAGTTGGTATGGATATAAAATGAATATGAGTGTATTTTTGGGGGACACTTAGTTACATTTCGTGCTATACCGTAGTAGGTATACCCTATTTTCTCTCAACCGACTGAATATCTTAAAATGAATGTTTCTTTATTTTTCCCTTATGCAATCCTAAACCATTCATCCGATTGCCATGAAACTTTGGTGATTTGTTGTGCGCATGCCCGCGAAAGTTTTAATACATAATTATAGCTCTGGCGTTGTGAAATTTTGTATTCATCTGATTCAATTAAACCTTTGTGAGCTGTTGTGATTAATTGCTTCTGAAGGTTTCTATACAGGGTGTTAAGCATCGTACTTGACTTACTTTAACCAGTGATTCCTGACATTATTTTAAGTAAAAAATGTAAATAAAATTTAATTGAAGAAGAAGATAACAATAATAATCTAATTTTTTTAAATATGAAAATAAACAAGACACAGAAAAATAATAAAAGATAACGGTCGCAACTGGGACTCGAACCCAGAACCTTACGTCTTACCGGTAGCTGCCAATAATATGGAGAAAAAAAGTTAGTTAGTCGAAGATAATATTGTTAATTCTGAAATTTGAAATATGAAGTTGACAATTCCGACAGTCTCATATAAGATCGCAGTAGCCCAATTGGTAAAGGTGTATGTCCCGGTAAGACGTAAGGTTCTGGGTTCGAGTCCCAGTTGCGACCGTTATCTTTTATTATTTTTCTGTTTCTTGTTTATTTTCATATTTTAAAAAATTAGATTATTATTGTTATCTTCTTCTTCTATGATATATTACATTGATGGGAATAACCTTCAAAAGTTAAATAGAGTTTTTCTAATAAAAATATGTAAATAAAATTCTCCAGTGACATTTTTTTTTCTTCTACAAAAACATAAAAATCAGTTGATATTGAGAAGTTAAGAGCGGGGTGTGGAAGAATTTTTTTTTCTTAGATTTCGAAGAAAAAGTTTAAAAAAAAGACCAAAATTTTATTTGCATTTTTTACTGGCGGTAAGAAATTTCTATTAAAATTTTACAATAGGTGGCGCGTGTGATGAAAATGAGTGTATTCCATATAGTTCGACATTAAGGAGGCGTAGAGTGAGAAATTGCAAAGGAGACATAGTAGCATTCGGGGATAGCAGTAGTAAATTTGGATAATCCATGCTTCTCACAAAACCTACTGATTTATTCGTGTATACGGAAAAATAAATAATATTGTGTATTGAAAAGCACTTTAACAGACAGAATTAACCTCTG
Organism: Limnephilus auricula; assembly: GCA_951813805.1. Lineage (NCBI taxonomy): Eukaryota > Metazoa > Arthropoda > Insecta > Trichoptera > Limnephilidae > Limnephilus > Limnephilus auricula. Next base: position 12,803,812 of record OX638412.1, on the reverse strand, counting down.
GAAGGCCAGGTGTATTTGGAAAAAATCGCGCGAAATTATTTTCCCGGCTTTTGCTCAAATATTGTATAAAAACAAAAGAATTGTGTTTTTTTGTGATTGTTTTCTGTTTGCCAGATAATGTACCTTATTATTCATATATATTTCATGATAATATCGTTACAAGTTTTCCCAGAATAGCTATTTTTTACAAAAAAATTTGAAAATATTTCCCATTCGACAAAAAAATGTAAATAAAATATATTCATACGAAAATGATCATTTTTTTTTACTTCTCTACAAACCTGAATAGACACCCTACATGAAAAAAATTCCAAGGTGTTTTCGAAGAAGTAATAACATAAATACTTGTTTGAAAATGAAATGACAGTTGAAAACCGTTTGTAAAAGTGACGCCAAGTTGACCATAGATATTTATTATAAATTATTCAGATGGGTTGGCGTTATGCGGATTTTTGCTATGTCAAGACCGAGAACGGCGCAAGCGATTCTGACCTTGTTCTTCATACAACTTCTTTATACATAAGGAACAAAATCGCTTCAAAATTTTTTTTTTTAAATTTCGACCCGCGGCCACCGGTGGGCGAACGGCAGTCGAGACATACCTAATCCCTCATTTCGTTGAGCGCATGTTAGGTACTCGCGAGTTACCGTATATACGCCGGGGGACCAACTGTCAGGGATCAACTGTCAAGGAACCGATGAAATTAAATAATTACATGAAGTTATAGGTATTATAGCTCTAAAATACCGTAAATAATATCATTTTGTGGTATGATCTCGCCCTGGGCCTTGAAACTGTTTGGCGTTTAGACTGCTGGTTGGTGTGATTTATCTTCTCCCACCTCGTTGTTTTTAATGTCTTGAATTTATTCGTGAGATCGTTTTGTTCCTATGTTTGTTATATCTTAAAACTACTGTAGTTTGAGGTCAGTGATGCCAAATGAAACATTAATGAACAAATACATTTTCAGGGCCAATTGTTTTAATTTAATTGTTTTAACCATTCATAACTGGTGTTCTTTTTTTATTTTTATGTGAATACCGCACAGTATGTATGTTGTGAGTTGTGAGGCTGAAGGTAGTGGGGGGGGGAGGGAGATGTAAAAGAGAAAGGTGGGGAAGTTCCTGGCTATTCAGATCGTGTTACCAAACACGACTAATACCATTTCATCCAACGTTTTAATCCTAAATGGTGGTCTTACACCAGGGCGATATTGAGAGTAAGTTCTACTCTGGGACGTTCCGAAAATATACCTTATATTATTTTGAATTATCGAGTTGTGAAATAACAGAAATGAATCAAATAAAATTTACTTGAGCATGCCGAGATTACCGTAGTCGAGAGCCTTGGGAGGGATGGATTACATATATACTTATTTTAAAGCGTAACTTGCAAAAATATTTTTTTCGTAAAATAATTAAATTATCACTATCTATGTACGAGCAGTTAATGAATAATTTCAAGTTTACCATATAATTTTTATTTTAGATTATTACGAAAGTTTCGCGATATGAGCATGCAAAGCGGTCTTCATTAAAGCTACCGCAAAATTGAACATTTTGTACATAGTCATATTCGGCTCTCGGGCCTGTGCATCAGCCGCCCTACGCTCGATATCCCCTCCGGTCCCGCCCTGGGCCGCCCCGCCCCCGCTCTTCCGTCGCCGAGAGTCCCCGCCACGGGCAAGCCCCGTAGCCCCACAGCCCCATAGCCACTAGGCCCATAGTCTAACGCCGCGAGCCACGGGGAATACAGCCTGAAGCCTAAAGCCTCCATACAATCCGAAATACGCCAAATTCCCAGTTCCGCGCCGACGGAAAACCGGGAGAACACTTCTGAAAATCTCTCATCATCGGATGCACAGAGTTTTCGCGCCGTTTTGACGCCATCTTGGATTTTTGCGCGCGCGTTTTGTACGTTCGAAATTTTTAATTTCTTTGTTTGAATGAATATTTTATACTGAGTCAATAGGTACCTACCTAACCTAACAAACCCTTAAGACGATAGACTTCGCTTTTCGGCCCATACAAAAAGGACGCCCGGGAAAAAACACTTCTACATCGAAAATTACACAAAATGAATATTTTTTTTATACTGCCTTCTGGAGGGTGAAAACTATGTCGGTATGTTTTTGAATTTTCGATGCGCTTCGTATTAACGTAAACATTCACTGTCAAACATGTACGATTTATCAAAAAATATTATTTAAGGAAAAAGTGCTGCTAACTCAACTCTCATAAAGAATTATAAAATTATAAAAAGCTACCGAAGTAGCTTCTTCTTTCTAAAAACTATATATTTTTTAAATTTTCAATTTCGTGAAAGTTTTGGTGTAGAAAAGTGTATTCTCCATAAACCCCTTTTCGGGCGATTTCTGTAGGTAAATTTGAGTGTTGTCTCATTCGCACATTTCGCATTCGCATGTATTGTAAGTGTGCGTGAGCTTATTGTGAGCGGGACAGAATGACAGACTCGGGTGTTCTGCGTGTCGTTCAAAGTCTAGCCTCTTAACAGTCTGTGAAGATTTTTTTTCAGTGTTTTGAATTTGTTTTTTATTTGTGCTCGTAAGTAGGTACCTACCGATACGCTTAAGTATCTATGCTTATAGATATCTTCGCAAATAGGTAGGTAGGTGTCTATAGATCTATCTTATAAATATATAGGTGGTAGCTAACCCCTCGGACTAATTTGTACGGTTTTTGTTTGTTTCGTAGAATTTGTTGTGTCACTCTTAGCGCCTCCGCCCACTCAGGCAACTGAAAACTCTCAACTGCTAACTGTCTTTGTATGACAATGTGATGGCCCGCACACTTCACAATCACACAAAACCCCGTTATCAATGGTAACGCAAGCGGTGACTTGCGACCATCTTGCGACTGTCACGGCTGATTGCCCTGCTAGTTGCGAGCTGTCAGCTGATTGTTCTTCATCTATGGTTAAACAAGCTTGTTGACCAATCAAGACAGAGAAAACAGCCGGTTTTAGTTGGTTTTCAGTTGCCTCAGTGGGCGGAGCGCCTTACTATCATGAGTAAAAATGTGATATAAACGTTGTTCGAAAGAGAAAACACCACACTTTATAATGAAATCTAAAATTTAACCACGAAATAAGTACAATGTACACCTTTATGAAAACAAAGTTTTCGACCGTAATTTAAAAAAATATGATGTAACTTTGGAAGTTTTTTTTTCATTATTTTCACATAAAACTACAAAAAAGTAACGTAACAATAACGTTTACAATACATTTTTAAATCATCATCATCACAATTGGCGCTACAACCCTTGGTAGGTCTTGGCCTCCTCGAGAGTCTTCCTCCACTCATCTCTGTTTTGTACTAGTTCTCTCCAGTTTGGAATCTCCAAGGTACGTAGGTCTTTGAGGACGTTGTCGTTCCAACTTAATTTTGGTCTTCCCTCCTTAGGCTCCTTCGTCCTACAGGTCTAGATTTTAGCAGGGACTTTGGTGCTTGATGCTCTGTCATTCTTTCCATTTTTAAATGTATGCGTGTTTTTATTTTTATGTTTTAAAAAAATATTATGTAACTTTGGAAGTTTTTTTTATCATTATTTTCACATAAAACTACAAAAAAGTAAGGTAACAAGAACGTTTATAATACATCTTTAAATATATGCTTGTTTTTATTTTTTTCGTTATAAGTATCTAACTTTAGTTAGGTACAAACAACGTAAGGAGAGCATTGACTGGTCGGAGAATGTGAGCCATCTTTAAAAAAAAATTTATGTTTGCATTCAAAAAATTAATATTTAAAAAAAAAATTATGATTATTTCGAATAATAAAATTTAAAAGCGTAATTCATCGCCTTTCAAAAACAGTTTTTAGTTTTCGGATTCGTACAGAAATATTCCATATATTTAGATTTTATTGCAAAGCAGAAATATTTTGACCTTCTGACATAATGTGCCCGAAGCCTGATGGGTTAGGTATCAGTAGGAATGTAATGGGGGTAATGGCAATACCAAGTAAATCCAAATACGGTGTATATTTACACTACAAACATTAATTATTTATTTATATTATTATACGCTTATATACGGGCTTTTACAAACATTTGATATACTACATAATAATATTGTAGATCAGTAATCAATGTAATCATGAAGTAAAATATTTTAGTATGAAATGGTAAAAAAGTGAGATGGTTGAATGGTTTATTGTACATTTGTATGATAAAATAAGTGGTTTTTTACGTTATTTGTAATTTTAGTATCCTTTTCACATAAAAACATGCCATATTTTTTATGTTTGCATTCTAAGCTTAAATATTTACAAACTTTAATATTTATTTGTAACAAGCTTCTGCCCGCGACTTCGTCTGCGTAGGATTAGTACTTCGAGTAATATATTTTCTTTTCCTAGGTCCCATCTACGTTTATACCAAAATTCTTAACCTATTTATTTAAAACAAGCTTCTGCCCGCGACTTCGTCTGCGTAGGATTAGTACTTCGAGTAATCTATTTTTCTTTCCTAGGTCCCACCTACGTTTACGCCAAAATTCTTAACCTATTTATTTAAAATATATATAATTCTTGATTCGATTCAAAGTACCTATTAGGCGATTACTTCAAATAAATTCACTAATTTAAATATTTTCCAAAATAGAATTTTGATTTAACAATCATGTTTTGCAAAATGTCATTCTCAAATTTTGACATTTTCTATTAAACTATGATTATTATTTTCAATATATTGAAAATAAATAGCTAGCTTTATAAATTATAGCCTATATGTTATTCCATTCATTAAATTTCGATTAAAAGAGTAACAAACATACATACATCCATACAAACTTTCGCATTTATAATATTAGTAAGATATGTATAATTCTTGATTCGATTCAAAGTATTAGGCGAGTACTTAAAATAAAAACACTAATTAAAATATTTTCCAAAATAGAATTTTTATTTAACAATCATTGTTTTGCAAAATGTCAGTCTCAAATTTTGACCTTTTTTTATTAAACTATAATTATTATTTTCAATATATTGAAAATAAATAGCTAGCTTTATAAATTATAGCTTATATGTTATTCTGGTGTATGAGCTATATTATTGTAAAGTTTCATTAAAATCCATTCATTATATGTCGATTTAAAGAGTAACGAACATACATACATCCATACAAACTTTCGCATTTATAATATTAGTAAGATAATATAACTTGAAAGCGTATTTCATTACCTTACAAAAACAGTTTTTAGTATTCGGCTACGTTTAGAAATATTTCGTTTATTGAGCTTTAAATGCAAAGCGGAAATAACACAACATTTTTATCATTCTGACAGGTTCGTTAAGACCAAAAACTTACATAAAGGCGATGGACCCGAGTGGTTAAATTATATAGTACCCATGCAGAAAAATAGTATTATGCAAACATTGATTATTTTTATTTAGGTATGTTATTATAGCCTTCTTAAAACTATATTTTGTAACATATCTAATATTTCTGAGAAAGTTTGGCCAACTGCATGCAATCTAGGTACAAGCGAGTATCTAAACGAATCAGTCTTCATATTATTATTGCAATTAAAAAGAATTTTAGATCGATTAGTTCTTCTTCGTATATGGAAGTAAATCAGTAAATCAGGGATGTCTATAGTGTTAAATTATAATATTTTCTTCATTATTGTAATAAAATGGAATACACTAGCTCAACCCAAAATCATGAAATGTTGTAATTGTACCTTTAGTAAACTGTAAAGATATCTGTCAAAATTTTACACAAAAGAAATGCACGTTTCGACTAGAGAATTATTATTATTATATGTAATTATTCAAATAAATCTGATATGATTTAATACATATCAGTTCCAAAATCGAAAAATAAAAAGTCATTGAACTTGAATAATTTTACGCATTACGTAGGAATACACATTTACACAATCGATTCATGATGCGCTGATGAAGGATACTGTAACGTTGTCCGAAAAGTTGCATTGGCTAAAAAAGTAGTTACACACGGCATTATACCCCAAAAATAAATCATAATAATGGTACCTACCTATTGTTCGCTACGTAATCCTTTTTCCTTTCTGTTCTTCTTCTAGTTCACATTGTTTGAAAATTTTTGCGGTTTTTTGAATAATTACTTACTTACAAAAAGTGTATCTCAAAAAAATAGTGTCAAATTAAATGCTCCAAATTTATGAGTTTTCACTGGTAAGTGGGTACTTAGCTTCTTAACAAATAGATATCAAGCGTAAGTACCAATTTCGGTTGTCTGTGCGTCCTGAGTGAAATCTTGTTCAATTAACTTAATTTTCCTTTGAATTTAAGTGTTATTTTCAAAATTGGAACTGATTGTGTGAAGAATTCAGACAAAGAATAAAGCAGGTAGGTACCTATCCATAATATAAAATTATAACAGAAAATTATTTTATAATAAAATATTTTTAAATTTGGATTGGAAAAAACGATCATTTTAATAATAAAAGCGGTTAAAAACGGGACTGAAGTTCTTACGAACAAATTAACAGGGTTTCAATGTTTATTGGCGGGATAATTTGTTGGTATGTAATTTCGTATGTATACCAACAAATTATTCTTACATTTTCCCGCCAATAAACATTGAAACCCAGTTAATTTGTTCGTAAGAACTTCAGTCCCGTTTTTAACCGTTATTACGAACAAAATGATCGTATTTTAGAATAACATTTTTCTCCGTGTGCGTCCTGGGTGAAATCTTGTTCAATGAACTCAACTTTGCTTTGAATTTAAGTGTTGTTTTCATAATTGGAACTGATTGTGTGAAGAATTCAGACATCGAATAAAGTAGGTAGGTATCTTCCTATAATACAATATAGTAACAGAAAATTATTTTTAATATTTTAAAATTTGGATTGTACCTTGTACTTTTTAGGTGAAATATTTTGATAAGTACCTAGACATTATTATAGCCGAATAAACGGTTATTAATTATTGCCAAATAAAACAGTTTTGAACATTTATCATTTGTCGAGATTGGGTGGTGATTTGTTCCGTTGCGGAACTTCGGGATGACCGCCGGCGACAGGGCTGAACCCGTGACCTCTAGACTGCGGACGAGCAAGCTACCTTTTAGCCCACCGAGCGCATTTCAACGGACGCTATTAGATATTCCTACTATTTATGTACTTCATATTATATACTTACTATAAATATGTGTTGAAATATATCTTATTATATATAATACAAGCTTCTTCCCACGACTTCGTCTGCGCAGGAATAGTACTTCTATTAGCCTATTTTCTTTTCCTAGGTCCCATCTATGTTTATACCAAGATTCTTAACCTATTTATTTAAAATATCTATAATTCTTGATTTGATTCAAAGTATTAGGCGAGTACTTTAAATAAATTCACTAATTTTCTAAAATAGAATATTGATTTAAATGAAATTTGGTTGTTTTGCAAAATGTTGCGCCTCCGCCCACTCAGGCAACTGAAAACTCTCAACTGCCAACTGTCTTTGTATGACAATGTGATGGCCCGCACACTACACAATCACACAAAACCCCGTTGTCAATGGTAACGCAAGCGGTGACTTGCGACCATCTTGCGACCATCTTGCGACTGTCACGGCTGATAACCCTGGGCTGCCGTTGCTAGGTTGCGAGCTGTCAGCTGATTGTTCTTCATCTATGGTTAAACAAGCTTTTTGACCAATCAAGACAGAGAAAACAGCCGGTTTTAGTTGGTTTTCAGTTGCCTCAGTGGGCGGAGCGCCTTATTCTCTTTTTTATTGCCAGATTTTCAGGAACGGGTTTAGTTTTTCCCATAGGAAAAACTAAACCCTTTCATACACTTTTCCATATAAATGATCATCTAGTAAATCCAGGTTATGCAAGTGTATTATATAAGTATAATTAATACAAAACAATACAAAAATAACACGTTAATCTCCCAAACTATTAAATGGGAATATAATTCACCGTCTCCAGATATTTTCATATCAGAGGGTTCGGCTCTGTGGAATTCCTAATTTGACCGATAAATCCTACTGATCCCTCAATATAAATATTTAAAAAATCTTTCGTAATTCTACATGTATTTAAAATGACTGATTTTTGCATTTTTATATACAAATTCTTTGACAAATCTATAAATATGCCTAAATTTTTAATAAGAGAGCTAGATATAATGCCAGTAGCCGAAATAACAAAAGGTAATATTTTTATAGTCTGAGAATGCCAAATTCTTTTAATTTCATTTCCTAAATCTGTATACTTTCTTATTTTTTCAGAAACAGATTTTTGAATATTACAGGAATTTGGAATAAAAATTATTCTCAAATTTTGACATTTTCTATTAAACAATAATTAGTATTTAATTTTTATTAAAATAGCTAGCTTAATAAAGCCTATATGTTATTCTGACGTATGAGCTTTATTATTGTAAATGTAAAGTATCATTAAAATCCATTCAGTAGTTTTTGTGTGAAAGAGTAACAAACACACATACATCCATACAAACTTTCGCGTTTATAATATTAGTAAGATGTAAATATGATGAAAATAAAGTTTAAAAAACTGTTTAAAAAAGCATTTTGATAGGTGTAAATTCAAATTATTAATGTCCGATTTGTGTTTCGTCCAATTTGTCGTATACGAGTAGGTATAAATTGAAATTTCTACCCAAAAAAATATGTTTTTACTATGTTTAATTTTTTTTTTGTTATAAGAAAAACTCTGTTTTTAGCTTTCGAAGATAATTCCCATCAATGTCATTTATCATTGAAGAAGAAGATAACAATAATAATCTAAATTAAAATATGAAAATTAACAAGACACAGAAAAATAATAAAACATAATGGTCGCAACTGGGACTCGAATCCAAATTTCACGTCTTACCGAGACGGTGCTCTACCAATTCAGCCACTGCGTCCGATAAAAATAAGAAAATTAGTCGAAGATAATTTTTTTAATTCTGAAATTTGAAATATGACTTTGACAATTACGGCGGTTTTATAATCGGACGCAGTGGCTGGATTGGTAGAGCGCCGCGCGCCGTCCCAGTCTGGGTTCGAGTCCTCAATTGCGAACATTATGTTTTATTATTTTTCTGTGTCTTGTTCATTTTCATATTTTAATTTAGATTATTAATGTCATCCTCTTCTTCAACGATATTTTACTTTATTTTTTTTTTTAGGAAGAGTAATATTATTTTTTAATAATTATAATCAACTCACAAACACTTCGAAATTTGCCCCCAAAATTCGAAAAAAAAAGATTTCTTTATTCACCTATATTTTATTATAAATAAAATTGCTGATATCAGCACTAGATATTTGCAATACCTTGTGATTAAAAAAAATATATTATTTTTATCTTGGCCTCAAATCCAAAATGAAGTTTTGTATGAAAAAGGCAGAAGAGCCATTCCTCTTAATATAATAAGTTTGCAGTAGATAGGTAATTAATTCAATTCAAATCAAAGCCTCCAATTAAACAACAAATGCAGAAACCATCTTCTTATCCAAATTATCCAATTTTGAAAATCCGCCCCTAAAAAGAATCCCCTCAAAACAATGTTATTATTTTTCCGTGATTTTATTCTGAGCTATCTTCCCCGTAATTATTTTTTTATTTGTCTAATCTCATTTCGCGTTGAAAGTCTCGGCGGGGGAGAAGTTTGGAGAGGCTGCCGAAAGACAAAGAAAATTTTCTTGTGAACTAAAGCTGAAAAAAACAACGAAGATATTACTCGTAGTTCGTTTAGAGTTTGTAAAACTTTTCATAAACATAAATGAAAATTATTATAAGCAATAATTATTAGCCTGAAACACTTATCCATATTGAGAAAACCTCCCAAGAAAAGATACATGATGCCGACGGGACTCGAACTCGTGTCCTTCTGATTTCCAGCCAACTAACCACTGAGCTACGTCGGCTTATCTCACCCGCCAAATAATTCTTCATATAGATACTAGTGTTTCATTCAACAATTACTGCTTATTACATTTTGTTCACCTGCAAATAACCAACTTTATTTTATATGAGAAAGGCATTGTAAGTGCTAAATCTCCCACCAGGTGGCGTCGAGTCACATTATATCTACATTTTTTTATATAACATATAACATCATAGACTAGCTCCCCAGTTAGACTCGAGAATATTTCTTTACTAATTGGGTAACTAAAAAATTGATGAATGATATGTAATGAAATGATGTTATAATTGTGAATGATTATTATATGTTATAAATAATAATAAAAAAAATTTAAAAAAAAATAAAAAAAAATCATATCATATATAGGTTTTTTTAAGAAGAATATTATTTACTGTGAGAGTCATGAGTGACTAGGGGTAACTGTGCGCATTTTTAAAATTAGGATTTATGTATTAAAACGATACAGATATTCCGTCCAGTTGATCAGTCGATATCACCAAATACTTTGTTTTGAGATAACGAGGAAAGCGATTTTCGAATGCTCACCATAAATAATAAATATTATTTACACGTGCCTGTATTTAACATATTAAATATTGTAACACATTTGTGGGTAAAAATGTTATTTATTGAAGGTAAGTTCACAGATCACATATAGTAAAAATAGTCACGATGTATCAAATCACAATAATAATTAACTGAGCAAGGGATCGGAGGGAACCTTGCTGATTGTGATTAGTCTTTGGGAACAACAAAACTGACTCGTGCCGTTATGGTAACGGGCGGCGGCGACTGTGTTCTGCTTAGAGGGTCGTACCATAGGACGAAGCGCAACTAAGGCAGCAGTCGGGGTCTGGTTGGTGCTTTGCTTATGGAAGTAGAATACTCCTTAGAGGGTCGTGCCAAAGGACGAGGCGCAACTAAGAGAGTGTACTAGCCAAGGGCGAGCTGGAGACGAACTGGTTGAATTAGGGCGCGCAGCTCTTTATATAGGCCATTCCTTGTGGCGGGCGCGGTTTATGGGGCGACTCGAGGGTAGGAAATGCGCAGAAGGCGTCTGCGCAGCCTGGTTCGCCTAGATTTGGGTGAGCAGGATGGCGCTGACGGGGGAAAGAGATGGTGTAGTGGCAAGCGTAAAAACGGTGTGCTACAATATGTTATAAAATAACACCGGGAAGTATGAAGGTCCGCTGTATTAGGACAACATTTTGAATTTTTCTACCTGTAAACCAGAAAACATAATGTTTTGTTTATTTAATTACAAGTTTTTCTGCATTCAAATTGATTTGCTGATGTTTATGAGTAATCTGAGTATCGTACCAGGTAGAGCGTACACTTTTACATGTAAACTACACACTAAAATTCCGATTTTTCGGAGATGTCTGACTAATCAACTGGACGATCGATTTTATTCCAATTTAGATTATTATTTTATGATCTTAAATAATAAGAAAAACAGCACACTGATTATAAATCCAAAAATAATAAAAAAGAGTGCACGTTGATTGCGTACACTTAACCCACATTATGGGGGTAAGAATACGCACACCGGAGTTTAAGTGTACGCACTCTGTCTTCTAATTGATTTTGGGTGCATAATGACGTATCCAGAATATTTAAAATTATTTTATCTATATGGGGTAAGTATACGCACCCACATAACCATGTACGCCTACCTCGGCACACTTTAATTAACTTGTCCAATAATTAAAACCGAAAATAGGGGATTTCCACGTTTTTTTTATTGATTTAAAAAATTAAGCAGAAAAGTACGATGATTGTGTCATTTAAATTTTTTACAGCGAGTCTAAGTTTCCCATTTTTAAATCCCATCCAAACGATATTTTGGGGCGGGGCTATCGTGTGACGTCATGAGCGTCGGCCGGCTTCGTAGAAATTTCTGACAGTAGTACTTTGTTGTTTGTTGATGTGCGTATTTGGTGCCCTTGCCAACTAAGGGCTGTTTTGGTTTTGTCGTTTTTTGATCGTTTTTTAAATTAAAAAAGTTGAAAGAAAATATATAAAACAAACATTTTTAGTAGGATGATTAAAATCAGAAGAATGATCTTTAAATATTCCATACATTTTCAACAGAATCCCTCGTTTGTGAAAATACCATATTGTCACAGACCACTCCGGTCTGACACAACTGATTACATAATGGAACTCGTGATTAACAGGAGCGATACACATAAGAAAACAATGAAATAAAAGTACCTTTCAAAGAAATTTATATTAAAATCGTATTTTAAACGATTTGGATGCTTTGGTGTTAGAATATCATTATTCAGAATCGAAATGTCACTTGATATGTCTTTAGTGACTAGATAAAAAGAGCCAGTTATATAACAGAAAAAAATGTGTTTTTAATATTTTACGGTGAGTAGGTAATTTGTAATTTTTTTCTATCAAGAGTATTTTGTATAATTATATGTTTTTCCAGCAACTTATATTATGCGGGGGCTAAAAAGTAGACTTTAGAACAACACCCAAAGAAAACTGATTTTAAATAGATGAATGTGAAATTTTCATTACTGTGATGAATCCTCTTCATTGATATTGTAATTTTGTGCTTGTAAAATACTTGAAATGGAAATTTGTTCAGACCCTTCGTCTAAATGCAACGGAATAACATTTTAAGCAATTCTTTGTATTTCGCCGTGTTTTTTGCTGACTCAAAGAAAAAATAAAAGGGAAGCATGACATGATAAATAATTGGAAACATCAATATTATAATATGATTATCTTTGCGTTTGTAAATATATGTATTCTTCCTCAGAAGATTAAAAAAAAAAATTGAGTTTAATTTAGTATTATCTCATATTTTTATTTTCTTCTTTCCCTTCTGCTGTTCGGGTAAGTGTAATCGCTTCGATGAGTTAGTTACCTTTAACTAATCCGACAATCCGATTCTTTTCATTTGCCCGCATGTAGAACTAACCTTAGAAAAAAGTAACCAATACGCCGTGGAGCATCCGAAACTGTATACTAATTAATTACCTACAGTTTTATATACACTTGAAAATGGGTGAAACGAAATGGTGTTTGAGAGAATTTTTTTTTTACATTGACCTCACAAGAGTCCCGACTGCTCCCGTCTGGAGCCAGTGAGACTTTGGCGTCCACGATTGGGGTATGTTATGAGGCTGAAGGTAAGTGGGGAAGGGAAGGAGACGAGGAAGAGGTTGGTGAGAAAGTACCTGGCTATTCTTATCTAGTCATTAAACACGGCTAAAGCCATTTCAAACAACGTTTCAATTCTGAATGGTGGTCTTACACCAGGGCGATACTAAGAGTATCTTCCACTCTAGAATGTGCGGCCAATGTAATATATATTATTTTAAATAATTAATTGTGAAATAACACAAATCAATTAATAAAATTTACTTGCGCACGCCGACTTCGAACCCGGGAATTATGTGAATGTTAGGATAATAAGGTATGGGAACGAAAATAGGATTACCAATCACTTACCATTGTACCATCTCTACCAAGGAACAGTTTTCTAGTGGATAATTGAAAACATACTAAATATACACAAAAAACGTGCTTTCGAATTTTAGTGAAATGTTGTTTGTTTGTCGCGGCTATACCGTTCATCCGATTGCTATGAAACTTTGGGAGTGCGCACACCCGCGATGCTTATAGGATAGTGAGCTCTGGCGTTATGTAATAATTTCCTATACTATTCATACGATTGGCATTAAAATTTCATCCGATTGCTATTAATTTTTTTAGAATTGTTGTGAACATACCCATGAATACTTCTATATGTATATATATATATATATATACTGGAGAGTTCTGGCATGATTAAATTTGCATTAAAAAAATAAATAGGTCACGAGAGTTGTTGGAAAAATAGGTGTATTTTATGGAGTTAGGTGGCAGGGAAAAAAGGCTGGGTGGAGAGGTATGCGGGAGGGTCGGTTGGGGAATTATGGAGGGGTCTTCGTGGGAGGAGGGGACCAGAAAGAGAGGAAGGCGACGAAGGTGGAAGCGGAATGCGTGAGGGGGGAGGTTGTTCGAGAGAAAGCGGAGAGCGGGATAGTGGGGGGTGGAAGGCGGGAAGGTAATAAGGGAACGCGGGAGGGGAAGGGGACGCGGGAAGGGAAGAAGAAGAAGAGTCGGAAGGGGAACGGGGACGAATGGAAAATGACACGAAGGGAGAAACAATTTATTTATTTAATTGGCATTGCAACTTAAGCCGGGTATCAGCTAGTGATTACTATTTTTTACCATGTAATTTTGTTTTAAAAATAAGTCTGTTTAAAATACTTATTACGATATGTTTCCAATATAATATTACTAATATCCACAAAGGATATCTGATCTTCGACGACTTTGGAGAGTCCTGGCAGTGATAGGTCTATTTTTACGATTTTTAAAAATTAAATTCTTCACAAAGTACTTATTACCTTTCCATGTTAACATCGTTTTATTATATTATTAGTACCAGAGATAATTTATGCAAAATAATAATAAAAATGTTGGCATTATATCAACTTAACCCCTTAATAAAAATCCCGTAAATCCGACGATAATCGCACACCTCATCTTGCAACAATTTCACGCGCGATCTGGCAACACTGACATGTAGCTTGGTTCCCCAAGCCAAATCCATCCCATGCTGCTCTCTCTGCGACGCTTAGTCTCGGCGTGGCAGCCGTTCCCGATGGAGCTTCCACTCACCGCACCCGCCAGGTATGATTTACGCTCTGTAATTCGTTTTCAAACTTCCACTACGCTACTGACGGTATTGTTCCTTTGTCTCTGGTTTCGTGTAGTGAACCCAGATCTCGTCCCCAGTCACAACAGAATCCAAAAAATCCTCGCCATCGATGTCGTAGCACTTAAGGAATTCGTAGGCTGCTTCAATCCGTAGTTGTTTGTGATCTTCGGTGAGCTTTGTTGGGCCCATCTTGCGCAGACCTTGTGGTATTCCAAATTTTCTGTCAAAATCTTATCAATAGTGGTCTTACTGATATCAGAGATCATTTCACAGAGCTCCCCAACCATCTCCCGTCGATCTGCAAAGAACAAAAAACGGGCGGGCGCGACGAGTAAAATCCATATGGCGAACGGCTGCCACACCGAGACTAAGCATCGCAGAGAATGTAGCGTGGTGGGGATTTGGCGTGGGAGAATCAGGCTATAAGCCAGTATTGCAGGATTGCGCGTAAAATCCTCGCGATCGCAGCACCTTTATTTTACGGATACCCCTCGTACAATTTCACAATATCGTCATTCTTAACAATAAACTTCAGAAATATCGTACGCGTAAATCCAGACTCTAAATCAGTGATCATTTTTTTTTTCAGAAATAAAACAAAAATAATTAAGACGTTTAACTTTCAAAGTGTACATAAGTTTGCAGTCTACCTATATGAGTGAAAGCACGAGAAGGAACCACGTCCCTGATCTCCTGGAGCCGGGGTTCCGCCAGTCGTCGGAGCAGGAGCCGCGTTCCTCACCATGTCGTTCCTGACAATGGAGAATAATGCTTGGCAGGTAAGTGATTGTTATTTAAAAATATATGTATATAATAAGATATTGCTTTAAGAGCTTACTCAAAGATGGCACATAGCAGTCGATAATGCAGGGATTGAGACTTTGATAATTACTGTTGCAACCTCAAGGTCGGGGCCCAGAATAATTCGTACCGCCTGCTAAATAAGCTAACAGCTCGTTGTTATCTATCACAAAATAAGTCCAAAATGCGGAAAAATGCAAAATCGCATAAAATCTTGTGTATTAGTTTTGAAAATTTGATCGCTTAGAAATAATATAGATGCTTCAATTAAATACTGTGAGTAGAACACATCTTGGCCTTTGAAGTGATCGAGTATTTTTTTGATAAGCTTTTTAATAAGCTTAGAAAAAAAATTATGCATCTGACCTATAAAAAAAGTTAAAAGTGAAAAATCTCCTACTTACAAATCTTTTTTCTGATGTTGTTTTATTGAATAATGTAGCTAATTAAGTTTCTTATAGAGTGATCGGAAAACATTTTAATATTTGTATCTGAACTTCACAAAATAAAATAAAACGTGCATTTTGGCGACGTTTCTTTTCAGTGAATTAAAATAGGCGGTACCCAACGAATTTGTAAGTGCGAATTTAATCCTTATGCCATGTACGGTAGGATTTTAGCCCGTCGCTCATTCTACGCCCAGAGCCCGGGGCAAACGGACATGCCTTAGTCTTCGCGGCGCTTCGATCTTTAAAAATATACTTGCGGAATAACAAAACACTGTTGTTTGCTAGAGATTAGGGTTTTTATTGGTAAACGCCCAAAAATCGTTCGCTCCGCCCGATTCCGAATGAGTCTAGGACTTGTGGATCATCTTAAGAGCGATTGACCAGCGGCTGAGAATAAGAGTTTAAAAATGCTTGCAACTGTACATGGAGGTTCCAATGAGAAAGATCGATTATTCCCCGTATAAAGTTTTTTTTAATTAAAAATTTAAAATCGATTTATTTCATTCAAAGCTTGCTTTAATATATACCTACATTCAAGTAAGCAATAAAAATGCTCAAAACGCACGATGATAAATTATTAAATCTCGTGTACTTCTTGTAAGTATTTTTTGATAATAAGTATTTATGATTATTCAATAATGTCTACACAAAATAAGCGTGTAAATTTTTTTTTAAATATTTTAGTTTGTAAGACCTTGAATAAATAGAAAAACTGAAGTATTTTTGTCACAAACACGTTCTCGGATTTATTTTTTAATGATTTTAAGTGAACTAAAATTAAAATTCTAAAAGGCGTCTATACTAGATTATGTATTGATTTATTTTTCCTGTATGATTATATGATTTGAAATTTGTGTTGTTTAATAGAATCTATCGTTTAAAAATTGAACAAATCTGCCAACGACCAACGGTATAACCTTAGTATATTAAAAAAAACACTTAGTTTTTCAAAATTTTAAAACTGCGTGTACCAGATAAAATAACAATCTTTCAAAACCAATTTATGTTTTTTTTTAAAGAGTCAATACATCTAGAATTTGATTTAAAAATAACTAATTTCCAGTATTCTCTGGTTATACCCTCTTAATATGGTCAATATGCGTGTGGGTGGGTAACAAGTTACTTTGGTTAATCTTGATTGTCATAGATTTCTTCTCGGTGTTAATAATAATTATTGGATAATTTGTAGAGCGCCGTTTTTGTGAGAAATCACCTCAATGTGTCATGAAACAACCTTGTTTTGTGGATTCTTTAACATGTAAATTGTAAAAACCCATTATATTATATTATAAATAAATGTAATTTAAATTAAAACAAATAACTTTGTTTAAACCACTAATATAATCACAATCTCCTACATGTTTCAAAACCGATGGTTTCTTCGTCAGGGTAGTAATGACATTAATAACAAAATTAACAAACAAGTATAGACTAAAAAGAACAGATTAAAAAGAACTATGGACAAAAATATTATAGAGAGAGGTGATTGCTTAATTAAAAAATATCGTAAAAAACAATTATTTTAAAATTTTAAAAAGTGTTAATAGTAAATTAAATATTATTAATAACCAAAAAAAAATTAAATATAGCCATCTCTTAAATTTATTTTCTTATTAATAATTATATTTAAAATAATTTATTTTTGTTGTTTAAACATCTTTATTATGTTTTGATAATTTATATAATGTAATTTTTCATATTTTAAAATAATTTTTATATTTAATTTTAAATAATTGTTTTTTACGATATTTTTTAATTAATTAATCACCTCTCTCTATAATATTTTTGTCCATAGTTCTTTTTAATCTGTTCTTTTTAGTCTATACTTGTTTGTTAATTTTGTTATTAATGTCATTACTACCCTGACGAAGAAACCATCGGTTTTGAAACATGTAGGAGATTGTGATTATATTAGTGGTTTAAACAAAGTTATTTGTTTTAATTTAATTCAAAATGACGCCACAAAGTGATTTTGCGAAGTTTGAAGAAGAAATAAATATAATTTATTTTATAAAAAAAGTATTTGATTAATAAACACAATAAAATGAAATAAATATGTCTTTTTTCACCATAATAATAAAACAATTAATCGGTAGATATATTTGAGACACGTTGCGTTTGCTCTAATAGATAGGAGGTACCTTCTGTAAAAGGAAATACAATTCTGGGAACTCAATTTCCTTCTTCCCTCCTAAGAACTCAACCCCCTAACTACTTCTCGTACCGTCTTACCCCCCCCCTTGGAACCCTCCGAGCTTAAAGCAATAATGTAAGACGGCATTTCACATTAGGCCCAGCGCCATTTTGTGTAGTGTGGCGGCCATATTAGATTTGGGATGGCGTCTCTATTTCCTGTCCCGCATTTCCGGGTCCGGCGCGGCGCTATTTGGACAGTTTCCGGTGCGTTTACCCGCCAAAAGGTCAATATCCCGCTATTTCCGGAATAATGGCGGTCCATTTTGGGAGAGGATGGAATATGTCGGTCGGAAAAACGGATTTTGGCAGATCGTTGGAGTTATTTGTCCCCCTTTCAGCGAATCTCCGATCTAGCGACCAATTTATTTTAAATATAAGTACCTATTGCACAATCTATTTGATTTAATAAAAAAACTTTCTTTACATTAGCCCCGCACAAGAGGCCCTGTCCTCTTATTTCCTTTTTATCATATTTAAAATGCTGTGCGGAGGGTATTTTTAAGAAAGGAAAAAATTTTGGGAAGCACAAGGGTAAGAGGTGGGTAGGAATCTGGGGGTCAGTCCTGAAGTGACGGACTGGGTGGGAAGGCGATGTTTTAACTTTCAGCAACTTCTCAACGTTCCCTAGCTTGTCTGCAGATCGCCAACGAATAATTAACAGTTCATAATGACTAAGGATTCTTTATATATTCGACGTCAACTGTCGTTTGTACGTTAGCGATCTGCAGTTGTCCTCGGAAACGATAAGAAGTTGTCGAAAGTTATACCATCAATGTACTATATTGTTTTTATATCATGTTACACCTCTTTAGGCTATATCTCTTATGATATGAATGTATACAATATTTTTTTTATGAATGTAAACAATTATTTTTTAATAGTTAATTTAATTTTTGTTCTAATCCATTAAGTTAAAATACCCATTGACAAACTACTTAAAAGTAGTTTATTGGAACTTTTTCTCTGTTTTGTATTATGTTTTTTATTTGATAAATATGTATTATTATTTGTTTTAAATGTTTCTTTAAATAAAAAAATAAATAAAAAATCCTTATCGATCGACTGTGCTAGGGAGCCTGGTCTGCCATGCAGTTGGTGGGCAAGACCCGGAAAACACACACCATATGAACCCAGGCGCCCCTGCTAAGTCACTAAACATACCAAACCACTTGGGATGACCTTTTGCGTGAGAGGTGTTGGTTATCCAATAAATGGTTTCCGGGGCGGCGGTACCAATACCCTCCTCCCAACTTATTAACCACGGAGGCCGTCAATCTACGGCGGTACCTACGTGTACTACTATATACTTGTTACTTAGATAGTAATGAATAAATCGATTCTCTCACCTCTA
Source organism: Limnephilus auricula (assembly GCA_951813805.1). Lineage (NCBI taxonomy): Eukaryota > Metazoa > Arthropoda > Insecta > Trichoptera > Limnephilidae > Limnephilus > Limnephilus auricula. The sequence goes on along the minus strand of OX638412.1, from coordinate 12,784,394 downwards.
GCTTTTAGACAGGTACTGCGAAATGATTAATTAGCTCCGTAATGACGTCACCATGAGCCAGCAGACTATGACGTCATCCAATCATGATGCGATTGGGATGCAGGAAATATGCAATAGTTTCCTGGTAACAACGTTAACCAACCTATACAACCTAGCGACTGTGGATAACTAACTACTCGCGCTCCAATGGAGATTAAATTTGGTTCTATTAGTTTGCAGAATGTTGAAAGGCAGATATTTATTAATTATTGGTATAATTTTCAATTTGGGAGGCGGGTACGCGAACCATTTATTGGATAATCAACACCTCTCCCGTTGGTCACCCCGAGTGGTTCGCTACGTTTGGTGACTTAGCAGGGGTGCCCGGGTTCATGGGGTAAGGTTTGTCCAGGCCTTGGCAGAGATGGATTCATACGTCCGTCATTCCTGGACACATTGACACACTGTAAGAGACCCTCCTCACAACATCCCCAAATATGACATAGGCAGTGAGTGAAATTATTTTTGACAGGACCTTCTGTGTGGAACTGTAAAAAAAAAGATTTATTTTCGTTGTTTGTTTTTGGGGTGTTATTCCGTGTTGTGCTACCTGCTTCTTTAGCCGACGTTTCGGACAGCGTTGCAGTGTCCATCATCAGGGCAGATCCGGCAGATACATCGATGGATCTGCCGGATCTGCCCTGATGATGGACACTGCAACGCTGTCCGAAACGTCGGCTAAAGAAGGAGGTAGCACAACACGGCATAACACCCCAAAAACAAACAACGAAAATGCTTTTGGCCGTGAAAATCTAAAAACGTATCCAAAGATTTATTTGTTTATTCAACGCCCAGGTGGCTTTTACATGTTAGTACATTTTGTTGGAATTAAATTAAAAATTGATACATTTTTTTGCTAGTAAAATTTACACACAAGTAATAAAAGTACAAGAACAAAACTGAAAAATACAGCGATTAGATAGATTTACAAAAATAGTGTTTATACAGTTTAGGAGTGTGAATACAGTTTAGGAATAGTGTTGGAATAAATATTTTACATGATCCACAAAACTCAGCAAGTTGATTTAAAAATCACCTAAGTATTGGTTTCCCATAGTGTGAAATCGTTGTATCAGAGAGTGGTCAATGTAGTTATGTTTATGAATGCTGCAGTAGAATAATGTATTTTGTCGTGTTGTTGCTGTGGATATAGTGTGATATATGTAGATGTTATAATAATTGAAGACAATATTAACGACTCTCGATAAATTGAGTCTAGGATAAATGTTTTTTTAATAAATAAAATAAAACCTCAAATTGTATCATTTTATTATTAAAATACAAAACAAGTTATTCTCTATCAAAAATTTGAAGCAAAATTAGAGCTTAGAAATTTAGTTGTAAAATTGCAAAGCAGAGCCCCGGCAAGGATAAGGTCCTGGGTTCAATTCCTATACGCGACCGTAGCTTTTTCTAATTTCTCTGTTTCAAAAATAGACATATATGTATGTCTATACATATATACCGTTATACCGTTGGTCGTTGGCGATTTGTTCAATTTTCAAACATAGATTCTATTAAACAACACAAATTTCAAATCATATAATCGTACAACAAAATAAATCATTATATAATCTAGTCAACACAGTTTTCAGAATATAAATTTTAGTTAAATTAAAATCATTAAAAAATAAATCCGAGAACGTGTTTTGTGACAAATATACCTCAGTTTGTCTATTTTAGTAAGGTCTTAAAAACCAAAATATTTCAGATTTTTTTTTACACACGTATTTTGTTTAGACATTACTGAAAAATTATAAATTATTTTGATCAAAAATTTATTTTAAGAAGTATATAATTTTCATTCATTTACAGTCACCCGTTTGATCATTTTTATGGCAGTTCGAGACATAAATTCTAGCGATTCATTAGCCGCTGAGATGCGGCCGTGTAAGGTTCTGTGTTCGCGAGGCTCTTCATTACAACATTTTGCATTCATTTTAAAACTAATACCGTTTGGCTTCATGGTTGTAAAAATATCCGCGCGCAGCGCTGTTAACAAAAACGGAATAATGGATTGCTGGATTTACCTCTTAAGGTGAAGACATGCGGAAAAATGCAAAATCGTATAAAATCTTGTGTATTAGTTTTGAAAATTTGATAGCTTAGAAATAATATAGATGCTTCAATTAAATACTGTGAGTAGAACACATCTTGGCCTTTGAAGTGATCGAGTATTTTTTTGATAAGCTTTTTAATAAGTTTAGAAAAAAATCATGCGTCTGACCTATAAAAAATGGTTAAAAGTGAAAAATCTCCTACTTACAAATCCTTTTTCTGGTGTTGTTTTATTGAATAATGTTGCTAATTAAGTTTCTTATAGAGTGATCGGAAAATATTTTAATATTTGTATATGAACTTCACAAAATAAAATAAAACGTGCATTTTGGCGACGTTTCTTTTCAGTGAATAAAAATAGGCGGTACCCAACGAATTTGTAAGTGCGAATTTCATCTTTATGCCATGTACAGAAGGATTTTGGCCCGTCGCTCATTCTACGCCCAATGCCCGGGGCAAACGGACATGCCTTAGTCTACGCGGCGCTTCGATCTTATACTTGCGGAATAACAAAATACTGTTGTTTGCTAGAGATTAGGGTTTTTATTGGTAAACGCCCAAAAATCGTTCGCTCCGCCCGATTCCGAATGAGTCAAGGACTAGTGGATCATCTTAAATGTGCAATCCATTTATCTGACCAAAATTAGAACAGCGCCCCTTTGGCCTCTGCGGCCGATAAGCTCTACGGGGTATGCGCCGCAGGCGAAAGTCGATAACTGTCTCCAATTACCACACCACGGCACGTGCTCTTAACAGCTTGGTTAACATTTTAATCAGGGGCACAGCACTGGGCAAGTTAATTACTATGCGTTTTTACGGTTAACGAGGCATGCTGTGGTTTTAATATGCTTTTTATCCAATTGATTGCAATTAAAGGCACGCGATGTGCATTATGAAAGGTATTAGAACGATTTGTTTAGGGCCTACTAAATTGTACATTTATTTAAAATAATTGTTTAAGAAAGGTTTAATTGTGGCTTTGTAGGGAGTAATTTTGTACATTTAAAGCCCTTCTTTAAACAATTACTTATGTGATTTATGGATCAGGTTATCTTGCATAACGGCACGTGCTGTAGAAAGGTATATCAATTTTAAAGGCCCTCAAAGTAAGTTACAATTTTAATTATATTTTTTGAAAAGTAAAAAAAAACTTACATAGCTTATCATTTTTAAATAATTAATTAGCTACCTAAGCATATTTTAAGTATTTTTATGACTTTCCCCGCAGGAAAAACTAAACCCATTCACACTCTTTTCAACAAATGGTCATCTAGTCAATCCATGCTATGTAATTGTGCTATTTATGTATAATAAATACAAAACAATACAAGAACAATACGACAACCCACCAGAGACCAAATGGGAAAATAAATCACCGACTCCAGATATTTTCATATCAGAGGGTTCGGCTCGGTAGAACTCATAACTAGACCGATACATCCTACTGATCCCTCAATATAAATATTTAAAAAATCCCTCATTAAGATATTATTGTCGTTAATTTTTTTTATAAATTTAAAAATTACCAAAATCAAAATTTTAATTTATTAAGTTCTGCAAGCTTTTAGATTAATTATGATATTGTGACAGCTGTTTCGGCTGTGACTATTAGCACCTCACAGTGACAATTTTTCGCCTATCAGCCTTATTTGTTCGCTTTTGGGAACAACTTCACCCTCGACTCTGAGCAGAAACGGGCGGTCCGTTTGATGGATTCTCCTGCCTTAACAATCGGATTGCAATCTTTAGAGGACAGGCGTCGGGTGGGAATGCTGTCCTTGTTCTACCGGTATTTCAATGGAAGATGCTCCGAGGAACTAGCATCATTGATAAAATATGTAGACGGTTGACATTTGTCACATGAGAACTGGTCGTTTATACGACTCGTTCTTGCATTCAACAGCTCGGCTATGGAACGATTTGCCGGCCTCTGTGTTTCCTCCTTCCTACAACATGGGTCTCTTCAAGACCCATGTTCACTCCTTCTTCTCCTTAAAAAGACTCTCCACGCAGCAATGATTTTCCTCAGGGCCTCCTGTGTGAAGTTAATATTAAAAAAAAACTCATATAGGCCTCATAGAAATCATTGTGTCTTCCTTACTATAAGTGAGGTGAGTGTTATGGTCTAAAGGGTGTTAGAAAGAGAAAACATCACGCTTCATATTCATATCTTTTCCATAAAATATACTACAGTAATGTTCACCTTTATGAAACCAATGTTCCCGACCGCAATTTGAAAAAATATTATAATCTTTTTGGAATTTTTTAAATAATTATTTTTACCTGAAACAATGAAAAATGTCAGGTGACGAAAACGTTCATAATACATTTATCTAAAAAAATACGTGTGAGCATTTATTTTTTTTCGTTATCGGTTAATTAGTTAATTTAATATTAAGAGCGGCTGAGAATAAAAGTTTAAAAATGCGTGCAACTGTACAGGGAGGTTCCAATGAGAAAGATCGATTATTCCCCGTTACCAATTTTTTAAATTAAACATTTAATATCGATTTATTTCATTCAAAGCTTGCTTTAATATATACCTACATTCAAGTAAACAATAAAAATGCTCAAAACGCACGATGCTAAATTATTAAATATCGTGTACTTATTGTAAGTATTTTTTGATCATAAGGGTTTATGATTTTTTAATAATGTCTAAACAAAATAATTGTGTAAATAAAATGGAAATATTTTAGTTTGTAAGACCTTAAATAAATAGAAAAACTGAGGTATTTTCGTTACAAAACACGTTCTCTGATATATATTTTTTAATGATTTTAATTTAACTAAAATTAAAGTTCTGAAAACTGTCTTTACTTATATATTGATTTATTTTGCAGTATATGATTTGAAATTTGTTTTAATAATACAATATTTCCTTTGAAAATTGAACAAATCTGCCAACGACCAAATGTATAATCTTAGTATATTAAAAATAAACTTAGTTTTTCAAAATTTTAAAACTGCGTTTACTAGATAAAATAACAGTCTATCAAAATCAATCTATGTGTTTTTATTAAAAAAAACATTCAATACGTCTAGAATTTAATTTAATTTAATAAAGATTAATTTACGGTATTCTCTGGTAATAAATACCCTCTTAACTTAATTTTCGTTAAATAAAACGGAAGGTGAGCCAATTTTAATCTTTTAACTATGATTGCATTAAAAAAATTATCTTTCACAAATGAAACGTTTACTTCGAATTATTAAATTTTATCACCTTTCTCAAACAGTTTTCAGTTCTCTGATGCGTTTAGAAATATTCCATTTATTTGGATTTTATTGCAAAGCGAAATATTTTGTACTTCTTAAATATTATCATACCCGAGGCCCGAAGGATTAATATAACAAAAAATAAAGTCAATCGAAAATATTATCTTCATTAATTATATTATTATAATTTGAGGTTAAACTCATTAAGTTAAAAAGTTAAGAATAAAAATATAAAAACTAAAGTACTTGGAGAATGTAATATACCTAACATAATAAAAAAAGTAAATTCACTGTGGAATTCCGTTCTAATATGACTTTTTTGATTTTAAAAGGTTTAAGACGACCGTCCGTGGTCGAGTGGTAAGACACTTGACTCCCAATCGGAAGGTTGCGGGTTCGAGCCCGGCGTGCGCAAATAAATTTTATTTGATTAATTTGTGTTATTTCACAATAAATTAATAAAAATAATATATGGTATATTTGCGGCACGTTCCAGAGTGGAAGATACTCTCCCTGGTGTAAGACCACCATTCAGAATTGAAACGTTGCTTAATAATGGCTTTAGCCGTGTTTAGTGACCAGATCTGAATAGCCAGGTACTTTCCCATCTTCCTCTTCCCCATCTCCTTCCCTTCCCCACATACCTTCAGCCTCACAACATACTCCAATTGGGGATGCCATAGTCTCACTGGCTCCAGGAGGGAGCAGTTGGGACTCTTGTGAGGTTTCTCTATAAAAAAAATAAAAAAAAAGTAATAAGAAAAGTCATATTTAAAAAGATTTTTTTTCACTAATTGGTGGCCGCCCACAAACTCGCGTGCGGTGTGTGCACGCGGGCGCGAATTATAAAGGGGTGACACTAAATATAGTAATTACGACGGTCAGAGGGAGTCATTCAATCCTTTGTCAGATAGTATCACCCTGTTGTTATTTCATACTTAGGGTAGAATTGAATTGAATATACAGTTGATTTACATGTTAATAGTGAAGACACCTAGTGCAACAAATACTGTATATTAAAAGTACGCTATATATGTGTATCATATAGGGAACGGTTGCGTTTTCATGCAATACTTAATATTCGATTTGAGGCAAAAATTGTGGGAAAAATGCAAAATCGTATAAAATCTTGTGTATTAGTTTTGAAAATTTGATCGCTTAGAAATAATTTAGATGCTTCAATTAAATACTGTGAGTAGAACACATCTTGGCCTTTGAAGTTATCGAGTATTTTTTTGATAAACTTTTTAATAAGCTTAGAAAAAAATCATGCGTCTGACCTATAAAAAATGGTTAAAAGTGAAAAATCTCCTACTTACAAATCCTTTTTCTGGTGTTTTTTTATTGAATAATGTAGCTAATTAAGTTTCTTATAGAGTGATCGGAAAACATTTTAATAATTGTATCTGAACTTCACAAAATAAAATAAAACGTGCATTTTGGCGACGTTTCTTTTCAGTGAATAAAAATAGGCGGTACCCAACGAATTTGTAAGTGCAAATTTCATCCTTATGCCATGTACAAAAGGATTTTGGCCCGTCGCTCATTCTACGCCCAGAGCCCGGGGCAAACGGACATGCCTTAGTCTACGCGGCGCTTCAATCTTTAAAAATATACTTGCGGAATAACAAAATACTGTTGTTTGCTAGAGATTAGGGTTTTTATTGGTAAACGCCCAAAAATCGTTCGCTCCGCCCGATTCCGAATGAGTCAAGGACTAGTGAATCATCTTAAGAGGGTGTAATCATACAATACCGTAAATTTGTCATTTTTAAATCAAATTCTAGACGGATTGATTTTTTTTTACAAAAAAACGTAAATTGATTTCGAAGGATTGTTATTTTATCTGATAAAGTTATGATTTAAATTTAGAAAAATAAAGTTTATGTTTTATATAAAAAGGTTATATAATTGGTTGTTGGCAGATTTGTTAAATTTTCAAACGAAATATTGTATTATATGTAGGTACAACAAACATTTCAAATCATAAAGTAAAATAAATCTATTATTATTCGTTGTTCGTTGCTAGACTTCGCACTTATTGTTGCCATACCTACGACGTTAATATGATGAAATAGAAATCGAACGTAATTTCCGTTATTGTTACTTCCAAAAAATATTTGAGTTACCCGTCGTAATGCCCCTTAAGAAGTCTTACTTCAAAAATCACAATAATCATCCTTCCACCTCTTTAATCTGAGCTGTAAAATGAAACAGAACTGTTACTCAATCCCCTTTAAACACCCATTGTCTTCTGTTATACCTTCCTTTGTCGTCGAGGTCCCTCTCACAACACTATGCATACACCTCTCCAACATGATACCACGGGTTCACCACCCGAACAGAGCAAACAGTGAATCCATTCCGCTCTCCAGGACTTGAATTAAGACCAGGGACAATAATTGAAAAGGGTGAATGAATGAATGAATGGATTTAATACAACGAATGGGCGAGTGAACGGAATGAATCAAATGCTTGTTTAAGCGAGCGTATCATTCAGCGGGTAGTTTGCTTTTAAATAATGAGAGATTGTATCAGATACATGACATCTGTTTGTTTTTGAAACCCCACATTCCAAATTTTTACCGACGTGATATGTAACATACATCTCTTGAAAATATATACGTAATTTTTTAAGATAATCTCCATTCAGATGCCGAGTTGAAAAATCCTTTAGGAATATATAAAAATCTAGCATCGAGGGTATTACAAGAGAATACCGGAAATTAGTCCTTTTTTAAATCAAATTCTAGACGTATTGACTTTTTTTTACAAAAAAAAACAAAAATTGATTTTGAAAGATTGTTTCTTTATCTGGTATATGCAGTTTTAAAATTTTGAAAAACTAAGTGAATTTTTAATATACTATGTTTATACCGTTGGTCGTTGGCAGATTTGTTCAGTTTTCAAACGATAGATTCTATTAAACAACACAAATTTAAAATCATATAATTTATACAACAATATAAATCAATACATAATCTAGTAAACACGTTTTCAGAATTTTAATTTTAGTTAATTTAAAAACATTACAAAATAAATCCGAGAACGTGTTTTGTGACAAAAATACCTCCGTTTTTCTATTTATTTAAAGTCTTACAAACTAAAATATTTTTAAAAAATGTGCACACTTATTTTGTTTAGACATTATTAAAAAATCATAAATACTTATGATTAAAAAAAACTTACAAGAAGTACCCGATATTTTATAATTTATCATGGTGCGTTTTGAGCATTTTTATTGCTTACTTGAATGTAGGTATGTATTAAAGCAAGTTTTGAATGAAATAAATCGATATTAAATGTTTAATTTTAAAAATTTCATACGGAGAATAATCGATCTTTCTCATTGGAACCTCCCTGTACAGTTGCAAGCATTTTTAAACTTTTATTCTCAGCTGCTGGTCAATCGCTCTTAAGTCCAAGGTAAACTCCGAAACTACTTAAGATGAAGTTATACGCCAAATCACTATTTCGGTTTATCTTTACTACGAATAGGTTTACATTATGAATATAAAAAAATATGTTTTGGATACATTGAAGCTTTTCCTACATTTTCCATTTATCGGAATTAAGATAAAAAATTTAATTACGTTACAAAAAAAATTAGCGTAAAGTACTAAATAATTTGTTTTTTCATTAGATAAATATGAAGTTATATAAGAAACAATTTTTTTTAAATACCCCTTTATGGCTAAGATAATTTTTGACTCGATCCATTAACTTACTCGTTTCATTCTTGTAAAATGATTCATTAAAAAAATAAAAACAACTTTGGCTCTATTTTCCTCGTGCAGATAATACCAAAAACACGTGGAATTCTAAAGGGGTAAGAAGTCAAATATTTCTGGCGTTTATATTCCTCTTAACAGATTTTGATGAAATTTGGCTTACTGTGTGTAATTTGTTCTCACTTAAAAGGTAGTGTTGGCGCAACTATGCATGTATATACCTACCTTCCTTCCTTCCACCTACCTATCCCTTCTGACTACCCACCAGTGGACAATAATATGTGTGAGCACTACAATCTACATGTGTTCAAACGAGTCTGTTTTTGTGCTTCATGCAATGAACATCGACCTTGTGAAGTATGTTTTTGGCGATGTGCAGCGATGTACCTTCATCCCTCTTCGTCCTTTACATCGACTATTAATGAGTCTGCTTTGTATTGTGCAATGGTCGCTTGGACCTCTCCTTACTAAACATCGACTCTTAAGAGATATTATGTGTGCTGTGCAGTGTGTGATTAATCATCCCTCGGCGCTATAATATGCATTAAACCGGACACTAGTGCAAGTGATAACCAGTGATATCATTATCAAGAACAAAGACTAGGAAAGCAGGGTAAGCCAGAATTCCTTCCAGCATCCGAAATACCATCCCAATAGTTGTGTCACGCCACCTCATATTATTTTGATACAGTCCACTTCTCAAGAATCGCAGCTTTGCGACTACATTATTTGGTCCAATCGTAGCCGGATGAGACTAGCATTTAAATTCATTTAATTTTATATAAATTCATCATATTAACTTATTATTGAAGCCTTCTGCATAGGTTGTTTTCTGTGTGACAACAATATTATACGAGATAATATTGTACTTGCGAAATAATAATGTTGTACGAAATAATTATTATATTCTAAAACTAAAACATATTAAAATTCAGCAAAATGGAAGATAAAAAGATTGCAGTATTGACAGCTCGTGGCAATCGTTTTTTACAAAGAATTCAAACAACACATAATTTAATTCCCTTTTTAAGTTCTGATGAAAAGAAAAAGCAAATATTTTTATGTCGTTGTGATTTAATTTCCGAATGGGTAGGAGAGATCGAATCCTTGAATATTGAAATTAATAATCGGTTAATAGAATCAAACACAGCTGGTGATTATTCAGAGATAATCACAGTTTCGGAACAAATGCAGGTCCTATATTCAGACATTTTATGTGCCAAAAGAAAACATGAGAATTTAGACATTGAATTAAAATCAAATTCTGCTATTAAAAGTAACAATTTAGATCTACCCGCGAATAAAATCACACCTTTTGTTTCCAATATTGAAAATTCATTTTCAATGAATTATGAAAACTTATTTAGTAAATTTGTTCCCCATGTAATCTTCCATTGTCTAGATCAAGACACTAGGCGACATTTCGAAACGTCATTTGCAAGAACACTTGTTACAAACATACATAAACAAAAGGCATCGGTTTCGCTAAAATCCTTATTGAATACAAATCCTTCTCAAGATTTGTGTGCTATATTATGTAAAGAAAATCACCCAATATACAAGTGTGCAAATTTTCTAACTATTTCTCCTACTGAAAGGAAAAACCGGATAAAACAATTAAATCGCTGTTTTGATTGTTTAAGATTACATATATTTTGTGAATGTAAATCATTGTCTACATGTAAAAGTGGTTATACGTCGTTGACTACTACCGTCATTTTAAATTCTAACGGAAATGTAAGCAATGCGTGCACCGTACCTTTGGGTAACGCTATTGTTTACATGCAAAATAAACACAGTGCGTACGTACTTATACGAATTAGCCATAGCCACGTTTCTCAGGGCTGTGCCAAAACGCTTGTGTTATCTTTAAGGAAATATAAGATTCAGTTAAATGGATTAGTACATTCACTTTTCAACTTATCACATATCGTTTGTGGTAACCCAAGTGTTTTAAATATAGTTTTCGGATATATTAATTTCGGGAAAAGTAAATTAATTGATTCATCATCAACGTCATGTTTCATATTGTCAGATATGTCATTAAATAATATAATGAAAATATTTTGGAAGGTTGAGGAAGTGCCAGTCGCTTCTGATTTTATCAATGACATTATCAAAGCGGAAGATTCTGAATTATTCGAATGTAATTCTGAATATCTACAACCAATATTGAATTTTAACAAAATTTTGAATGTTAAAATGTTACGCGTGTTTTGGAATCCCAAAGTGGATTATCTTTTGATACCAAATTCGGCAGTATATTCAAAGCGGAATATATTGTCAATCTGGTGGTTGTTTCCTGTAATCCTTACTACAAAAAGGATTATCCAGGAATTTTCGAATCTTCGGGACTCCGAAGTACCACGACATATCGTATCTACGTGGATCAGCTTTGTGAAACAACTTCCATCGCTGCAACCCTTACGATTTCAACGATATTACCATGCGAACCTAGATAGTCATTGTATTCTCGTAGAATTTTGTGATGCATTCCAACTAGGTTATGCAGCAGTGATTTATTTAGTCGTTCGAAACAATAACTCTAGCCAGTTGTTGATGGCCGAATTCAAGGTCGTATCCTTAAAGTCATTAACAATCCCTAGATTAGAATTGTATGCAGCCGTGCTGTTATCAAAACATATAAAAAATATATTGTCGTCAGCACCTTTTGCCGTGCAAATTGAAAAGGTTTTCCGCTTCGCTGACACGACAATTGTCTTATCTTGTCTTCATAAGCCACTATTTTTATTCAAAACTTTTGTTGCGAACCGTGTTGTTCAGATCCCTGACAACATGCCAAGAGCAATTTGGAACCATGTTATTTTTGAGAATAACATTGCGGACTATGGGTCCCTATGTACATTTTCTACTAATTTTGTAAAACATGAACCATGGCCTTTGGGTCTGCCGAGGCTCCGTGATCCTATCGAGGATTGGTCTTCGGTGAGGCCGCCAATTAAGCCGCCGTGGCGTTCGGGTCTGCTGAGGATCCGTAATCCTGTCGTGGATTGGCCTTCAGCGAGGCCACCAATTAAGCCGCCATGGGCTTTGAGTCTGCCGAGACTACGTAATCCCGTCGAGGATTGGCCCTTTGTGAGGCCTCCAACTAAGCCGCCATGGCCTTCGGGTCTGCCGAGGCTCCGTAATCCTGTCAAGGATTGGCCTTCAGTGAGGCCACCAACTAAACCACCGTGGCTGACGGGTCTGCTGAGGCTCCGCGATCCTGTCGAGGATTGGCCTTCGGTGAGGCCACCAATAAAGCCGCCGTGGGCTTTGAGTCTTGCGAGGCTCCGTAATCCTGTTGAGGATTGGCCTTCGATGAGGCCACCAATTAAACCAGCTAAACCACCGTGGCGTTCGGTTCTGCCAAAGTTCTGTAATCCTATCGAGGATTGGCCTTCGGTGAGGCCATCAACCATTCCAATCAGTGAATTGCCGGAAATTCAACCCCTTAAATCTACAGTTTTTTTAGTGCAGAAATAAAATCCTTTTCTTTTATAGTAAAGTAAGATTAATTATAATTTTATAGTAAAGTAAGATTAAATTAATTAATTCCCCATCATCAAAATTGAAGATAGTTATTTCTAGGACACTTAGGTGCAAAATAAATGTCTGTTTTACGTTTCCAATGCGGCGAAACAGAGCCTAAGTAATACGGTACTTATTATTCAAGAACTTGACAACGCGCTCATGAAGATGATTAAACTCGAACAAGAAGATTATTTTCATAATGATCTTATACTTTTAACTTCCAACAAAATGTGTACTTCTGGCCTTCAAAAGTTACAACCTTTTATTGATTCCCAAGGTATTCTCAGGGTGGGCGGTATGCCACCAAATTCTGCACTCCTATTCGAAAGTAAACATTCCGTTTTACTACCCAAGCCTAGTTATTTAATCGAGTTGTTAATTAATTAATATCACCGTGCACATCTTCATGTAAGCCCGCGTACTCTCCCATTTATTATTCAACGCAATATTGGATCATGTCCGGTCGTACCGTCATTCGATCTCAATTATAAAAATGTTTCACATGCCACAAGTTTAAGGCCATCACACATCCACATATGATGGTGGATCTACTATTCTCTAGTGTCCGACCTAATCATCTCTTCTCTCGTAGGCGTCGATTTTGGTGGACCTATTTTGCTAAAATATCATAAACTTCATGAAGCAAAAACCGCCAAGGCATTTCTATGCCTCTTTGTATGCATGGCTACCAAAGCCTTGCACCGTGATATTGTGTCATATCTCTCTACTGATGCTTTTATTGCATCTTAACCCTACTCACAAATCGATGGGGTTTGTGTTGCGGAGTCTTCGTGACAGCGGACATAATTTTGTAGCAGCAAAGCAATATCTAACTGGGATATTCAAATCTTTCTATTTTTTCTTTAATTTAATGTAATATAAGATGACAAATTATGTCGCTACATACATAAGGGACCGAAAGCCTACAAGCCTCCCGGCCAAGATCGAACTCTCGCCGTTCATCCCGGGAAAAATAATATTGTTCAAATCGGAACAATTAGAACAAGTAAAGACGTCTTGTCCACTCATCGGTCAAGCAGGGTCCTCGCCCATACTATATAACTCATCTGAATTCAATACTCAGCAATGTTCTTATCGTAGAGCTATCCGTAATAGGTTGCCCTATTACGCTGAATACTATAGTCGTGCAATATTGTGTTTTTGTGTAGTGCAATAGTGTTGTAATTTAATACAATATAATTTTACTTTTCATTATTTTTTTCGTTTCTTTATTGATGATTACACGGAAGACAACCAGTGTGCTAGCGTTCAATGATAATCTTATAATTTAGTAACATAATTATAGGATAATTTCTTTATTTTCTTTTATTGATAACATAGTACCGTAGCTACTTTTGTTGTTATACTGTTTTTTGGTTATTAATTTTATTCTAAAATTAGGTGGGCGGAATGTTGGCGCAACTATGCATGTATATACCTACCTTCCTTCCTTCCACCTACCTATCCCTTCTGACTACCCACCAGTGGACAATAATATGTGTGAGCACTACAATCTACATGTGTTCAAACGAGTCTGTTTTTGTGCTTCATGCAATGAACATCGACCTTGTGAAGTATGTTTTTGGCGATGTGCAGCGATGTACCTTCATCCCTCTTCGTCCTTTACATCGACTATTAATGAGTCTGCTTTGTATTGTGCAATGGTCGCTTGGACCTCTCCTTACTAAACATCGACTCTTAAGAGATATTATGTGTGCTGTGCAGTGTGTGATTAATCATCCCTCGGCGCTATAATATGCATTAAACCGGACACTAGTGCAAGTGATAACCAGTGATATCATTATCAAGAACAAAGACTAGGAAAGCAGGGTAAGCCAGAATTCCTTCCAGCATCCGAAATACCATCCCAATAGTTGTGTCACGCCACCTCATATTTATTTTGATACAGTCCATTCCTCAAGATTCGCATCTTTGCGAGTACAGGTAGGTTAGTTTTTATCTCGATTATTGACCTCAATATTTATTATTCCGAATTAAACGTTTGTTATGGGACAATGATTTGAAATATTTGTAAGTTCCATAAGTTTCCGACAGATGGCGGTGTGAGTTAATTTATTGACACAACACTTGGTTATCTAGGTTAGCTAACCATCCAGGAGATGGTGTTGTGTTTCGTTAGCCACAGCAACGCGTGAGCAGGTCAACTAGTACGTGTATAAAATTTCCTCGATAGAAAAAAATCCCAAATATGCTCCGAAAATTATGAAAAATACGACTGGTTCTGTTATAACACGCTATACTTATGAACCTATTTAATATATATCTTTACTACTTTTTTTAATTTTTTTATGTGAATACCGCACAAGTGTCCCAATTCCCAACTGCTCCCAACCATCTGGAACCAGTGAGACTATGGCATCTTCGATTGGGGTATATTGTGAGGCAGAAGGTAGCAGGTAGGGGAAAGAGATGAGGAAGAAGAAGGTGGAGAAGTAGCTGGCTATTTTTAAACGAATGTTTCTAAAATATGAACAGATCTGATTTATTTCAAAAACGTTTCAATTCTGATAGCTGCTATTTCTGGTTGCTATCATTTTGAATCTGTCAAAAGAATTCTGAATTAACCGATGTGAAATATCATAGAATATTTTGTGCAATTATGTAGAACTTAGCTGGCAGAGAATCGAACCCGCGATACTCTGGTGGAAGTCCGACGCTTTGGACCGATCGACCAACTAACCCTCTGTCTTTATCCCTGATAGATGAGTTCACAAATGCATCGGACGGGCTACTAATCCCATACCAGGATTGCACGAGCCACTGCAATACAATAAGAACACACACACAGACATTATTCCGACATTATCTACAGGCGCACAGTGGTGGATTTTGATCATTTGGAGCGACACTGCTCTCGGCATTCAACCGTTTGTGGACCGCTGTTGTTTTTAAGTGTTAATATGAAATGCTACTTCGTTTTTGTTCATTCTTTTTAATTAAAATGTTCTTAATGCTTTAAAATAGTTTTTTAAAAAGAACACATTATTCGTATGATAGATATGGTAAATTATTGATTATAATACACAGATAATAAAAAATTAAATAATAGATTAATGGTATATCATTATTTATTTTTGTGGTATCATAACGTGTTGCGCTACATCATTATCTAGCCAATGTTTCGGACAGCATTAGCTTTAGGCAGATGATGAACAGTGTAACGATGTAGTGCCCAAAACGATGGAGGTAGCGCAACATGGAATAACACCCGAAAAATAAATAACGATAATACATTTGACCGTGAAAATATAAAATCATATGAGATGAATGGTAGTTTAAAAAATATTTATTTAAGTGAACATAATCGCAAATGTGATAATTGGGTCTATCGTGTACATAAGGGAGTTTAAAGGTATTTTTTTTTTAAATAGAGATAAATACTCCCATACCTTAAAAATTTCATTATTGTAGACAATGATGGTTGTTGACGGCCAAATTTTTTCATATACAAAAATGATAAACCAATATTATCCTTCAAAATTTGTATAAAGATTTGTGATTTTGTTACTCCTACAAAAGATTAGAAACAAGTTTGAAAATAAAACGTTTAATTTGAACAAAGAAATTACATGTAATTTATAAAATAATTTTTAGGAGCTTATTTTTTAAGGTACAATACACAAATAACCTGATTCCGCACACCTAAAAGCAACAGAGTAATTATGTTCCAGGTGTTATTTTTAGTGAAATTTCTAATCTCAGTGGTTAATTGAGAATTCATTAGTTTAAAAAAAATGTAATTTCGGGAACATGTCGGTCAGGGGCCATTGTCGCGCCACCCTTTAAACTTCCTTCACTGTGCGATGCGTCAACCGCGGGATGATTATTATTGTTCTACCACACTGCCGCCATCTACGTCACCAACAACTAAGCTTCTATCTGTTATCTGTCAACAACAACAACAACAATAAAATCTGACAACAATAACAGAAAAGAGTTATGCGGTGGTTTCGTATTTGATCCCATGGTGATGAATTTTATATTAATAAGGGATGGCGTTTGATTTGAGGGATGAGGTTTTATAAGGGAGTGTTGATCTGTAGGTGACAGTGCGTTAAAAATTTTTGGATCAGTATATTGGGTACCTACTTACGACGGCCGATATTTTTCTAGAGTCAATAGGTTTTTGTTGATTTTACCTCGACTCCAATTTTTTTTTTGTGAAACCAAACTTAATGCAGGTATACATCTATCTATTCCCTACCAAAAGAATACCATTGTATCGAATCCATGTTCCTTGAAACAGTGTTAGTCATATTTGGTGACTAGATCTGTCTTCCTTGTCTCCTTCTCTCCTAACTCCTTTCAATTTCACAACATTGAAATTGGGAATGTCGTTTTCGTATCCGTTTCTCACGTCTATAGTAAGTGATAAAAATTCACAAAATAAATATCCTTCACAATTGGAAATTAAAAAATTCAAACTGTGAAGGATATTTTTATAAAAATTATCATCGTGGGATGTTTCCTCCTTATTATTAACGTTTCGGAAAACCTTACAGTTTCCATCATCCATTACATCTGCCCTGATGGTTCACGGCGAGTTCATCGAAAACGAGTTCAATCTAACCCGTTTAATCACAGGAGACCATATTTGTCCCAGCCCACATAGGTCTCACAGAAATCGTTGTTTTTCCCTTACTATCATAGTCAGAAATGTGTTCTAAACGGTATTGGAAAGAGAATACAACAAACTATATATTCAAATCTAAAAGAAAACCACAAAAAAATTAAAATTTACCCCTTTCTGAAACCAAAGTTTCCGATAGCAATTTGAAAAAAAATTATGGAACTTTGTGAATTTTTTAAGATTTTTTTTTACATGAAATGAAAAAAAGTGAGGTGACAGTAAGGTTTATAATTCATTTACTTAATGAGATAAGTATGTGTTTTATGTTTTTTCATTATCAGTAATTTTAATTAGAAAAAAAAGTAAAGTGAGCCATTTTTAAAACTTTTTAAAGTTTTCGCAAAAAAAAATTATATTTAAAAAAATACATAGTAATTTTTAATATACAAATTTGAAAGCCTATTTCATCACCTTTCGAAAACAGTTTTTAGTTTTCGAATACGTTAACAAATGTTCCATTTATTTGGATTTTATTGCAAAGCGGGAATATTTTTAGCCTCTGACAAAATACGCCGATTTTTTTAGGGGCTAACCTAATGTAACCTAACCTATCCTAACCTAACCTAACCTAACCTCTCATTATCGATAAATTTGCTTTCGGTGAATTGATTTTGGATGAGCTCGTCGGTTACCGCCCTGATAATAAGAGGAAGCGCAACACGGAAAAGATACCCAAAACTAACTCAAAATGATATTTATTGTTTTGAACTAACCACCAACAGATTCGTAATTGCTCGTCCACCAAGGTCGTAAAAAATCTGTTGCAATCATTCCACACACATGGATATATACCTCTTATGACTCTTGTCACATGCACCTATTGCACATTTTCTACCAGTGTCAGTATATTGGAGCCACTTGACTCTGATCTCCAGAAACGGATTTAATATATGAGACCGGCACGTGTCGCCTTACAAACAGAGGGCTGCATCTGCTTTGACAAAACCCCACTGACGCACTTGGATAAACACCACCACCAAGTTGAATTAGAATCAGTCAGTCGGATTGTTCAATCGGGTGACCGCTGTTTCAGTGTTTGATTTATGAAGTCGCTCAAAAGATCAGTCGATAGAAGTGTTTCAAGCATTCCTACAATTTGGAAGAAAGCATTTAAAAAAAAAGTTATTAAGAAAGAGGCAAACTTATTGAAAACTGTAGACGGCCACCAATGTGTAAAACCATGAAAAAACGTGTATGATTAACTCTTCAACCTGTGTAAAAATCCAATTATTGTTCATTCCTAATAACGTGTTTTTTCCATTGTTGAATCTCTTCTCCAGTTTTATTCTTAACACCATGGACAATGGGAAACAAGTTGATTCAATTTTGACTAATTATTCAAAGGATTTTATAATTAGTCAAAATTATTAAAAATCATGGGCATCATGGCAGACCTACCTTTAAAAATAAGCTTTTAAAGTTTGGTAGATATAATTAGAAATCTTCTAAGGTTGGTATCATCTTACATAAAAATATTAAAAATCAGGCTGTTGCCTTAAGGTTTATATTTCGGGGGTACCTCAAGGCTCCCTACTGAGCCCTCTATTGTTCTCTTTGTAAAAAATGTTTTTTTCTTATCTTGTTTTAGTTTGTAAAGTAGTAGGTATGCATAAACTATTCAATTAATGAGACATAATTACATATCATATTATATAACTTTTTGATGACTCTACGTAATAATTTTTTAAAAAAAAGTCTATTTCTTCAGATGACTTTGATCAAACTGTTTATCAAAATTACATTCTTTCTTCGACAGATAATCGATTTCGTTTGCCCGTCTGGGGCCTAGGAGTCGAAATGTCTTATTCAAATCAGTATAAATCGCATTTCTATTATTTCATATCCAGCAGACAAAGTGGGATAAAAGTGATCCAAAAGGAATTTTAATAAAAGGAAAGTAAAATTTTAAGTGTTCAGCTACATAGCTTCTAATTATTAACCTACAAAAAAGCATATGTTTAAGAAAAAATATCTATCCAAGCATTAAACCCTAACATTGATATATACAATTTTTTATCAACTGGGTCGGTTATCAGGCGATATTCGCGAAAACAACTGCCTGCGACACACCTCAAATTAAATTATTCAAATTTATTAAAAATTTCACTTTGATACTATAATTATAACATCTCACCCTAAAGACCATCACCCCTCCATTTATATAAATATATACAAGTTGGAAAAAAAAAACAAATTGCTGTTTAAATCAACCTCAAATTGGGCGCGAAATAACTTTTTTCCGCCCGCGCAGTTTTCATCAAAGTTAGGGATCTACTTTTGTGGATTGTGGATCGTTTGTAATGACATATTCAGGGGAGGACTGGCTCCTACGAATAAATTAAATATCTATTTGAACGAATATATAAATATCTCTTTATTTCTAATATCTATTTGTAATAATATATAAATATCGATTTATTTCTTCTATCTTCGCAAATTCATTTTTGTGGCGTCATTTTTAATTAAATGAAAACAAATCACATCAGGATAAGATCTTATCTGATGAAGAAACCTTTGGTTTTAAAACATGTTGATATTTTTGATTAAATGAGTGATTTGTTTTTATTTTCTCTATTTATTTATTTATATTAATGCACGCCTGTACAGGCATTTACAAAACATGTGATTTATATAATAATTTTATGGAACAGTAATCTTGAGGTATAATTTGGTAATCAAATTATATAGAACCCTTGCAGAAGAATAGTAGGTATTAAGCTTGCATTGATTTTTTAAGGTATGTTCAGACACAGCTATAAACCGCGAGCAGATATCTGTTGAACAGCGAGCGCTTATATTTTGTACTGTTCACACGACACTATCAAATATTTCCTCCTATGGTAGGAGAGGGGGTCAGATGAATTTAGAAAGCTTGATACGAGATACCATTTCTTTGTAGATTTTGTACTAGATCTGAGAATTTGACAGCTGACATTCGCGCGTTTTAATAAAAATGACCCCCTCTCCTATTTTCGGCGGGAGAAGGGGACGCTTATCTGTTCGTGTATCGCTTCAGGAGCGGTTACGGCGTAAGTTATGATGTTAATAATGTAAGGTTATGATGTCAGGAATCACTGGTTGAAGTGACTCAGGTGCGTGCCTTAACACCCTGTATATTTTAATTTTTTTTTTGTCTTACCCTCTGAATTTTTCCAAAATAATTTGTAAACCTTTATAAGTTAAGGATATTAGGCATTTTCTTTCTTTTTCATCTATAATTGTAAAATAATATTATCATTTATATATTTTTTCCTTATTATTTATAAGTAAAATTATTTTTATCTGTTTTTATTGCTGTCAAAGTCAATTAGTGAGAAATAGTTTGGATGCAGGTGAGTTCTCTAGTTGTTGTTTTTATAAATTATGAATTGACATCTGTATCTGTATTTTCTCCTAAATAAATTAAAAAAAGAAAAAAATTTAAAAAAATTTAAAAAAAGATGTGCATTGTCTATGGTCGATCTGCGCATAAAGCGCTTAGGTGTGAACGGTCTAAAGTCTAAATGGATTGTATGGAGAGCGATATTTGGCGTGCTATGATCTTTTATAGTTTATAGCTGTGTCTGAAGGGGGCTTTATTATAGTTGATTGTGACTATATTTATTGCAGTTGAACACATCTACTACTTCTGAGAAAGCATTTCCAACTGCATGCAATCTACTAACAAGTGAGTATCTAAATGTCTTGATACTGTTAATGAAATTGAAAAGAATTTTAGATCGAGTAAATTCTTGTTGGTAGATGGAAGGTAATTTAGCTTAATAAATTAGGACTTATACCACAATAAAAAAAATATCTTTAAAGTTAAATCGAAATGAGTATTTTATTTGATAGTTTTAATAATTTTAATTATTTCATCAAGCGGTTGTAATTTATTGTTTCTATGGATAAACCGAGTTTTCATCATTAATTATTATATTAATATATCTTAGACATTTATGGTAGGTAACCATATATAAGACCATTGTGAGAACTGTATTGGCATATGGATGTGAGGCGCTGACACTGACAGCAAAGATGGCTGAAATGCTGGATACTTTTGAAAGAAAAGTGTTGAGGAGAATATGTGGTCCCGTGAAAGAGGGGGAACAGTGGCGCATCCGGCACAACAAAGAACTATACGATATATATCAGGCCCACATGAGACTTCTCAGGTTGGGATGGGCTGGGCATGTACAGAGAATGTCGGACACACGCGTCCCAAATAGAATTATGACTGGACATCCAGGTGGAAAGAGAAAAGTGGGAAGACCCAGACTGAGGTGGGAAGACGAGGTAAGAGGGGATGCGGCACAGCTTCTCCAGGTAACATACTGGAAGTCAACTGCGGAGGACAGGAGAAGTTGGAGGCGAATGTTGCGGGAGGCCAAAGCTCGATATGGGCTGTAGCGCCATCGAAGAAGATTTATGGTAGGTATTGTATGATAGTAGACATGAATTAACATGATGCGTGTTTTGTGTAATTTTGTATGTCGAAGGACCATGAAATGTGTATGTTTTCTGTGTTTTAACCACTGCACAAGTAGAAGGTAAGCACATAAGGAAAAGGACAGAATTACTCACTGCGGGACTTGTAGTACTTTCTTCTATATGTATTTGGCCGGTTTTGACTATGCACTATGTTGCGGTAATATTTCTTCTTAAAGCGGTGAGTAGTGAAACATGAGGAAAAGGAATGCGGATGTTTAATATTAAATGCGGAGATGTTTGCAGGAAGAGGGTCGATTATTGACTGATTGTGGGTAATAAGAAAAAGTGACAGGTTTATAGGGAAGGGTAGGAAGGAAATGTGACAAAACTAGCTACAAGTATAGCAGTTCATGTATTTGTATAGATTCGTATGTATGTAAGTGTAGCTGTGTATAAAAAAAAACTCGTATGTATGTAAGTGTAGATTATAGATTCGTATGTATGTAAGTGTAGCTGTGTATAAAAAAAAACTCCTATTCAATTTCTGTTTTTGTACAAGTAATGTGAAACAACGGGCCCGTGATGAAATAAACTTTCATCGAATATAATTTTACCCTTGAAATTTCATGAATTGTTCAAGTTCTCAAATTTCAAAGTTAATTTTCAAGTACTGCAAAGGTTCTATTCAAATTCTGTTATTATATAATTATTGACCAGTTATTTCGCATAACTGAAATAATAACATAACTTAAATATCACGGAACTTGGAAATTAACATTGAAATTCAAGGATTTGTTTAAATTCTGTTCAATCAATTGGCACAAAGTCTTGGATCATCGACGAAAACAGATCAAACAACGATTTTATTAAAATGTTAACAAGCACGAATTATGAATGACAGGATCTTGGTGTCATTTATTTTGATTACAATATCATGTTGTAAACTGCGATTGTGTTATATACTTGATTGACTGCCTTGTAAACTGCACCTGCTCTCAACACGGGATTTCCTAGTGAGACAGGCACCGTACATCATCCATGTAATGCATAGTATAGGCCAAACTTTAATGTTTTGCGCAAGAACAGTCATTTTAACGACTTTACAATGACCGTAAGCGAAAGAGAAAGATGCGTAAAACATACGTGCCAAAGAGAGAGGCGTGGGCGGGGAGACATGCCGCTTTCTACCTTGAAGTTAGACTTTGCGACACACGCGGAACGTTTAGGTACTTCATTGTCTGTCATTCTGTCCCGCTCACACGTACTTACGATACATGCGAATGTGAAACGTGTCTCATATTTACCTACAGAAATCGCTCGAAAAAGGGTTTCGGGAGAAAACATTTTTCTACACCCAAACTTTCACAAAATTTTAAAAACAAAAATATGTTCTCGAAAGAAGAAGCTATGTCGGTATGTTTTTATAATTTTGTAATTCTTTATGAGAATTGAGTTAGCAGCACTTTTTTCCTTACATAATATTTTCCGACAAATTAGACATGTTTGACAGTGAATGTTTACGTTAATACGAAACGGATCTAAAAAAAAAAAAAAAAAAACGACGTATCATTTACCATCTAAAAGGCAATATAAAAATATATATTCATTTTGTGCAATTTTCGATGTAGAAAAGTGATTTTTCCGGGCGTCCTTTTTGTATGGGCCGAAAAGCGAAGTCTATCATCTTAAGAGGAAACCTGGCGGCGTTTTGTCCATACAAACGTAGGTATTCCATGATAAATATCGACCAAATATCGACCACTAGCGTTATTATAGGAGTAGGACAACCTCCAAAAATCTTTCAACAAACAAACGCCATCAAGAGACGCTCAGTACACACAAGACAATATATTTAGAAACAAAGAAAAACTTACAGACACAGTTTTTCTTCTTATGCAGATTGTTAAAAATAAATTCAAATTCGGTTCATTTTTGTAGGAGAAAAATGGGGACAACAAAACCTGCATTTGGACGCTTTTATTTAGGTATTATATCACATAAAACGCAGACCACCAAACCACACAGTGAAGCAGGCAATGTCTACGGAGCTTCATCGACAGTCATTCAGAAAACGACCAAAGTACTCCTGGATGATTCAATGCTCCAAAATCCTACGTAGAAACGGCCTGGATGAAAGCGATACCCAGAACCGAAGAAGCTATAACCTGAGAACGAGAAGAGCTGACCCCAACAGCCTACCTAGGCAATGAGTTGGGACAGTGCAAGGAAGAAGAAGACTCGTAAGGCCGGGGTACAGTTGTCCCTTTCGCTCAGTATTCGACAGAGTAAGATCAATTTGGTAAAATACCTTCTGTTCAGATTCCTCTTATACTCGCCTATTGCGACAATTTTTATATCAACTTCAGGTCGGTATTTAAGTTTAGGGTGTACTATAATTTGTAAGACTACACGGAGAAAAATGTTATTCGAAAAAGCGATCATTTTAATAGTAAAAACGGTTAAAAACGGGACTGAAGTTCTTACGAACAAATTAACAGTGTTTCAATGTTTATTGGCGGGAAAATGTAAGAATAATTTGTTGGTACACGTACAAAAATACGTATACTAACAAATTATTCATACATGTTCCCGCCAATAAACATTGAAACCCTGTTAATTTGTTCGTAAGAAATTCAGTCCCTTTTTTAACCGTTTTTAATAATAAAATGATCGTATTTTCGAATAACATTTTTCTCCATGTAAAAAAAATATATATAATTAATGTGCCCGGCCCTGCCCGAGTGTATTCATAGCACGGTGTCCCCGGCCATGAAGGGAGTGAGGGTGAACCATGAATGATTAAAGGGATGATTGTGGGTTGGGTGCGCGTGAAGTGGGCGGGTAAACGCGCAAAGATGGTGCTGAAGTGCGCGCCCTTTGATGGCAGATGTTATGTCAAAGGAAAAAGATCAATAAATCTCTGTCTGGGCGATTGTTTGTGGGTAGCAAGCCGTCATAAAAACATCGTGAATGTATTATTCGATAAATTGGCAGATACACGTAACACGGTTAATATAGATACTAGTCCCAGGAGGAGATCTTTTTTTTACAAAAGCTCCAGGAGGCCCTGAAGAAAAAAATTCCGCTAAGGGCCTATGCCATCTTTGGGGATGTTATTATGCCATTATGGAAAAGTTGTTAGTTGTTAGAACTTGAATAATAACACAACTTTTTTTTATTTAGGACAAAATACAGATAAAGATGTCAATTGACAAAAATATACAAAAAAACTAGAGAATATACAAATATTAATATAAAATTAATTAATATAAAATTTACGCAATTATTAATATATATTAATTTAAAAAATACACAAATATTTTTACTTTGTAAATAGGGAAGAAAATATATACATTAGAATATTATTTTACAAATAGAGAGCTGAGAGAATTACGCAATATCCAATTGGTTTAGAAATTATTTTTGGAAAAATTTAGAAGGTAAGAAAAAAATATATATATGGATAAAAAACAATATTATACAGAAATTAAAAAAACAAAGTGGAAATGTATTTAAAAAAACTAGTTATTTTTATACGTTTTTAGATTTTCACGGCCAAAAGCATTTTCGTTGTTTGTTTTTGGGGTTTATGCCGTGTTGTGCTACCAGCACAGTGGTAGCACAACACGGCATAACACCCCAAAAACAAACAACGAAAATAGTTATTTTTATTTTGTTTTGAAGAGTTTTAATTTTCAATGTACCATCGTTACTTAAATTTTAATTTTTCTGCTACCGGTTTCGACACATTTTGGCACGGATGTGTCGAAACCGGTAGCAGAAAAATTAAAATTTAAATAAAGATAGTAAGTACATTGAAAATTAAAACTCTTCAAAAAAAATGTCTAGAAATTGTTACATAGTTAAAGCCCAAGAAATACAAAAAATAGTCATTTTTAAGTTGTAGGTTCCTTGTAGGAAAACAGCTTTCAATTTTATACTAAAAGTACTGCGAATACCAAAAAATAAGTCGGAATCCTTGAGGTTTATATTTTGATTAAATGATTCGCATATTCTTCTGATTGGATCCCTGACACCAACTTGAATAGAACTTTCATAGAGCTTGAATAGTAAAATTTGATGAAATTATCAAATTCTATAAAACAGCTGGCTCTTATATCTGGATCTATAGTAATTTGAGGTAAATGTAGTTAGGAATTAAAGCAGTTATGTCCAAGAAAAACATAATATTTCCATCTATCTATTACCTACTAGTCACATAATCGAATGCACAACTAAATTGAAGCATGGGAGTTACACAGGGCCGCAAATCGAATACCTAATTGGTCATGAAAGTGAGCTTTCACTTCGTTAGGGGATGTCCCTTTTCACCCTCTGTCTGCTGAAGGGAGGGGTAGGGGAGGATCTGTGAACACAATCTAACGGAGATGAAGTAACTCTGTCTGGTTCAGAGATAAAAGCAACGAGGGGTACCGTTATGAACCATCATTTTTAAGTATGAAACAGCGCATACAACTCTTGTCGCCAGCTCCATTCACCCGTAGGTACTATTGCGTATCGCACCTCGCCTTGGTTTCTACTCCGTTTTGGTCGTAGCTCGGTAACAGTTGTCTAGGTCTTAGCGGCGGATGATCTGGATAGACTGAACCCCAGATTTCTAGAACCGTTATTCATTTTTCCTTCCCGGAACTTCCTTTTCTTTCCTTCCATAGAAATACCCTCCACACAGCACCCCCAAAGATGACACAGGCCTAGGCATAAATAATTTTCCTCAGGGCCTCCTGTGTAGAGCTAATGTAAAAAAAAAGATACCTATATATATTTTTTAATCAAGGTTTATTTTTTATTAAGCACAAGCTTCTGCCCGCGACTTCGTCTGCGTAGGATTAGTACTTCGAGTAATCTATTTTCTTTTTCTAGGTCCCATCTACGTTTATACCAAAATTCTTAACCTATTTATTTAAAATATGTATAATTTTTTATTCGATTCAAAGTATTAGGCGAGTACTTCAAATAAATTCACAAATTTAAATATTTTCCAAAATAGAGTTTTGATTTAACAATCATTGTTTTGCAAAATGTCATTCTCAAATTTTGACGTTTTCTATTAAACAATAATTATTATTTTCAATATATTGAAAATTAATAGCTAGCTTTATAAATTATAGCCTATATGTTATTCTCATGTATATGAGCTGTAGGTATTATTGTAAAGTTTCTTTAAAATCCATTCATTATGTTTCGATTTAAAGAGTAACAAACATACATACATCCATACAAACTTTCGCATTTATAATATTAGTAAGATATCTACCAACAACAAAGCTGGAATATTGATTTCAAAACACAATGAACCAAATCTTTTTTATCCCCTAACTGTGAACATAAGCATAAAAGCCCCAATTTCTTACAAATAATAAACATTACAAAATTCGGGAGCTTAATAATTGGATAAAAACATTCTGGTGGCTGTTAATTGGATGAAGGTTTTTTCGTTACCTTTTTATCCAGAGAGTTACATGGTAAAGTTATTAGGTTGCCACGTGGCCTGCGCGTGGCACAAGGAAAACAACGCCCACTTGGACACGTGGCAATCGATACCTACCTTGATTGAAATGGGAAAAGTGAACTCTTTTTGCGAAGAGTTATCAGTTATCACATTACAAAGATGATGACTTTTTATGCTAGGAAGAATAGTGCTTTGGGAAAAAAAAATTTGAACAGTAAATATAATATTTTTGGATGTCGGTGACATGGGTACGTTAGTAAGTAATATGAAATATTACTGCGTAATGCATAAAATTATACATAATATATATATTTGTTCAATTTATTTACTTAAAATACATGATTTATCGAAAGTAGGTACATATAGTTTATTGTGATATTTCACCCTCAATGCTAGGGGTGACCCTGTGTTATTGCGGGTCAATTTTACAGTTTGGGGATATACATTCATTAGTATTGGTTGATAATTATCATTAATTAATACTATGCACACAATTTTTCGACATTTCAAAGTTATATGTAGTTAGATAGGATTACAAGAATAAGATGAAGAAGTTAAAGAATTATTGAAAAAGGGAAATTTAAGGAATTATTAGTATATAAATCACATTAATCAAGATAGAAAATAAATATAAAGAATACAGATAAATTATGTTTTGCATGCTTTTAATACTGTGCATCTATTTCTTCTATAATAATTAAAAATAAATAATGTATAGTTAGATTGGGTTACAAGAAGAAGATGAAGAAGTTAGAGAATTTTTAGAAAATGAAAAATTTGAAGGATTATTAGAATATAGATCTCACTAATTATTCTTGTACATACTATATACTGCTAAGATAAAAACATAATGTCAAGGACTTACCAGCTGAATATTACACAACTGCTTACCATGTATACAGGGGCGTGCACAGAAATTTTAGTGAGCTAGAGGGCAAAGACTGGAAAATACAACATTATTGATGTTGTTGTAGCTGAAAAAGTTTTTTTCTTTCGAAATTTAAATTTTTTGTATACAAGGAAAATTTACAGGGTAGGCATACCTATAGGTATGCCTACCTATAGGTATACCTATAGGTATGCCTACCCTGAATAAAAAACCTTCATAGAAAATATTAAAATTTAAAAAAAAAATCATTTTCGGCTGCAACAACATCATTTACGTCGAATTTTTCAATCTTAGCACTCTAGCTCACTAAAATCTCTAT
Source organism: Limnephilus auricula (assembly GCA_951813805.1). Classification (NCBI taxonomy): domain Eukaryota; kingdom Metazoa; phylum Arthropoda; class Insecta; order Trichoptera; family Limnephilidae; genus Limnephilus; species Limnephilus auricula. The sequence continues at coordinate 12,756,074 of OX638412.1, read as the reverse complement.
GCACGCCCCTGCCTGTACACATCGCAAGAGCGTTTTACGGTTGAATTTGGCAACTACTGAATTTGGCGAAATGGGCGGTCCGTTTGATAGATTCTCCTATCTTAAGAGGATACCCGGCGGTGATTTATCCATACAAACGTATTCCCTATTTATCTCTCTGGATTTTAACCCTAGAGAAAATATTGTTTTTGCATATAATAGATATCAACTACTAGCGTGTCGGTACTTTTTGTTTTTTTGATAAGTTACTTTTTATAGAAGTTATGACCTTCCAAAAATCAATAAAATTGACTGGTTTAAACGCCGTCAAAAGATGTTCAGTATACAAACCAGACAATGTTTTTTTTTAAAAAAAGCAAAACGTACAGACATAGAATAGTTTTTTTTATGTAGTTTGTAAAAAAAAAATTGAAAATCAGTCCACTTTTGGAGGAGAAAAGTGGGGAATACAAAACCTCCATTTTAGTTAGGTGTCAGTGCATTGTCCCTTTCGCTCAATATCCGGTGGAGTAAGAGCAACAGTGACAGCAATATTTTAGTAAAATCTATTTCTGCACCACCGGGTATCATCTTAATAAACAGAGTGCAATCTTTATAACACAGGCGTCGGGTGGGAATGCTGTCCTTTTCATACCAGTATTTCAATGGAAGATGCTCTGAGGAACTAGCGTCATTGATTCCTTTGACACCTGTGCACAGTCGAGAAAGTGGACATTTGTCCATTGTCCATTTGTCCAGCTCAGCTGTGGAACGATTTTACAGCCTCTGTGTTTCCTCCCTCCTACAACATGGTCCTCTTCGGAACCCAGGTGTACACCTTCCTTTCCACAAGATCCCCAAAGATCACATAGGTCTTGAGGGAAATTATTTTCCCCAGGGCCTCCTGTGTGAAATTAAAATAAATTAAAAAGTAATATCTTTCTGCATATAACATGTTACATTAAATTTATTTATTAGCTCAGCTACCTACCTTTCAATTATTTTTGTTTATACTGTGGTAAAACGGCTTACATCAATATATAACACTTCAGACATCAAAAGCGCATAAAGTTTGGAGCTTTCGCGTTAGGGACGGTTGCACAGTGTCGGTAACAGGGTCCACGTGTCCTGTAAAAGGTTTGACGGGACCGGGGAGTGAGCCACGCTCCACCCTATGAGTTATACACAACCCTCTAGTACGCGCACGTGGTAATTAGGAACACTGAGCACTATATTATGTTAAAGACGGTATGCTGATTAAAGTCCTATGGACAAGATCCAAAAAGGGTAAGATCTAAAAGGTTAACTTTAATGAATTTTGCCTTTTAACGTGTTTTATATGATGTTATAGACAACTTCATCTTTGATGAAATTTGCCTTGTTATGGACAACTTACTTCTACTTTAATGAAATTTTGCCTTTTAGTGTGTTTTTAAATAATGTTATGGAGTCCTACAACTTTGAAGAAATTTGCCTTTATACATGTTTTTGTATAGTGTTTTGGTCAACTTCAATTTGATGAAATTTGCCTCTTAAGACGATAGACTTCGCTTTTCGGCCCATACAAAAAGGACGCCCGGGAAAAAACACTTTTCTACATCAAAAATTGCACAAAATGAATATATATTTTTTATACTGCCTTCTAGAGGGTGAAAACTATGTCGGTATGTTTTCGAATTTTCAATGCGTTTCGTATTAACGTAAACATTCACTGTCAAACATGTACGATTTATCAAAAAATATTATTTAAGGAAAAAGTGCTGCTAACTCAACTCTCATAAAGAATTATAAAATTATAAAAAGCTACCGACGTAGCTTCTTCTTTCTAAAAAATATTTTTTTTTTAATTTTCAATTTCGTGAAAGTTTCGGTGTAGAAAAGTGTATTCTCCATAAACCCCTTTTCAAGCGATTTCTGTAGGTAAATTTGAGCGTTGTCTCATTCACACATTTCGCATTTGCATGTATTGTAAGTGTGCGTGAGCTTATTGTGAGCGCGACAGAATGACAGTCGCGGGTGTTCCGCGTGTCGTTCAAAGTCTAGCCTCTTAACATGTTTTATGTGGTGTAATGGATAAGATCGAAGAAGGCTATATATTCAACTTTAATGAAATTTCCCTTTTAACATGTTTTTATATGATTTCAACTTTGATGAAATTTGCCGTTTATCGTGTTTTTAAATGATTTTATGGACTACTACGACTTTGAAGAAATTCGCCTTTTAACATGTTTTTGTATAGTGTTTTGGTCAACTTCAATTTGATGAAATTTGCCTGTTAACATGTTTTATGTGGTGTAATGGAGAAGATCGAAGAAGGCTATCTATTCAACTTTAATGAAATTTTCCTATAACGTGTTTTTATATGATGATAAGGACAACTTTAACTTTGATGATATTTGCCTTTTATCGTGTTTTTAAATGATGTTATGGACTGCTACAACTTTGAAGAAATTTGCCTTTTAACATTTTTTGTATAGTGTTTTGATCAACTGAAATCAAAATCAAATGAAATTTGCCTCTAATCGTATTTTTATGTGGTGTAATGGATAAGATCCAATAAGGCTAGCTTTTTAACTTTAATTAAATTTTCCTTTTGACGTGTTTTTATATGATGATAAGGACAACTTCAACTTTGATAAAATTTGCCTATTACCGTGTTTTTTTTATATGATGTTATGATCTTCAACTTGGACGAAATTTGACTTTTAACGTGTTTTATATGATTTTATGGACAACTTCATCTTTGATGAAATTTTCCATGTAAGGTGTTTTTATATAATTATATGGACAATATCCAAGAATGGTAGCTTTTCAACATTGATGAAATTTACTTTTTAACTGGTTTTGTGATGTTATAAATTTCTTAAATTAAACAACCACTGAGACTATGGCCACTCCAATTTGGGTATGTTATAAGGTTGAAGGTAGTGGAGAGGGGAAAGATATGGAGATGAGGAAGGTGGGGGAGTACCTGGGTGTTCAGATCTGGTCACAAAACTCGGTTTAAGCCATCTTCAAAGAGTATCTTCTACTCTGGAACGTACCACAAATTTACCAAGTATATTTTATTTAAAAATTAAGCGACTAAAATTTATTTGAGCATGCCAGGATTTGAACCCACGACCTTCGAATTGCTAGTCGAGAGCCTTACCACTCGACCACGGAGGCCGCAAAATATTATATTTATTAAATCGAAATGGCCAAATCGAAACTCGAACACCCAGAAATCCCCATCGCTCGAGCGGTTATGGGTTAATTAGATATGCCTTAAATTAAAGTAATTTTCGACATTAACTTATTTTCATATTTCTCCTTTAAGTAGATATTCTGTAAAAAAATTTAACAGTTCAAATTAAGGTGATTTTGCGAACACTATCCCATAATTTGAATTTAAATTCAATGGAACGTGACGGCCCGAAGGGGACACGTGTTTTTGGTTTAAAAAACTGCCTTTCGAAAAATTAATTCTTTTCATTAGCAGGAATCTTTTAATGATTTTATATTTTTTAGAGAAAAATCACGGAATATTATAATTGTAGGATATTTGAAGCTGAAATTTTGTATAAAGAACAAGTAACACTGATTTTTTTACATTATCTCCACACAGGAGTCCCTGAGGAAATAAAATCCTTCTGGCCTATGTCATCTTTGAGGATGCTGTGTGGAGGGTCTTCTTAAGGAAATAATGAGAGGATGTTCTGTAAAGAAAACATTTATGAAGGGTGGGTAGAACTCTATTGGGTCAATAACGTCCGGGAGTATCGGACGCATGAATCCATCCTATCAACTGTGGTGCAATGCGATGGGTCGAGAGAATCCGGTTGAAGAGGTCTAAAGGCTTTCCTCAACCATCCGCCGCCAAGACCTCACCCCATGAACCCAGGCACCCCTGCTAAGTCACCAACCGTAGCGAATGATCATGAAAAAATATTCACGAAAATGTACTATTTTATCATATCATGTAGGTACGCCAGCTCGAAAAAGGTTGTTTCGAGAAAAACGCATTTAAAGTTTTTAATGAAGTTTTGGGAAATTTTACTCATATAATGGTACGGTATACTTGCGTTACGTTAGTTAAAAATATAATATATATGCATTATACATACATTTTATAGGTATAGAATAAGAAAGGTATTATGGGGGTAATCGATCCGTAGGTAGTCGGGCAACGTCTAACATGTATTGTTCAATTTGTTCCGCCAAGACCGGTTTAGTTTGCGCGCCACAAAAATAGCTATTTATATCTCCGAAAACAATTCGAATTTCGAAAAACCCTTTTAAGGACGTACTTTTAAAGATCTAAACTTTGAAAATATGTAAAAAAAAAAGATTTTTTCGAAATTCTAGACTAGAATACCCCCTAATTTTCTGATGTAACATATTATATTATAGGTAGACATGTACTTTATCGCTTGTCTGAATTCTTCACACAGTCAGTTCCGATTTTGAAAATGACTCTATCTGAATTCAAATAAAATACCATCTCTATACAGTAGATACAAACAACATTTTCACTCGATAGATCGAATATTTTCAAGTTATTTGTAACCTAGAAATTAGTAACCCTTTTTTTGAAAAAGCCTTTGTATAAAGATCTGTACGATCTTACATGTGGAGTATTGAACCATTATCAATTTTCCAGCCTTTATCAAAAATCGACCTTTTTTGAGTATCAAACAATTATCGATAATCGAACGTTTATCGAGTATCGAATCTTTATTGAGTATTAAACCTTTATCGTGTATCGAACCTTTATGGGGTATCGAACTTTATAGTATTTCGAAACTTTGTAGTGTATTAAACCTATCCATAACAGAACTTGAAACGAGTATCGAACCTTTATCTAGTATTTAACCTTTATCAAGTATCGAACTATTGTCGAGTATCAAATCTTTATCGAGTTTCAAATATTTAACGTGTATCGAATCTTTTTTTAGTGCGAAAACCGCACAAGATTTCCAACTGCTCTCGACTGCCTAGTGAAGCCAGTGAAACTATGGTATCCCCATACTAAGAATATCTTCCAGCTTTATTGACTATCGAACCTTTATCGAGTATCAAACCTTTATCGAATATCAAACCATTATCGAGTGTCGAAGTTTTATTGAGTATCAAACCATTATCGACTATCGAACCTTTATCGAGTATAGAATCTTCATCGAGTATTTAAAATGCATCGAGTATCGAACGATTATCGAGTATCAAACCTTTATCGACTATCGAACCTTTATCGAGTATTGTACCTTTATTAAGTATCAAACCACCATCGAGTATCGAACCTTTATCGAGTATCATATCTTTATCGAGTATCAAACCATTTCAAGTATCGAAGCTGCATCAAGAACCAAACCTTTATCGAGTATTAAATCTTTATCGAGTATCGAGCCTTTATCGAGAATCGAACTATTAAGGAGTATCGAACCTTTATCGAGTATCGAACCGTCATCGAGTATTGAAACATTATCGAGTATCGAACCTTTACTGACTCTCGAACCTTTATCGAGTGTCGTACCTTTATTGAGTATCAAACCACCATCGAGTATCGAACCTTTATCGAGTATCAAACCATTTCAAGTATCAAAGCTGCATCAAGAACCAAACCTTTATCGAGTATTAAATCTTTATCGAAAGGAGCGTAAGGAGAATATATGATGCAAGTGTGAATGGTATAAGAAGTAGGGGAAGTCAGAAAAATAGAAGAGTATGTATGAGATGATGTATGAATGTGAATGAAGAAAAGAGTGTGTGCCAAAACCGAGGTGTTTGGTGGTCCGTCCTCTCTGCCTACCCCTGCGGGAAACGGCGTGATGGTTAGTTAGTTAGTTAGTTAGTTAATTTAATCTTTATCGAGTATCGAGCCTTTATCGAGAATCGAACTTTACCGAGTATTGAACCTTTATAGTATAATGAACCTTTATCAATAATCGAAATTTTTTCGAGTACCTTGCGATCGGATAGTTGTGATGAAATGCTTTGTCCGAGGCGTGACCGCCTGGAGGTTGTTTCGGCTACTAATTGACCTGACCCGAGCCGCCTGCGAGCACAGTGCGGACTGCGTTATTGCCAAAATACTTACTCATATTCATTTACAAATAATTTTCCTCGTATCAAAAGAAAATACAATTTTCACCCTCTGTTTAAAAGAAAAGAAACCATACATAGTTTAATGAAGCTTTAGTATTGTTTTGACAACACATTTTAAAAATAATTATGTAAGAATCACACCGTTTCGCGATAGGAGTAGGCAGAGAGGATGGACCTTGCTTCGTTTACATTTATACATCGTCTCATGCATACCCTTCTATCTATAAGTATTTGATTCACTTGATCGTGGACGGAGAAAAATTTTATTCTAAAATACGATCATTTTATTCGTAAAAACGGTTAAAAACGGGACTGAAGTTCTTACGAACAAATTAACAGGGTTTCTATGTTTATTGGCGGGAACATTTTTTTTTATTTTTTATTATTTAAACGCCCATAGGGCTTTTACATACATAAAGCAATACATGTTTTGATTAATTACAGTGAAGAGTTAGAAGTGAATAAAATACAGGTAAGTAACAGAAAATATAAAGACACATAATATAAGTTAGACAAAATATGAGTTGACAAAATGTAGGTAATACAGAATATAAATAAATAATAATATTTTCTTTATTCGCATTCGCCGCCAAGACTTGGATAAACTTCAACCCCGCGAACCCAAAGTCACTAAAGTCACTGCTAAGTCACCAAAAGTAGCGAACCAATAGGGGTGACTTATGGCAGAGGTGTTCTATTTTTATTTTTTTACTTTATTTATTTAATAAATAAAGTAAAAATAGATAGCCTGCCAATATCCTCCAAATCAATAATAATAGGTATTAATAAAAATGTATAAAATTGGTATTTACAATAGTTTATGAATTAAGTAGAAATAGTTCGCACATACGGCGTTTACAGTTTGTCAAATTCAAATTATTGTCAAATACATCAATATTGTTTATTGGTTACCAAGACTATGTAATCGTTATATTGGGGAATGCAATTTATAGTTAGAATGAGATGTGTGTATCTTACTAATATTATAAATGCGAAAGTTTGTATGGATGTATGTATGTTTGTTACTCTTTCACGCAAAATTTACTGAATGGATTTTAATAAAACTTTACAATAATATAGCTCATACATCAGAATAACACATGGGCCATAATTTATAAAGCTAGCTATTTATTTTCAATATATTAAAAATAATAATAATTGTTTAATAGAAAATGTCAAAATTTGATAATGACATTTTGCATAACAATGATTGTATTTTATCAAAATTCTATTTTAGAAAATATTTAAATTGCTGAATTGAATTGTTGAAGTACTTGCCTAATACTTTGAATCGAATCAAGAATTATTATGCATAGGTGTTTTAAATAAATAGGTTAAGAATTTTGGTATAAACGTAGATTGGACCTAGGAAAAGAAAATAGATTACTCAAAGTACTAATCCTACGCAGACGAAGTTGCGGGCAGAAGTTAGTATAAAATAAATATGTAGGAATAATTGGTTGTTATACGTAATTGCGTACGTATACCAACAAATTATTCTTGCATTTTCCAGCCAATAAACATTGAAACCTGTTAATTTGTTCGTAAGAACTTCAAACCCGTTTTTAACCGTTTTTACGAATAAAATGATCGTATTTTAGAATAAAAAATTTCTCCGTGTGCCATGTCTTCATTGTACATCACCGTCTTCTTTAACCATTTGAAACTAACTTTGAAAAATCTTAGGCTAAATTCATATATTATATTGTAAACACAAAATATAATGGTGAAATTAAGTATAGATGTGGTATATTATAGTCCTGCTCACTAGGATATCCCGTGCTGAGGTGCCGAAGCGTACTAGTTATTTAATCAGAGTGTAAAAAAGGAATGAAGTTCTGGGAAGGAAAAGTTATATGAGGGTCGTTTAGGAATCTGGAGGGCAGTATGTCCAGAAGTGACAGACATATGAATCCAGCCCTTTTACTTCGGTGTAAGATTGTAAGGCGATGGGTGGAGAGAGTCCGGCTGGAGAGGTCAAAGGGTTTCCATCCGCATAGCATTCGTAACATTCACACCCCCATGAACCCGAGCACTCCTGTTAAGTCACCAAATGTGGCGAACCACTTTGGAAAAACTAAGTATCGAAAGATGTTTGTTAGAAAATGAATAGTGAATTTGAATTTTTCGAATTCGAGGATCTTTTTGATTCAATATGTATCTAGGATACGATAAGGTCTTTGAAACATTCGATTCGAAGAGATTATAGATAGGCACTAAGGCGATACGCTCACTGAGGCAACTGAAAACTGTAAACTGGAACTGTCTTTGTATGACAATGTGATGGCCCGCACACTACACAATCATTCAAAAACCCGTTGTCAATGGTAACGGAAGCGGTGACTCGCGACTCGCACTGCTGATTGCCGTGGCCGGCCGTTGCTAGTTGCCAGCTGTCAGCTGATAATAATAATGTTTAATAATAATATTTTTTATTGATTTCTTACATAATTACTAGTTTTAATTTAATACATGTAAGAAATAATGTCACATAAATACATTACAAAAAATAGTTTATGAATATGTGTAAAAAAAAATTTGTAGGAATGTAGCAAGATCAAAAAAAAATTGCAGGCAGTGGTGTTGATTTAGTCAATGTGGAGAGACTCTTTCAAGAATAGAAAGAATTTCCCTTTTGAATCTCTCCTTACCGACGTCAAATATATCAACCTCGGAGATTTGGTTAAGGGGCAATATACTCCTTCCTATCGGGATTGTTCTTAGTCTATAGTTAAACAAGCTTTTTGACCAATCAAGACATAGAAACCAGCCGGTTTTAGTTTGGTTTCAGTTACCTCGTCAGAGTTAACGATAAATTTCCCGCATCAAATCTACTAGACAACCTACTTGTACAGCAATCTAAATACAAACATTTAGTTTGGTACCTCCAGCATTTAACCATCGATAGGTCCGGGGTCCGAGGTCTGAGGTCTGAGGCCTGATGAAATGCCCCCAGTCGTGACCGCCGCGAGGTCCACCGCAGTCCACTAATTGACCCCTACCCGACCAAAAGCAGATCACCGCAGACCGCCCCCCACCGGCATTCCCCACCCAAATACCAGTGCCATGGGCGCAACGTGACATGTGCCCATTTACTGGAGTTTTTGGCCACCGAAATATTAAATATTCCTAATAATCCTCCCACAGTCCAGCTCCAACACGCCTTTCAAATAGGTATGCCGAATCACGAAGGTATTACCGAACGTCGTGGGTTGGTATTTGATCGCATTGCCAAATTCTTCGCCCTTGGCGCAACGTGACACGTAAGATGCATTTACACTTGCATTTTTTGGCCACTGAAATATTTGTCTGTCGGTTAACTGCGTCCTTCCAGTGGTGGACTAAGACAGATCTACCAAGAGTGCCACCATAATGTGTTCTTACTGACAACGATCTATGGATAATAATTACAATATAATGTTAAAAAAGAAAAAAAAAACTAAAGCATATATAAAATAAAATCAGAAACCAAAACACATAATCAAAAATAAAAGTAAGAAAAGCAGAAACACAAACATCATAAAAATAAAATAAAAAGATCAACATCAAAAACCAAACAAAAAATCAACGCCCAAGATAAAACAACAAATGACTCCACTCATGGAGAAGCTGAAACCAAACTGAAACTGATTGTTGCTATGGTTACAACCATAAATAAACCAATCGCAATTGCGCGTTGCTATGGTTGCCAGCCAAACTTCTCTCACGGCGCATGTCAATTTTACAATTTCTGTAATTATCTCAGCTTGAATCACCATAGACGACGAACATTTCAGCTGTCACGTCGAAAACTGAGAAGAAAACTGGCGTATCCTTGGCAACCAGGAACTGGCGCGTCCCTGTCCGCGAAAACTAGCACGGCGAGTTGCGAGTCACTGCTTGCGGTTGCCATTGAAAACGGAGTTTTGAGAATTGGTGTAATGTGCGGACCATCATATTCACATACACAGGACAGCAAGTTGAGTTGCAAACTGTTTTTTTTTCTTCATTTTTCCGTGAGCGGAAGCACTAACTAACTGCCTAATGGATTAAAACAAAATATAATACAATTATTTATTTTGGTGAAAAGACAAATAACTTTGTTTACATCACTTTTAATCCTGATGATGTGAACATCGTTCATGAAACATGTAGATTGTGTATTAATAAAAGTGATGTAAACAAAGTTATTTGTCTTTTAATTAAAATAAATAATGCAATCACAAAGTGAAAACCTTTCCGAAGGAGTTTTCTTCGAAAAATTAAAATTATTTCATAAATGAAAACCGAAATTTCCTATGGAATCATAGGAAATTTTTGTGTAGGTACTTGAATACCTACCTACTTAATTTCCATAAAAACTTTACGTATGTATCATTTTTTTATTTCAAATAAGGCATTATGCAATTTTTTCAAAGAAATGTCGGTACCTACGGTAAATAGGTGCCATAATAATTATTCCGATTTGTAACTATAACTGAGAGCTCGTAGTAGGAACCACGATCATGTGAACTCTAGCGGGATAAAAAGACAGAATCCAACAAGGCCACAGGAACCGGAACGTAACAAAAATTTACAGACAGATGAAAATAGATAGACAGATGGTTGCGTTTAAGCTCAGTTATCAAATGCACAAAAAAATCAAAAGTAATAAAAAAACACACCTAAAAAGTATGATTAAAAACTGTACCTGCAAAATATTAAAAAATATTATTCATTTATTTTACTCTTTTTTACGCCGATGGGCTTTTACATTTGGTACATAATGTTTACATTTTTTTACACGGGGGCTAGTAATAATAAAAAATTGGTTTTTGAAATAATTTCATACATTACATTGCAATTGGATAAATTTCAAGAAAATAATATGATATTTGACAATAATAAACTGAAATTATCAGAAAAAATTGTTATATGTTTTAAACATAGAAATTGTGATACATTAAAAATGTCGATATCATTCGTATGTTTGTTTGCTAAACTATGTTAGTAAGGAATTGGGCGATTTTCCAATATAATTTGTCTGTGAATGGTGACATTTAACCACTGGAGCGACAGAGCAATTTAAATATTTTTTATCGGATTTCTAAAGGAAATATTTTTCCGCCAACATTGAAAAAATCATGCCTCCGAATTTGAATATGGAGTCATACAAACTGATTATAGTTCTATATAGCCAATGAATTTCCCTATCTTTTGTCTATTATCACATATTCGTAGGATTTAAAAAAAAAAAATATATTAAATCGTTAACTTTAAAACTTTTTAGAGAATCTTTTGTTATATTTTGAATTTACAACATTTTATATAGTCGCTTTTTTGCCACATTTTGGCAACAAAGCAATCCGTGGTTGTGGAAATAGTGCCATATTGTGGCAAAAAGCGCAAAAGCAAATAGGTCTTTATACGTAGTGAGTCCATTAGGTACTATTAAATTTATACACTCAAGAGTTCGCAACAGTCAAAGGAATTTACAATTTAAAAAAAGAATCATGGGTCGCCTGTCCATTTTTTTTTATTTATAGAAAAACCTTACAAGAGTCCCAACTGCTCCCTTCTAGAGCCAGTGAGACTATGGCATCCCCAATTGGAGTATGTTGTGAGGCTGAAGGAGATGGGGAAGAGGAATGTGGGAAAGTACCTGGCTATTCAGATCTAGTCACTAAACTCGGCTAAAGCCATTATTAAGCAACGTTTCAATTCTGAATAGTGGTCTTACACCAGGGCGATACTGAGAGTATCTTCCACTCTGAAACGTGTCGCAAATATAGTATATATATAGTATATATAGTATATATTGACGACCGTCCGTGGTCGAGTGGTAACAACACTTGACTCCCAATCGGAAGGTTGCGGGTTCGAACCCGGCGTGCGCAAATAAATTTTATTTGATTAATTTGTGTTATTTCACAATTAATTAATAAAAATAATATATACTACATTTGCGGCACGTTCCAGAGTGGAAGATACTGTCAGTATCGCCCTGGTGTAAGACCACGATTAGAATTGAGACGTTGCTTAATAATGGCTTTATCCGTGTTTAGTGACTAGATCTGAATAGCCAGGTACTTTCCTACCTTCCTCTTCCCCATCTCCTTCCCTTCCCCACTTTCCTTCAGCCTCACAACATACCCCAATTGGGGATGCCATAGTCTCACTGGCTCCAGACGGGAGCAGTTGGGACTCTTGTGAGGTATTCTCTATAAAAAAAAAAATATATATATATATATATATATATTATTTTTATTAATTAATTGTGAAATAACACAAATTAATCAAATACAATTTATTTGCGCACGCCGGGTTCGAACCCGCAACCTTCCGATTGGGAGTCAAGTGTCTTACCACTCGACCACGGACGGTCGTCGAGTAATAAACGTCCAAGCTAAAAAAACGTATTTTAAATATTATACAACTGATAAACAACCATTGATGTATCATAAATAGATGTTTATAAGTTATGTAAAATTTAAAATACGTTTATTAGTGAGGGGGGGGGGGTATATACAAAGAGGGTTTTCAAGCCAACACATTATCACGCACCATGAGAACAAGAATCTATCAACTCTAAATCCATCACTGTTAAACTCAAACCCCTTGATTCTAAAAAGTAGGTAGTTAATATCGTGGACGAGTGGGTTTTTTGACTCTAGCCCCGGGGACACGAAGGTTGGAGTTCGAATTCAGAAATTTACATTAAGGGTTCTGTGATTAAAAGTAGTTGAACACCGAATTTTTCGGTTCGTCGCGTCGTGACGCATTACTTGCAGCTAAATAAAACGTCGTGTCTCTGAATATGTAAACTGAAAGGGGAGTCAGTACCCTCTATGGGTATCGAACTCAAACCGTCTGACTACTTATTGACCTTCCCATCGGGCCAATGACTAGTTAAAATAAAATAGGAAATAAATTATTTTTATAAGAGTCCCAACTGCTCCAGTGAGGCATTCCCGATTGAGGTACGTTGTGAGGCTGAAGGTAGTAGGAAGGGGACGTTAATGGGGAAGAGGAAAGTGGGGAAGTACCTGGCTATTCAAATCTGGTCACCAAACTGGGCTAAAACCATTTTAAGCATCGTTTAAATTGTGAATGTTGCACGGAGAAAAATGTAATTCGAAAAAACGATCATTTTAATAGTAAAACCGGTTAAAAACGGGACTGAAGTTCTTACGAACAAATTAACAGTGTTTCAATGTTTATTGGCGGGAAAATGTAAGAATAATTTGTTGGTATTAGGTACGAAATTACGTATACCAACAAATTATTCTTACATGTTCCCGCCAATAAACATTGAAACCCTGTTAATTTGTTCGTAAGAACTTTAGTCCCGTTTTTAAACGTTTTTACTATTAAAATGATCGTTTTTTTCGAAAAACATTTTTCTCCGTGTGGTCTTACACCAGGGCGATACTGAGAGTATCTTTATGTACTATATATTATTCTAAAACAATGAATTGTGAAATTAGACAAATTACTCAAATAAAAATTATTTGCGCACGCCGGAATTTGAACACGCTACCTTTGGATTGCTAATCGAGAGCCTTGCCCCTCGACCAAGAAGCTGTCTCTGTATCCCATCGTCTCACTGGCTCCAGGCGGGAGCAGTTGGGACTCTTGAAGGGTATTCACATAAAAAAGAGCTTTGTATCTGTCAACTTGTGTGTTTAATTGTGTAATAAAACAGATTAATCAAATAAAATTTACTTACGAACGCCAGGATTTGAACCCGCAACCTACGGACTCGTAGTCGAGGATCGTAACCACGCAACCACGAAGAAAAATTCGGTTATATTATGTACTAGCTTCTGCCCGCGACTTCGTCTGCGCAGGATTAGTAGTTCGAGTAGCCTATTTTCTTTTCCTAGGTCCCATCTATGAATATAACAAAATTCTTAACCTATTTATTTAAAATATCTATAATTCTTGATTCGATTCAAAGTATTAGGCGAGTACTTCAAATAAATTCACTAATTTAAATATTTTCTAAAATAGAATTTTGATTTAACAATCATTGGTTTGCAAAAAGTCATTCTCAAATTTTGACGTTTTCTATTAAACAATAATTATTATTTACAATATATTGAAAATAAATATCAAGCTTTATACATTATACCCTATATGTTATTCTGATGTATGTGCTATATTTTTGTAAAGTTTCATTAAAATCCATTTAGTAAATTTTGCGTGAAAGAGTAACAAACATACATACATCCATACAAACTTTCGCGTTTATAATATTAGTGAGTTAGATAAGATGCTTTTAATAAATACCATTAATAGAACGCGTTATATATCTAACATTTTTTACAGGTATTTATATAAGCCTAGAAAAAAATTAACTATCAGGCCCGTAAAAAAATATTTTCATTTTAAAAATCTCTTACTTTAAAATTTCATTGCATAATGTGGCAAGTTAATTTCTTTATCTTTAATCTTCTTGATTCGATTCAAAGTATTGGGCGAGTACTTCAAATGAATTCACTAAATTAAATATTTTCTAAAATAGAATTTTGATTTAACAATCATTGTTTTGCAAAATGTCATTCTCAAATTTTGACATTTTATCTTAAACAGTAGATAATTATTATTTTAATATATGGAATAAAGCTAGCTCTATAAATTATAGCCTATATGTTATTCTGGTGTATGAACTATATTATTGTAAAGTTTCATTAAAATCCATTCAGTAGTTTTTGTGTGAAAGAGTAACAAACATACATACATCCATACAAACTTTCGCGTTTATAATATTAGTAAGATAATATTATTTTTTGGAGGAACAAGCCGATGCTTTAATAGAGCACTGATTGGTCGGAGCACGCGAGACGAAGTATGTAACATTATAATACTGGTGAGGAGTAATTGGGCAAAGCGTGGACATTCCTGGGATATCTCGAAACAGGGGTCGACAAAAAACACCTGCAATTTAATTTTTACTAAATGCTCAAAACCAAGAAGAGACACCCACAAGATTATTAGATTAAAAGGGAAGAAAAAAAATTGCAATTTTTGCAAATTGTACATATTTTTTTAAAAATATAAAACATAACATCCTCAGTGATTAACTCATTTAAATAACATATTATATAACTAAAATCACAGAAAAATATCTTAATTAGACATTGGAATTGAAATTCACAAAACTCATTAGTTTATGTAGAAAGGTACCTACTTAATATTTTTTGGTATCTGGTACTTGCTGGCAACATCAAAACTAAACGCCGAAACCTTATTTAATTAATTATTATACTGAAATATACGCCCTAAGATGATTAACAATTCTACGGAGCCTTCCTTGAGAGTCTCAAGGGGGATACTGTGATATCACTTATGACGGCATAATAATACATGCGAACACCTCAGCACAGGTTCTCCTAGTGAGGTGTTCACAAAACATAGCCACATTAGTTTTAACCATTTACATGCAGTTGCTGAACACACTTCACTCTACTACCTACTACTATGTTTTATATTAAGGATATTTTTTGTTTTACTTTCACCTATTGTATTTATAAACTGCATGTAAGAGTATAGAAATGAATAAATAAATAAATAAACACACACTTCACCACAATCTACGCATCTTCCCTGATGCCGGAGATTGTAACACTGCCCGAAACGTCGGCCAAACAAGGAGGAAGCGCAACCCAGCAAAATCACCCAAAAAATATTCACAGATTACAAAAAAGACGAAATTTGTAAGCTCCGTTAACCACAGGTTACGAACTCCTGAAAATCCCCCAAATCGAGCGTGCTTACGTAGACACCGAGCTTACTTACAATACAATTACGGTGAAGACAAATTATTTACTCTTTTATCTGTAGTAACCGTCTTTAAATCTGTAAAAACATCGAGATCAACAAACTGACCAGCCATTCCTACCATTGCGTGTACCTACATTACGTGTCTACCTACTGAAGATAATGCAATCTAACTTAGGGAAATTTACGAATTAGTGGTCTTTCTTTGTGAAATCATATTTAAGACTCTTAAATTTAATAAAATTCAAACAAAAGAAAATCCGTTTGGAACGCGACTGCAAAATGAAAGAAAAAGGCGCTCCGCTGACGAGGCAACTGAAACCAAACTAAAACCGGCTGGTTTCTATGTTTTGATTCTTAAAAAAGCTTGTTTAACCATAGAGGAAGAACAATCAGCTGACAGCTGGCAACTAGCAACGGCCGGCCACGGCAATCAGCAGTGCGAGTAACGAGTCACAGCTTGCGTTACCATTGACAACGGGTTTTTGAGTGATTGTGAAGTGTGCGGGCCATCACATTGTCATACAAAGACAGTTGCCAGTTGACAGTTTTCAGTTGCCTCAGTGAGCGGATCGCCTAAAAGTTCTCCCAACTGTTACCGTGCGTCTGGAGCCAGTGAGACTATGGCATCCTCAATTGGGGTATGTTGCGAGGCTGAAGGTAGTTTGGGGGTGGAAGGACATGGGGAAAAAGAAAGTGGGAAAGGTAATCACGGCTGAAGCCATTTCAAGCAACGTTTAGATTCTAAATGGTGGTCTTGCGCCAGGGCGATGCTGCGAGTGTCTTCAACTCTGAAACGTGCCGCAAATATAGGTACCTACTTTAAAAATTATTAGCGAAGACGTGATTTTAACCCCCTCTTAATTAAGTTGCTCATAAAGAAGCAAGTTTAACAGTCCACAATGGAGTGCTGATACCTACCCTGATGTACGGCAGTGAGGCACGAAACCGAAAGAGGAAGGATGAAATTCGACGAAAGTAGAAATAAAACTGAAGAAATCAGATCCACGTTTGTAAAGATTTCAAATTAAGAGGGTATTTACCAGAGAATACCGGAAATTAGTCCTTTTAAAATCAAATTCCAGACGTATTGTCTCTTTTTTACAAAAAAATATAAATTGATTTCAAAAGGTTGTTATTTTATCTGGTACACGCAGTTTCAAAATTTTGAAAAATTAAGTGAATTTTTAATATACTAAGGTTATACCGTTGGTCGTTCGAAGATTTGTTCAATTTTCAAACGATAAATTCTATTAAATAACACAAATTCCAAATCATATAATCATACAAACAAATAAATCAATACATAATCTAGTCAGCACAGTTTTAAAAACTTAAATTTTAGTTAAATTAAAATCATTAAAAAATAAATCCGAGAACGTGTTTTGTGACAAAAATACCTCAGTTTTTCTATTTATTTATGGTCTTACAAACTAAAATATTTAAAAAAAGTTTACACACTTATTTTGTTTAGACATTATTGAAAATTACAAATCCTTATGATCAAAAAATACTTACAAGAAGTACACGATATTTAATTATTTATCATTGTGCGTTTTGAACATTTTTACTGCTTACTTGAATGTAGGTATATATTAAAGCAAGTTTTGAATGAAATAAATTGATATAAATTTTTTAATTTAAAAAAATTGATACGAGGAATAATCGATCTTTCTCATTGGAACCTCCCTGTACAGTTGCAAGCATTTTTAAACTTTTATTCTCAGCTGCTGGTCAATCGCTCTTAACAACATTGTTCAAATTACCTCAATTTATTCTGAACAATAACATTGTTTAATAATAGAACACTGTTTTACAGTCATTAACTTCTTTGAAATTGTGAAATATTTCGACCTTTTTGCTTCGGCATCACGATACATTTCTATTAACTCCACAACAGACACCCGTGGGCGGGCCCAGGGGTCTATGTCATTCACGGCGATACTGTGTAAAATTGATTTGGATGTGGCGGTGCTAATGACCCGGGTCTTGAAGAGAAAAGGTTGCGGTGTAGAGAAAAGAAATATTCATATTTCATACAAATTGAAAGTGCAACGGTGTAAAGGGATTTGTTTCATACTAGCTGTACGATTAGTACTGAATATATCTGGTAAGTATCTATATACTAAAACTCGTTAAAGATTTACAAAACAATATTTCCAATCTGAAAGGTGATCTTTTATCAGAACGACTCTAGAATTCTAGAACGTGCCGGAAATATACCGAATATATATTTTAAAGTCACTTAGGAACCATTGACCAGCGGCTGAGAATAAAAGTTTTAAAAATGCTTACAACTGTACAAGGAGGTTTGTGATGAGAAAGAAGGTTATTCCCCGTATCAAATTGTTTAAATTAAAAGTCTAATATCGATTTATTTAATTAAAAACTTGCTTTAATATATACCTACATTCAAGTAAGCAATATAAATGCTCGAAACGCACGATGATAAATTATTAAATATCGTGTACTTCTTGTAAGTATTTTTTGATCAGAAGTATTTAAGATTTTTCAAAAATGTCTAACCAAAATAAGTGTTTATAAAAATCTGAAATATTTTAGTTTGAAAGACCTTTAATAAATAGAAAAACTGAGGTATTTTCGTCACAAAACACGTTCTAGGATTTATTTTTTAATGATTTTTATTTAACTAAAATTAAAATTCTGAAAAGTGTCTTTACTAGATTGTGTATTGATTTATTTCGCTGTATGATTATGATTTGAAATTTGTGTTGTATTATAATACAATATTTCGTTTGAATATTGAACAAATTTGCCAAATTTTAGTTTTTCAAAATTTAAAAACTTCGTTTACCAGATAAAACAACAATCTAATCTTTCAAAAATATTTTTTTTTTTTGGTAAAAATGAGTCAGAGGGTAGAGGGTTCATAATCAACCAATTGTTTTAATTTTTTCTAATATACTTTTAATAAATTGACCTGAGGACAAAAGATCAGGGTCCGAAAAGATTAGATATTTTGTGCTATAACCCGCTGCCTCTGAATCTGAAGCCGTGGATACCAACGCAATGTGAAAATGTTTGTTATTTTTTATCTGAAGTGAACATTATTCTGTCGGGTCGTTATCATATCTTCAGTAAGCACTTGAATTTGTTTTATTTTTTGCATACCTTCAACAAAGAGTTTTTCAATTTAGAAACCAGAGTCACAATTTCACATTGTAAATTTTTTATATCTCTTTGATTTTGTGCGTTAATTTCTCTTTAAGAATCTGCAAAGCACCGCATCTTCTTGCTAATTTTGCACACCTCATCAGCCTGATCTGTGGGTAGGTACTTGGACAAATTAACATCTTCTCCCCCCTTTAGAAGTTCAGACGAACCGCGCTGTGATGGTAATACTGGTAATGATTTCCGTTGATGGATCGCCGATTCGCATTAATTCAAGTGCCGAGTGGCGGCCGTAAACATAAACACTATCGCTTTGTTGTAATTTATAATTAAGGGCTGAAATAATTACCTGGAAGAGGGGTCCAAGGGATTTGAAGTATAGTGATGAGTTGTGAAGGCTGTATGCTTTAATGTTTGCTTATGCGACTGGGAGCAGGTCTTGCATTATCACATTCCTAAAATTTTACAAATTGATTTGTGGTCTTGTCACTTTTGCAGTTAGGCTTAATATTTTTTAGCTTTAGCATAGCGTTAGCTTCGTTTGGTTTTACCCAATTGGTATTTTTTGCTCCGTCTTACCAAAATTGTGGACAGTTCATTTTTACAAGGGTTCCAGTTCTTTCGAATTCATAGTTTTTTTCTGGAGTTCCTCAGGGTTCTATCTTCGGACCACTTTTGTTTCTCCTCTTCATTAACGATATTGGTTCAGTCATCATTCATTAGTACTACATATTTACTATTTGCAGATCACTTGAAACTAGAAACCATTTGACGGCCGGCGTAGTCCAGCGGTAGAGCGTTTGACTGCCATTCCGAAGGTCGAGGGTTCGAACCCGGCGTGCGCTAAATTTTATTTAATTGATTTGTGTTATTTCACAATTAATTATTTAAAATAATATATAGTATATTTGCGGCACGTTCCAGAATGGAAGATACTCTTAGTATCGCCCTGGTGTAAGACCACCATTCAGAATTGAAACGTTGCTTGAAATGGCTTTAGCCGTATTTAGTGACTAGATCTGAATAGCCAGGTACTTCCCCACCTTCCTCTTCCTCGTCTCCTTCCCTTTCCCACTTACCTTCAGCCTCATAACTCATAACATACCCCAATTGGGAATGCCATAGTCTCACTGGCTCCAGACGGCAGCAGTTGGGACTCTTTTGAGGTATTCACTATAAAAATAAAAATAAATTTCTTTATTTGGTTCTATAAACTATTTATTTTATATTTGTTTTTCCTGGAGTTCCTCAGGGGTCTATTTATGGACCACTTTTGTTTCTACTCTTCATTAACAATATTCATTTGTACTGTTGACTTTTTGCAGGTGACTTGAAAACAGAAACTATTTCCTAAATGCGGTAGATCTATCTGTATATTGATGGTGTTCATGCAAAAACCCTATAACGCATTATTAGGTTTTTGGCATTGTATAAACATCGTTTAAACGGTAAAATTATAAAAATTTAGATCTTAAATCTGTAACTTTATAAAAAAAAAAAATGAATGAATTATGTTAATCCACGATTTAATTTGAAAACTGGATGTCTTTAGAAAAGAATCAAAATTTTAAATTTCATACTTTTTCCATCAATTTAGCTATTCAGTTTTTTGACTGGCCGTCACATTTGATAGCCACAAATCGTCGATATTTGGACTGTTAGCAATTGTTTAATTTTTGGTGACAGCTGCCAAATGTTCATAAAAACGTACTGGAGATGATTGTCTATTTATGGCAATGTTGAATATGACATCGGTCAAACAAAGGCTCCTTAAATATGTAAATAATACCAGTTGTCTTTTACTTTTTCACAAGTTGTTTAATTTTAGTTAATATGAATGAAATGTAATCATATATTGCAAATGTGTTTAGTTAACATATTTGCAATCCTATAAGTAGATATTGGTATGAATTGTTTTCCAACATTGTTGCGCCCTTGAAATAAAATTTCACGGACACAAAGTGCTTTAACAATTTGACATTTAGGTTAAGTATCTACTCTGATAGCAGAAGCAAAACTTTATGATAAACTTTAGTTCTAAACAACCGAAATTACGTTATTTTTGAGAATACCTTTATCATCCTTAACGTGTAGGTAGGGTGTAAAGATAATTTATTTACGTGTTTTATTTATTGTTATTAAACCCAAATAAAGGTAAAAGTTAAAAGAATTCATAACCTGCCCTTTCATACATGGCGTGAGTTTAATTATTTTAGGAAAAATTATTTTTGCAAGTTTTTAAAATATTAAAGGTGAATCATTGTTCGCGCCCGTACTATACGCTAAATGAATATTCCTAAATAAATATTTGTATCCATAAACCAATTCTGAATCTTTCAAGAAAGAAGGTTAACAAATACGACATACATACATACATTTAACTTTTTTTTCCATTAGATCCATACAGGAGGCCCTGATGAGAATAATTTTCCTAGGGGCCTATGTCATCTTTGGGGATGCTGTGTAGAGGGTATTTTTAAGGAAATGGCCGAGAGGAAGTTCTGGGAAGGAAAAAGATATTAAGGGTGAGTAGAAATCTGGGGTTCAGTATGTCCAGATCATCCGCCGCAAATACCTAGACATACCTCACCCCATTAACCCGGGTACCCCTGCTAAGTCACCAAACGTAGCGAATTACTTGGGGTGACCCTTGGGTCATGGCAGAGGTGTTGCTTATGGTATGTGATGGGAACCATTTATTGGATAACCCATTCCCGCCTCCCAAATTGAATAATATTGGATTGAATCATCATTTTTCATTATTTAAACTCGTGTCATCAATGAAAAAGCAGATTTTGAAGTCTTTCAAGTATCACCTTAATGGTTTTAGCTAATAAATGTTACAGGAATTTCATGTCTGCAGCAATCAGTCCATTTTAATTCTCTCTTTGTGAGTTCAATAACTCACTGCCACAGTTGGTATCAGCACTCCATTGTAGATTGCTAACTATCTTTTCTTAAGATATTTTTATTAGTCCTAACCCTGTTCGTCCTTCCATTAATGGAGTGTCCTACTTTTTCTTTTCTTTCGATATCACTATTAGAAATTCATCTCTAATAAATATAATCCAAAAGCTCCAAGTAATCATAATTCAAAATTAGGTAGGTATACATAGATACATACACTCTTTCAAACAACATGCCTTCAAAGAGGTTGCATTGGAAAACGTGACCTTTCAAGATCAACTACCCAGACAGCAGAAAATGCAGAAGTTAAATTCACCTTTTCAACAACAAGCGACGCATCGCGTCTATAATAATACTACCTACCGTCGCGACGGTATAGTACCTACACACCAAACTTTAAGACCGGCTTCAACGTTGTATGATCCATTCTCGCACAGTTCCTACTGACTTTACAATGAACGTAAGCGAAAGAGAAAGATGCGTAAAAACATATGTTGTCAGAGAAAAGCGTGGGCGGGAGGCATGCCACTTTTTTTACCTTAAACTCTTCATTGCGACGATTTCTCTATCAATTTATAAAAATATGTTAAGTATTCAGAAAGTTCTATTCAATGTTCAATGTTGTTGCATAATACAAAAATCATAATTACAGGGTCTACAAAAATAGTACCTACATATGATTTTTTGACTATTTTAAAAACGTTCTTTTCGCTCCCCTGAACAATTAAAATTTTGTCTTTTACAGCATTTCAAATTTCCATATGAGAACGGATCATTTTTATGGGTTGTTTTTTAGTTCAATAGTGTATTTCCTCTTGAGTTCAACTTTGTATATCCTCTCCCCTACAAAATTATTATTACCTTTTTATTTCAATGACACCAGGACACTAGCTTATCAAAATTCTCCGATTCCGAGACTCCGCAGTCTCGGAAATGAATATTCTGATCTGGGTGATATATTTCATCTTAAAACAAATCAGTATAAATGTTGTATATTCTATTACTTTCATTCTTCTAGACACAAATTGACTTATGTACCCGTATAACTTCTACGCATCTATAATTTTGTTTTGTTGAATCTTTTAAATTCAATTATATGAGTGAGGATTCTTAGTTTCTGTTCACATTTTATCTATGTATTTTGTTCTGTGTTGTTGCAACCTTTTTCGTCATTTTTCTTTATTGTTTTAATTCTTAAGTACTTACTTTGATATAAAATTTGGGTACCGCCGCCCCGGGAACCATTTATTGGATAACCAACACCTCTGCCATAGGTCACCCCAAGTGGTACGCTACGTTTGGTGACTTAGCAGGGGTGCTCGGGTTCATGGGGTAAGATTTGTCTAGGTCTTGGCGGCGGATGATCTAGACACACTGAACTGGGGGATCTTCTGGGGGGGAACATCTGGGATTCCTACCCAACCCTCATACCCTTTTCCTTCCCAGAACTTCCTCTCCTTAAAATACCCTCCACACAGCATCCCCAAAGATGACAAAGGCCCTGAGGGAAATTATTTTTCTCAGAGCCTCCTGTGTGGACCTAATGTAAAAAAAAAAAAATAGCTTGTAAAATTTTAGAAGAAACGCCCACCAGGGCTTGTAATAAATAATTAAATAAATAAACATATTTTCAAGACCTAGGAGACCAAGATAGTATCTTTAAATAATAATAATATATTTTCTACTAGAAAAGTGATTTTCATAAAAATAAAATACCCGGATCACAGAAAACGCAGGAGTAAATCTACCAATGCAGCTTTTCATTGGTAGATTTACCTATGTATTTTCCCGGGGAGTAGCGCGTACAGTTTCGCCAGATGCGCGCACCCGCCTAGTTTATGGTGCCCGCTCCGCGCTGCCCGGGGCCACTCGGCCGGCCGCGGCATCCCGGCAACCAGGCAACCAGGCAACCAACCGACCATCAGATCGGTGGACCACATTCTTTGCATTGTTGGGAGGGCGACTTTAACACGAGAGGCTGAGATCGTTGATCTGAAAATTTTGGAGAAATTATATTAATATGAATAAAGCCTTGCGGAATAATGCGAAATCATATAAAATCATGTGTTTATGGTTTGGAAATTTGATCGCTTAGAAATATTATAGGTAGATGCTTCAATTAAATATTGCTAGTAGAACACAACTTTGCCTTGAAAATAATCGAGCATTTTTTATATCGCATAGTTCCATTTTTATAGAAAATATAACATAATTTGCGAAGCCTTTTTGCTGTAGAATTTATATAGGCTTCCCATCGCAGTTGATGGTCCATAATAACCCCTTAGTACTTTATTTACTTGAGGTGAATGTAGGCATATTAAGGTTCTGTGAACATAACATATGTTTGTGACCGTTTTGAGCAAGATTTGATTTACGTATGGAAAAAAGTTAATACTTAGTTTTCTCAATATTAAGGGTGAGGAGGTTGGAATCTAACCAGTGTTTTACTTGACTTATGACATGATTTGCTTTTTCAAAGGTTAAATTCAAATACGATATTATATTACATCTTCAATTACGATAACCGTATCATCGGCAAAAGATATTGTAGTGCCAATGTATATTAGAAACAGAAGTGGGCCTAAAACACAGCCTTGGGGCACGCTATATGTATTTGGTAAACGTGTACTTCTAACTCTTTGGCGGAGTTGATAATAGTTGACTGGGAAATATTTGTTGGATAGCTCTGAAACCATTTAAGGGGAACAGCTTTTATCAGTGGCGTAGCTAGGGGGGGGGTATAATTTTCAATTATATGAAATAAACATAGATTAGCGGTTGAATTTTGTTTGAATTTTTCGGCGGCTTAGTGCGTACAAAATGAGCGGTTGCATATTAAAATAAGAGTGCGGCCAGCCGCCGTGGCTAACCGCCTAGGCGGCTAGCCGCTAGTGCGTACGAGCTCTTAGAACTCGGGCGACGCCGGGTAGTAGAGCTAGTTGCAATTTGGTTCCATTGTTTATTTCTAGTCGTGTAAGCAGGCCTCGCGTTCGATGTTCCGCGTCCCTTCAAACTGTAGCATTATAATTATGATCTTGGATAATTCAGGGGTTCCCAATATTATTCCTCGCGGCCGTCAATAAATAATTTTATTCCGTTGCAAAAATATCAACTTGATAATACCTGTAACGGTGGTCGACTGCACGGTGATTGATCAAATGGATGGAGTCCGATACCCATATCGGGTACTTTTCTTTTTTTCTATTAAAACCACTGGAGCGATTTTTGGCTTATTTATGCGCCTTTTTAAATGTCTAAGATTGCTTTACGGCTTTAAAAAGCCAATTTTCTCTTGATTCGGCAAAAAAAGTTTTTAAAAATATTTGTAGCTTCCACGTTTGTTATTTTGGTCTTAAAACGAAGCTATTGAAATGATTTATCTATTGTAACCGTAGATGTTGCAAATTCGAACTTCGTAAATGATTTTAGAACGATGTTAAAAATAGTTTTTTTTAATATTTTTTTGGCGCAAAATTTATGATCAGCTGTTTATGGTTAAAATTAAGTCCCTTTTCAAAGATATGTACCTTTCATTATCAAGTATACCACAGAGAACATACAGAAATCGAAAATATTCTACATTGACTCGAATAAGTACCTCTGACGGCAGATTCAAAGTATCAAACACGCAGGAACCGCGCGGTTATAAACTTTACGATTTTTTAATATTTTTTTTATACATCCTACAAATATGAGATAATCGGTATAATAGAGGTTAATTCATTGGCTATAAAGCATTTTTATAAGTTTTTATGTCTTTATGTTAAAATTCGATGATATGATTTTATTTAATGTTGGCGAAAAATTTTAAAAATTATCGTCTGGAAATCTCGAGCAATCGAGGCAAATTTATTTATTTCGCTTGGTCCCTCCAGTGGTTTATGATCTTAAATTTCAATGTCGTTATTTTATTGATCATTGACATAAATATTCTTATCATTGCCATATATGAACTTATAAAAATTGTTTATAACGCTAATAAATAAAACCATCTGGAGCCAGTGAATCTATGACAATTGGGGTATGTTGTGAGGCTGAAGGTAGTGGGGATTGGAAATAGATGGGTAAAAAGAAGGCGGGAAGCTTCTGGCTATTCAGATTTTGTCACAAAATACGGCTAAAGGCATTTCAAACAACGTTCAGTTCTGAAAGCTGGTCTTTCACTAGGGTTGTACTGAAAGTGTCTTCCACACTGGAACGTGCCGCAAATATACCTTATATTATTTTTAATGATTGTTAGTCGTGAGACATATTCCTCGACCACGAAGGCCGTCAATATAAACTAAATATACCATAATGGGTATATATTTGTATCGTCTTTCTCATTTTTAAATTAATGGCATAATATATTTCAAATCAAATATATATCAACACATGGTTACCCTACATGTTTACTACAATATTCAATTCAATGTATTAGCTTCCTTAGGTTAGAAGATACACATTATTTGTAAGAAACATTTATGTAACAATATCGTGCTTTCAATATATTATTTTTGAAGTAAAACTTCTTTAGGGGTAAGCTGGTGAATGCTTGACGAGAGCGTCACGAAAATGCGTTATATCGGGACACTGTAGGAGCAAGAGAGAGCAGTGCGCGCGCACATTTTCTTTCACTCTTCCTCTCAAAGCCAGTGCAATAGTCAGTATTTTGAAATACAAATTGTGCGTTCCAGTACCTTCACGCAGTGACGCGCCAAACGTGGGGGAGAACGGACGTCGATGGGATAATAAATTTAAATAAAAATTTGTAGAAAATTAATCCTATGTATATACATGTAGGTATATATTTTATACATATAGGTACATATAGATGGAGCTAAAAAGGTTTTACTTCAGTCGTGTAGTCTAAAACACAATTTTTTGTTGTTGTTATTTTTATCGTTTTTTTTAATTATTAATTTCAAGACTTGCTCCGGATGAGGTTAAAAATTGAAATGTAAACAAAAATACAATGCTAAGAAACAAAAAAATTTACACGTGGCACAACTGAACAGTTAAATGAAAAATTTTATGTTAGTAGGATATGATTTTAGATTTTCACTGCCAAAAGTATTATAGTGATTTATTTTTGGGTTAGACAGACACATCTGCTCTGATGATGGAGACTGTAATGCAGTCCGAAACGTTGGTTAAAAAATGAGGTAGCCCAACACGGTACAATAACCCAAAAATAAATCACCATAATTAAAGTTAGTAGTTTAAAAAAATATATATCTACCACTCTAAAAAAAATATATAAATTAGTTTCGTATGTTGCAAGGAATCATGAAAAATGTCTATTTGTAGTAATTTTCCGTAGTTGGCGAAATATTGTTGTGATTGCGTGAGTAATTGCAGAATTATTTGCTGTATTAGTATTGTTGGCTTCTATATGAAGAAGCGCAGTGTGAAATTTTTATATGTATCTATGTAAATTACGTAGTGTGATATTATTATATGTGCTGAAGTAGACATTTTCGACGATAATTTATACTTTTTTTTTTTTCGTAAGAAGCAATCACTTTGTGGTTAGGCATTATATTTTAAATAAAACAAATACTTAGTATTTAACCACGTATATTTATTATTTGATATATCGACCGGTTTCGCTCCGACCGAGCTTCATCAGGATATAATAATAACTAAATACTAAGACAGAGTTGTTGGTTATATATAATAAATACAAATAATAAATATACGTGGTTAAATACTAAGTGTTTGTTTTATTTTAAAAAAAAAGATAATTTATACAGTTTCAGTAAAAAGACTTTGATTTTGCTACAAAATATATAGGTAACAATTGTTAGGCTAATTATCTTTATATATATATATATAAAAATCTCGCCTCACGGTGTTAGTCTGAGATAAACTCCGAAACTATAACTTAACAGATTTTGATAAAATTTGGCTTACTGTGTTTTTTGGTCCAACTTAAAAGGTAGGATAGTTTTTATTTAGGTTATTGACGTCAATATTTATTATTGCGAATTACATGTTTGTTATGGGACAATGATTTGAAATTATTTTTAAGTTCCATAAGTTTCTGACAGATGGCGTTTTGAGTTAATTTATTGAATTTAGTTATCTAGGTTAGGTAACCATCCAGTAGATGGCGTTGTGTTTCGTTAGCAACGCGTGGTATTATTATGGGCCGGTATATCAGTTGGTCTAAAGCTCGTCTTTGAAGGAATGTGGAGCTCAGCATGGCTTAGCACACAATCCGTATATCAGTCGTAATCCTAGAGTTGACCAATTTTAAACGTTTAGTCTATGATAATTTTAGTAATTTCTATGCCGAACCAATCTATTTATGTAAGTATCTTTGGACTCTATGGTTTTATCAAACAACCAAACGTCAAACGATGTCTAAATCGTCATCACTCGAAGAAAGTTCGAATTCCATGTTGATAGGTAAACTTATTCCTCCAATGTAATTTATTGCGTCCGTACGTAGCAGATCAAAACCGAAGCAATGTGAAATCTAACAGATGAGAGATGTGTTTTTGCCAATAGCGCTACAGCGTCTAGCAAAGGAACTATTCTGCGGCTTACCACGGCTTAAGCGGCCGATTTCAGCGGTTTAAGTTGAGCGAGGAATGTGCTCCTTAGCAAAGACTGATATACCGGCCCTATGTAGCTCTTGTGCCTCTCTGCCTTATGATGTGTCATTTCACAATTTTGTATTTTTACTTGGATAGTATATACCTACCGACTTACTACGTATATATTTGTAATTTGTGATTTTACATAGGTACCTATTCTATTTTTTACGATAACTTAAGTTTTAATAACTGGGAACATCTGTAAGAATCCAAAATACGTAAATAAATACATCCCGACATCTTAATAAATCAAAATTCAACCAAAATTCAATTTAATTATTTCGTTTTCAAAGCGAGTTTACAATCCCTCAACGTTGGTCAACCAACAATGCCACGCTAGCTTATTCTAAATCGACATTATCCGAACATTACACACTTATATAAAACCCGGACACAACTTTACTGACAAACACCTCCGTGAAAAATCGCCAATATACAAAAATATCGCATGTCAAACTTCAGTAACAATCTTAAAAGATTAGCAATGAATTGTGACTTTTTTGTGAGATGCCTCATTACTAACACCGGCTTCGGTTGGTCAGGACTGATCTAAAGATTGTGGCTTTATTGGTACATAACTATACATAGATATAATAGTGGACTATCGACAATATCGCGTGCCAGAATGGGTGCGGAAAACCCAGTGTAGTTTAGGGACTTATGCTTTTGTGTTGTATTTTACAAATTCAATTTGTGTAGGTACAAATATATTAAACCTGCTATAATACTAATATAATGTATTATATCTAACACTCATCGCCAAATCTAACACTGATAGGTAGGTAGCAGTGGAGGTCCGTGAGTTTTCATTGAGTTAGAGCACGAATAAAATAACCGTCGATTTTCGTTTTTCAAAAAAAAAAAACATGAAGATGTTTCAGTTTTTGGTTGCGGCGCATCCCCAAACTGAAATAATCCCGAAAATATTCATACAACAAAATTTAAAAAAATTTAAAAAAACATTTTCATCTACAACAACATAAGTGTCATATTTTTCAATCTTAGCACTTCTAACTCACTGAAAACTCACGGATCGCCACTTATAGATAAATAGAGTCATTATACCTATACCATGTAATCAGGATCAAAATGCATCAGTACAGAAATGCATAAAAAATATATTGCCTAATCTTTTATCTATTTTGATATACAATTAAGTAGGTCACTTAGGTACTCTAAATGTGAATCTTGAGTAGTGTTTATGTTGTAGTTACGAAATTTTAGCTGAATACAGCATAATTTTATTTCGTTGAGACTAAATTATCGATAGCCATAACAGTGTTTTGTTATTCGGCAAAGATATTTTTACCGAGCGAAGCAACGCGAGATGTACGATACTTCAATTCACCCCAAAATCTGGGCGGAAACTCCGGAAACTAAACGTCGTACAAAGTTGCAGCCTGTTTTAATTATGTAATTGCAAAAAAACATCGCCAAAATGCCTGTTTTATTTTATTTTGAAAATTTCAGACCCAAATATTAAAAAGCTTTCCGATCATTTTCTAAAGAAATAATTTTTGTTCTTTATTCAATAAAACTATATCTGAAAAACAGTACGCAAGTAGGAGAATTTGCACTAAGAACCTTTTTGTATAGGCAGATACTTTATTTTTTTCTCGACTTATTAAAAGACTTTACTCGCAGTATTTAATTAAAGCATCTATAATATTTCTAAGTGATCAAATTATCAAATCCAAAACACGTGATTTTGTAAGATTTTGCTTTTCTTCATTGCATCGCCTCAACGACTTTTGAATCACGAAACACACTCAGATTGCATTTCGTATGTTCTTCGTTACTATATAATGCTAGGAAACTGTGTTTTGTTTTTCGCCTTATTTTAATAAGTGTCACAAGTCCACTGGGTTTGGCCGCGTCTCGCGTGCCGCGGACCGAATACCGACATCGGACAAGACGGTGAAGAAAAAAGACAATAAAAAGGCCGAAACACGAACAAAACAAATCGGGCCTCGCTCCGTCATTACTCCTCTAGCTTGTATCATTAATCCGGCGGGCCTCAGAGGCGGAGAGGGGCAAGGGGTGGGTTGGATGCGTACCGGACCAGTACCGGCATTACCGGCGGTACCGGCGTGTACTGTACGCTGGGCTGTGTGTAGCTCAGTACCTACCGGGAGGAGACAGGGGGAGATGCTGTATTGGTCAGTATGAAGCCAGTGTTAGAAGGGACAATAATTTTGTTCATTAATTTTTTTAGAGCTTTATGGTCAATTATACTTTGGAAAATTTAAAAGTTTTAACCTAAGGCTCTCGACTAGCGATCTGGGGAGGCAGGTTAAAAAAATTTGATTGATTTGTGTTTTCACAATTTAATAATTTAAAATAATATAAGGTGTATTTGTGGCACGTTCCAGAGTGGAAGATTCTATCAATATCACCAGAGGCGGCTCTAGAGATGCATAGGTGGAAGGTCAAAAGAAAAATATTAATCCGAGTTAATATTAACAGAGCTAATGCGTAGTGAATATTATTAAAACGCCAAAATACTGATTAATTTGCCGGTACTCACCAATTGTGAAGCCAGTACAATGTTTAATTTAAGGTTATTTTTGTCGAATTATTAACACAATAACTTTAATACATTTTATTTAGTAATTAATTTATTATTAATCAGTATAGGGTTAGAATTTAAAAAAAAAATCTTTTTCTATTTAGTGTTTTAAATTATTAACTCCAATCTCGGTCTACTGTTTACCATTTGAGTAAAGAAGTAAAAAATGAAAACAGAAGTAAACATTCCTTTTATTGCACTGATCCACTCGCAAATTATAACTTTTTATATTGAAATATTGTTTAAGCTCTTTATTTTTATCTCTTGTAAAAGAACATCTCTCAAGATTCAACGAATTTTTCTCTAGTTTTGTCAGTACAGAATTTGACAGTTTAAATTATTCCAAGCAAACTACGTCTACAATGATTAACACGCTTTCGCGAACTAATTATGAACTAATATATTCAAGATGGCTATTGTTTATCACACTAAATATTTTCGACTGACATTTTTTGACATCTCACTCTAATATCTATAGATCTAGGTATCTCTGTTCCACCGCGGTCATGACCTTGCTGTCCCTTGAAAATATAATTTGTACAATACCAAGCATATCCCAGATATGATAGAGTTTATCTCCTTTGTCTTTATAGCAAAGAAAGGGAAAAGAGATATTTTTCGGTCAAAACGGCGAGTGACCCACGGTTGATGTATGTAATAGCTTCATATTTGGCCGCTAGATGGCAATGGAACCCGCTTTTACGATACGAATCTGCACGAATATTAGATAAATATAAAATCGGGTACCTAATTCGTTAAGTTACTAAATTCATAATATTGCTGCATATTTTTGGGAGGTTTTTGACCAATAGACCCTATGGAACAGCCGCCACTGAATATCACCCTGATGTAAAACCACCATTCAGAATTAAAACATTGCTAGAAATAGCTTTAGTCGTGTTTGGTAACTAGATCTGAATATCCAGGTATTTACCCATTTCTTTCCCCTCTTCACTTACTTTCAGCCTCAAAACATACCCCCCCCCCCTCCCCCCGTATATAGTCGCTTTAATAAAAAAATAAAAAAATAAAATTTTGCCACATTTTGGCAACAAAGCAATCCGTGGTTGTGGAAATAGTGCCATATTGTGGCAAAAAGCGCTCGAGTGGTTAAATAATTAATAATTTGATAATGTGGGCCTCATTTGATTTTTAATTTTGGACTTCACCATGAATTTCGAGAGAATTGGTAAATAAAACGCTTAAGTAGATTCCTAGACCAAATAGAAAAAAAGGCAATTCCTTTTCAATAAACAAATAGTTTCATCTACTTTATCGTTTGGTACTTAACTTGCATTTTTTTTTCTGGAAGGCAACGATGACTCTAAAAAGAGTTGACGACCCCTATTTAAATCTCAGTATCTTCACATTCAAAGACCACCATTGAGAATTTTTACATTTCTGGAAATTCTTTATTACCTACATTTTATAATTTAAATCAAAGAATACAAATTAGCTTGCAAGGAGTAATAGAAAAACAACATGTTCTTTTGACATAAAAATATCATTAATTAATCCACGAATCTAAAATTAAATTTTGCAAGAAATTAGTTGGTACCTTATCGAAAAAAACTTTTAGTTATTTGAAATGTAAGAAAAAAGGTTCTAACTGCTATTGAACTTTCATCAACCCAAACATAATCTAAATTTGGGCGCAGTTAGAAAATAATTATTTAAAAAAAAACGGTTTATGAACGTCAGATGGTATTTATTGCATTTAAAAACAAAAAAATATTCGAAAATAAACTCCATGTTGATAATCCCAATTTTTTTCAAAAAAATCAGTTGGAACTTTTTCACTCTCACCTAACGAATTTTCAATTACATTTCTGTAACCAACTTGTGAAACATAATATATTATATTTGTACTTCTATTACTGGAAAATTTATTTTAAAAATTCATAGCACATGTAACACGTGCTTCCGGCCGATCGCCCAAACCCCGCCCCGTAACCCCTGGCCAATGGGCGGTGGGCCCGGCCTCCTGGCCGTCCCCGTCCCCACCACCCCCTGCCCCCACCTCCCCGTGGCTGGGGGGGGCGCCACGGGCTCAGTGCCGACCACCAGCTGCCCAGGGCGGTCGACGGTCCCAAATTGCCCGCGGGTACAGGTGACAATAATAATAATCTCGCCGTGTAATAAATAAGAGTACCTACCAGAACACATAATCCGTTTACAAGTGATTGTTACAATAGGTATCTACAATATAATCAAGTGATAAATCAATGTGTTACAAATTTATTAAAACAAAATAAGCAAAAATTGAAAATATATAATACACGGTGTCCGGAAACTCGTAGTAAAAGCGAACGCTTGGTGAATCTACAATATTTTACAAGTTTTTGAATTTGAGCTTTTGTTTTCAACTAAATCAAATTTGAAAAAAATCGGTCGCTAGTGGGGATAATATATCAGCTGTTTAACCCCTCAGGCCTCGGCATATTTTGTCAGTAGGTCAAAATATTTCCGCATTGCAATAAAATCCAAATAAATGGAATATATCTGAACGTATCTGAAAACTAAAAACTATTATTTAAAGATGATAAAATACGAACTCGAATAAAAATATTAGTATTTTTTCTAATACAATCTTTTAACGTTTTTTCTAATTGAAATTACTTATAACTAACGAAAACAAATAAAAACACACTTATTTTATAAGATAAATGTTTATATTATGATAAACATTATCGTTATTTCAGTTGTTATCTTTTCATGTAAAAATAATTTATAGAAATTCCCAATGTGTCATAATTTGTTTTTCCAATAATTGTGGTCTGAATCTTTGGTTTCAAAAAGGTGTAAACATTAGTTATTTTGTGGATAACTTTATTGCTTTCAATATAAAGCGTGGTGTTTTCTAATTTTAACACTGTTTATATCATATTTCTCACCATGATAGAAAGGGAGACACTATGATTTCTATAAGACCTACATGAGTTGTTTCTAAAAGCGAACAAATTAGCCCGAGGGATTGTATAGTGTATTTCAAAATGCATCGAATTAGATCAGTCTTCTTAAGTTTTTTAACCATTGAAAAATGGTTTAACAATTTATTATTTTTTTTAATCACAATGCTCAGATTCACCAGTTTCCCGCATGCTCTACGAGTTTCCGGACACCGTGTGTATTGTAGGTAGGTATCTACCTACTACTGCTTCTGCCGCTAAGAGCTTCGTTGCTTTCACGACTATGTGTTTTCAATGCATGTTTTTTCGTTTGAATTATTTGTGATCGCCTTAAAATTATTCAATTTTATTTTATTTATTATACATTTGATATTGAAATGTATAGTTTACAGTATTTGGCCAAATAATGTATAAATGGATATTGAATATATGATGAGTAGACATCGGATTATATGCATTTGCATATTTGTATATGCAAATGCATATATCTAACTCTCTAATTACGGCGTTAATGCATATTTTAGCCTTTTTTGCAATAATAATTGTTTGTTGGTATACGTCCGAAATTAGGTATGCCAAAAAATTATTCTTACATTTTCCCGCCAATAAACATTGAAACACTGTTAATTTGTTCGTAAGAACTTCAGTCCCGTTGAAGTCAGAATTGCAAAGGCCTCAGAACTGTCAAATTGACCAGCGAAATATGCACGATTGGGAAAAAAGGCTAAAATATGCATTAACGCCGTAATTAGAGAGTTATATGCATTTCCGAGGCCTTTGCCTTGTTTTTGTTTTTGTTCCGAGGCCTTTGCAATTCAGTCAAGCAAGCTAGCATTTGATTACGCATCCGAAGTATATCGCCCTCATCTCAACATATTTCTACAAGTTACCAGATGCCATAAAAAAAATTCGAACCAAAAAATCTTCTTCTATTTAAATCAATAAAAATACTGGAAACAATGATCGTACTTACCAACGCCCTTACTAGGTAATTCAATATTAGAAAAGATTCGTAAAAAGTGTCTTGAAGACATGAAGAACATTAATGCCTACATCAACGGCACAGGTCCATACCCTGCCTAAACAGGTATCCCCAGAAGTATGCCAAATTTTAAAATTTTGACAAATGACGACAGTTGGCCGTAGAGAGATTGTTTTCAGCGTACAAAATTAATACTGGGTGACAAACGTCACAAATTTGCGACCGAAAATTTGGAAAAATACTTAATTGTATTTGGTCACAAAAACCATGCATAATTTTAAGAATATTTCGCTGTTTTGAATATTTTCGTTTTTTTGATTTTGCATTATGCATATTTTGGGCATATCAAGGGTTTTTAGTGCATATTTCGCCTTTTTTTAGTGCATATTTTGGAACTTTGTTAGTGCATATAATCCGATGTCTAATGATGAAGAACTCCCCACTCCCGTAATCTGCACGGAGAAAAATGTTATTCTAAAGTACGATCATTTTATTGGTAAAAACGGTTAAAAACGGGACTGAAGTTCTTACGAACAAATTAACAGTGTTTCAATGTTTATTGGCGGGAAAATGTAAGAATAATTTTTTGGCATACCTAATTTCGTACGTATACCAATAAATAATTATTATTGCATTTTCCCGCCAATAAACATTGAAACACTGTTAATTTGTTCGTAAGAACTTCAGTCCCGTTTTTAACTGTTTTTACCAATAAAATTATCGTATTTTAGAATAACATTTTTCTCCGTGTGAAATACTGTTGATAATTGTGGTTTTTCACCAGGACGACACTGAGAGTATCTTCCTCTCTTTCTTGCACTTCCTGTTTTTGTCAAAAATGTGAACACCACACAAGAGTCCCAACTGCCGGAGCCGGTGGGACTGTTGCATCCCCGATCGGTGTATTTTGTGAAGTTGAATGGACTGGTGAATCTTTTGAGAGGAAGGAGATGGGAAAGAGGATGTTTGTGATTTTTTTTTATTATTATTGAAACTTCGTGCTTGAGCTTTGAATATAAATTGTAGCCAAAATTTTTTATACATCGTCATAATCTACGCATATTATATACCTACACTGACTTTTATATACATTACGATAGTTTTCTTACCCGGTTTCGCCCATGAAATGATATTTTACAAAAACGGCGCTCTAAAAATAATCCAAATTTTATTACCATTTCCGTTTCTGTGTCACCGACGCAGATCGGTTTCCGGAATTTTTTTGGTTCATGACAGCGTTTTGGTTTGCGTAAGTTCTAGCAGAATCAAATTAAATAATGTTGCAGATTAATGATATGGTATTAGAGAGGTAAATTATTTAACATCAACACAAAATTGTATCTAATAATAGATAAATAAATAAAAATTTCATACTAATTTTGACAAAGTATACGTAAATCTGGAAATATGTCAATACTGAGATTTTACTTGTAACTCTGGCATTTTTTTTTCAAATATCCCAGTAATGTGGAACTCACAATTTTACATCGAACAGCATACTTATCTCAAAAGTGGTTTATTCGAAGATATCTCACTATTGCTTTAAGGTGACGACATTATACTGACGTTTGTATAAATTACGATGTAAAGCTAATAGTATGGATATTGGAGAGACGGCATGTGAAGTGTGCCCGCGCGCTCCAAGTGTGCCTTTTCGAGAATTCTACCCACACGGCTGACATTGGCTGCTGGTTTTTGGCCGTTTAATACGTTCCGACAGCAGCCATTTTACATGGTGACAGCCAATGTATTATACAGCCAATATATATAAGCCGTGTGGGTAGAACTCGAAAAGGCACACTTGGAGCGCGCGGGCACACTTCACATGCCGTCTCTCCAATATCCATACTCTTAGATGTAAAGCGATAGTTTTCCTAGCCGGTTTCACCCAGTAAGTGAATATTTACAAAAACGGCGATCTACAAATTTTCCAATTATAATTGCCTATATATAGATTTGAGACATCGGTATCTACAAAATTTACACATCTATGGTCGCTTTCTATTCTCATCATGGGTGCTGACTGAGCTGAACCAATATCAAATGATCGAATCTTTTTTTTTTAAAGACCCGATCGATCATGGATGGTTTGTGATCGGGTCAAAATGACCGCATTTATCTTGCTATTTGAAGCTTGGGTTTCGTTTGTTAATGAATCGCTTTGTATTTATTTACCTGTGAAATTTGCGTTAAAAAGCATTGCATTGATATTGACAATTTGTTTAAATTGGGATATAATTGATTGAACTGCGGTGGAATAATTAATGTAGACATTTTGCCCCAGGCATTTAAAACCGCACAATATATTGTCACATCAACCGGTAGTAAACAACTCTGTAAATATTCGTTTTTAGTCTCTGTTCACGTATTTCTACAGTCACCTGCAGAAATACGTGAAAAGAGATAATTTACCAAAAATGTTAACCCTTTCAGATGTAAATTAAAACCGGCAATAGTAGAACATAATGCTGCGTATATATTTACGAATATAATTGCGAGCTGAGCCATAAATAATTATTGAAAAAAAATTAGGAAACACTAATTTGCGGTTTCTTCGTTCCTTTCCTATAATTCAAGCAGCCTTTCGATGCTTTATAACAAAAATTTATAGAGTTTGAAATAAAAAAAATCTGTAGTTTAAAAGTTGTCGCTACTTTAATATAAAAGAAAGTTAATGCGTAAAAATGCAAAATCGTACAAAATCTTGTGTTTTAGTTTTGAAAATTTGATCGCTTAGAAATAATATAGATGCTTCAATTAAATACTGTGAGTAGAACACATCTTGGCCTTTGGAGTGATCGAGTATTTTTTTGATAAGCTTTTTAATAAGCTTAGAAAAAAAAGGGGCTGACCTATAAAAAATGGTTAAAAGCGAAAAATCTCCTACTTACAAATCCTTTTTCTGGTATTGTTTTATTGGATAATGTAGCTAATTAAGTTTCTTATAAAGTGATCGGAAAACATTTTAATATTTGTATCTGAACTTCACAAAATAAAATAAAACGTGCATTTTGGCGACGTTTCTTTTGAGTGAATAAAAATAGGCGGTACCCAACGAATTTGTAACTGTGAATTTCACCCTTCTGCCATGTACAGAAGGATTTTAGCTCGTCGCTCATTCTACGCCCAGAGCCCGGGGCCAACGGACATGCCTTAGTCTACGCGGCGCTTCGATCTTTAAAAATATACTTGCGGAATAACAAAACACTGTTGTTTGCTAGAGATTAGGGTTTTTATTGGTAAACGCCCAAAAATCGTTCGCTCCGCCCATTCCGAATGAGTCAAGGACTAGTGGATCATCTTAAGTGAGAGCGTGTTTCACATAAAATGACAAATCGTGCACTGTATAACTAAAATATATCAGATTTATTTTTTGTTTAAATACATATCAAAAATACATAAAAATACACACTTTGAAACAATTAAATATGATCGAATCGGAGAAAAACGTTATTCGAAAAAACGATCATTTTAATAGTAAAAACGGTTAAAAACGGGACTGAAGTTCTTACGAACAAATTAACAGTGTGTCAATGTTTATTGGCGGGAAAGTGTATGAATAATTTGTTGGTATACGTACGAAATAACGTATACCAACAAATTATTCTTACATTTTCCCGCCAATAAACATTGAAACCCTGTTAATTTGTTCGTAAGAACTTCAGTCCCGTTTTTAACCGTTTTTACTATTAAAATGATCGTTTTTTTCGAATAACATTTTTCTCCGTGTGCCCCGGCAAGGCCAAGGTCTTGGGTTCGAGTCCCAGATGAGACCGTATCTTTTACTGATTGTTCTGTATTAGGTTTTCGATTAAGTTTCGCTAATATTGTCTTCATTAATAAAAAAAAAACATGATAGTCATTGACCTGTCGGTGGCTGAGTAGGCACCGCGTTTGGGTCCCACCAGGGCGTCCCATGTTCGATTCCTCGGCTGGCTAAGTCCACCAATCACAACACAAGGAACATCTTCTTTTTACTGTAGTAGTAGTTTAGTTTTTCAAATATTGTCAGGTTATTTGTAACCTGAAAATATTTGACTTTCTTTAAAAAAAAACAGTTATGTATCCACTTAAATACCTTTTGATGACATTTTATTTTATTAAGTATTATTAAATGTTGCAGCTGACTGTACCTGCATGCATTTATGTAGGTAAATTGCAATATGCATATCGATACAATAATTATGAGACATTTTCCCAGCTACCTCAGTACTGTAGTTATAGTACAGGTTTAAACACGGAGGTCGGAATACATTGGGAGATCGCGCGAGGTTCAGCGGTTCTAACGAAAAGAAATAGAATTAAAAAAAAAAAAAAAATATAATAAGGCATATATATAAGTACGTTGGTTACCAGCGGATAGCATTTTTTTTTTAATTCATTTATAATACATTTACAGCTAATTTTGTAAACCACTGAAGCATTCCACTATAAAATCTATTTCATCCTTGAGCGCTTGGAATTTTTAAGCCTTAGGTTTGGAAATATCCCGCCCATTTGCAAAAAATCCTACATTCGAATTTTTATATGCTGACATAAAAACTGCTTACAGTGTTAGATAGTCATTGATTACACCTATATTTAACCATTTTTCTGATTTTTAAGAATTTAAAAAATATTGTTAAATTTCCAAATGCATAATTTCTGTGCATTATTTATTTTAAAATTAGCATACGTAGTACCGATTTGGAGGATATTAAATATTATGACTTGTATATATTTGTTGTCCACAATCTAGTTGGTAATTACACATATACATTTAATTTCGAACATGCGTTTTTAATATAGATATAAACACAAGATTAACATTGAAGAAGAAGATAACAATAATAATTTAATTTTTCTGTGTCTTGTGCATTTTCGTATTTAAAAAAATTTGATTATTATTTTTATCTTCTTCTTCAATGATATATTACATTGATGGGAATAACCTTCAAAAGTTAAAAAGAGAGTTTTTCTTATTAAAAAAAATATGAATACAAGATTAACAATTTGTAGGAAATTATATTTCAACAATTTCGGTTGAGGAAATGTTAATAACAAATAATTCAGAAGAGATCAATGGAAGCATAGAACGCGCGAGAACTTTTGGAATTTATTTATTTATTTATATACTTGTACATACATTTAACAAATAATTGCAATGGTTTACACTATAAATGCTTTTTAAATATCTCTTCAAATTGACCACAACTTGTCCGGAGGGTATTTGCAAAATGGCTAAAATGTGGCCAAAAACGCTCCAGTTGTAATCTCTCTGCCTTTTTGAATTTTTGATATTTGAATGGTCCCAGTTAAACACTGATTCATTCGAAAGCTGAAACGCACCGAAAATCGCCTTTCAAATGCGTATTAATATTTATCAACGACTATTTTCTTCGCATTTATCCCAATTTGTTTGTTTAAGTGCATATCTCTCGAGCGTCCATTAAGTTTCCTTAGTTTCTGGCAAACTCGTATAGGGAAGTTGACAAGTTGACAAATCTGGTTTTAATCAATGGAGTAAGGTAGTAATGTTGATTCTTGACGAGCAAAGTTACTTTTGACAGTGACAGGAAAATTTACACACTCTATAGAAGACAGTTGTTAAAAACATATTTTTTAAATTACACATCTACACATACAACTACGCTTGTTTATAAGAACAAAATATTTGAGTAATTTATTTCACAATTAGTATAATCTTTATGTATAATCTTTATATATATAAATCGTCACGATGTTGGTCCAAGATAAACTCCGAAACTACTTAAGACGATCCACTAGTCCTTGACTCATTTGGAATCGGGCGGAGCGAACGATTTTTGGGCGTTTTCCAATAAAAACCCTAATCTCTAGCCAACAACAGTGTTTTGTTTTTCCGAAAGTATATTTTTAAAGATCGAAGTGTAGCGTAGACTAACGCCGTTCTTCCACGCAGCTACTCACAAGCGACGCTACCGCTACCTGTCATACTGCTTTGCTAGTGTAGCGCCTGGCGGCGTTTTCAAACACTAATAATAGTATGGAAAACACAGACGAGCGGCGATCGCGTCGCTTGAACGTAGCTCCATGGAAGAACGGCGTATGGCATGCCAATTCTGGGCGGCGACTAAACGACGCGCTAAAATCCTTCTGTACTGACATAAGGATGAAATTCGCAGTTACAAATTTATTGGGTACCGCCTGTTTTTATTCACTGAAAAGAAACGTCGCCGAAATGCACGTTTTATTTTAATTTGTGAAGTTCAACAACAAAACTCTAAGAAACTTAATTAGCTACATTATTAAATAAAACCATACCAGGAAAAGGATTTGTAAGTAGGAGATTATTCACTTTAAACCATTTTTTATGGGTCTGACGCATCATTTTCTTCTAAGCCTATTAAAAGGCTTATCAAAAAAAAATACTCGATTACTTCAAAGGCCAAGATGTGTTCTACTCAAAGTATTTATTTGAAGTATTCATAGTATTTCTAAGCGATCAAATTTTCAAAACAAAAACACAAGATTTTGTATGATTTTGCATTTTTTCGCGTGGCTTCACCTTAATATTTATTAATGCGAAATAAAGGTTTGTTATGGGATAATGATTTGAAATTATTTGTAAGTTCCATAAGTCTCTGACAGATGGCGGTGTGAGTTAATTTATTGAGACAACACTCGGCTATCTCGGTTAGGTAACCATCCTCTAGATGGCGTTGTGTTTCGTTAGCCACAGCAACAGCCGGGACAGCTATAATTATTTATTTATTTTTCTTAATACACGCGTGTACGTGCTCTTACGAACATGTACATAATAATTTGCTGAAACAGTACCTAATCATGATTTAAAATATGCTAATTAAATTGTGTAAAACCCATGAAGAAGAATAGTAGGTATTATGCTAGAATTGTTTACCATTATTATTGGTGTATGTTATTATAGTCTTCTTATAACTCTTTTCCTTGCAGTTGAACACATCTAACACTTCTGAGAAAGTATTGCCAACTGCGTACAATCTAGATACAAGCAAGTATCTAAATGATTGAGTTTTTTTAGATCGAATGCTAGTTGTATCTACCTACCAAGTATCTATATTAATTTGCCACTTTACAGAAGATAGAAGATACTATCAATATAGCCCTGGTGAAAGACCACCATTTCGGTTTGAAACGTCACTTGAATTGACAATATCAATAACAATAGCAACGTTTGGTGGCCATTTCTGAATAATTCCTCCTCACTCTCTTCATCCTCACAATTCCACTTACTGCGAGCTGTTGGGACTTTTGTGCATCGTTCAAATTTTATAAAAACGTCTTCGCAATGCACTATTTCGTTGGAAACAAAAAAAAAACTATACGAACTGCATCGACCCTCTAAAAAACCACTAGGTTAGGTTAGGTTTTAATTTTTTTGTGCATATCGATGATATCGAAAGTTTCAAAAAAGATTTTTTTAACTTCTCTTAGTTTGGAATCCACCCAGAGTTCTCTCTTACCCCGTAAATACCCAAAGATGCGACATTCAATCGACAATCGACATTCAATCGATAATCGACATTAAATCGACAATCGCCATTCAATCGACAATCGACATTCAATCGACAATCGACATTCAATCGATAATCGACATTCAATCGACAATCGACATTCAATCAACAATCGACATTCAATCGACAATTTATACTTAGATGTATTTTTGTTTCATTCTTCAGTTTCCTAACAAAAACAAAATTATTATTAAAATAAATTATTTTTTATCCATACAGTACACCACTACTGCTCAAGCAAGCCTCTCTTTAAGATGAAGCTATACGCCAAATCACTTTGTAGATTTATCTTTACAACGAATCGGTTTACATTATGAATATGAAAAAATATGTTATGGATACATTGAAGCTTTTCCTACCTTTTCAATATAATGGAATTAAAATAAAATTATTAATTACGTTACAAAAAATACAAGCGCAAACTACTAAATAATTTGTTTTTTCATTAGATAAATATGAAGTTATATGAGAAACAACTTTTTAAAAATACCCCTTTATGGCTAAGATTATTTTTTTACTCGATTTTCATTGACTAATTTTTTTTCGTTCTTGTAAAATTATTCATAAAAACAAAAATAAAAACCACTTTCCTCGCGCTGATAATATCTACCAAAAATACGCGGAGTTCTAAAGGGGTAAGAAGTCAAATATTTCTGGCGTTTATATTCCTCTTAATGATTTCCCTACCTTATTCATCATTTGGACTGACTAACTAATCATCACGCAATTTCCCCGTAGGGGTAGGCAGAGAGAACGGATTGCCAAACCACTCGGTCTTGGCACACACTTGCCTTGCCTCCTTCACATTCATACAACGTCTCATACATACTCATCGATTATCCTAACTCTTGACATGGTCAGACTCAAGTATCTGATTCACTTGATCGTGTCACGTCTTCCGCGGGCGTCCCCGACTTTTTATATCCCATTCACAATTGCATTGTATATTTTCCTTACACTCCTTTCTAGTTTAGAAATCGACGAAATTTTGTCGCCCGAGTGCTTAATCGTCCAAACGACAATT
This sequence comes from Limnephilus auricula, assembly GCA_951813805.1. NCBI lineage: Eukaryota > Metazoa > Arthropoda > Insecta > Trichoptera > Limnephilidae > Limnephilus > Limnephilus auricula. The sequence continues at coordinate 12,712,649 of OX638412.1, read as the reverse complement.
AGCAAATTTTACAGGAGGAGGAGGTTTTCTATCATTATTTCAATTAAACATTATGATTTGTTTAAGATGAAGCTATTACCATAAAGGAAAAGGTTTCATTAGTTTAAATATTCTTACTAACATTATAAACGCGAAAGTTTGTATGGATGTATGTATGTTTGTTACTCTTTCACGCAAAATTTTCTGAATGGATTTTAATGAAACTTTACAATAATATAGCTCATACATCAGAATAACATATAGGGTATAATTTATAAAGCTAGCTATTTATTTTCAATATATTGTAAATAATAATTATTGTTTAATAGAAAATGTCAAAATTTGAGAATGACATTTTATTTATTCATTTGAATTTCACGCCCTGCTGGGCTTTTACATGATTTTTTTTTTATTAACAAAGTACATCTAAATCATAAATTGCATTCAATTCACACAAAATTAGTTGGCTCTTTTTCACACAAAATCAAAAATTAAAATTAAAAAACAAAGTACATCTTAATAAGCATTAGAAACAATTGAAACAAAAGCAAAAAATAAAATTATAAATCTAAAACAAAATCATAAACAAAATCAAAGATTGATTGAGTTTGATTTGAGTTTTTGCAAAACAATGATTGTTAAATCGAAATTCTATTTTATAAAATATTTAAATTAGTAATTTATTTGAAGTATTCGCCTAATACTTTGAATCGAATCAAGAATTATATATATTTTAAATAAATATCTAAATTCAGAATTTTGGTATAAACGTAGATGGGACCTAGGAAAAGAAAGTAGATTACTCGAAGTACTAATCCTACGCAGACGAAGTCGCGGGTAGAAACTAGTTCTTAATAAAGTGATTAATTATCGTTTTTGATACTTAATTTTAAATTTTAAAATGGAGATTGAACAAAAACTACAATGGTCGTTTAGACAATTAAACACTCAGGCGACAAAAATCAACTGTTTTCTAAACTGTTCGCTGCTGTTACGGTTTTATAAGTTGAAAAACCTGAGAAATTAGAAGTTTATTTTAATAATTAGCTTCACGTTGAAACATTCCTAATTGATGTAAACAGGAGTTTAATAAATAAACGCTGTACGTATTCCCTGTCTACAATTAAGCGCCATTTCTCGGTTGTTAGTCGACCACTATCTGCGGAGACTGGTGACAATTAGCATGAATCAATTATTTTTGTAAATTGCACTGCCAATTATCTACACAGAACTATCTATGTGTGGCCTCCGTGGTCGAGCGGTTAAGATCCACGACTACGAATCAAGATGTCACTGGTTCAAATTCCGGTGTGCGAAAGAACATTTAATTTACACTAGTTTATTAATTAATTTGTTTTTATTTATTTAATTAGATTAAATATGTTATTCAATTAATTTTAATTTGTTAATTAATTGAATTTAATAATTTTTAATTACATAATTAAGTAATTTATTTATTTAATGATTTTAATTCATTAATTTATTTTATTGATTTTTATTTATTTATTTACTTAATTAATTGGAATTTAATACTTTTTAAAAATTAACATAATTTATTTCATGATTAAAATTAAATTTATTCTATTATTATCAATTAATTAAATTATTTAATACAATTTATTTTTTAATAACTTTCAAATTATTTCATTTGACCTACGCCTATCGATTTAAAAAAAGCTGTTGTAGCAAATCAAATTTATGTAATTCATTTGGAACTGCGGACTAATTCACAAGGTGAATAAAAAAAATTATGTATTAAAAAAATAATTTCCATATTAGAAATAAGTTTAATTCCCCAGTAGTAACGAAAAAACTAACGTACTTTTGGCATACGGACACGCCTACAATATACTTCCATCGTTTTTTTTTCTCTTCAGCGGTTTCATCCTAAAACAAAACTTTCAAAAATAAAATAACAAAGCATCAATCATTGCATTTCAAATTGTTTTTATTTTATTTTATTAACTGCCATTTTTCATAACTCTGTTTACAAAAAAAAAACCTTTCAATTCTTGTATCTATATTGGTATATATATAACATTAAACGATAATGTTATATAATAGGGTTGGTAGTGTAATGGTTAGGGTAGGAACCTACATACAAAGGATGTGCCTCAGGCATTTTATAAGCCAGTCAAATCATTTGATAGGATCCGAAGGGGTTGAATGATTTAAATAATACATCAAATAATAATACAGTACTTAGGTGCATCTTTTTACTAGCGCATTATGTTTGAAACAGATGCAGTTATGTAAAATACACCAGCTTTGCTTTTGGTATGCAATAATTACATAAATAAAGTAAATAAATCGATAATATAAATACATAGATAATATAATTACATAGATAAAAAAATCTTCTTTTACGCACCAGATTTTCAGGTTTTCCCATAGGAAAAACTAAACCCTTTCATACACTTTTCCATATAAATGATCATCTAGTAAATCCACGTTATGCAAGTGTATTATATAAGTATAATTAATACAAAACAATACAAGAACAGCACGTTAATCTACCAAATTATTAAATGGGAATATAATTCACCGTCTCCAGATATTTTCATATCAGAGGGTTCGGCTCTGTGGAATTCCTAATTTGACCGATAAATCCTACTGATCCCTCAATATAAATATTTAAAAAATCTTTCGTAATTCTACATGTATTTAAAATGACTGATTTTTGCATTTTTATATACAAATTCTTTGACAAATCTAATATGCCTAAATTTTTAATGAGAGAGCTAGGTATAATGCCAGTAGCCGAAATAACACATGGTAATATTTTTATAGATAATATAATTACTTAGATAATATAATTACATAGATAATATAATTACATACATAATATAATATATATATATATATATATATGTTTTTATAGATAAAATAATTACATAGATAATATAATTACATGGATAATATAATTGCATTATTACATAGATAATAAAATTACATTATTACACAGATAATGATATGATGATGGATACTGCAAGGCTGTCTGAAACTATGGCTAAATAAGAAGGAAGTGCAATTTTATATAACCCCTCAAGCCTTGGGCCTATTTTGTCGAAAAGTCAATATATTTCCGCTTCGCAATAAAATCCAAATAAATATTATATTTCTGAACGTATTCGAAAAATATAAACTGTTTTTGAAGGGTGATAAAATAAGCTTTCAAATTTTTTAAATTAAAATATATATTTAATTTTCCGTTCAAAATAATCGTCTTCCCAAAAACCGCAATTAAATAAATTCGAGTTTTCGAACAAATTATCGCTTTTCAGATAACCATATTTATGTAGTTTCACAAATCAAACTTCTGATCGAATAGGTAATTGCTTTTCTTAAAAACACATTTTAATATTTTTTTAGACATTAACTCCACACAGGAGGCCCTGGGAAAAATAATTTCCCTCAGTGCCTTCCCCAAAACCTTATAAATAAAGTCTATCCGTAAAAATTCGAGATTCCGATCAAAAATGATCACCTTCCAATAACCACATTCAAACAAATTCAAAAATCGAACTGTTGTTCTAATAATCGCCTTTCAGAGATCCATTTTGAAACAGTTTCAAAAATCGAACATTCAATCGCCTTTCCTAAAACCACATTTAAACGAAATCTATAAATATAAATTCGAGCTTCCGATCAAACATGGTAAAACCCCAAAAACCACATTCAAACAAATTCAAAAATCGAACTATTGTTCTAATAATCACCTTTCAGAAAAAGTTTCAAAAAACGAACATTCAATCGTCGGGTGGGAATGCTATCCCTGTTCTACCGGTATTTCAATGGAAGATGCTCCGGGGAGCTAGCGTCATTGATCCCTTCGGCAACGGTGCATAGTCGGGAAACACGCCAAACGCGCGCCCAACATATGTACACAGTTGACATTTGTCACATGAGAACGGGACGCTTCTACTACTCGTTCTTGTGTTCAACAGCTCGGCTGTGGAACGATTTGCCGGCCTCTGTGTTTCCTCCTTCCTATAACATGGGTCTCTTCAAGACCCACGTTCACTCCTTCCTCTCCTCAAAAAGACCCTCCTCAAAGCATCTTCAAAGATTACATAGGCCCTGAGAGAAATTATTTTCCTCAGACACTCCTGTGTGGAGTTGATGTAAAAAAAAAAATCGCCTTTCCTCATTTAAACGAAATCAATAAATATAAATTAGAGCTTTCGATCAAAAAATGGTAACACCCCAAAAACCATATTCAAACAAATTAAAAAATCGTGCTGTCGTTCGAATAATTGGCAATCCAAATTACCTACATTTAAACAAGTACAAAACTAGAACTTTCAATAAAGTAACGAACGAAATCAAAATATTTTCTGCATCGAAGAGAAAAATCTGTCTCAGCTAAACGGCACATACGAAACTAGCTCTAACAAAGGTACCATAATAATAATAAAATGATACCCGGCGTGGACCGGGGACGACCCCCACTCTTGTTCCCCTCCACTTGCCGGCGGCTAGAGCGAGAGGGGGCGACTGCCGGGAGTTCAGTATGATTAATCTACGCCCGGGGCACGTTGTCTGCGAGGTCTGCTAGGGTCCCCGATAAACCCTCCGGCTAGCTAAAACTCGCCAGTTGTACATACCGATAAAGTGACATCTTTGTGACACAGTACGTAATTATTTCTAGAGTACAAGTACCTCAAGTTTATAGGCGTTTAAATTCAAAATACCTACTTTTCGATAGGCAGTGATTTTTTTAAAAGAAGTTGTGATTTTTCTTTAATTTCCGTGATTGTTTCGATATTTTTACGTTTAATAAACACAGTACGTAATTATTTGGAGAGTACAAGTACCTCAAGTTTATAAGCGATTAAATTCAAAATACCTACTTTTCGATAGGCAGTGATTTTTTTAAAAGAAGTTGTGAATTTTCTTTAATTTCCGTGATTGTTTTGATATTTTTACGTTTAATAAACACAGTACGTAATTATTTGGAGAGTACAAGTACCTCAAGTTTATAAGCGTTTAAATTCAAAATACCTACTTTTCGATAAGCAGTGATTTTTTTAAAAGAAGTTGTGATTTTTCTTTAAATTCCGTGATTATTTTGATGATTTTACATTTGATAAACACGGTAGGTAATTATTTTAAAACACAAGTACGTCTAAAGTATAAAAACGTCTAAATCAAAAATTCATTTTTTTCTAATTTTGAAACCTTTAATAATTCATAGTGGAATTCTATTTTTATACTACATTTTCATGAAATCAAACACTTTTATAATTTTCTTCCCTAGTTTTGTTTATGATAGGCATTTTCAGATTGGTCAAAAAAGTGGAAGAAAGTTATATAATGTCATTTTAAAAATACCTAACCGGTCGATAATCAATGTTTTTTTTTAAAACAAAGAGTGATTTTTCCATGTGTTCCGTGATTTTTTTTATGAGTTTAACCTTTGTGATAATTAATAAAAATAATCCAGATATTTAATGAATGTTTTTATTAACCAAGTTTAATTTGTTCGTTTTAACGTTTGTTTTTAACTATTCTGGTAAATCTACACATGTAGGTAATTAAAAAACATAAGAGGGTTATTACCAGAGAATACCGAAAAAATGGTCCTTTTTAAATCAAATTCTAGACGTATTGACTCTTTTTTACAAAAAAACATTAATTGATTTTGAAAGATTGTTATTTTATCTGGTAAGCGCAGTTTTAAAATATTGAAAAACAAAGTTTATTTTTAATATACTAAGGTTATACCGTTGGTTGTTGGTGGATTTGTTCAATTTTCAAACAAAATAATGTATTGTACAACATAAATTTGAAATCATACAATCATACAGAAAAATAAATCAAAAATAAAATAAGTAAATATAGATTTCAAAATTTTAAGTTTAGTTAAATTAAAATCATTAAAAAATAAATCCGAGAACGTGTTTTGTGTCGAAAATACCTCAGTTTTTCTATTTATTTAAGGTCTTACAAACTAAAATATTTCAAATTACTATACAAAATAATTTTGTTTAGACATTAATGAAAAATCATAAATATTTACAAGAAGTACACGATATTTAATAATTTATCATCGTGCGTTTTGAGCATTTTTTGCTTACTTGAATATAGGTATATATTAAGGCAAGTTTTTAATGAAATAAATCAATATTAAATTTTTAATTTAAAGAATTTGGTACGGGAATAATCGATCTTCTCATTGGAACCTCCATGTATAGTTGCAAGCATTTTTAAACTTTTATTCTCAGCCGCTAGTCAATCGCTCTTAAAGAAATTTACAAAAAATATCAAGTTTTTTAAAAGACCTATTCAATGTTATTTTATTATAAAAAATCTTAATTATAGGTCTACAAAGGTCTTAAAATTTCCATGATCGATATATTGTACCATTTTAGAATGCATTCGGTTTTTCTGTAGGTCTAAATAATAAATTAGAACCAATTAATTATGGAAGGTACCTACCCACATAAATAATTAGTTTTCGTGTTCATCATAATTTTTCGTGCTGCATAATTATGATCAGGTTTCGCGCTTCCCCGCGTTGACGTCTCCAATATTACCAACAAATGTTTCAATTATTGCTTCGCTTGCATAATGCATAAATCTCTTTGCTCTCGCCTGCGGTGCTCGAAAACCTCATTTGCCAGTGACATAATAATGCCAATTTCGACGATATGCGGAATGCTTTACGAGCTATTTTCGCTTGCTCGGTCATACGGACATAAATAATTTTGCAAAAGACGTAAATAAATACGTCATAAAACATTAAGAACGAGTTGAAGTTACCCTAAATACCTAATAATTTATTAGTGGCTCGAAGATTGATTCCCCGACAGTTATCCCTTGAAATTTTAATTATTAAAATTTATAAATTTTTGTGCCTTATTTACCAATTTCAAACATTAAATCTACTTTAAAAATCGGTATGAATATCATACAAATTTATTTATATTGTCGATTTTTTGTACTTATTATACAGTGGTATATACAGTATATAGACAAGTAGTTAAAAAATAAAAAATTGTGTGCCGTATTTACCAATTTCAAACATTAAATCGACTTTAAAAATCGGTATGAATATCATACAAATTTATTTATATTATCGATTTTTTGTACTTTTGTACAGTGGTGTATAATACAGTATATAGACCAATAGTTTTATCTTTGATGTTTATAAATGAAAATATGTTTCATATTTTTGTTATTAGGTGGTACATCCTCCCTTCACACCCCTTCAGGGATAGCAAAATTATTTATGTTTGTTGTAATTATGTAAAGGTACCGTATTTTCCCTAAACGGACTGCATTATATAAGTATGCCGGGGGGCAACTCTCAGGGTTCAACTGTCATGAAACCTAATTTAATATTGTCATAAAGTAAAAAGGTTGATCATCAAAACTTGATCAATTAGGTATATTATAGTGATTGATTTTTGGGGGTATTATGTTGTGTTACGCTTCCTCCTTCTTTAGCCAACTAAATAACTATTTAGTATCCATTATATAAATATGTCCATCACTCCTGGACACGCACTAACTGCCAGATTCATACATATCCCTGATACCTTTTTCTTTCTAAGGTATTTTATTTTCCAAAAAAAAAACCTGCAAGCAGCATCCTCAGAGATGACATATAAATTATTTTCCTCAAAGCACTATGTAAAGCTAATGTTAAAACACACTTTTTCAGACCAAATACTTAGGTATTTAAACACTCGGCCTGTTTCTAAAGATTCCCTCCTTCGTTAGTACATACTTTTTTAAAATGTATTTATTTTAAATATACATGAGAGTTAATTAAAACATTTACATATATATGGTACATTAAATCACCAAACTACACGGAGAAAAATGTTATTCGAAAAAACGATCATTTAAATAGTAAAAACGGTTAAAAAAGGGACTGAAGTTCTTACGAACAAATTAACAGTGTTTCAATGTTTATTGGCAGGAAAATGTAAGAATAATTTGTTGGTATACGTACGAAATTACGTATACCAACAAATTATTCTTACATGTTCCCGCCAATAAACATTGAAACCCTGTTAATTTGTTCGTAAGAACTTTAGTCCCATTTTTACAATTAAAATTATCGTTTTTTCGAATAACATTTTTCTCCGTGTAGGCGGCTGCCTGTTTCATGGTGACCAATGGAATATAGTTACTTTGTAAAGTCTAATCTAAACATGTGGATTAAGCATGTGAATTAAACTTTAAATCAGTAGGTTTCGTAATACTTTTGTAAAAACAGTAAATAAAATAAGTTAGTAGTTGTTACATAAAGCGTTGAAATGGAATGTAACGCAAGGAGAAGGGATTGTGAAAGTGTGTATTGGTTATTTTTATTTATCGTTTAAAGTACATGAATTTTCTTTTAATTTCAGATCTGAATTAAAATAATCAAAGTGCCTTTTATATCTGTGATTTATGCAATAGTACCTACCAAAATAGACAATTATAATATATGAAAATCAAAAGTGACAATCTCGTGACATAAAATAATATTAGTGAAACACCGTGATAAAACTTTTGTGAAAATTGACATAACTCCGTGACAAAACTTGAGTGAATGCCGCACAAAACTTCGTGACAAACGAGTAGGTTCGACATCTACTTGTATATTGGCATTGAACCAACCAAAACGACATATTTAACTAATGGACATTTCAATTTGTGTTGAAACTTTAATTTCTCTTCCATTGTGAAACCGGCCTTAATGACTTCTGCAGTCATATTCTACAGTATAACCACCAGTATACGTTGTTGCCTCGAGCAATTCGTATTAAATCAAATATTTCAAATAATAGTTCAAAAAATTAATAATCCAAAAATCTTCTGTGATACTTCCGAAATTATTCCATAAAGACTGAAAAATAAAGTGCTATAATTTTTTTTCCGTCGGGTTTTGAGTGAAAAGTTACAATTTGTTAGGAGAGAAGACTTGTTTCACCCAAAAGTTCCAGAACTGCTGCAAAATTGCTCCTCAATTTAATAATATGGTACGTTTATTCTTTTTTCAATTAACATTATTTTGTTTATTTAATATTTTTTTATTAACAGTTAAAAATCTTGGAACTTGTATAGTTCCACTTTTAAAATTGGCTTGTAAAATAAATAGCACCACCTTACCTGGTCTATTATACGAGTTTCTCTGGTTAATTTATATATAGAACGAAAGTTAAAATCGATTAAAATTTGAGTTTCTATTCCATAGAAAAGCATGTTTTCCCGGATCTATTTCATAGATTTCATTATTAAATAGATGAAAGATTAGATCATCTAAGATCCGGCTTAAGTCATATAAAATAATATTGATATTATATACATAGGTTGCTTTCTTAATTCTCTTTCTGGATTTAAGTAGATTTCTATTATATATGTTTAGGTGGATTCCTAATAATTTCTTTGATCTATTTCATATATCTATATTCCAAATAGAGTCACACAAACTAAAAATATCGTTCACTGCAACAATCAATGTCAAAACGCATATAGAGCTTAGGTAACAAATATACAGAAATAGCAGATATTTTCAATAGCACCGAAAGAACTTACAAAAAAGCATTTCACATATTTTTTAGTTAATGTAAATCATATGTTTACACTGTATAATTGTTTTAGAATCCAATTTTATATTTTATTATATATATTAAAACATATTTGTACCGTCAATTAATACATATTTCATGGAATCTATGAAATGATCAGTGAGAATAGGTTTTTTCTATGGAAACGAAACACAAAGTTGAATCGAACTTTCGTTATATAAATTGACCACAGATTTTCAAAGACTAGATCACGCGGGAACGCACTATTTATTTTATAAAGACATTTATGGATTCCAATTTTAAAAAGGTATAGCTTCTTACATATTACTACTCTAAGTACGCACTCTTACGTAGGTACCTATTTACTCACAAAGGAAATTTTGTTGTAGATATAATTAATTAATAATAATGTGAATCATAGTTACGAACGTTTAAAGTATTTAACTAGGTATTTATTCCATTAGGTATCTGTATAACTCTCGTTAGAGATTACTATAATATGATGTAGATTATACGTAATGAAATGGGTGTGTGTTTACAAATTGTCTTAAAAAAATATATCGTCGGTGAAGGGCTACATGTGGCTAACTAACACATTTCCAAATTGAGTTTTAAATAAATAAGTGTTTTATGTTGTTTTTAACATGAATCCATTGGAGAAAAAAATGGCGAAATGATAATTTCAATTTATATTATGTAGTATTAAAATGATGGTAGGTATTATGATAAAGGACATTGTAAAGAACATTTGATAAAATTAATATAATATCGTGTTTTTAGTTTCAAAATTAGAATGCTTAGACATATTTTAGTTGCTTTAATGAAATACTACAAGTCAGTAGAAAACATAATTTTTTAAATAAATTATAACTTTAATAAATTAAAACCGGCAGCTGGTGTTCAACGTAATATATAAATCATGAACATTATAATATGTCTTCACTTGTTTAGTGACAGACAAAAATCATTTAGACAATACCAAAAAATCAGGGTCTTGACTTGACTTTTGTGTGGAAGAATATTTTATCAAAAAGAAACTTACACTTTGGCACCGGAGATTTTTTTAATGATTTTTACCAAAGTGGAAACCATTTTTTTTTGTAATGTAATAAAATACGTACATTTTGTACAAATAAAACATCACTAAATGGCCCAGCACTGACTTTAACTTCTTTATGGAGTTTAATTACAAAGTTAGCTATAATTTTGGAAAATACTTTTATAGTTAGGATTTGGTAAGTAGGTACTATACAAAAAAAATTGAGATGTACCCATTATTTTAAAAGATATATTGGTTTAAAACCAATTCCATTCTCTCGAAAGATATATTGGTTTAAAACAAATTCCATTCTCTCGAAAGATATATTGGTTTAAAACAAATTCTATAGAAACCTCGAAAAATAAATGGGTATTTTTATAGTTCTTTCACAAAAATCTCGGTTGTAACATCTTTTTCTGGTCGTGCATGAGAAAGATTGCGATGTTAAAACGGAGTTATCAACAGAATGCCTAATAAAACATAAAATACACAAATGCAAACTCTTTGAGTTTACACAACATGTTGTGTATAAATTCCACCAGCAAACTAATGTTATTCTTAACCGTCTTCATCATTTCTGTAAACAAAATTTAAACAACCGTAAAATAATTGAATAAGCAGAATTTTCTAAGTTCAAAAACTCCCACAGGTAGAATATCGTTAATTTCACGGATTCTTTGGAATTGAGGTAAACACGTGAACATATTAAATTTACCTGTTGCTTTCAAAGTTCATGCCTGATATTGACTCAGAAAGCGAATCATTTTTAGTAAAGAATGATTCAAACTTAATTCTAAAGCATTATTAAAAAAAAAAACGCCAATTTATCCTCGTAGAAAAGGGATTAATCGATGTGGGAATTTGTATTCCTGCTAAAGGGTCTTTTTCACGATGCTTTTCTTCGTCTAGTTTCTAGTTCCCATATGGTTCATCTTTTTATATAGATCCGGGATGGAAAAAAGGTCGGATTCTATTTTGGTACCGATTTTCGTACAGTTTAAGATGGCGGACATTATTTGACACCTTACGTCTCTCATTGTTTTACTTAGTATAATGTGGAAAGAAAAATACATGTATGTTTTGGAATTGGTAAGAAATATGACTTATGTGTCTTTAATACTCACTAATAAAAAATATAAAATATTGCTCTTAATAGTGTTAATTGAATGTTTGGTTTTGCAACATTTATGCAGAATTTCAAAACTATTACACTTATATAAACGAAATGTGTAGGGAGAAATGTCTGTAGGTTCTCATACACTTAATTAACACCTCTCAACGAGTATCTTTATTATATTGCCTATAATTTGTCTTAATCACACTTTTCTTATTGAATTAACATTATTCGAAGCATTACACATATCATTCTCTTGCCGAGGGACAACTCACTCAGGGGGGTAAATATTCTAATAAAATTCCTGTACCTACCATTGTACCGCCCTTCATAAAATGTTGCTTCTGATTTGACAGGACAAACACATTCATTAAAAAACATCTCATATATTATTGTTAAAATATATACCAGGGATACATAATAGCATTTCATATAACACGTGTTCCCAATCATATCCTCTGCGTGCAAACTATATCAAAATTTCTCTAATAAACAATAAACAGTGTTAATCTCAAGTTACCTCTCAGGTAAGTATGGTCCTGTATACTTTCTGCCTGTAGAGTATAAATAAAATTATATACATATGTACATATTTACGCAGCATCAAATGCATTGTAGGTACAAATAATTTTAAATTAATGATCGATGAACCGGTGGATGCAATATTTAAGCCATAAGGCCGCGGCAAGTTTCATACAAGACGTAGTTTTGGATTTTAGGCCAAAATACCCAACCAAACAGAAAAATTATTTTGTAATCAAAAGGTACGTCAAATGTCAATCTTGCATAGGAGCTACTTTATTTTTTTTTACTTTAATTTTTTAAATATAGGCTTTTAAGGGATTCAATATATTATGATTTTAGAGGTATTTGGACAATTATTTGAGAGTAAATTTAAATATTTAAAAAAATCCTAAATTTTTTTTTAAATATGATGTAATATAAAATTAAAAATATTTTTAGAAACAATTTTGATGGGTGTAAATTTAAATTACAAATTACCTATTTACATCGGAACAAAAACTTGTCGTTTATATTTTGAAATTACTACCCAAAGAAACGCATTTTTTACATTTTTTTTTTTTTTTGTATTATTTTTCATTATTTTAAAACCAAGGATTAGGCAGATTTTTTTTTTAATAATTATAAATAACTCACAAAAAATTTCCAAAGTTGCCTCCAAAATGAACAAAAAGTGATTTCTTTAATTACCTATACGTCATCATTTAAAAGCAAAAAAAAAGTAGCTCCTATCAGAGATCGACATTGAACTACATTTTTATTACAAAAATAATTTTTCAGTTTGGTTGGGTATTGTGGCCTTAAATACAAAACTATGTTTTGTATGAAAGTTAGTAAAATGTTTTTTCTAGTCTTTAATTTATTAAAAGTAAAATTATAAATTTGTACATAGCCCTTGAAGTGATTTTTCACAAAAAAGGCGCTGTAAAAATCATCCAAATATTATAATAATTCTACGTGTGAGCTTTCAATATAAATGTAGTAATACGACCAAGCCATTCGTTTGGCTGGCAGACATATACGTAAATGCAACTGACACTAACCGATGCATCGTGCTCGATGATGGATGCACTTGTCAGTAGATACTTGCTTCCAGTTAGCTATATCAATAATTGGTTGTTTTAATGCATCTACGAGTAGTTTTATTATACCATAACAGTAGAAATACCGAACAACTATAGTTACTTGTTTCCTACCAAGTAGTCAGTCACCTGCAGCACTAATGATGAATGGCCAATAACAACCAGTCAACTTTCTCTGAGCAATCATTCGGTTCTACAAAACAATTATCCCACTCATCATTATGTTGCTAACATTGATGGCTTTCAGTTTTAAATGTTGTTCTACTTGTATTACAGAAAAGTTGATAAGAAATAATGCGCGTAGTTTAATAGATTACTTTTATTAAAATAACGAAGACGCAGATGATCGATTCGTAGTGACAGGCCAAGAGCTTAGCTAAGAGAGAGTAAAACTTCCTATGACAATGGTTTAAACCCCGTCTCGCTCATGTACTCCATGCACTAACTGTACATGTTTGTTAAAAAATATTAAAATCTTAACATAATAACACTCTTGTTGCATAATACCACGGCTATTAACAAAAATAAAACAAATTTGGACAATAAGGAAGTTGAGTCGTTTTTTTTTAATTTTTTTTATCAATGTTCACAGGCAAACTTAAATACTAGTATTTTTTTTTTAAGTTCGTTTTCATAATTAAATTAATTCTACAAATTTAAATTTTATTAAGCCCGCGAAAACGGCGGCAAGAGCATAATACCGTGTGGCAGAGTTCGTAACGTAACCCGGTCCTTGATTGTGTGAAATATAAGGGAAAATATTTACAAAACCGGGACACGCTTAATATGGAAGAAAAAAATTAATCGAAAAAGTTGTAGTAAATATATATATATAAATATGTATCAACTACTACTACTGTACTAATCAATTCAGTTACCGGAATTTCGAAAAAAGTGCATTGTAATGGTTATTTTTAAAATTTAAAAACACGAAATGTAATTTTTCAACAAAACTTTCAACAGTTCCTAACACAGCGGTCGGAATTAATTTTATTATGAAAACGAACTCTGAAAAAAAAAATAAAAATACTGGTATTTAAGTTTGCATGTCATCTACATGAACATATTTTTTATTAGTCAAATATTTTTCACTCAACTTCCCTATTATAACGCCATTTTCGCGAAAAATAACACGAAATTTTAAACCAATACAAATAAATCCATAGACAAACAGAGATGTAAAATAGAGCATACAAGAGCAACAAGAGGAGATATAGGTACCTTCAGCTTTTTAAAACGTATTACTGTCTATTACAAATCGATGAAAACACCCTTTTCTAGAACAAAACTTTTGTGCCAAACAAAAAAAGCATATCTGACGCATAATGTTTAGATGACTCTAGACTCTAGAAATGAGTCCTTTTTAAATCAAATTTTAGACGTATTGACTCTTTTTTACAAAAAACATAATTTGATTTTGAAAGATTGTTATTCTATCAGGTTATGTTTAAAATTTTGAAAAACTTAATTTATATTTAATATTGATGGTCGTTGGCGGATTTGTTCAATTTTCAAACGAAATATTGTATTTATTATTATACAACACACATTTCGAAAAATATAATCATACAGTAAAATAAATCAATACATAATCTAGTAAAGACAGTTTCCAGAATTTTAAGTTTAGTTTTATTAAAATCATTAAAAAACAAATACGAGAACGTGTTTTGTTACGAACATACCTTAGTTTTTTTAACTTAAATTACAAACTAAAATATTTCAGATACAACACTTATTTTTTTAGACATTATTAAAAAATCATAAATACTTATGATCAAAAAATACTTACAAGAAGGACACGATTTTTAATAATTTATCATCGTGCGTTTTGAGCATTTTTATTGCTTACTTGAATATTGGTATATATTAAAGCAAGTTTTGAATTAAATAAATCATTAAAAATTTGATACGGGGAATAATTGGTCTTTCTCATCGGAATCTCCCTGTACAGTTACAAGCATTTTTATACTTTTATTTATTAACTATTAACTCTTAAGGCATAGGAACCCTTTAATAATTAACAAACACAAATGTTAAAACAACTTTCACTCCTCAATCAGTAAAATACTATGACTCCTAAATTAGCAGTATTTGTACCCTTTAAGTAAGCTCAAAAGAAGAACAAGAATAAAGCTAATTGGACCTTCAAAGTAAATAAACCCCTTAAATCTAAACATTTGGCAAACAATTCTTTAACGATGACACACAAATAACTTCCGGTCGTTTTAAAGGATGTTTTGGCATTTCTTTTCCTCAAACACAAACAGGTAGTTTATTTAAGATTTTACACAGGAAGTCATTTAATTTCCGGTAGCAAAAGCGTAACCAAATCTTTAAGGTTTTTTAAAACACACTTTTTTGAAATATATTTTTTTTTTCTGTGTCTTGTTCATGGTTTCATGGTTTGTTTATATTAATGTATTAGTATACGGAGAAAAATCGATTTTAACCCTCACGATAATTTATCAGGCCATATTTATAAAACATTCGTTTAGAAATGTTTTATCTAGTTGCCCTGATAATAAAATACAACATGACGATACAACGAAAGAATACGTTTTACCAACAATGTATACGTACGAAATTTGTTCTAATAATTAATTACAATAATTTATTCTTACATTTTCCCGACAATAAACATTTAAACCTGTTAATTTGTTCGTAAGAACTTCAGTCCCATTTTTAACCGTTTTTACGAATAAAATTATCGTATTTTAGAATAAATTCGCAGAACATTTTTCACCGTGTATCATCTTCTTTGGTGATTAATATCACATTGATGGGTATAACCTTCAAAAGTTATTATAACTATGTATATATACTTTTGAACATTAATTCCACACAGGATGCCCCGAGGAAAATAATTCCCCTTTGGGCCTATATCATCTTTGGGGGTGCTGTGTGAGAAAATTTTTGTTGAAAGGAAGGAGTGATCATGGGTCTTGAAGAGAAATATGTTATAGGATTAAAGAAACACAGAGGCCGTTAAATCATTCCACAGCCGAGTTGTTGAACTGAAAACTGAAAGAGTCGTAGAAACTACCCATTAAACTACTAGGTACTCATGTGACAAATGTCAATCATGTACAAAAATTGGGCTCGCGTTTGGCGTGTTTCTCGACTGTGCACCGGTGCCGAAGATTAATGATGCTAAACGGAGAAAAATGTTATTCTAAAATACGATCATTTTATTCGTAAAAACGGTTAAAAACGGGAGTGAAGTTCTTACGAACAAATTAACAGGATTTAAATGTTTATTGGCGGGAAAATGTAAGAATGATTTGGTACGTAATTTCGTACTTATACCAACAAATTATTCTTACATTTTCCCGCCAATAAACATTGAAACACTGTTAATTTATTCGTAAGAACTTCAGTCCCGTTTTTAACCGTTTTTACGAATAAAATGATTGTATTTTAGAATAACATTTTTCTCCGTGTAAGAATCAAGAATTTAGACTATCCGTGATTTTTCACAGATCTGTGCTGGTTTATAGTTTTAAAACGCAATATTACAGTGAAATTCCACAACAAATAACGAGTTTCAAAAATAGAAATCTCACTGCGAGTTCTTGTTGAAAAATTCTCGGAAGGTAATAGTGGTACGAACCAAAGCCGTGTGGCCTTTGATAATATGCTTTCCCGAAAACCTCGAGGCATATAATTATTCAAAAACTTTAGTTGGAGATGTCTCATACAGTCCTGGAATTGAGAAAGCTAAAAACAATTCAAGGAATTTATGCTCAAAGTTAAGTACATAATATTTTCTTTCTGTTTTCGTTATTAAGTGATCTGCATAATTTTAGTGGGTATTTTATTGGACTACACGGAGAAAAATGTCATTCTAAAATACGATCATTTTATTATTAAAAACGGTTAAAAAACGGGACTGAAATTCTTATGAACAAATTAACAGTGTTTATTGGCGGGAAAATGTATAAATAATTTGTTTGCATACGTACAAAATTACGTGTACCAACAAATTATTCTTACACGTTCACGCCAATAAACATTGAAACTCTGTTAATTTTCGTTGTTTGTTTTTGGGGTGTTATGCCGTGTTGTGCTACCTCCTTCTTTAGCCGACGTTTCGGACAGCGTTGCAGTGTCCATCATCAGGGCAGATCCGACGATCTGATCCTGCCGGATCTGCCCTGATGATGGACACTGCAACGCTGTCCGAAACGTCGGCTAAAGAAGGAGGTAGCACAACACGGCATAACACCCCAAAAACAAACAACGAAAATGCTTTTGGCCGTGAAAATCTAAAAACGTATCTAACCCTCTGTTAATTTGTTCGTAAGAACTTCAGTCCCGTTTATAACCGTTTTTACGAATAAAATGATCGTATTTTAGAAAAACATTTTTCCCCGTGTATTTTGAATCGAATCAAGAATTATAGATATTTTAAATAAATAGGTAGGTACCTATGTTAGGTACCAAATTTGATTGATTGTTCGTATAATATACAAAAATAAATATTTGTAATACATATATTAAAAGTAGCTAGTTTTATAAATTATAGCCTATATGTTATTCTGATATATGAACTATATTATTGTAAAGTTTCATTAAAATCCATTCAGTAGTTTTTGCGTGAAAGAGTAACAAACACACATATATCCATACAAACTTTTGCATTTATAATATTTATTAAGTAAGAAGTAAGATTTGGTGGTGTTTATGAGTAATCCGAGTATTGTCAAAGGTATAAGGTACACTTTTACATATGCTCTACTAAAATTTTTAATTTTTCGGAGATGTCTGACTAATCAATTGGATGATCTATATATACTTACTATAGGTATATTTTTGTGTGGTCGTTTACCCACACTCTATATGCAATAACGTAAATTGAATTATTAACTAGATGTGTTATGCTTTTATCAAAATTGGTATTTATTTAACGAGGCAGTTATAGAATCCTTTATCTATTCCAACGCCTCGTAAAACCGAACCGTTCGAAAAGCCGCACCAATTTGCGCAAACGCGATGGCGTCTATAATCGATTTCCACAGCACATAAAACACAAAACAACATAACATAAAACACATAACATTAAACACAAACACATAAAAACAAATCGGTGGCATAAACTGGCGCCAATAGACAGACAGATCAGTGATGTAATTTGGGAGGCGGGTATAACAGGCACCCCTGCCAAAGGTCACCCCAAATGGTTCGCTACGTTTGGTGACTAAGCAGAGTAGCCCAGATTCTTGGAGTGAGGTTTGTCTTAGTCTTGGCGACAGATGCTTTTGCCCACCTATTTCATGGTGGACCGGATCAGGTGTGCTAGCACGGTCGCTCGATATGAAGTTTCCGACCGATTGTCGGTAACTTCTCATCGTTCCCTAGGACAACTGCAGATCAAAAAGCGAATAGGTGACAGTTCACAATAGGTTATAGTTATCCTACCGATCGTTATAGAGCAAGCGTGCTAGGGCCTCAGGAGAGACTGGTTGAGGAAGATATTTTACCTCTTTCGATTCATATGTCCGTCACTCCTGGGCACAGATTCCAACCCACCCCTCATGCATTTTCCTTCCCTGAACTTTCCTTACCCTCCATTCCCTAAAAAGACCCCGAAAGTTAGGAAAATTTGATCTGACTTGGGACATACCAGATACTTCCAGAACATTGATGATATAAAATAAGAGTAGAGTATTTTAAGCGTGTCCGTGTGCCCGACAAAACTACAATGTTTCATTTCTTTTGGTGCAATTGGTAAAACATTTTCAAAAACGAAATTCTTTTCACGCTTCTCTCTTCAGCGCATAATAGTGAAATTATTAATGTTTTCCATATTCTATTGTGTAGACCTTTAGGGGTTTTTGTGAACGGCGGTGTTTATTTCACACCTTGAGTGGATGTTAACAGTAAGCAGACAACACACTGGGATCCCACAGGGGATTGACTTGGGTACCCCGCTGTTTAACAACTTACATGACTTAAACACAATCCTATTCCGTCGAGTCAATCAATTTCAGAAAGTGGTAGAAACATAATTAAGTAAAAAAAGAGGGAGATATGGCATGGAAGCGTGCCAACGACGAGTCGTTGAGCTACGACCTAACTGATAGGACCATCGAAATTCGAAACGAAAAATAATTAATATTTTATTTTTATTTTTAACTCTTTAACTTAAGAGCGATTGACCAGCGGCTGAGAATAAAAGTTTAAAAATGCTTACAACTGTACAGGGAGGTTCCGATGAGAAAGATCGATTATTGTCCGTATCAATTTTTTTAAATTAAAAATTTAATATCGATTTATTAGTATATATTAGCTTGCTTTAATATATACCTACATTCAAGTAAGCAATAAAAATGCTAAAAACGCACGATGAAAAATTATTAAATTATTGTACTTTTTGTAAGTATTTTTTTAACATATTTTTAATGATTTTTCAATAATCTCTAAACAAAATAAATGTGTAAAAAAATGTTGTAATATTTTAGTTTGTAAGACCTTAAATAAATAGAAAAACGGAGGTATTTTCATCACAAAACACATACCTACTCGGATTTATTTTTTAATGATTTTAATTTAACTAAAATTAAAATTATGAAAAAAGTGTGTTGACTAGATTATGTATTGATTTATTTTGATAAGTTGTTCAAAATTTAAAACTTAACTTTACCAGATAAAATAACAATTTTGCATTATGTTTGTTTGTAAACAAGAGTCAATTCGTCTAGAATTTGATTTAAAAAGGACCAATTTCCAGTATTCTCCGGTAATACCCTCTTAATGAGTTGAACGTTAAATTATAATATTTTAATTAATAATACAATATTTTAATTAACTCACTCGAAAATCTGAAACAGAAAAATATACTGATACATCTGGGACTCGAACCCAGGACCTTCGGCTTTCCGGTAGTGGTAGTAGTTGGTTTCGTAGTTCTCAGTCGAAGTATGATATAGTTAAATATGACCGAACCGGAAAGGGATACATTAGCTCAGTGGTAAGAGCGTCTGCCCGCAAAGCCGAAGGTGTTCGAGTCCCAGATGTATCCGTATCTTTTTCTGATTTTTGGGTTTCAGATTTTCGATTGAGTTTCGCTAATATTATATTTATTAATTAATAATATATTTATCAGAAAGATACTAATGTCGCCAATCTGCATAAGACCTTTCAATTCAGAGGCTCCAGATGGCCCTACGTATCTAAATGATTGTAGATTGATTTGTGCATTAATGGTGAAGAGAGGTTTCAGGAAAATATTTGTCGGTGATGCCCTATGAAGACATGGTACGATCTAGTGAATGCACAATACAATACACCTTAGGACAAATAATAATCCCTAAACTTAATACTACAACAGCCCAACATCATTAGATACACATACTCAGCAACGAACTCCCTAAAGAAATCCAATCCCAGAGGAATTATGAAATTTTTAAACAAAAACTTAAAAAACATTTTACTATCAACTAGATTTAAGTATGTGTTACGATGTGCCAACTTATATTTCCACTATGTACAAAAAAAAATTCCAACTTATATTTTCTTTATGTATAAATATTTCCATTATGTTAAAAAAAAATGCCAACTTATATTTTCATTATGTATAAAAAAAATGCACGGGTGAATAGTAATTCTACATGCATGTAAATTGTAACAACTGTTAAGTATATTTAGTACCATCAACTCTGATAGTGCTCCCTCTCTAAACACGAGAATCTCTCAATTAGAGAGGTATGGTTACCACTAGTATTATATATTATATATATTTTCGTTGTTTGTTTTTGGGGTGTTATGCCGTGTAGCGCTACCTCCTTCTTTAGCCGACGTTTCGGACAGCGTTGCAGTCTCCATTATCAGGATCATCCGGATCTGCCCTGAACATATAGTTCCCTAGAAATGTAATCTATTCCGATTTGGAAGAACATTGGTGTAATTGGTCGGATCCGCCGGATCTGCCGGATCTGCCCTGATTATGGACACTGCAATGCTGTCCGAAACGTCGGCTAAAGAAGGGGGTAGCGCAAGACGGCATAACACCCCAAAAACAAACAACGAAAATACTTTTGGCCGTGAAACTCTAAAAACGTTTTATTATATAGATATATATTAAGTATTGGTTAAAAAAAAAAAAAAAAAAGATAAAATAAGAGAAGATTGTACATATATGACGATTTGATGCCGATTTGATTGTAGGACTATGGCATCCCCATTTTGTCTTGTCGTGAGAGAGAACGGATTGAAGAGGGAGAGAAGACGGTTACTTCTTAAACATCATCTCCTGTTCCTGGATCTTCTGATCTGACGACTAAACACGGTTAAAACCATTTTTGCAACGTTTTCATTCTGAGTATTAGTCTTTTACTAGAACGATGCTGATAGTATCTACCACTCTACAGTTTCTCGCGAATTAGTTTCCTCTTGCCTAGCAGTAAAGTCAATAATAACGAATTCCCGTAAATCCTTTAGATTATCGTCTTCGCGCGTGTAATAAAAAATAACATGAAGTTCTTTAACCCATTAGCCGCCGGCCCCCCGAGCCGCGTGGTCCCGGCCGCACCCAGCGGGGTCTCCCTGACCCCGCTGTATATTAGATTATGCTGTTAACCCCTCGCTACCCTGTGGACTGCGCCTTTAACTCTCAAACGATGGTGCGAAAACATTTTTTTTCATTATAGATACTTACTTCATCATAGAATATGAATAAATTTTGTAAATATCTCAGTTGTTCGTCTGTTTTTGAGGTTGGTCTCTCAAACCATGGAACTAAATCTTTTATTTTGCTTCACCACATGGAATTGTAGGAACTTAATGTACTTAATTACAAATATTAACTACTAGCTTCTGCCCACGACTTCGTCTGCGTAGGATTAGTACTTCCAGTAATCTATTTCCTTTTCCTAGGTCCCATCTACGTTTGTATCAAAATTCTTATCCTATTTATTTAAAATATCTACAATTTTTGATTCATTACAAAGTGTTAGGCGAGAACTGCAAATAAATTCACCAATTTGAATATTTTCTAAAATTATAATTTTGATTTAACAATCATTGTTTTGCAAAATGTCATTCTCAACTTTTGACATTTTCTATTAAACAATAATTATTATTTTCAATATATTGAAAATAAATAGCTAGCTTTATGAATTATAGCCTTTATGTTATTCTGATATATGGGCTATATTATTGTAAAGTTTCATTAAAATCCATTCAGTAAATTTTGCGTGAAAGAGTAACAAACACACATACATCCATACAAACTTTCGCATTTATAATATTAGTAAGAAGTAAGATATTAGTAAGATAAAGCAATCCAAACCAATCGAACAAAGCAATAAAAACAGTCGAAAAACATAAATAAAATTTAAAAAATGTCTTATAAATAAACTGTGAAGTAATTACTTTTATGATCTCAATGATCATGGAAAGTCCGAAACTTAATGAAAAACTAAGCGTCCGATCTCAAATATTGCCACTACTTAAAAATATATTATTATTGAACTCCGATAGCAACACGCCTCAATCTTAACACCATACAAAATGTATAACAACATCTCTAACAAATTATTACTTTTTGTGAAACCCACTAATTAAGAATTAAATCATCTTAGGTTGAAAAGCTTCAGATCTTTATTGAAAATGTCTTCGCAAGATTAATAAAACATAATGAAGCGATTAAAACCATCTATCAAAGATGCTTGTTATCGTTTATAGAAAGTTGCACAAGCGCGAATCACGTCTGCGCACAGTACTTATAAGTTATAACTACGCAGAGCTTAATAGTTCTAAAGGTATAATATATTTGTTGTGTGATTATTTGAAAAATAACTTATTTTAACGATTACTCTCTTCGTTAATATCGTCATTGCTGAGGATCATAACCCCCAATCCAATCCAATTTCAATGTTTATTGGCGGGAACATTAAGAATAATTTGTTGGTATACGTAATTTCGTACGTATTGTACCGCCACTAAACATTGAATCACTGTTAATTTGTTCGTAAGAACTTCAGTCCCGTTTTTAACAGTTCATTTTTCTTCGTGTAGGTACATATGTTAACATTCTTACATTTTACATATATATTCACACAGATGTAAACAATATACACTCTCTAATTATAAGCAATAAATATTCTCTTATTTCCTGTCTCTCTTACTCCAACCGAGTATGTAAAGAGGCTTCTAGTACTATCAAATTCACTCATCAAAAAATCCCCAAGCGCCTTCCTGAAAGTGTGACATTTGGTTATTGACTTTATTTCAATTGTTAAGTTATTGAAGATTTTTGGAGCAAGAAAGTTGAACTAGTTTTTGTTAATGGAATATAAAGTTGCATTGGATGGAATATCTTGAATTGTAGTTTGACTCAAAAAACAAATACCTATACAATTTAACAACTGGTAAATTAAAAAATTCCGGTTAGGCATTCCAAAATAAATTTTCAACTCAATTACCTATCTAGAATGGTAATTATAATGTTAAATTTCCCAATGGTCTATAGCACTGGGAAATGAAACTGTTACACGCTTCCAAATCGAGTATCATAATTTTCTCATTCCAATCAGAATCCAATTACAGTTCGCTGTGTGCGATATGGATTCCGATAATATATTTCATTAATAATAAATGCTGGCAACTAGTTAAGCCTTACTCCGGGATAGCACCGTCCGTGGCCGAGTGGTAAGACACTTGACTCCCAATCGGAAGGTTGCGGGTTCGAACCCGGCGTGCGCAAATAAATTTTATTTGATTAATTTGTGTTATTTCACAATTAATTAATAAAAATAATATATACTATATTTGCGGCACGTTCCAGAGTGGAAGATACTCTCAGTATCGCCCTGGTGTAAGACCACCATTCAGAATTGAAACGTTGCTTAATAATGGCTTTAGCCGTGTTTAGTGACTAGATCTGAATAGCCAGGTACTTTCCCGCCTTCCTCTTCCCTCATCTCCTTCCCTTCCCCACATACCTTCAGCCTCACAACATACTCCAATTGGGGATGCCATAGTCTCACTGGCTCCAGAAGGGAGCAGTTGGGACTCTTGTGAAGTTTCTCTATAAAAAAAAAATAAATAAAAAAATATAAAAAAAAAGCATGCATTTAGCTGAAAGCCATCATTATTGCAGTAAATCCCTGGAATCAGTGCTGGATGCGGACGTAGGGCCAAACTTAAGAGGATACCCGGCGTAGATTTTTCCATACAAACGTATTCCCTATTTATCTCTCTGGATTTTAACCCTAGAGAAAATATTGTTTTTGCATAAAATAGATATCAACTACTAGCGTGTCGGTAGTTTTTGTTTTTTTTTGATAAGTTACTTTTTATAGAAGTTATGACCTTCCAAAAATCAATAAAATTGACTGGTTTAAACGCCGTCAAAAGATGTTCAGTATACAAACCAGACAATGTTTTTTTAAAAAAAGCAAAACGTACAGACATAGAATAGTTTTTTTTTATGTAGTTGGTAAAAAAAAAATTAAAAATCAGTCCACTTTTGGAGGAGAAAAGTGGGGAATACAAAACCTCCATTTTAGTTAGGTGTCAGTGCATTGTCCCTTTCGGGAATACAAAACCTCCATTTTAGTTAGGTGTCAGTGCATTGTCCCTTTCGCTCAATATCCGGTGGAGTAAGAGCAACAGTGACAGCAATATTTTAGTAAAATCTATTTCTGCACCACCGGGTATCATCTTAACCACTGGAGCGACAGAGCAATTAAAATATTTTTTCTCGGATTGCTAAAGGAAATTTTTCCGCCCACATTAAAAAAATCATTCCTCCGAATTTGAATATGGAGACATACAAACTGATTATAGTTCTATGTAGCCAATGAATTCCTCTATCTTTTGTCTATTATCACATATTTGTATTATTTATAAAAAAATATATAATTAAATCTTTAACCTTAAAACATTTTAAAGAATCTAGAGAATAATCTTATCTTGTTATATTTTGAATAAACAATATATTATATGGTCGTTTTAATAAATAAAAAATAAATTAAATTTGTTACATTTTGGCAACAAAGCAATCTGAGGTTTTGGAAATAGTGCCATAATGTGGCAAAAATCGCTCGAGTGGCTAAGTCTGAAAATTCCGATTTTCTACCGATTTATGACGTATCCTTGAACACTTTACGTTTATAAGTTCTAAAAAAATATATTATGATACCCGGCATGCGTTGCAATGCCAATTAAATAAATAAATTGTTTCTCACATCGTGTCATTTCCCATTCGTCCCCGTTCCCCTTCCTCTTCCCCACTCGCGTCCCCTTCACCTCCCGGGTTCCCCATTCACCTTCCCGCATTCTCCCTCCCTCTTCCGCTCTCCTTTTTCTCACGAACCCCCCCCCCCCCCCCCCTCCTCACGCATTCTGCATCCGCTTTCTTCGCTTTCCCCTTCCCTTTCCCCTCCCCTCCCGCGAAGCCCCCCTCACAATTCCCCAATCGAATTTCCCGCATACTCCTCCTCCCAGCCTTTTTTTTCCTAGCCGCATAAAATACACCCATTTTTCCAACAACTCGCATGACCTATTTAATTTTTTTATGCAAATTTCATCATGCCAGAGCTCACCAGAATAGATAAAGAAGTATTCACGGGCATGTTCACAACAATTCAAAGAAATTTAATAGCTATCAGATGAAATTTGAATCGCAATCGTATGAATAGTATAGGAAATAATTTCATAACGTCAGAGCTCACTATCCCGGTATGCGCACATCATATTTACTTAAGTGGCAACGCATGCCGGGTATCAGCTAGTTACCAATATAAATGAGTACATACCTATTGCTTATTTTCAATAATTACTCACAGATATCCCAAAAACAGAACACAAAACAATCACTTCTTCCCAATGAAATAAAACAAAATCACTTCCAATCAGGTATCTGTTATAAAAAAAAATAACCTATAACTTCTAAATAAAGGGCACAAAGAAACCGCGAACGGCAAACTACACAACAATAGAAACTCAGTCAGTCTGTTTGTTTGGGAAAAGACTCGGTCCGTGTAAAGCGGACTGGACCCCATGTGGTTGGGGCCCATTAGACCTGCCGTCAATAGCCTCGCCGAAAGCTATGGAACGAAGCACAACGTAATCAAAAATTATCCAATAAACCCTTAGCTGTATAATTAATTTGGTGTTATTGCAATGGGTTTGTTACTACGATTCAGGGTTTCAACAATTATGTGAGTTTCCACTAGACTTTGTAGATTTTAATATTTAGGTTAAGTTAGGTTAGCTTAGTGTAATATATCCAACTAGCTGACCAGGCAAACTTCGTACCGCCTCAGAATCAATAAATGTTGTGTTTAATTTATTAGCCGAAATAAATTAAGTTTTTATTTAGTAAAAATAAATACTCTAAGTTCAAAAAATGAAATTGAACTGTTGAGTAAGCACGAAATGTTCGGCACATTACACCAATGACAGTTCGAATTGATTTCAATTCAAATTATGTCGACCAACGCACATTATTTGAAAAGCCGGTCCATACAAAATATATTTAAAAAATTATTTTATTCATAATTATTTTTCCCGTAATTTTTTCCGATGTTTAAATAGTTATTCTGTTAATCGGGACTGAGACAAATCCAACAAATCAAAGATCATAAAAATCGGTGCAGCCGTTCTTGAGTTATAAATGGTGTACCTAAACCAACTTTGTTTTATATATAAAGAAGATGTTCTCTTTTTTCATTATTTTTAAGTATACTGGAACTAGTATTCTCCAGTGGTTGCTTATTGAAGTACTTAGGTTCTTTGAATCACAGTGACTGTTCATTGACGTATCGTATCGTATACACAACTTTATCAAATATTATCCAATTAACCCTTAGCTGTGTAACTAATTTGGTGTTATTGCAATGGGTTTGTTACTACGATTCAGGGCTTCAACAATTATGTGAAGATTCTACAAAGTTCGTGAATTTTAATATTAGGTTGGGTTAGGTTAGGATAGTGCGTTTCACAGATATTCAAATGTAACCTTGTCATCGAATGGACGCTGACTCTTGACATAACCCGACTCAATTCACTTGATCGTGTCTTGTCTTCATCGAACGTTCCCGACCGACTTATTTTATCATAAAACTATAGTAGGTAATCTCCAATTTGGGAGGCGGATATGGGTGTACCTCCATCCCAGGAACCATTTATTGGATAACCAATACCTCTGCTATAGGTCACCCAAAGGGGTTCGCAAAGTTTGGTGACTTAGCAGGGGTGCCCGGGTTTATGAAATAAGGTTTGTCTGGGTCCTGGCGGCAGTTAAACCCACCTACCTAATACTGCGTGGCGGACAGGATCGAATAAGATCGGTTGACAGAGAGATCTAACCGAGACCTCTACCACCAGACTCTTTCACCGCAGTGGGAGGGATGAATACATACGTCCATCACTCCTAGACACGTTGATCCCCAGATTCCTACACATACCCTCATACCTTTTTCCTTCTCAGAACTTCCTCTCCTTCCTTTCTCTAAAATCCTCCACACAGAATCCCCAAAGATAGCATAGGCCCTAAAGAAGAAAAATCCTGTGTGGAGCTAATGCAAAAAAAAAGAGGTTTGAAGAAGGTTAATATGCTTTACTGGATAGGAATAAGGAAAGTTTTACATACTCTTCAACTAAGCTCTTGACATGACCTGACTCAATTCACTTGATCGTGTCATGCCTTCATCTAGCGTCTTTTACTTCATCTATCATAATACCATATTAATAATTAAAATTTATCACATTCATAACTTTATGGAAATTCAAAATAAATTTTCTTTCGGTCAAAGAAATTATTTGTGTCAGTCTACACTTATATTTAAAATCCTTCCAGAACACATATTAAGACATCTTGTGCATTTTTTGAAAAATATTAAATTATCTGTGTTAAAATTGCCATCAATTGGTTCATCTGTTGTTTGTCCTTTGTTGTTTTATCAATAGGTACCTAAATATTTTTTGTTCTATTTTTACTACTTTATAAACTAATTATCCTCAAAACAGGCTTGTCCTAGTGAGGTTCATATTAAAATGTGAACAATAATACCTACCATGTAAAGAAACAATAAATAAATTAATAAATAAAAAATTAAATTAAAAATTAAAAAATAATAATAAATAAATAAAAAAATAATAATTAAAAAATATTATTAAATATTATAAATATTACCATTTGTTATTTAGGCTACTGGCATTAGCTCTCTCATTAAAAATTTAGGCATATTAGATTTGTCAAAGAATTTGTGTATAAAAATGCAAAAATCAGTCATTTTAAATACATGTAGGATTACGAAAGATTTTTTAAATATTTATATTGAGGGATCTGTCGGATTTATCGGTCAAATTAGGAATTCCACAGAGCCGAACCCTCTGATATGAAAATATCTGGAGTCGGTGAATTATTTTCCCATTTAATAGTTTGGTAGATTAACGTGTTGTTCTTGTATTGTTTTGTATTAATTATACTTATATAATACACTTGCATAACATGGATTTACTAGATGATCATTTATGTGGAAAATCTGGTGCGTAAAATATATATATATTATAAATAATATTATATCCGCGTTATAAAATTCTATAAACACTTGAAATATTATGTATCATTAAAAATGCGGTTTTTTAAACCTAAGAAATCCATTATTGCGTCATAAACTGATTTTTTAACAATAAATAATAATGATTTAAGTTCTCTAACGACATTTTCTAAGAAGACTGTTTTAATAAAAGTGTCCATCCCATTGTGGCGTGGTGCCATTATGGCCAATAAACCATGTAATTACAAAAGGTGAACTGATCTAACCCTGTTATTAGGGAATCCAAATAAAATGTATAATGGGACCAATTATGGTAACATTCTGGGATCTCGGGGTTAGGAATATAGAGCCTTCAAGAGACCCTTTTCGGAGACATAGAAATTAAATGGCAACATTTTTAAACACATTATAATTACTTATATCGGTTTTTAAAAACAGAATTTGGTCTCTGCGTGAGAATTTTTTTTGACATGTTAACATTTTTGTAAGTTTTTAGTCATTAGATATGAAATTAAACAATTTTTTTCACTTTGTTCCGCTTTGTTCCAAAAAAAAAAAAAAATTGTTTAATTGTCAACAGTTAAAAAACTAGACTCATTTTTAGTCATTATTTTTTTAAGAGTCCAAAAACAATTGAGTAGCGACTCGTTACATGATGATCACATACAATATGTTAATACTAGCGCAGACCCGTGAGAAATCACGGGATAGTAATATTCGTATTCTTTTTTTAAAGAAAGACAAACATTCCCGGGTTACGAATAACCCAACAACATTTGAAAAACTCCTACTACCACCACACCAAGCGGAAGATGCTGCTTGTGTTGTGATGGAGGACTTTGCCAGCCGAGGAATCGAACACGGAACGCCTGGGTGGGACCCAAACGCGATGCCTACTCAACCACTGACCGGTATATGATATTAGTATAAACGCTACATCCCTGCCATATGTCACCCCAAGTGGTTCGCTATTTGGCGACTTAGCAGGAATGCCTGGATTCATGGGATGAGGTTTATCAAGGTCTTGGAGGCGGATTCGTTTGCCCATCACACATTTGACACATTTTGAACTCTCCAGCCGGAGTCTCTTGACCCATCGCCTTGAACATCAGTGGGATGGATGGATTTATACGTCCATCACTCCTGGACAGATTGACCTCTAGATTCCTACCCACCTCTCTTAGCTTTTTCCTTCCCAGAACTTGCTCTCCTACCTCTCGATAAAAAAGATCCTTCACGCATCCCCAAATATGACACAGGAACTGAGGGAATATTTTTCCTCAGGGCCTTTGGTGTGGAAGTAAAAAAAAAAACACCCGTGAAAAATCACGGGATAGTCAACCTAAATTTTAAGTTTAGACGTGTGAAAGCACTATGAAACCATAATAATTATATTGAACAATGTGTACCTGATCACTATCAAAATAACACAACAATAAAAAGACTTAACTTTCCGGAAACTATAGAACACATTATATCAGGATGTTCTATATCAGCGCCGTCTGAGTATACATTTAGGCACAATCAGGTTTTAAAAATAATTCACCAAAGTTTGGTAATTAAACATAACTTGATTGACTGTCATAATATAGTACCATATTATGAATACGAACCAAATTCATTTTTAGAAAATAATTTCTTTAAAATTTACTATGATAAAACTATACTAACAGACAGACCAATTGGTCATAATAGACCTGATATAGTTTTACATGACAAAATTTTAAAAATAACTTATATTATTGATGTAGCTATTCCAAATTCCTGTAATATTAAAAAATCTGTTTCTGAAAAAATAAGAAAGTATACAGATTTAGGAAATGAAATTAAAAGAATTTGGCATTCTCAGACTATAAAAATATTACCTTTTGTTATTTCGGCTACTGGCATTATACCTAGCTCTCTTATTAAAAATTTAGTCATATTAGATTTGTCAAAGAATTTGTATATAAAAATGCAAAAATCAGTCATTTTAAATACATGTAGAATTACGAAAGATTTTTTTAATATTTATATTGAGGGATCAGTAGGATTTATCGGTCAAATTAGGAATTCCACAGAGCCGAACCCTCAGATATGAAAATATCTGGAGACGGTGAATTATATTCCCATTTAATAGTTTGGTAGATTAACGTGTTGTTCTTGTATTGTTTTGTATTAATTATACTTATATAATACACTTGCATAACGTGGATTTACTAGATGATTATTTATATGGAAAAGTGTATGAAAGGAAAAACTATTCCCATAGGAAAAACTAAACCCGTTCCTGAAAATCTGGTGATAAAATAATGACGAAATAGCTGTCACCGAAATAGTAAAAGCGCCAAAGGTGAAAGAAATAATAAATCAAAATATCAAAATTAAATGCTTGTAGTAAATGATTACACCATTTTATTAAACGTTACGTGTAGGGGTAATTTATTTGGAGGTCAACATTGGGGTCAGAAATAATAATAATTTGAGAGCTTAGCGCCTACGCTTTTTATTTCAATGTTTTGGATACATACGATTAGTACGTTTGAAAAAAATTGGTTCCCGAAGTGACATTAAAATATACTAGATGGTCCTTTCGCTAGGAAGCAGATTGAATCCATCCGAAAAGTATATTTTGAACGTGTCCGTTTGCCAAAAATAGTCTCATTTATTCATTCTTTTAACCAAAATTACCGTACCTAGAAGTATTTATTTTTTTCTGGAGCGTCTATGCAAACATTAAAATTAAAAAAATAAAGTGTTTCTCTCTCTCTATTTAAATCATAATATATCTTACTGTAATACAAAATTAGATGGCATGAGTTTTAAGTTAATTGATGTCATCTTTGGGGAAGCGGTATTGAAGGTCTGTTTGATGGAAGGAAGAAGTGATCCTAGGTCTTTAAAAGGAAACCGGGGGACGTTTTGTCCATACAAATGTATTGCCCGATTTCCTCCCTGGATTTTGACACTACTGCAAATATTTGTTTTAATATAATATGGATGTCGACCACTAGCTTGTTAGTTACATTATACAGGATTTAGGACCATTCAAAATCGTTAAAATTGCCTGGCCTAAACGCTATCAAGAGAGGTTCAGTGTACAAACTAGACAATGTATTTTGTTTAAAAATCAAAACGTAGAGACGTATAGTTTTTTATTCTCATACGGTTAGTAAAAATCATAAAAATGGGTACAGTTTTCGAGGAGAAAAATCGGGAATACTTCGATTTTGATGTATTATCAGCCTGGGGTGCAGTTTTCCCTTTCGCTCAGTATTCGAGGGAGTAAGTACGACAGCGACAAGAACAGCTTGAAAGTTATACCTATTGTTCAAATTTCTCGGGATCGGGTTTCCTCTTAAAAAACCCAAATTGTAGGAAAGAGGAAACCATAACAAGAACTAGTTGTAGAAGCGACCCGTTTTCATGTGATGTCAACCGTGTACAAATGTTGAGCGCGTTTTTGGCATGTTTTCCGAATATATTTCACTTTCAAATTAAACTGGCGACCTCGATTTTTTTTAAATGATAGTTATTGATCACATTTCTTGTCGTAAGACAATTCTACTCCTAAGCCCCAGTCAGGTCAACTAATTTGATTTTCCTGAGGTAAGTAGTAAGGTAAAATTGAGCTTACTTGGGACACACATGCCCACAACATACTTCTATCGGTTTGTCTCTCAGGTGATTCTAATTTAGATACCTAGGTGTCACCCAGTGAACACGTGCTCAATAGATTTCTTTGCTGTGATTATTTCTCCAGTGAGGACCCATCTAGGCAAATCTTTACCATAGTTTCATACGAATTAGCGTTACCACATCATTAAAATTTAGAAACATTTAATATGAATGGATCAATTCTTGGTAAAAATGGATACCTAACGTTTTAAAAACCGGATGCAACTCTTTGTTTTCTGTAAATTTACCGTCTTGTAGAAAATTATCGAAAACCCAAATGAATGGGTTATTCATTTGTTGCGGCTTCGCCAAACAGACGTGTTGTAATTTTGTGATCCTCGAGACGCTGAGGCTGCAACCGGTCGGCTGCGCTGACTCGGCACATATTCCACGATATTTTCCAAAACTTTCAATATTAAATGTGAACCTAACATAACTTTCCATGTTACTAATTGTTATGTTCTGCTTATTTGTGTCTTGGCTCACTAGCCCACGATATCTACTAAGTAATAACAACGTAAGTTCGTTTTACTGTTTACTGCAAAGGATCGTAAAGACAATGGTATTGTACGTAACGTCTGATCACAGGTATGTTCTATTTAGGTCTGCCCGGCCGCGACGCGCTCCGACCGCGACTGCCTGCCAATGTGCTCATTCGGGAATCTCGGCTGTACCGATCATTCCCGAATGAACGTGATTTTTTAAATAGTTACACGATTATAGTAATACACTACACTAATCTTATCTTACTAATATTATAAACGCGAAAGTTTTTATGGATGTATGTGTGTTTGTTACTCTTTCACGCAAAAACTACTGAATGGATTTTAATGAAACTTTACAATAATATTTCTCATATATCAGAATAACATAAAGGCTATAATTTATAATGCTAGCTATTTTCCATATATTACAATGAATAATTATTGCTTATTAGAAAATGTCAAAATTTAAGAATGACATTTTGCAAAACAATGATTGATAAATCAAAATTCTATTTTAGAAAATATTTAAATTAGTGAATTTATTGTTTTTAAAGTACTCGCCTAATACTTTGAATCGAATCAAGAATTATAGATATTTTAAATAAATAGGTTAAGAATTTTGGTGTAAACGTAGAAAGGACGTAGGAAAATAAAATAGGCTATTCGAAGTACCTGCGCGGACGAAGTCGCGGGCATAAGTTAGTTCAAAAATTATATTAAAGTGTTTTCAGCACACGCTCAACCATTTTTATGCTAGACTTAATTTTCGGAGCCATTTGGACTATGAAAATCATTTGGGATAAATTTGTACCGATGAACACTGGTTAAAGTACGTCAAATAGGTTCCTTAACACTTTCTAATCACCTTTAATCTAAGCTACCTGTTACTTACATTATTATCTGGCTTATTTAAAATGCCTTTGATGTAATATTCTCAAAACTGGTGCTGTAAAAATTAAATAAGTATTTTTATTCGTATTCGGTTTACGGTTGCCATAGCCTCACTGGCTCCAGATGGTTGGGAGCAGTTGGTATACTTGTACGTTATGTACACACCCACTAAGCTAATTTTGCCTTAAATTAATTTACACCTTTGCGTTTCCAAAATAATGTTTTCCTCATGGTTTAGTTAAATAAATCTTTGCAAAAATTAATAGGGGAAAACCTTAACCACTCGAGCGCTTTTTGCCACATTATGGCACTATTTGCAAAACCACGGATTGCTTTGTTGCCAAAATGTAGCAAATTTACAAAAAAAAAAATTTTTAAAACGACTATATAATATATTGTACATTCAAAATATAACAAAATAAATATTCTTTAGATTGTTTAAAAAGTTTTAAGATTAAAGATTTAATTATATATTTTTTATAAATCCTACAAATATGTGATAATAGAAAAAAGATAGGGGAATTCATTGGCTATATATAACTATAATCAGTTTGTATGTCTCCATATTCAAATTCAGAGGTATGATTTTTTTAAGGTGGGCGGAAAAATTTCCTTTGGCAATTCAAGAAAAAATATTGCAAAAGTGGGTAACAATATTGTTACTGTATGGGAATAACATAGAAATAGTGTTAAAAACCATTAAATTCAGAATCACATAAAAAAAATTAAATGGACAATTAAAAACAACCTTTTATGGCCAACCATAATTCCAATCGGGGTATTTAAAAAAGAACATAAAAGGCGGCAAACAAACATAATTTGACGGTAAAAGGCACCCCGCTGGGAGGTCACTTTCCAAATTCAAAAATTCAAAATCTTAGAACTTCTGAATGGAAGGAACCGTATTGTTTTTGAAATGCTTATTAATGAATGAATAAATTATAAATATTGTGAATGGATGTTTTTTTTTTAAAGGATGAATATTAACGAAGGTATATATATTTTTAAAATAAGATGCATATAAATCAACGAGTCATTTTAATTGCTTCCTTCTTTAAATGAAATATGAGATTTATCGGCAAAAAAGACGGATAAACTGGTAAATATATAGCGCAGAAATATATGGCTGAGAGGAGAAGTTTGGAAGGCGGTTATGGGTATCGTCGCCCCGGGAACCATTTATTTGATGAAATACACCTCTGCTATAAGTCATACCATGTAGTTCGCTACGTTTGGTGACTTAGCAGTAGTGCTCGGGTGCATGGAGTGAGGTTTGTCCGGGTGCCAGAAGACAGGACACTCTCTCGGAACATAGTCTTGCACCGCAGTGGGAGGGATGGATTTGCATGTCCGTCACACCTGGAGATACTGACCTCAAGATTTCTACCCACTCCTAACATTTTTTTCTTCTCAGAATTTTATATTCTACCATTCCTTAAAAGAGCCACTACACAGCATCCCCAAAAATTACATTTTTATGCATTTTACCTATATTTTGACGATATAAGGCACACTATGAATAAACACATTTCTTATGGGTTACTCTTAATTCAGGTACATAAAAAAGCATAAAACTCCTAATTCGTTTCAGTGGTTAATTATATAGTATCTACCGGTCTACTAAAAATGACCGTAGCGTGAAACTATTTATAGCTTTAAATAAGCAATTTAAAAAATATAAAGCGCACATCCCGTAGAAAAGTGTCGTAAGTAAGTCATTTTTTTTTTATTAAATGAAACAATATATCTTAGTTACAACCACTGATTTATTTAGTTACACGCCGACCGGTTTCGGAACAACCGTTCCTTCTTCAGGGCAAACATATAAAAACATTTTTTTTTATTTTATATAAATATTACATATCAAACATTTTTTTTTATTTTACGTTTCATCTTTGAAAAGTAAACTGACTGTGATTATCTGTGCACCACGAAAACCGTATTTAAGTTAGATCAATCGATCTCCGCAAGTTGTCGCTAGTATCTCTTTTCGACGGGACCGCTTGTTCGTCATTCATTCATTTATTTTAGCTCTCCTTTTAAATCAACTTTTTGACTTCTTAGGGATATGCGATACATACAGGGTGTCCGGGGGTAAAGTGTATTAACTTCGGGAGGTGATTCTAGGATGATGGTAGGAGTAAAAAAGATTAACATTTTTTTTTGAAATTACAACATTTTTTCTCATAAAAAAAGACATAGGTTATTAAAACCTATTAAAAATCCTTAGTGTAAGGCACAATCTTACCCGATAAATTTGCTGCGATCCTGCCGGACGCGATTGTGGCTATGTTGGATCGAGCGCCCTTGAGGTGATTTTTCACAATAACGGCGCTATACAAGTCATCCAAACATTATAATTATTAATATTGTGACTGCCCAGTATCGTAACAGCGGAAAATAATATAGGGCCGGCCGCACACGCCGGACTAGTTTTATCTTTTTCAAAAAGTACCCCTAAAAGTTGGAATTTCAAAAAAAAAAAAAATTATTACTTATACATGTAAAATCACCTTCCGGAGTTCGTGCACTTTACCCCCGGACAATATATAGGTATATTTGCTTCTAAGGCCTAGTTTTAAGTCAACTTGTATCAAATCTATTCGAATTCGGTCCGTAATAATAAAAGAGATTTACTCAACAGTAGTCATAATGCATAGCACGCATATTATATCAACTTTTGAATAATGCATGATGGCATTCGCAAAATAAAATAAGACCGTAGCACAAATACAGTTCGAGTTTCGAGCTTGGTGAGGTTGGCTTGGTTAGGTTGGCACCATGATAACAGCAATTGAGCAACGCGTCTGCCAACAGAACGACAAGATAATGGCACCCTTACGGCACCACCAACCTAACAACCAGCCACCCTGTAATCTAACCGAATATTGTTACAGGGTTATGTGGAATTTGGTAATGGTATTGCGGTTGAAAAAGGTACTCCATTTTGTTCTGTAAGGAAATAAAGGTATTTCCAAAGGTATGACAGAGACAAACTAAATATTATTAAGACAGCATGTAGATATAGTATATAGCATATATTATGACTGTTGTTTTCTCGACCTTCTGGAGATCTACACG
Source organism: Limnephilus auricula (assembly GCA_951813805.1). NCBI lineage: Eukaryota > Metazoa > Arthropoda > Insecta > Trichoptera > Limnephilidae > Limnephilus > Limnephilus auricula. The sequence goes on along the minus strand of OX638412.1, from coordinate 12,675,763 downwards.
GTGAAAAATGTTATTCTAAAATACGATAATTTTACTCGTAAAAACGGTTAAAAACAGGAATGAAGTTCTTACGAACAAATTAACAGGGTTTCAATGTTTATTCTTACATGTTCCCGCTAATAAACAATGAAACCCTGTTAATTTGTTCGTAAGAACTTCATTCCTGTTTTTAACCGTTTTTACGAGTAAAATGATCGTATTTTAGAATAACATTCTTACATGTTCCCGCCAATAAACATTGAAACCCTGATAATTTGTTCGTAAGAACTTCAGTCCCGTTTTTACGAGTAAAATGATCGTATTGGCGGGAACATGTAAGCATAAACATTGAAACCCTGTTAATTTGTTCGTAAGAACTACAGTCCCGTTTTTAACCGTTTTTACGAGTAAAATGATCGTATTTTAGAATAACATTTTCTCCGTGTAGCAATACGATGTTGACTAAATCCATCATTGGTGGTCAGTTATCAATAATTGCGAGCACGGTCATCAATTGGTAATTGATTTTCCGACTGACGATCGATAAATTTTATTTCGGCCTACATAATATCAGATAAGTTTTGGTTAAGTGTCAATATACGCATATATTTGGATAATGTTGTTCGTTGTGATGGCTGGCTTATTAATGAATGGAGGTGAACTAACGAAGCTTTTAGAATTGAAAGAAGTCGTCTACACGATCCATAGACTTAAATAATTCATTTAAGACGCGACTAATTTATTCCGTTTAATCTTTGAGTAACGAATGAGGTTGAAAGATGACTAAAGACCTCATTAGCTAATTAACTCCAGTTTAGTGTCAAAAAGTAAATACGGTCTGCCAATGTATATTTAGGTTAGTATTTCAATTCAATTGCCAATTTATTGAAATTTATCCATAATTGTTTGGAGTTCTTCAATTCTTAGGAAACACCTCCAGTGTTGCAAGCGTATATCAATTTTTTATTCTCTGTCAAAATCGGTTCGACTGTCAACAGTGATTTTATATCGATATATAATCTCCTTCCCCTCCCCACTACCTTCAGCCTCCCAATATAACCCAAATTGGGAATGCCCTATTCTCACAGTTTGCAGACGGTTGGAAGCAGTTGGTATCTACTAACGCAAAAATAAAATTTATCCCGGACATACATGATTTTACCACACATACGCCTCAGGCCTCGGGAATCTCAATTCTACAGCATTCAGCCTGCATTCATCCTTCCACGCCTTTCGGTCACACGACAGGATTGGTATAAGTTCCTACCTAATTAATGTGTAACTAAGTGAAAAACGTTCCTTTTTAATTAAAATAATATTTTTTTATATCATCTGGTCATCTTTGGAATGTTTTCGATACTCATGTCCTTGCGTGAATAATTTTTTTCTAGTATTTACAAGTCAAATTCAAACTTACAAAACTGTTTCTCTTTATTTACTAGTAGCTGACCCGGCAAACTTCATATCGCCCCAGAATCAATAAATGTTGTGTTAAATTTATAAGCTGAAATAAATTAAGTTTTTATTAAGTTAAAATAAATAGGTACCTACTCTAAGTTTAAAAAATGAAATTGAGCTGTTGACTAAGCATGAAATGTTCGGCACACTATATCATTGACAGTTCGAATTGATTCAAATTATGTCGACCAACGCACATTATTTGAAAAGCCGTTCCATACAAAATATATGAAAAAAATCATTTTCTTTTTTAATATTATATTTATTTTTCCCGTGATTTTTTCCGATGTTTTAATAGTTATTCTGTTAATCGGGACGGAGACAAATCCAACAAATCAAAGATCATAAAAATCGGTTCAGCCGTTCTTGAGTTATAAATGGTGTAACTAACCCGACTTTGTTTTATTTATTAAGATTTATTGAAGTGAACATCTTTCTGCAACCGTTCGTCTGCACATTCAGTACTTTAAAAATAAGAATGACACAAGATGGGTGCAGGAATTATACAGTAGGACTGTAATTGTGGGTGCCCGGCCAATACAATTGTCTTTACGGCCCATAATTGATTGGCTACCGTTGTTTCAAATTCTCTTTGATATAAAACCCACCCAATTTCGAAATACAGAAGGCAGACCCTTTCCAATACCTGTACTCCTGGTGGAATTTGATCACATATTTACCACGTAAACTGAATTGATGAAAATTCATTTTCTAAATAAGTTTCTTGAAATTAATTCCTTCTTAATAATACAATTTGGGAGGCTGGTACGGGTGCCGCCACTCCGGATTTAATGGATAGCTAATACCCAAGCCGTACACGGAGAAAAATGTTATTCTAAAATACGATCATTTTATTCGTAAAAACGGAACTGAAGTTCTTTATCAAGAAGAATTTTTCATATAAAACACAAATTTGGATTTGTGGCAAAAATACTCAACCAAACCGAATAATATTACAATCAACTGAGATAAAACAAATTTTAAATTAAAAAACTTATATATAATTGCCAAAATTGCCTAAAAATTATGGGAAAAGAGTTCTTTAACCACTCGAGCGCTTTTTGCGACAATATGGCACTATTGCCACAACCACGGATCGCTTTGTTGCCAAAATATGACAAATTTTTATTTTTTTATTAGAGCTACTATATAATGTATTAATTCTACATTCAAAATATGACCAAATAAATATTTTCTAGATGCTTTAAAATGTTTTGATGTTAACGATTTAATAATATTTTTGTAATAAATCCTACGAATATGTGATATTAGACAAAAAGATGGTGAATTCATTGGCTATATAGAACTATAATCAGTTTGTATGTTTCCATATCCAAATGCGGAGGTATGATTTTTTTTAATTTGTGCGGAAAAATTTCCTTTAGCAATCCGAGAAAAAAGATTTAAATTGCTCTATCGCTCCAGTGGTTATTAGCCCGTTTTTAATAATTTCAAATTTACCGTTTAAATTGTATCATGTTATTCCATAAAATTTTGTCTTTATGTCCCTGCTGACAACTACATACATAAGTAGTTTAGCGGATTTAAATGTGATAAATAATAAAAATTAAAAATGAAAACACAAAGAAATAAAGTAACACATATCCGAGCTAGATATTTACTACACCTTTTGTTTAAACACATAGTTTTTCAGTTTTTGAGTATTCATTATTGTGGACTCAAATCTAATAAATTTAAGTTTTGTATGAAAAAGGCTGCGCAGCCATTTCCCTCAATTAAAGAAGTTATATTTTCAATAAATTTTTACTTTTCCTTTTTCATATACACAATTGTTTTTCTCTAAACTAAATTCAGGCCTTATTCAGATGAGGGGCAATAAGGCCGCAGTGTGACCGTGCGTGAGACGTGATTGTCACTCGGCTCAATTATTATCTACCCTCGTGCGACACGCAATATCGGACTATACCTGGAAAGGGTGAATTAGTAACAAATTATTGTGTCTCCTTTAATAAAACATGCGTCTGGCGTATTGATTCGAGAGAGCTGCTTTGTTGAAACCTTTGGAATTACCTGCCAATCACATGAGTTGCTGCGTTTGTTATGTTAGCAGTATGATAACGGTCTCCAGATGTATCGTATACGATACTTTAATACTGAACTTAAATGTAAAAATATAAATAAAATTTAAATAATCTAAATGTCAAACTATATGTCGGAATTTAACGAATGTATTGCTTGCACACTGCATGTTCAAAACGTGTTATTTGATTTCAGAAAAGAAAATTTCTGTGAAACAAAAAATCAGGTTCTGTGAAAGTTCTGATATTATTCAGATATAATAACAGAACTTGAATACATCTTTCACAGAACACCGATAATTAATTTTAAATATGATGAATTCTTCAAATTGTAAAATTATTTTTTAGATTCTAAAAAGGTTCTAATCATGTTCTGTTATCATAGCATTTTGGCGAGTTGTTAAACACAACCGAATTGAATATTTGTAAAACTTGAAAATTAACTTAAACTTAAATTAGATGAATAGTTCAAATTCTGTGAACCCGTCCTAATTTCGGTTGTCTGTGCAGGAATTTTCGTCCTGGGGAGATCTGGCCCCCTAGCACACTCGATGGATAAAGGTTGATATGTCAATTGCAGGTGAAAAAATGTAATATGCGGTAACTGTTGAATGAAACACTAGGTATATATTGAATCATTTGGCGGGTAGGAGGTAACCCGCCGTAGCTTAATGGTAGAGCTCCTGACCGGCAATCAGAGGGGTGCGGGTTCGAGTCCCCCGTCGGCGACATGTATCTTTTCTTGGGAGATTTTTTCAATATGGATGAGTGTTTCAGGCTTATAATTATTGCTTATAATATTTGTTACCCTCTGTGCTAAATAACTGTTTCGATCAGACATATTCTTAGAAGGTTTGAACCTCCTGCATATCCAACACTAAACTGTTCCACAATTTCTTCAGTCAGTCAACCCCTAAGAGTATTGATATTAGAGAGACGGCATGTGAAGTGTGCCCGCGCGCTCCAAGTGTGCCTTTTCGAGAATTTTACCCACACGGCTTACATTGGCTGCTGGTTTTTGGTCGTTTAATACGTTCCGACAGCAGCCATTTTACATGGTGACAGCCACACTTGGAGCGCGTGGGCACACTTCACATGCCGTCTCTCTAATATCGATACTCTTAGGTCAACCCCAATACATTATAATTATAATCTTTCCTAAATACCAGACTGGGAACGAAGAGACTTACCAATGAATCAATTCAGGAATCTACCAAGTTACGTACAAATTACACCACAAATCTCAACTGATGTATATAGAGATTACAAGACTACATGTTGCTCTACGTTCTTGCTTATTAACACTCGATAATCACTGGTTTGGTGGGAGCCATTGGTTAATTGTTTGGTGATAATTATATTTTACGACAGGAGGTGATTATACTTGGAGATAGCTATTTTTATGCCAGTTGATACACGGAGAAAAATGTTATTCTAAAATACGATCATTTTATTCGTAAAAACGGTTAAAAACGGGATTGAAGTTCTTACGAACAAATTAACAGGGTTTCAATGTATATTGGCGGAAACAAGTAAGAATAATTTGTTGGTATACGAACGGCATTTCGTACGTGTACTTATAAATTATTCTTACATTTTCCCGCCAATAAACATTGAAATACTGTTAATTTGTTCGTAAGAACTTCAGTCCCTTTTTTAACCATTTTTAAGAATAAAATGATCGTATTTTAGAATAACATTTTTCTCCGTGTACAAGAGTCACAACTGTCTGGAAGCCAGTGGGACTGTGGTATGCATGTATGTACATCCCTCATTGGGGTATGCTGTAAGGCGGAAGGGTGTAGGGAAAGGAAGGAGATGGGGAAGAAGAAGGTTTGGTAAAGTATCTGAATTCCGACAGGTCAGTGGTTGAGTGGGCATCGCGTTTGGGTCCCACCCAGGCGTTCCGTGTTCGATTCCTCGGCTGGCTAAGTCCATTATCACAACACAAGCAACATCTTCCGCTTAGTGTGGCGGTAGTAGGAGATTTTCAAATGTTGTTGGGTTATTCGTAACCCGGGAATGTTTATCTTTCTTTTAAAAAAGACAAAAAAAAATCAGATCTATCACTTAATACGGTTAAAGTCATTTTAAGCAAAACAATGTTTCGATTCTGAATTGTGATCTTTCAGTAGCGTTTTCAGCCCTTATCGTTTTTATTTTGAATCTTGTATTTTGGAACAACTTAGGGTGACCAATAACAGAGGTGTTGGTTATCCAATAAATGGTTCCCGGGGCGGCGGTACCCATCCCCGCCTATTGACATTACAATACGATATTCAAAAATATCTGAAAAACCGGAGGTCAAATACTTAGGACACATCGTAACAGCGGAACTCAATGATGATACTGATATTGAGCGACAGAGAAGATCACTGTGCATTAGGGCAAATATGATTTCTCGAAGATTTAATAAGTGTAGCCCAGAAGCAAAAAGGCAACTTTTTAACACATACTGCACCAGCCTATATACCTCGGAGCTGTGGACCAACTACAACAAAGCATCTCTAAAAAGAATGGAAGTACAGTACAACAATTCATACCGAATACTTTTTGGGTTGTCCTGGTACTGCAGTGCCACTGAGATGTTTGTAGAAGGGCGTGTTCCTGCATTCCGAGCACTACTCAAAAAACGGATCACCAGCTTTAGAACGCGACTAGCCACGAGTGAAAACGGTCTTGTGATGGCAGCACTGCACTTCTGGCAGGGTCCTATTTACAAGCGATGGAGCCAACTCCTGATGTCAGAGTAAAAAAAAAAAACTTTATTTTCATGTTTTTTTTTCTGTATTATTTTTATTCTGTTTTATCTTACTATGTGTGCAGTATTTCACAATATATATGTATATTTTTAATATTAATTTGATAATATGTTCTATGTATAATATGGAGCTCGTGGGATTGCACCACCCTCCCCGAGATCTGGAATAAACAATAAAAAAATAAATAAAAAAAATAAAAATTCATCTGATGGAGATTTTTGACGAATCCGTTGTGTGGATGGTGTTTTTAAGAAAAGGAAGGAAAGTAAGATCTGAGAAGGAAAAGGGTATAAGGGATGGTAGGAATCTGGGGGTGAGTGTGTCCAGCAGCGACGGACGTTTGAATTCATCCCACCAACTGCGGTGCAAAGCGATGGGTCGTGAGAATCCTGCTGGAGAGGTAAAAAGGTCCCCCCAACAAGTCTCTCCAGATCAGTAGGTGGGAAGACACATTTGCCGCCAAGATCCGGACAATCATCACCCCCCGTAAAACCGAGAACCCCTGCTAAGTCACCAAACGTAGTGAACAACTTGGGGTGACCTATGGCATAGGTGTTGTTTATCCAATGAATGGTTCGCTGCGCACTCTTGTCCTAAACGCACTATCATTAAGAGGCTAGACTTTGAACGACACGCGGAACACCCGCGTCTGTCATTCTGTCCTGCTCACAATAAGCTCACGCACACTTACAATACATGCGAATGCGAAATGTGCGAATGAGACCACGCTCAAATTTACCTACAGAAATCGCTCGAAAAGGGGTTTATGGAGAATACACTTTTCTACACCGAAACTTTCACAAAATTGAAAAACTCTTTATGAGAGTTGAGTTAGCAGCACTTTTTCCTTAAATAATATTTTTTGATAAATCGTACATGTTTGACAGTTAATGTTTACGTTAATACGAAACGCATCGAAAATTCGAAAACATACCGACATAGTTTTCACCCTCTAGAAGGCAGTATAAAAAAATATATTCATTTTGTGCAATTTTCGATGTAGAAAAGTGTTTTTTCCCGGGCGTCCTTTTTGTATGGGCCGAAAAGCGAAGTCTATCGTCTTAAGACCTGCCAAAATGACTAGGGCGATACTGAGATTATCTACCAATCTACACAACACAGTGAAGCCACCCATTCTCCTTCTAAAATCCCTGATCGATAGTAATTACTTGGCGTTAACTGTTCAACCATTATTTAAAACAAAACAATTATCTACTCTTTTAAAATTTTAACGACGCTTTTTACCATATCATTTGTTTGCCAATACTGCATTCCTCCAGTCATAGAAACATTCCTACGCTTTATTTATCGTGTACTTTTCTAATAGCAGGAGATATAAAAAATACATTTGCATTTACGCAACTGTTTTTAAAACCAATTATTTCATTACGAAAAACGTTTTCTGTTAATTTGATCACTTGTAGTAATAAAATGAATCGATTTAGAAATGTTGTACTGTATGTATTATTGAAAATTGATAAAAGTCCTTTGTATTGAAGCAATTGACTAGCGATGTGCCAATACTCTGCCCAAACATGCCACGGAGAAAATGTTATTCTAAAATACGATCATTTTATTCGTAAAACGGTTAAAAACGGGACTGAAGTCCTTACGAACAAATTAACAGGGTTTCAATGTTTGTTGGCGGGAAAATGTAAGAATTATTTGTTGGTATACGTATTACGAAATTTGTTCTAATAATTAATAATAATAATCTATTCTTACATTTTTCCGCCAATTAACATTGAAACCCTGTTAATTTGTTCGTAAGAACTTCAGTCCCGTTTTTAACCGTTTTACGAATAAAATTATCGTATTTTAGAATAACATTTTTCTCCGTGGCATATTTGGGCAGTGTTGGCACATTGCTAGTCAATCCAAGGGTTTCTGCTATGCCTCAATACAAAGGAATATAACTTCAAAAGAGTTCTTTCAACAAGTCCCATTTTTCCAGGGATTTTTAGGATCTAAACTAAATCTAAACTACGTTTGCCAAGCGATTTTTATGCGGATTACCGATATTCGTGGTGATATTAGTACACGGAGAAAAATGTTATTCGAAAAAACGATCATTTAAATAGTAAAAACGGTTAAAAACGGGACTGAAGTTCTTACAAACAAATTAACAATGTTTCAATGTTTATTAGCGGGAAAATGTAAGCATAATTTGTTGGTATACGTACGAAATTACGTATACCAACAAATTATTCTTACATATTCCCGCCAATAAACACTGAAACCCTGTTAATTTGTTCGTAAGAGCTTCAGTCTCGTTTTTAACCGTTTTTACGAATAAAATGATCTATTTTTGAATAACATTTTTCTTCGTGTAGGTACAATAAGAATATATACATTTTCGGCGTGTGGCTCTTAACAAGTGTATTCCATACTAAAAATTAAATTATGCATACTAAAACATCAGATTTAACTAAAATGAATAATATTATTAGTTCGTAACGACGGGTAAAAAGGTGTAATAAAAAAAATGGTTTTGTTTTAACATCTTTTACCTGCCTGTTTTTAATTATTTTTCTGAGAGGTGAATGAATATTATATAAAAAGGCTCTTGAATGAGTCAAAGGTGAACGTCTGACCATTTTTTTGGATGGATGTTGTGAGTTTTGTTTTAAATACATTCTGCTTTGCCTATTATTGATCCTGAATGCTTCACCTAGATGTGGAACAGTACGTATAGAGGAAACTAGATTGTCTTTTATGTTAATTTAATGAAAATATTATTTAATTATATAAATAAACGGTTAATTTACAAAAAGTGTAATTATCATTACGCGGAACAGCTGTTTTGCCTTCCAAGGGCATTATCAAACTGTGGTGAAGCCACATGCCATGACTATGACACTGTGGTGAAGCCGCATGCCATTATTATCAAACTGCGGTGAAGCCACAATACATGCCATTATTATCAAACTGTGGTGAAGCCACAATACATGCCATTATTATCAAACTGCGGTGAAGCCACAATACATGCCATTATTATCAAACTGTGGTGAAGCCACAATACATGCCATTATTATCAAACTGTGGTGAAGCCACATGCCATGACTATGAAACTGTGGTGAAGCCACGTGCCAATATTATCAAGCTGCGGTGAAGCCACAATACATGCCATTATTATCAAACTGTGGTGAAGCCACATGCCATTATTATCAAACTGTAGTAAAGCCACATACCAATACTATCAAACTGTGGTGAAGCCACAATACATGCCATCATTGTCAAACTCTGGTGAAGCCACATGCCATGTCTATGAAACTGTGGTGAAGCCACATGCCATTATTATCAAATTTTAGTAAAGCCACGCAATAGTATTAAGCTGTGGCCAAGCCACAATACATGCCATTATTATCAAACTGCGGTGAAGCCATATGCTATGTCTATGAAACTGTGGTGAAGCCACATGTCATTATAATCAAACTGTAGTAAAGCCACGCAATAGTATCAAGCTGTGGCGAAGCCACAATACATGCCATTATTATCAAACTGTGGTGAAGCCACATGCCATTATTATCAAATTGTAGTAAAGCCACGCAATAGTATTAAGCTGTGGCCAAGCCACAATACATGCCATTATTATCAAACTGCGGTGAAGCCATATGCTATGTCTATGAAACTGTGGTGAAGCCACATGTCATTATAATCAAACTGTAGTAAAGCCACGCAATAGTATCAAGCTGTGGCGAAGCCACAATACATGCCATTATTATCAAACTGTGGTGAAGCCACATGCCATTATTATCAAATTGTAGTAAAGCCACGCAATAGTATTAAGCTGTGGCCAAGCCACAATACATGCCATTATTATCAAACTGCGGTGAAGCCATATGCTATGTCTATGAAACTGTGGTTAAGCCACATGTCATTATAATCAAACTGTAGTAAAGCCACGCAACAGCATCAAGCTGTGGCGAAGCCACAATACATGCCATTGTTATGAAACTGCGGTGAAGCCATATGCCATGTCTATGAAACTGTGGTGAAGCCAAATTCCATTAGGATCAAACTTTGGTGAAGCCACATGCCATTATTATCAAACTGCGGTGAAGCCATATGCCATGTCTATGAAACTGTGGTGAAGCCACATGCCATTATTATAAAACTGTATATAATGTGAAGTCACATGCATATGCAGAGGAAATTAGTCCGATGCAAATTTAATTTTTCGGCTTCCGTGGTTGAGGGATAAGGCCTTCGAATAGCAATTCGAAGGTCTCGGGTTCGAATCCCAACGTACGCAACAAAATTTTAGTTGATTGATTTGTGTTCACAATTTATTGCGGTACGAGTGTTGCCATACTTTTTAAATTCAACTAGTATTAGCTTATGCTTGTATTTAACTATAACATACATTTATTGTTTATTGATTACTTATTTATAACATTCTACCTACTTATAATTGTTCTACTTTATTTATAATTTAACTGCATTTATAACTGTATGGGACGTGTGGGATTGCACTATCCTCCCCACATCCTGGAATAAAACATTATTATTATTATTATTAAGTAAATTGAACAAACCCTTCAAAAATTTGGCGTATTTTGTCAGAGGCTCAAAATATTCCCGCATTGCAATAAAATCTAAATAATGGAACATTTGTTAAAACGTATCCGTAAACTAAAAACTGTTTTTGAAAGGTGATGAAATATGCTTCCAAATTTTATTATTAGAAATAACCATGTAATTATTTTAGATTTGAATAAATTTGGAAGAAAACTTTAAAGAGTTTTAAAAATGGCTCACTTTACGTTTTTTCTAACTAAAATTGTTGATAAAGAAAATAAAATAAAAACACATACATATTTCATTAGACAAATGAATTATAACATAACATCATAATCATCATATCATCGCCATAACACAGGGACATCCCTAGCATGGCGGGCGAAATAACACAATATGTACACTATGTATAAAATTCTTTAATAAATAAATAAACATTACTGTCACCTCACTTTTTTGTCGTTTCACGTACAAAATATCTTAAAAAAATCACAGTGTTTCGTAACTTTTTTCAAATTGCGATCGGAAACTTTGGTTTCATAAAGGTGTACATTAAAATTTTTTTGTGGTTAATTTTTATATTTGACTAGGTATAATAGCGTGTTGTATTCTCATTCCAATACCGTTTAGATTATAAAACTTCTCACTATGATAGTAAGGGAGACACAACGATTTCTATGAGACCTGTGTGAGCTGGGACAAATGTGGTCTCCTGTGATTAAACGGGTGAAATAAATAAATAAACATTTCTCGCAGCACATTAAACGCATGTGGAACAACTCATCGTGTTCACATTATAACATAACAGAATGCTCCTTGGTTATAAGTTTTTGACTGTTATATAATGAGTTATGAGTTACAAGTTATAAATCTTCAGACCATTTGACTCCGGGTTCGAGCCCCGACGTTTTTTCCTCTCGGAAACATTAAAAACCTCATCAATATGTTCCCAAATGAGTGATGGAAAGTAAACACAACACCTGAATGTTAAATTAGTTCACTCTAGTAAGGAAATATTGTTATTATTATTACCTTTGTTCATATCTGTTGAAGATTCTAACTGGAAAAGTTGATTTTTTTTTTTTTTTTTTTTTTTTATATTTATTTATTAAATTTGCATATAATTACATGTAATACAGTATAAAATATGGGTAGTCCCACAAAGCTGTGAAAGATCAGCTTGTCTGTAGGTTCTACCATTCAATATTATTACACAATACAATTTAGCTTGTTACAATATTTATACCTAATATAAGATTTAGGAAAGATAAATTTGTTCTTCATTTATTAGCCACTTTTTTGTCAGTTTAGGGCAGGGTTTCTCATTTTTTTTAAATGTAATGTTTTTATGAAATTTGTTGTATATTAAAGGTATCATATATTCGAGCGTTCTGCTACCATACTTATTTGATATTCGTGGTATTTTTAAGCCTTCGTTTTCGGTAAATCTTGTTGTGTGACTATGCACCAATAACTTTTTATACGCGCTTTCTCCTGAATTATCCATAATTATTATGTACCAGAGAAGCCCTTTAATTGGAAGTATGCCCTCAGACCCATACAGTAATTTTAAGTTGTTTCTTTGTTTATATATGCTAGGTTTGACAATTTTTTTAATTATGGCAATTTGTAAGTTTTGAATGTATTTGATATTAATTATGCTCGAGTGTCCCCAGGTTCGAATTCCATATCTAAGTATGGATTCGACCATAGAATAATATATAAGTTTGAGAGTACATCGAGGCAAAACAAATTTTAATTTATAAAAATTACTCGCCAAACATCGGAGCTGGTTACAAATTTTGATCACTTGTTTATCCCATTTAAAGTTATTATCTACGATTATGCCAAGGTAGGTATATTCATTTATAAAATCAATTTTTTCACAGTAGCAAATATTATCAATTTTTCTATGTATACATTCAAAATTATGTGCAGTTATTTTAGGTAAATTCCACATTTTCAAACTCGGTGATCTTATATACATACATTTAGTTTTTTTGACATTAATAATTAGTCCTACATCATGAGACCATTTGAGTAGCTCGTTGAAGTCTCTTTGTAATTCTATAATAGCTGTTTCTGGGTTTTCATTTGATACAACTAGTGCAGTATCATCTGCAAAAATGAATCTACGGGCTATTTTAAAAAGTTTAGACAAGGCAATAACATATATAATGTATAATTTAGGGCCTAAAATTGACCCTTGAGGTACTCCTGATTTGATAAATCTAAAATTACTTAATTTATTTAAAATCTTTACATACATTTTTCTATTTGTTAAATAGTTTTTGAAAAATGATAGGAGTTTACCGCGGATTCCTATGATTTCAAGTACCTTGATTAATTGTGTATGGCTAAGTGTATCGAAAGCTTTTGAGAAATCGATAAATAATACTAGTACATGTTTTCTAGAGTTAAGCTGAGAGTTTATATAATTAGAAAATTTTTCGAGCAATTTATCACAGTTTTTATTTTTTTGGAATCCATACTGACATTTATCAATAATGCCCAATTTATTTAAATATTTATCCAAATTTATTGATATATATTTTTCTAAGATTTTTTCTAATGCAGGTAATAATGAAATAGGTCTATAATTATTTATAACTGTGTGATCTCCATTTTTATAAATCGGCCTTATGATGCTGCATTTTAGTTCAGCTGGAATGATGCTTGTGTCAACAATTCTGTTAATTAAATGTGTAATTATAGGACTAAATAATTTTACATGTTTTTTTAGATCATACATGCGAATTAGATCCATGCCCGGTGTCTTAGAATTTTTCATTCTTCCGAGAATGCATTCAGTTTGTTTTGTATTAGCTCTTGGTAGGTACATTGAATGTTGCAAATGTTCATGCTTCCACTCAGACGCTCGAACGTTACATTCGTGCAATAACTGATTTACGCCCTCGTCAAAGAAATTTACAAAGTTTTCTAATACCACATCCGAAGTTTGAGAATTTAAGAAATATTTAGATATGATTTCATCACAATCAGATTTATTTTTCCTTCCCAATATTTGATTTACTTCATTCCATGTTTTTTTAATGTCCTTGAAGCAATGATTAAATTTATTATTATAGTATATTTTTTTTGTGTTTAATATTTTTTTATTTAGTTTATTTCTGTATTTTTTGTATTCGATTTCATATGTTTTATTGTTAGGTGTGTTTTTCCATTTTCTCCATAGTGTGTCTCGTATTTTTATATTTTCAATTAGGTTATAATTTATCCAGTCTTTTTGGTTATTACGATTTTTGTTTGTATTTGATTTTGTTATGGTACTTTTTTCGTAAATATATTTAAATTTAGATTTTATTTCTTCATATATTAAGTTAGGTTCCATTATGTTTAGTATTTCATTCCAATCAGTGATTTCAATCAGTAGATCCAATTTTTTTTCCGATATTACAGTATATGTCGCATGGTGCGATTTACTGGAGGTACCTGTCTCATACGTAGAGAAACGAATCGTGGTTGCAATAAGGTAGTGGTCCGCTATTTTGGTTTCACAGACGCACGAGCAGATTTCATTTGTCTCTCTCACTCTTACATAGATATGATCTAGACATGTAGCCGTTACATAGTTAATCATTACGGCTTCACGGGTCACATCATAAATACATTTTAAAAGTCCAAATTTGGCCATTAGGTTTTCATATTGCATTACAATTGATTCCTGATAATTTAATAAATTTATGTTTGTATCCCCGAGTACCATAACAGATTCTTTAATTCCGATATTTCCCAATATAACTTCCAGCTCTTCGAGAAATATTTTTTTATTAGAATTTGGTGGTCTGTATATTGCCAGTATATGTAGACGTTTATGTTTATTGACAGAAATAGTTCCGTAAACGCATTCAAAATTGGTTGGCAATATGTTAATTACATCAAATGTAAGGTGATCTTTTACAAATATAATAATCCCGCCACCCGATCTGTTTTTTCGACAAAAGTAATGAGAACTAAATCCCACTATTGTGTATAGATTTATATCATTTTGATTTATGGACGTTTCGCAAAGCGTAATTATATCAATATTACTCAGAGAACTAAAGATAACGAGAAGAAACGTATCCCAATATTTTGATAATGATCGAATATTTAAGTTGATTGCAGTTAAATTATTATTTCCTGATACATGTTTTTTGTTAATCCATTTATCAAAACTTCGCGTGCGTTCATAGTCAATTTCAGACATGTCAAATTCACCGTTTAAATCGCCATATTGAATGATATTTTAAATTGCAGCCGTAATTTAAAAATATGTGTAAGGATTTAAATAAACATAAAATATAAGTAGATAGTATTATAGTAGTGCGCCTTTCTAGTATGCATTGTTGACGTTTTATTCCAAAATAAGGTAGAATTAATAATTGGCACATGTTAAAGTTTACTATAATACCCTCTACATATATGAGTAAATAAGTACATGGGAGCCCCTGAATAAATTTCGGTATGCTCTTGTTAACACTTTGGTAATAGGACAATACATTTAAATATATGTTTAACGGTGATTTACGCATGGATATGAAATGTTTGTACTTGAGAAGTAAAATATAGATATTGTTAGTTTTATGAAAAGGTGATAAAAAGTAGTAATATAAAATTTTTGTTACTAACATTATAATAGATTTTATGTAAAGTATTTTAGATATATGTGTTATTATAGATTATATGTACCTAGTCGTATTCTATACGACTCTGGGCTATATTCATCATCTTTTTGAAGTAGGTACAGGTTGAATTATTTGCTTTGTGGTTTGTATTTAGGTTCATTTTGAAGTTTTTGTTTTGAAAGATACAATTGCTGCACTTTTCTTCTTCGTTTTTGTTTGGGCATTCCTTCCAATCGTGGTCTTCTGCGCAGTGCAAACACGTTGCACTTTTTTCTTTGTTAAAGCATTTGATGGCAGTGTGGCCAAACTTCAGACAATGAAAACATTGTGTTATAGGGTTTGCATCTTCTACACGTACTCTGTTGAATCCGATATTTATTTTTCCCCTTTCGATGAGGTGCGTCCTTAGTTGTCCGCTTGTTTCCAGTATGTAGTTTGTCAGTCCATTTTGGTTTTTTGGTTTGAACATTTTGATTAATTTTATCGTGTTTTTTGGGTCATTTTCCAAGATATCATTTATACCCTCATTTTGTGATTTTAAGGCTTCAATTATATCTATTTCAGATAAATCTGCTTGTAAGTTTCTAACGAAAATTTTTGGTTTTTTCTTTATTAATTCCTCCGCGATCATCTGTTTTTTGAGTGTTTTGTTGATTTCTTCTGTCAATTTTTCAGCGTGATTTTTTGTTTGGCAGGATATTATTAGTTTATTTTGTGCGGCTTTACGTACACCGTTTACAGCGATTCCCAAATTAGCAATTTTAATTTTTTTGACTATTTGTTCTTTTATAGCGTCTGCAGTCATGTTTTCATTTTCACTTTTTATAATTAGTGAATATTTAGATTCCGGGATTTCTTTTAATTGGCTTGCATAAGTTTTTCCTCCCATACTGCTCGAATATTCGATTTTTTTTTCAAGCTTATCAATCAGTTTGGATTGTAGAGAAGATATCTTATTTGTTAATTCTGTTTTTTCTTTCGTCCATTTTTCTTCAAGAGTTTTTATATTTGCTTCCAGATTTATTTTAGCTTTTGCATCTTGTTTAGTTGATATACTAGCTATTTCACTTTTTATAATCTCAATAATGGACAGCACGTCCATAATGAGTTAAGCTAGAAACCGCTTGCGCGGTTTGTTATTGTACTCTAACTCTCTGCTATTGTGCTCTCACTCCCGCTTCGATTATTTCACTATTTAAAATGTTATTTGTCGGACCGGCGCAGAGAACACGACACACGACCGCTCGCTGCCCTGAGTAGTAGAAGTGTGTCGAATTTACTGGTTGATTATTAGTTGACTATTGAAAAATTTACTGGTGATTCTCGGAAACGCTTGATAGATTCTCCCGTCTTAACAAACGGATTGCAATCTTATAGCACAGGTGTCGAGTGGGAATGCTATCCCTGTTCTACCGGTATTTCAATGGAAGCTGCTTCGAGGAACTAGCGTCATTGATCCCCTCGGCACCGGTGCATAGTCGGGAAACACGCCAATCGCGCGTCCAAAATTTGTACACGGTTGACATTTGTCACATGAGAACGGGACGCTTCTACGACTCGTTCTTGTGTTCAACATCCCGGGCGGCTGTGGAACGATTTGCCGGCCTCTGTGTTTCCTCCTAAGACCTTAAAAATATTTCCTAAAAAGACCCTCCTCACAGCATCTCCAAAGATGACATAGGCCCTGAGGGAAATTATTTTCCTTAGGGCCTACAACAGTTAGACCTCGCTGATATGATTGTAGATTTTCACGGCCAAAATTAGATATTATAGTGATTTATTTGTGTGGTATCGGACAGCATTGCAGTGTCCATCTTCATGGCAGATTTGTAATGTATTTAGATGTATATCCAGCTCCAATCCTCTACGAGCTGATATTAGTAATTTCAAATGGTTTCCTGAGTTTAGTTTTGGCGTCAATTACGTTGAGCTTACCCCAGTCGTCTCTGATTAATACCAAAAAAAAAAACCATTATAAAGTATGTTTCTAACTTTCTCTTTTATAATAAAATAAAAACCAAATTTTCTCAGAAATCATAGTATTTATTTATAGGTTTACTTAAATATCTAACTTCTTAATTAAAAACCTTTTTTTTAATTCCCAGACATCGTATAATATTACCTAGTGATATTAAAACTCCTTTAACTACAACCACCATTAAAAAAAGTTGTTAAATTATTAAAAACTATTTAAAAAAGTTAATCAACTAAAAATTTAGGGTCAGAACGCTGCATATAGAACAGAGCCGACCGAAAATTATCTAAAAGTAAGCATTTTCAATAAAAATCAACCAATACTAAGCTTTTTCGATAAAAATTTACGAAAATTGAGCATTTTCAATAAAAATATTCAAATAGTAAACATTTTCAATAAAAATCATTGAAAAGTAAGCATTTTCAATAAAAATCCACGAAAACTAAGTTATACAATAAAAATTTACGAAAAGTGAGCATTTTCAATAAAAATTATCAAAAAATAAGCATTTCCAATCAAAATCATAGAAAAGTAAGCATTTTCAATAAACATAAACCAAAACTCAGCTTTTTCAATAAAAATTTACGAATAGTGAGCATTTTCAATAAAAATCATCGAAAAGTAAGCATTTTCAATAAAAATCAACCAAAACCCAGCTTTTTCAATAAAAATTTACGAATAGTGAGCATTTTCAATAAAAATTTACGAATAGTGAGCATTTTCAATAAAAATCATCGAAAAGTAAGCATTTTCAATAAAAATCAACCAAAACCCAGATTTTTCAATAAAAATTTGCGAATAGTGAGCATTTTCAATTAAAATAATGAAAAAGTAAGCATTTTCAATCAAAATCGTAGAAAAGTTAAGCATTTTCAATAAAAATCCGCGAAAATAAGCATTTTCAACAAAAAATCTCAAAAAGTATATATTTTCAATAAAAGACAGAAGAGATCGGAAAAAATAAAAAACAAAATCATCGAAAAGTAAGCATTTAAAAAAAAAATCGTTGAAAAGTAAGCAATTTCAATCAAAATTATCGAAAAGTAAGCATTTTCAATAAAAACAATCATGTAAAAACGGGCCTGCTTCAATCATTTCTTCATCGAAACTAAATAAATCCAATTTACCACTTTAGGGCACAAAATAACACACGCACACGGCCAATCATATTATGGAACAATTTCCAAATTCCTCGGGTTCGAATGTTCGAATTAAAAATAACCGTGTTCAGTTTCGAAATGTAGATCGCCGGGTTGTAATTTGTTTTTCTTTTTGTTTTTTCGCGGCTCGAAGTTGGTAGCCAGGCCGTCCTTTTCATTATCTTAAAGGTTAAAAAGACATAGAGAAGTTGTGTAGGTTACTCCCAGTATCATCCTTGTGAAAAACAACCATTCAGAATCGAAACGTTGTTTGGAAAGAGTGCGATCATCTAAAATATTATTCAACATTTATTTAACCCACGGCAGAGAAATTGGAACCAGTTTATAATACGTTTAATACTGTGTTCACAAATAACAATTGATTGCTGGTTCTGAAATATAAAGAGTGTAACATAACATGTCGGAGTGTAACATAACATATCGATATCCACTTGATTAGTCATACATCTCCGAAAAGTCGAAATTTAAGTTGAGTATGCTATTATACGTAAAAGTGTACTCAATATCTGGTAATAAACACCACCATATCAATTATAGCGCAGAATAACTTGTTGTGAATTATACAAAATGTTTGTTTGTTATTTGTTTTTGGGGTTTAGCTACCTCCTTCTTTAGCCAACGTTTTGACAATGTTACAGTGTCCATCATCAGGGCAGATGTGTGATGGACACTGTAACGTTGTCCGAAACGTTGGCTAAAGAAGGAGGTGGCGCGACACGGCGTAACACCCCAACAACAAATAACAAAAATACTTTTGGCCGTAAAAATCTAAAATCATATCAAACAAAATGTTGCTGATTTCTAGAGGATTTTTCAAAATATCATTATTATTTACTGGACCGTTCTGCCTCCCGGTGATATTTTATTGCATATTTAGTATGTAAAATACAGAAACGTGTACATAATATTCGATTAATAATGAGGATTCAAATATTTCTTTCCACATTATTTCAAAACTTAGTATTTGGAACTATCGATATTTGGAGTACAAAAGGAAGATTATTGGATAGCAAAAGTGGTCGTTTTTAGGTCTGGTGATATTTTTTCTATTATAAACAAAAACAAAAAGTTTCACGTCACCACTGATATGCGCTCTCTCTCCTCTCTTACAGTGCTGCTAAAACGAGACGGAGTGCGCATCACGTGACCTGTGCTGGCTGAACCAAAAATATTTAACTCAATACCAAATAATACAGATAAACGATTTTGTAAGGTTATTCTTTTTTTTAAGTATATAAAACATTTGTACAAAATGAGGGTGGTCATATGGCAGCTTGTCTGTAGGTTCTACCAATTAAAAATTCTTTATATTATACATAAGGAAATATTTGTTAATACATATATAATATTACTATGTGATCTATTCTAATGTTTAAAAAGTTAAACATTAGAATAGATCACATAGTAATATTAGATAATAGAAATTACATCTATAAAATATCCCAATATACCTGCCTAATAATAAGATATATAGGCAGCTACATTAAGACAATTAAAGATACGTGGAGTTTCGTTAATTAACCACATTTTTAACATTTTAGGGCATGGTCTGTCATTTTATTTCAAATTTTAAGTTTTTATTGATTTTATTGAAAATCACTGGTATTATAGGTTTCAAGAGTACGACTTCCATATTTATTTAATATTCGAGGAGTTTTCGGGCCATTTCCTTCTTTAAATCTTGTGGTATGTTACACGGAGAAAAATTTTATTCTAAAATACGATCATTTTATTCGTAAAATCGGTTAAAAACGGGATTGAAGTTCTTACGAACAAATTAACAGGGTTTCAATGTTTATAGGAGGGAACATGTAATAATAATTTGCTGGTATACGTAATTTCGTATGTATATCAACAAATTATTCTTACATTTTCCCGCCAATAAACATTGAAACACTGTTAATTTATTCGTAAGAATTTTAGTCCCGTTTTTTACAGTTTTTACGAATGAAATTATCGTATTTTAGAATAACATTTTTCTCCGTGTAGTGTACCAGAGGGTGTTTGTATGAGCTTTCCCCCGCGTTATCCATAATAGTAATGAACCAAAGGACCAAAGTACATCTTATGAATTTGCGCAGCGTATATTTTTGAGTGCTGATCCAGTGACGATTTTAATTTCGGCAATCTATGGTTTTCCATTGAATTTTGTAGATTTACATTCATCGTGAGTTTCGTCCTACGCAGTTGAATAATCTAAGGATAACCTGCACAATTAGGTTGGTATGTCTGGAATGGTGGGCGGGAAAGTATGTCTACCAACCTGTACGTAATAATTTATTAATTTAAAATAAATGGGCTACCTCTTTTTTAGAGTGGCCTCAGAATCTGAAGAATGTTGAGAATGTGGAATAGACCAACCTATTTATGCATATTTAATCTTTATATATAAAAAATCTCGGTCACAATGTTTGTCCAAGATAAACTCCGAAACTACTTAACCGATTTTGATGAAATTTGGCTTACTGTGTGTAAATCGGTCCAACTTAAAATAAAGAATAGTATTTATCTCGATTATTAACCTCAATATTTATTTTTAATTAATGAAGACAAGTAAGACACTGAAACATAAAAATCAGGAAAAGATCCGGTCACATCTGGGATAAAGATAGCAGCCAATAAAATATGCCTTTAGAAAATGAAGATAATGTTGGTAGTTCTCAGTCGAAGTATGATACAGTTAAATATGACCGAATCGGATAGGGACACATCAGCTTAGTGGTTAGAGAATTTATCTGCAAAATTGTCTGTTATCTGAGCAAAATATCTGTTTTATAAGCTATAACGGCAAGATATAACCGAAACTATATAAATTGTAATAAAGTGGTTAATATTATTGTATGTAATAATCTGCCATATCAAATTTAATACGTTAACAATAGATCATTGAAATCCATAGATCAAAAAAACACAGACAGGGTAGAAAATCTACCTGTCCAAATCGTCGATTATTTATGCCCCAATCCAATTTATAAACTTTGATTTTTTAACGCGCATTCCTAATAATATCGGACGAAACGATTTTTTTTGTTCAACAACATTCTTTTTTAAAAGTACATAGTACTTTCATCGATTATTATCTTTATGAATTTGTAATACTATAAATTATAATAATCAATAATTTAAATCTTCTATACTTATTTTTTTTTTTTATAAATCTAAAAACGTAACCAATATTTATACAGTCACTTTAATAAAAAAAAAATAAAAAAATAAAAAAATAAAAAATATTTTTTATTAAAGTTACTGTATAAATATTGGTTACGTTTGTAAATTTATAAAAATAAATATTTTACATACAAAATATAATGATGGTATATAATCAAGTATACATATACATAGTATTTCATAGTCCTCCTCACTAGGAGATCCTGTGCCGAGGCGGACTAGTTATTTAATCAAAATTTATTTGTCTTTGTTAGTGTCTTTTTTAGGGTTTTTTCGATGATCTCTTTCTGAAAGATTTGGATTCTTGATTTTTTTATGTTTTTATTTTATTTTATTTCCTTGTCAAAATGCGGTTTTATAAATCGGAATGTTTTTTATGTCATTTTTATTCGATCGAGTGTGGTGGATACACGGTCTTGTAGAGGATTTAGTATTTATGAATAGTTTCAATAATATATTTTTGGCATATATTCGTTGTACTTTGGTACGTCAAATTCATTGAAAATTTCAATGGAAGGCGTTCTTATGGCTACTTTCAGTATGGTCTTTATGGTTCCTTTTAAAATTGTATTTTGGTTGTGTATATGTTATGTGAAGCAGATCCCCATCCTATAATTCCACATTCAATTCGCGAATGACATAACGCGTAGTAGACTTTTTATTTATCACATTTCTTAGATTTCTAAAGAAACGCCTTGTGAGTATATCCGTAATTTTATTTTATTTTATTTGATGCAATATTTTTACATTTTATAATAAAATCCAATAATGTTGGCCTCACTAGGTGGTTTACCCGAGCTGAGGCCTCCATTTTATCTACAAAAAAAATTTACACAATACATTTAAAAATATATGAAAAACATAAGATTAAGATAAATTAAACTTAAAAACAGAGATTTAAAATTAAAGTAAAATTAAAAAATATTATATAAGGTTAAAATAGGTATATTTATATTATGTGTATATATTTATTGTGTATGTATATATTTTGTATCTTAGGTTAGTTTTAATATTCTCCTGACGAAGGAAGTATTGATAGATATAACAAAATAAAGATAGATATATACCATATATCTATAGGTATATATCTATCAATATTTTGTATCATAGGTTAATTTTAATATTCTCCTGACGAAGGAAGTATTGATAGATATAACAAAATATTGATAGATATATATACCATATATAGGTATATATCTATCAATATTTTGTATCATAGGTTAGTTTTAATATTCTCCTGACGAAGGAAGGGTTCTTCCGAAACCGGTAGAGTGTAATTAAAATTTAAAGTGGTCTAAAACAAATTTATATTTTTGTTTTTAACTTTTCAACTTAATGAGATAACATCAAATTATGATACAGTATGATACAGTTAAAAATGAGATAGGGATACGTTGGCGCAGTGGATAGCGCGTTGGCCCGGATTGCCAGAGGTCCTGGGTTCGAGTCTCAGATGTATCCATATATTTTTCTGATTTTTCTGTTTCGGATTTTTGATTGACTTTCGCTAATATTATCTTCATTAATTAAAATATTATAATTTGATGTTTATCTCAGTTAAAAAGTTAAAAATAAAAATATTTCATCCTAGACTTGCAGATAAAGTCAATAGATGTCGCATATTAATAAAACGTGATAAAATTTATCCTGACACTATCTAGAGGACATTTAGTTCGAGTTGAATCTTGCAATCATACATAAAGATAGCAGCCAATAAAAATATGCGTTAAGAAAAATGAAAATAATGTTGGTGGTTCTCAGTCGAAGTATGATATAGTTAAATATGACCGAATCGTATAGGGATACGTTGGCGCAGTGGATAGCGCGTTGGCCCGGATTCCCATAGGTCCTGGGTTCGAGTCCCAGATGTATCCATATCTTTTTCTGATTTTTCTGTTTCGGATTTTCGATTGACTTTCGCTAATATTATCTTCAAATTTATATATTTTATTGTCATAATAATGAAGTTGATTGCCTTAATATATTAAAAAAATATTATATTATAGGTAACTAAGTAATTTTCAACAATGTTTTTAAACACACATTAGCCCATCTGTCAAATGAAACTGTCATAATTTGATATAACCCCTAGATTGGGTACCTGTCATCCAATACTGTTTTCCTCACCCCAATTTGGCTCGGATCAAAATTACCTCGTGGGTTATGAATTATGGTTTGAGATTGCCTTGTAATTTGGCCGGTTGGTTTGGGTTACTATGCCGCCCGCTTTTCATTTCTCAACCAAACAATGCTATAATTGAGATGAGGGTAACTTTACCGCGTTAAGGCACTATTTTATAGCGTATTTATTATCGAATTTACAAGTTTAAGCGATAAATCAGTCAATATGAACAAATTCATCATTGTCAGGTAATTTTACCGTCTGAAATTTGTGTTTTTAAAAGAATTGCTCTAAAAAAGTTGTTAATTTAAGTATATCTTCTACTTTAATAAGAAAAAAACGAATATTTATTTTTACATATACGGCACAACATGTGCCATTAACATAATTGACAACATAAATAGTACAACAACATGAAGAATAAAAGTATAAATGTAAGTTAACTATAAGAAAAAAATGGTAAAAAGTAAGTAGTAGTGAGGTAATAAGTAGTAGGTAAAATTAAAATATAAATATAAAGAGAAAAATATGGTATTAAGTATAAGTATAAAGTACAAACTATAAAGTAGTTAAAAGTGAGAATAATATTGATAAAAAAAAAATTAAAACATTGAAAATGAAATGAAAGAATTCGCCACATTTTTGAAGACAGAAGAATATAAGAGGCGGGTATGGGTACCGCCGCCCGGGTTAACGACCACCCCTGTCAAAGATCACTTGCTTTGCTATGTTTGGTGACTAGGCAGGTTCCTAGTTTAAGGTTTGTTTAGGTCTTGGCGGCGGATGCGTTTGTCCATCTCCTGCGTGGCGGGCCGGATCGGGAGAGACTGGTTGAGTGATACCTTTTGACCTCTCTAGCCGGACCGCAGTGGGCGGAATGGATCCATACGTCCTTCACTCCTGGGGTGCTAGTCGACCGATATGAAGTTACCGACCGATTGTCGGTAACTTCTCATCGTTCCCTAGTACAACTTCAGATCGCTAAAGTTCAAACGACAGTTGATATCGAATATATTAAGGACACTTAGTCATTGTGAACTGTCACCTATTCGTTTGTGATCTGCAGTAGTCCTAGAGAACGATAAAAAGTTACCGACAATCGGCGGTAACTTCTCATCGTTCCCTAGTACAACTTCAGATCGCTAACGTTCAAACGACAGTTGATATCGAATATATTAAAGACGCGTAGTCATTGTGAACTGTCACCTATTCGTTTGCGATCTGCAGCAGTCCTAGAGATCGATGAGAAGTTACCGACAATCGGCGGTAACTTCATATCGATCGACCATGCTAACACCCCTGGACACAATGTCCCCCAGATGCCACCCCTCATACTAGTTTCCCTACCAGACCTTCTCTCTTCTTCCTTTTCCTAAAAAGACCCTCCACACGGCATCCCCAAAGATTTTGTAGGCACCAAAGGAAATTGTTTTCCTTAGGGCCTCCTGCGTGACATGAAGACGGTGCAATAATAGTTTTTTTTTTTTTGGAAATTTATTTGTACAAAATAGAAATATCATTGAGAGAAATATCATCAGAGTAATATAATATGAAACATATCATCTTCATAATTTTATATATATAGTATTTTATTTAAAATTATGTTTATGTAAATAAACTTGTTATTTTAAACCCAAGAAATGTTTTCGATATTTGACGGATTTTGATTTTGGACGAATTTAACCAATTTCGTAATTTTCGTAATTCTTAACATATCTAGATTATGCTTAGACAGTTTATCTAGTTCCTATATCTATAATATTACATAAAAAAGAAGAAAAAAATAGTTATTAATTATTAACTTTTTTATTTATTATTTGGGCATGATATGAACATTTGTTATTGGGTTATAACCTAATTATTATAATCTATGGTTTTCTTTAATGTATGTAATGTTATTAATCTGTAAATGGTCCTAATAAAATAAAATTTGCAACTATATCAGGTCCCATATGATAAATCTTCGCTTTACGAGCCGTTACCGTCGCCGTGTCGTTTCCGCAGGAATTATAAAATCAGCCATACTATCCAAAATCATTTTGAAAAATTAAATTAGGTTTTCAAAGAGATAGCAGAAAATACAAATGTGTTTTTAAAACCAATTATTTTTTAACCAACTCTGCCTACCTACTTACATGAGGGTAGCAAAAACATATATTTGTTCATATCAAAATAATAATAAATATTTTCTTTTTAAAAACTAGGCGTTTCCCGTGAAAAATCATGGAAGTTAACTTACTTGCCAAAATGAAACAAAGAAATTGTATTTCCGTAGAATCAAATAAATACTTGACATTTTAAAAATAGAATAACAAAATAATCACTTGGAACACCAGTGGGATTATAGTATTTGTTCATATCAAAATAATAATAAATATTTTCTTTTTAAAAACTAGGCGTTTCCCGCGAAAAATCATGGAAGTTAACTTGACTTGCCAAGATGAAACAAAGAAATTATATTTCAATGTAATCAAATAAATACAAAACATTTAAAAAATAGAATAACAAAATAATCACTTGGAATACCAGTGAAAATTCCACAGATATTTTAATAGAAATACTTTATAAAAAGATTATTGTTTATAATTTTTATAGGCAGTGGGTAGGTACCCAATTTCCAAATGTTATAATGTCACAAGATATTTCGTTTTATGGGTACCTACTCAAGTAATTATTTATTTCTGCTTTGAGCTTCTCGTGGCTATTTCGTTTAGGAACCTGAGACAAAAAACAAAGAAGTCTTTCTTTCGGACAGCCCAATTTACGTGCCGTTCCTTTTTCGAAATTCAATTTATTTTCGAATTTAGAACACGGACGGGCTGCCACGAAACGTAATAGCGTTTATGCTAAGTACTCAATTATAATAAAGAAACACAAGCCATAAGACACTGGAAACTGGAAATTGTGTAGACTCTGTAATATAACTCGATCTTTCTAAGTAACTCCTTACGTAATAGGTACCATGTTTATTTTCATAGTAATTTTATTTATATAAATCACGCAAATTTTCAATGCTGTAAAAAAAGACAAAAAGTAAATTTTTCAAGAGAGTAAAAATAAAGTTTATTCTTTTTTGTAGACTTATAATTGTGATTTTTTTATTATAAAAAAAGATTAAATAGATCTTTCGGAATACTTATTTTTTTTAAATAAATTTCGTTAACAACAATACTTAATTTTTTTTTTTTTTGAAAAACATGATCTTAAAATATACGCAAAAAATACAGTCGAAAAAGACGCACCTATTTACTGATAAATGGGTGAAAAAAACAGAGAAAAATGACATATTTAACTCATTTTTGGATTTATTTTTCCTTTACAACATTTCAAATTTCCACTATTGATATGTAAGCACCGTACATTCCACAATTGCTAGGGTATGCTGTAAGGCTGGATGGATTTGGGAAGGGAATAAGATCAAATTTATCAAATATAAATAAAGAGAAGGGAAGGAAATGAGGAAGGGGAAGGTGGGGTAGCACCTGGATAATTTAGTTGTGACGTACTAGATATACGCCAATTATACGTTAAAACACTACTAAACTACATTTTTCACCAAAAAAGCAAATTTCAACAAACACAAAATATCACTAACGGACCAGTTAGACGATACAAACAATAATACAAGCTTTAAACAAAGACTCTACCAATATCATGCTATAAAAGCATTCAACGAACTAACAACACTTGTAAATAAAATTGAGAAGAACAAAGTGCTCTGTTTTCGTTTAATTTAAGATAATAAATTGTTAGTTCGACATGCGTTTAAAGAATATTCTTTCTTGAAATATTTCAAGCGAAATTCGCTCAAGTTATAAGAGATTAAAAAAAAAATTGTCCTTATTTATAATTGTGATCATTTGATAAACATTCAATATTGGTAAGCTTAAACACAGAAAACATTATACCTACTGCTTTTTTACTTACCACAGGCACTTCGAAAACGTTCATCATTGTTTATATGAACACCGCACCAGAGCCCCAACTGCCCTCGTCTGGTGCCAGTGAGACTATGGAAGCCTCAATAGAAATATTTTGTACGGTTGAAGGTAGTAGGGAGGGGAAGGCGATGGGGAAGAGGAAGTTGGGGAAGTACCTGGCTATTCAGATCTGGTCACCATACACAGCTAAAGCCATTTCAATCGACGTTTCAATTCTGAATGATGGTCTTACACCAGGACGATACTAAAGGTGTATTCCACTCTGAAACGTGCCGCAAATATACTATATATTGTTTTTTATCAATTAGTTGTGAAATAACATAAATTAATCAAATAAATTTACTTGCACGTAATATATAATACGTAATTTCGTACGTATACTAACAAATTATTCTTACATTTTCCCACCAATAAACATTGAAACACTTTTAATTTGTTCGTAAGAACTTCAGTCCCGTTTTTAACCGTTTTTACTATTAAAATTATCGTTTTTTCGAATATCATTTTTCTCCGTGTATGGTTACAACCATAAATAAACCAGTTGAAACTGCGCGTTGCTGTGGTTGCCAGCCAAACTTCTCTCACGGCGCAAGTCAATTTTACGATTTCAGTAATTATCTCAGCTTGTTTCACCATAGACTACGAACATTTCAGCTGTCATCTCGATAACTGACAACAAAACTGGCGCAACTATGGCAACCGGGCAACTTGGCAACGGCCAGCCACGGCAACTAGCACGGCGGATTTTCATTGCCCCAAGCTATTTACTCGACAGTATAGGTAGATAGTGTTACATAAATTCCTATCGCTATGGTGATTTATTATTGCTATAAATTCAATGAATGCATCATGTCCCCATAAAGCTTCAATATTTCTTCTTTCCTCATTAAATTTCTAATGTAAATCTAATGCCGCGTATTCAAAAGCAATACTTTAAAAGTGTTTCAAAAAACCAATTAATGCGTCCGCCGCCAGAAAGCCTAGATTAAAAATAATGACAGAAAACAATGAATTATTAATTTCAAATTAAAACCCAAACGTCACAACACGTAGATATTATGTTATATTATTATTCCTTGTGGCTTGACTGTTCCTAATTTAAATTGTGATTTATACTTGTGGTTCGCGGGTCGGTCGCTAGATGGCAGCTAATGAGATTTTTTAATAATAAACTCGTATGGCTGTTGACTGCACGCTTTTTAAGCCAGGTGCCTGTCATTCTGGGTAGGTACCGTAAAGCGGGGAGAACTGCGTGCATTATTTAAACATCAATTAATATTTAATTTTAAAATTGTTTATATTTTAGTTATTCACACGGTGCTGTGTACTTACCTCTACATAAATATTATATTCGTATTAAAATTTACCCAACCTACAGCAATTTCTTACAATTATTTTCATTTAATATCAAATTAATCAATTTTAAAATTAAATCAAAAGATACTGGAGATGCCCGAGAAAGTCTTTGCTTTTTTTTTACACTCCACTCGGGAGGCCATGAGGAAAATATATCGCTCATCTATGTTATCTTGTGAAGGGTCTTTTTATGGAAAGGAAGGAGAGGGAAGGAAAAATGAGGGGTGGGTAGGAATATGGGTATGAATCCATCCTTCCAACTGCGGTGAAAGGCGATGGGTCGATAGAATATAATAATAGATAGGTCGACTACCATACTACGGGCATTTGCCTAGCTTGGTAGTCAAAAAGCCATTTAAAACAAACCTGTAACAAACAAAATGGATAAAGAAAATTTAAAAAAATAATAATAAAATAAAAAAATGCTGGACAGGCCAAATGATCTCTCTCAACTAGTCTCTCCCGAACCGGCCCACCATGCAGTAAGTGGACAGACGCAGCTGCCACCAAGACCTAGACAAACCATCTCTCCGTAAACCCGGGCACCCCTGCCTACTCGCCTCCATACCCGCCTCCCAAATAGAATGCACTACCAAGTGAATCAAATGTGTAGTCGAATTATTTCCTGAAATAAGGTTTTAAGTTCCAGAATAAAAGGAAAAATTAGTCGAATATAATATTGTTAATTCTAAAATTTGATATATGAGTTTGACAAATATGACGCTTTTATAATAGGTGACAAGGGCCGAATTGGCAAAGGCGCCCGTCCCGGTAAGACGAGAGGTTCTGGATTCGAGTCCCAGTTGCAACCGCTATCTTTTATTTTTCTTTTTCTTGTTAATTTTTATATTTTAATTTAGATTATCAATGTTATCTTCTTCTTCAATGATAAAATAGTAAAATAGTTTTGTTACAGTTTAGACTCTTCTAGATAAAACAACATTTTTTAAAACATTAATATTTTCGGTTTATCTTCACCTTCCTGTCTCTGTTCACCCTACTCTCCGAGGTGTCTATCCAGCGAAATTGCCGTGAAATGAAAATGATATCAATCACGCGCGGTAGTCACGTTGAGAGTTCGTAAAGCCGTTTTGTATTAAATTAATGTACGTGGCATTTTGTTACCGACGCTCCGGCAATGTTGTGTAAATTGCGACTATGTCGTTAAACTAATATGCATCGGGTTTCATCTTGTTTATGGTTATAGATTAAAACCAATGACTGATATTATTTTATGAAAATGGGTTTAAATAATGTGACGCAATTATATATTCCCCGTCTTGTCCTGCTCGGGTCGGTGACCCATCGCTTTGATAACACGCCTTTAAGCAGTCCCTTTCCCAAGCAACTACGGTGTAACTCGACTCTTCCATGATTATTTTAAACTTTAGTTTTTCCACAAAGGAGGTCCTAAGAAAAAAAAATCTCAGGGCTTCTTTCATTATTGAGGATGCTGTGTGGAGGGTCTTTACAGGGAAAGGAAGGAGAGGAAGACCTGGTGGTTAATTTGTCCAGGTGTGCTAGCATGGTTGATCGATATGAAGTTACCGACCGATTGTCGGTAACTTCTCATCATTCCCTAGGACAACTTCAGATCGCAAACGAATAGGTGACAGTTCACAATGACTAAGTGTCCTTAATATATTCGATATCAACTGTCGTTTGTACTTTAACGATCTGCAGTTGTCCTAGGGAACGATGAGAAGTTACCGACAATCGGTTGGTAACTTCATATCGATCGACCATGCTAGCACACCAGGAGTGACGAACGTACGAACCCATCCCTTCCACTTGGGTCGAGAGAGTCCGGCTGGAGAGGTCTAGGTTTGTTCCCCCTCAACCAATCTCTCCCGATCCGGCCCGTCGTGCAATAGCTGGACAAACTCATTCACCACCAAGATCTATACAATCCTCATCCCCATGCAATGTCACCAAACTTAGCAAAACTATTTATTTCTCTCTTGCTCGATCTATTGTACAATATGGTATAACCGGGTGGGGGGGACTTTCAAATCTAAACTATTACCTGTAGAAAGGGCACAATAAAAGTCATCCTAGGAAAACCTTCTATATTTCCAACAACACAGTTATTTAACTCACATTTAACAACCCTTGGGGTTGCCTATGGCAGGGGTGTTGGTTATCCAATAAATGGTTCCCGCGGCGGCCGTACCCATATCCGCCCCCCAAATTGAAAAATGTGAAATTGAAATGATGTTGTCTATCTAGTGTAAGGCTGGCCCAAACGACCTAAATAGTTAATTATCGAGGAAAGATTTTTTTTATGATTTCGTTCACTTAAATGTGTGACTAGAGGGAGAGGTCACAAGTAATTAAAGATTTTCTCTTTTAATGTATCTTTTTATGTGTCTGAAAGAGTCATCTGCTTTCAAAAACAGTTTTTAATTTTCGTATAGATTCAAAAACAGCGAATCTATTTGATATTTATTGTCATCCAGGAATATTTCCAAATAATTGCAAAATCTTAAAATCCCCGATGAGATTAGAACAAGAATTTGGGCTCATCAGATATTACTTTTCTAGCAGGTAATTAACAATACTAGGCGCGTGCCTTCTACGCTCCAGGCAGAACTAAACCTCATCCACTGAATTAATAGAATAGATAGAAATGTACACAACTTCTTGAACATCCATCACACTCTATCCACCACCATCCAAAACGTCAAAATCAGAAAAAAAAACGTCATTAAAACGAGAATTAAAAAACATCAACAACATACGTATATTTGGATTATGTAATTAAACGTAAAAGCAGTTCTTGCAAATGCCTTAAAAAATGATTGTTTTTTTTTTTTTTTTTTTTTTTAATTTTTAAATGTTTTATTTTAAAAGGTTTGTGGTAAGCTTTTTTAAAAACTTTTTTCGTGTTTGAAGCTTAAAATATTGAATCTTTTAAAATCAAGTGTATAAAAAACAAAGTCGGGTTAGTTACACCATTTATATCTAACTCAAGAACGGCTGAACCGATTTTTATGATCTTTGATTTGTTGGATTTGTCTCCGTCCAGATTAACAGAATAACTATTAAAACATCGAAAAAAATCACGAAAAAAAATTACAAAGAAAATTAATTTTTTCATATATTTTGTATGGAACGGCTTTTCAAATGATGTGCGTTGGTCGACATAATTTGAATCAATTCGAACTGTCAATGGTGTAGTGTGCCGAACATTTCGTGCTTAGTCAACAACTCAATTTAATTTTTTTAACTTAGAGTAGGTACCTATTAATTTTAACTTAATAAAAACTTTATTAAGTTAAAATTTATTTCAGCTAATAAAATAAACACAACATTTATTGATTCTGAGGCGGTACGAAGTTTGCCGGGTCAGCTAGTAAATACTAAATTACAATTCAAATACAAAAAAAAAATAATAGGTAATTAATTCTAGTTTCAAAAATGGTATTTATTTTTAACAAATCTTCAAAAATAAGAAATAAATAGGACATTTAAAATATCCTAATAATTATTAGTAAAAACAAAGTATACAACAGATAAATTACCCTTTTTGGCTGGATAAGCAATGTACATATTATTATCTTTCCATGAATTACTCGTATCTTTCGTCAGTTTCTAATTAGTAATGTTTTTTTACTCACATACACGGTCGTTTACCAATTGTATAAAATATTCACGATGTTTTTTCGCAAGGCTGTAGTAAGTGTTTGTTTTATGAAAAAAAAAAATATTGAAGTAAGACTTTTTAGGGGCATTACGAAGGGTAACTCAAATCTATTTTGGACGGAAGTAACATTCGGAAATGTAGTTCGATTTATATTTCAACATATTAACGTCGTACGTATGGCAACAATGAGTCCGAAGCCTAACAACGAAATATAAAACGTCAAAGCGCGTCAAATCAAACTCAAACCTCAGACGTCACCCTTTTATTTTTGTTTACTAATGTATAAGGTAAGTTCAATAGGTTTTAGTTATGTTTTGTTGATTATTATATGATTTAACTTAACATTTTTGTTGATCCTTTTGATTTTTATTATTTTTTACGACGAATATTAACCCTTTTTATCTCTGATTCTTGTGAATATTGAAGTAAAAAGTGGCAGTAGTATGATAATAAAAATAGTGTTGTTTAGAATTCAAACGGCTGCATCGCAGGAAAATTTAACACCTTATTCTATAATTAATTGTAAACTAAAAAATCAACAACCTAATCATGTTAGACGCATTCATTTTTTTATTTAGTTCATTTGAACAGAAGGATAAATAAAATAATAAAATAAATAATTCTGTTTTTATGATTGTAGTCTGTAAGTAAAGGATATGACGTGATAAAGGTAGCCACTGACCACTGCTAATTTCATCGGTTCTATAGCATTAATAACTGAGACCCCCTCCGATCTGGCGATGTTTATGGTGCTCTGGTGCATGCAATACAATAAAGTCTGGGTATCTCACTGAAACCCATAAACTAATCAATTTAGCTGGTATTATCTGCAACTCGGCGGGTATGTAATGTATTCTTTTCTCGTTTTAATGCATTCTCACACAGGAGGTCGGCAATAATCAGGATTATAGACTGACATCCGTAAGAAGAAGATGGAGAGATACACAGCACGAACGTGGGAGCGAACGCGCTAACATTAAAAACCATAAAATTCATGCGAAAATTGTGAAAATGTTTAATAAAAGACGTATTGTTTGAAAAAGAGCAAAAATCTCGTGAGGGCTGTGTCAAGTAGCATTTAAAGAAACATTGTGATTTTTTTTAGAGATATAACTTGTAAAATAACAGAAACAAACGTGTAAATAATAATTTTCGTAGCATACTTTGTGATTTATTTCTATCGAGGGAATTTCAAATTATTACCGTTTCGGCGTGGCGAATGTATAGATACTATATATCTTAACAGCTT
This sequence comes from Limnephilus auricula, assembly GCA_951813805.1. NCBI lineage: Eukaryota > Metazoa > Arthropoda > Insecta > Trichoptera > Limnephilidae > Limnephilus > Limnephilus auricula. Next base: position 12,641,759 of record OX638412.1, on the reverse strand, counting down.
TGGCACATAACCACTCGAGCGCTTTTTGCCACATTATGGCACTATTTACAAATTATCTCGGATTGATTTGTTGCCAAAATGTAACAAATTTTCAAAAAAAAAAAGTTATTAAAACGACTAGGAATATATTGTACATTCAAAATATAACAAAAGGAATATTCTCTAGATTCTTTAAAATATTTTAAGGTTAAAGATTTAATTATATTTTTTTTATAAATCCTACGAATATGTGGTAATAAACAAAAGACAAGGGAATTCATTGGCTACATAGAACTATAATCAGTTTGTATGTCTCCATATTCAAATTCGGAGGTATGATTTTTTTAATGTGGGCGGAAAAATTTTCTTTAGCAATCCGAGAAAAAATATTTTAATTGCTCTGTCGCTCCAGTGGATAAGCTTGTTTTCACGACAATTTAACGTAGATAGACATAGGAATGACGTATGCCCCGTACCTGAGTTATTAAAGAATAACATATATATTTTTAATAGCTTAAAAACTTCAAACGTTTAAGGAAAACATGTAAGAAGTCGGCAGAAATTGGGAGAGCGGCCCCTTAACCATGTAAGAAAGAAAGATGAACATTTTGGCCTAGCACAAACGATCGATAAGGATTGATAGGATAATATTCGGTAACTTCTCATAAGCGCGGGGAAAGTGAAAATAAAACACGGGAGGGGAAGTAGAAGAGGAGGCGGAAGGGGAACGGGGGCGAATGGGAAATGACACGCAGGGAGAAACAATTTATTTAAGTGGCAACTCAACGCATGCCGGGTATCAGCTAGTCTTTAATATAAAGAGCTGCATAGTTCATGTAGTCAAAAGCATTTCGTGTTATAACGAATTTGCATAAATTGGGTTGCATTTTTGAAATGCCTACAGACTGGTGCACGCGAGAATGGTCTAATTAAGTAAATCCCTTTCTCGGTCCAACCAACCTTCCCTTTTTCTTTATACAACTCGTTTTCAAGGCAATCTTTAAAGAGGTATAGAGTTATACATCATTTTTCAATAAACCGTAACGAAACTACTGTTGGATTTTTGCGTAAGTTTATAATCACTGAATATAAAAATTTCATTATTTGAACAAACTGCACAAGAGTCCCAACTTCTCCCGTCTGTAACAACTGAAGCTAAATTAGTGGGATATGGAATGAGACGGTGCAGAGGGTGAAGCAATACCTGGTTAATCGTCAGATCTTTTTTTTTTAGTGAACACCTCACAAGAGTCCCAACTGCTCCCGTCTGGAGCCAGTGAGACTATGGCATCCCCAATTGGGGTATATTGTGAGGCTGAAGGTAAGCTGAGAAGGGAAGGAGATGGGGAAAAGGAAAGAGGAAAAGTACCTGGCTATTCAGATCTAGTCACTAAACACGACTAAAACCATTTCAAGCAACGTTTCAATTCAATTTCAATCTGGTCACAATCAATGTCTAAAGCCATTTTAAGCAACGTTTCGAATCTGAATGATGATGATATATCTCCAGGGCGATACTAAAAGTATCTACCGCTCTGCAACGTGTCGCAAATGTACTTAATAAGCATAAATTATTTTTTAAGAATATATATATTGTGATTAAAAGAAATTAATCTAATGAAATTTAACTGCGTACGCCTGGATTTGGACCTCCGACCTCCAGATTCGAGGAACATAACCACTCAACCACAGGGGCTATCGAAACAAATGCTCTTATTTCGGTTTTCAATCTCTTCAGCAGCATGGAAAGCCGTCGAAAGAAAGTTGTATCAACAATAGTTTTGTCGTATTTATTGTCCAAATACAGGTAGGGCATCTCATTCCTCTCTCCACTCCCTCCAGGGTCATACCATCACCATAATCCAAAAGACTGTCCCTTGTGTCTTTTTGTCCTATGAATCATTTTACTTTTCAAACTGAAAAATTAACTCAAAATCCTACCGTGTATTCTTTTTAACTCCAATTATTACAAATTTGTTAAGATTTTAATGACGGTTGGTATCTTTATCGTTGTTAATCTTGCCTCCGAAGATGGCCACTGATCTTTGATCCGAAGCGTGATCCCTCACCGCTACCGAGTTCAAACCCAAGACCTCCCTCTGCCTGCCACGTGCGGTACTAACGTATCATCACGACTTGCTACTGGGCTACTGTACGAAGATCGACCACCGTTTTATCTTCCCAATTGGGCTAAGAAAATTACGCATTCCACAGATCAGGGATGTGGGAATCATAAAAATTATTTTTAATAAATCGTCACTTCAGTTGGATAAGATTCAAAATGACCTTTAAAAGTAAAACCATTTCTTTTTCTCATTTCTATAACCAAAATAATTTTTAGAACCATATATATGTATCTATTGTATTTCCATACTATATGAAAAAATTCTAAAAACAAGCCAGAAATTATTTAAAGGGCATCATTTAAAATTATGGAGAAATGAAAGGTGAATTTAAATATTAATTTTATTTAAATGGACAAATTTCAAAATTATAATGAAGTTTGGAGTCGCGTTCAGAATTAGAAGAGCTGAGATATTGAATGGAGGGGAGGCAATTTTTGATAAGGCCTTGATAGAAGAGAGGATATTTGTTTAGAGAGGGACAGCCAAAAAATATGTAATCCAAAGTTTGAAGTTCTAGACCACTGAACGTAAAATCTGGGGAGTCAAGGACGTGAATTTTACAAAGCTGAGAAGGATCAGAACAATGCCCGATTCTCATTCGAATAAGTGAGGAAATTTATTTTTTGGAAAAATGGGGGAATTGTTGAAACCATGGTTTTGATGGGATAGTCTGGTATTGAGGCATAGCAGGCTCCCTTGGATTAAATAACATGGTTTAAAATTAAGTAGTTAGTTGTAATGTTGGTAACCCTGCGTCTCGCGCGTGGAAGGGTAGGTCTGCCAACTACACGAGATAATAATTACGAACCCAAATTGGTTGCTCGTCCCACTAAATACGCGTTCATACATAGCTAACTACCATACAAGATATACAAGTTAAAACCCATCTACAAGCCGTTATACGAATGAAGATAGGTACTAGGTACCATAAAATAAAGAGAACACATACATTGTTTAATTGTTTCTTACTGGTCGACAATTTAAAAAAAAAAAAATGTATTTAACAATTGGTGTCCCACGGGGTCCACATCTTGGTCCAATCTTATTTATCTTGTTTGTAAATGATATTACAAAAATATCTTACTTTTTGCTGATGACCTCAAAATTTTCAAGATAATAACAACAAAATTGTTAATTTGGTGCAATGGAAATAGACTTTACTTAAATATCTCAAAATGTCAAATTCTCAGAAAGTAACCTGGGCACCAAACATGGATAAAGCCATTTTAAGCAATTTTAATGGTGATACTGAAAGTATCTTCCACTCCGGAAAGTGCCGCAAATGTACCTAATATATTTTTAACTGATTAAAATCGTAAATAATAAAAATTAATTAAATAACTTGTACGTGCTCACGCCTGTATTTGAACCCGCGATCTGCGGATTGCTAGTCGAGAGCCTTACCCCTCGACCAAGCAGGCAGTCGATTTCACAGTAGTACAGAGTACTCCGGATTTCTGCCTTACATTGGTATATTCAAGCGAAACTGTTTTCCATTATTTTTAATACGATAGGTATCTACTACTTACGTTTTTTTTTTGTTTCTCGTTTCCAATGTATTAATGAACAGAAAATCAATTGACGTGTTTACTATATCGAGGACTACTCAACTCCTAAGCCACAAGGCCAATAAATATTATTTATTCGAGAAACACTTTATAAACAACATGAAAACGTTTGACCTATTCCCCAAAAGTAAGGAAAAAAATCTGCTTTTTCGGGTACAGAATCGCCTTACAAACACGTCAATCGATGTATCTCTTTATTGTATCTTTATTGACGTCGTCCGATCACTAACTAGGTGTTTTGTTTTCTTCTAGGTAAGTTGTGACCAAGAAAAACTCCTTGAACATTTTTAAAACGAAGATTTGAGCGGTCATTTTCCACCCACTAACGACATCTACCGACAAGATGACGTTTCGCTGTGTTCCCGCTTTCCAGCCCATATCAAACGACTGCAGCGCTCCTTGGGTAAGTTACTGAACTAATACGGCGTATCTAGTAGGGAATCTTCTTTACCGATATTTTTGGTTTGCGTCTCGGGGAAGTTGAGGTGAAGCAGATTTCTTCATTTATGATGTTTTACGTTATGTATTATTTCGATAGATGGCAATAACTTGACATTGCAAGTTGGGCTGAATTTTTGGATGTATACGATTATTTTGCTAGAAATAAATAATGATATAAATATTTATATGGATTTAAATTCGTCAAAGTTTAGGCGTATTAGGCAATAACATCATTTCCCACTGTTGAAAATAAGGAATCGTAGGAAAGCGTTGCCTGGTGCATTTTTAATTTATTTTCCAATTCATCGTGTGTAAGTTCACATGCATTTATGAATTCAAAAAGGATATTAATTTTACAAAAAATATTGTCATCAAGTATTAAAATAAATGGGGCATTCAGAAACAATATGTCAGACAAACTGAATAAATGAACCGATAAATTGATAGGTATGTCTCACTTCGAGGTATTTCCCGTTCATAGGATCCGCAAAGCACGTTTAGAAAAATAATTCATACAGCTTTTCTGTTTTCAAATCCAAGGTCAACGTGAGTTTGTTCAGCTCTCACATTCATTTCCAGCGTGAGCTAAGGAGCTTAACCAAATAACATAAAACGAAGATCTATTACATATTTATTAAAATTTTCCAACATTATTCAAATCTTTGAGGAAACCGGATGGCGCTTTGTCCTTACAAATGTATTCCCCAATTTCCTCTCTGAATTTTTATAATAGTGCAAATATTTTTATTATAACATAGTTATCGACCACTATTGTGTCAGTACATTTTGATTTTTGATAATTTACCTCTTATAGGAGTTAGAACTCTCCAATAATCGTTAAAATTGCCCGATTTAAACACCATAACAGACCCTCAGTATACAATCTAGACAATATTTTTTTCCTAAAAAGCAAAACGTACATACATATTATATTTTAATTAATGAAGATAATATTAGCGAAATTCAATCGAAAATCTGAAACAGAAAAATCAGAAAAAGCTACGGATACATCTGGGACTTGAACCCAGGACCTCTGGCAATCCGGGCCAACGCGCTATCCACTGGCCAACGTATCCCTATCCGATTCGGTCATTTTTAACTGTATCATACTTCGACTGAGAACCACCAACATTATTTGTCATTATTCTTAATGCATATTTTTATTGGCTGCTATCTTTATGTATGATTGCAAGATTCAACTCGAACTAAATGCCCTCTAGATAGTGTCAGGATAAATTTTATCACTTTTATTATTATGCGGCATTGACTTGACTTTATCTGCAAGTCTAGGATGAAATATTTTTATTTTTACCTTATTAACTTAAAGAATTAAACCTCAAATTATAATATTTTAATTAATGAAGATAATATTAGCGAAAGTCAATCAAAAAGATACGGATACATCTAGGACCCATCCCAGATGTATCTCTGACCTCTGGACCTCTGGCAATTCCATCCCAGATGTATCCGTATCGCTAATATTATCTTCATTAATTAAAATATTATAATTTGAGGTTTAACTCTTTAAGTTAATAATAAAAATATTATATTTTCTTCTAATATCTACAATTTGTAAAAAATAACTTTAAAATCTGTCGAGTTTTGGAGGAGAAAAATTGGGAATACAAAACATCGATTTTGACGATTGTATTTAGGTATTATCGACCTGAGATACAGTTTTCCCTTTCACTCAATATTTAGGGGTAACAGCAACAGCGGCATCAAAGTTTGGTGAAATACCTATTATTCAAATTTCTCGGCAACAGCGTTTCCTCCTTATATTTTTAATGAGCTACCGCTATCCATTGTCCAGCCACCGTAAAACGAAAAAAAAAACATTCTTTTAAAAAAATACAGTCATGTGTGGTTTTTAAACGCGTGCTTGTGACAGGCGTATAATCGTTGTGACGTTCGGATCGAAGAAGATGGCAGTTGATAGAAGTTGATGGAAGTTGATTTAAGTTGGTAGAAGTTGATAGTTGACCGGTCGCGCAGTAAACACTGAAGAGAGATACCTACTGACACAACAGCTGGAGAGGTTGTTTACCTCTGCCACTGAACATATAGTACCCTAGAAATGTAATCTAGTAATCTATTCCGATTTGGAAGAACGTTGGTGTAACCAGTTTAAACAAATAAGACGATTAGACGATTCATAGGCCCCAGACAGGTTTAAACAAATTGATTACCTTTCTGCTCAAGAATGAATTTCGGTGTTTGCAAATGTTGTCTTTTTTATGTCAATAATACACAAGAGTCCCAACTGCTTCCAACCGCTTAGCGCTAGTGAGACTCTTGCATCCCCAATTGGGGTATTTTCTGAGGCTGAAGATAGTGGAGAGGGGAAGCAGATAGTAAAAGGAAGATGGGAAAGTTCCTGGCTATTCAGTCACTAAACTCAGTTAAAGCCATTTCAAGCAACGCTTCAATTCCGATTGATAGTCTTACACTAGGTTGATATTTTTGATATTAAATGAATAAAGTGTCAAATAATACACATCAATTCAAAGGGATTTGAACCCGCGACCTTCGTCATTGTATGACCGAAGAAGTAATTCTTATAAGATTCTTATTAGAAGTCAATTGACATGAAAATTAAAATAAAAAATTGCTGACTTCAAAAATGTTGAGTACAGTGGGTACCCTTGCATTACCCGAACTCTTCCGAAGATTTCCGATGACACTTCGGCGAAACCAGTTACATTCTATCGCATATATATAACATAACGCGCAGAATGCAATTGGTGCGAATTGTCGGCGCAGCCCTTTGAATTATTAACGGTGAAAAAGGCATGGCCACGTGCTTGGAATTATTTACGTGATCCGTTAGAACTGTATCAATATAAATAAATATACATATTTTTTATTTTTTTATTTAAATATTAAATAAATTGAGAATACAAAGTGAAATATTTCATCCTCAGTCCTCCTCACTAGGTATTCCTGTTCCGAGGTGGACTGCAGGTTGTTGTATGGTGTTGATCATGATTTCCTCATTAATGTTGTTTGTTTTTTTTGGTTTCCACGAAATATAAATAAATAAAGCAAAAAGTGTTCATGTTTATTATTTTGCGTTGTTTTAAAAAGTGTTTATGTTTATTATCTGTAGGTTGCATTTGGGTTACTTGATAATTTTAATTAGTTCCTCATCTTCATGTTTAGTTAGCCATAATTTGATGTCCTTTTTAAACTTTTGTATATCCATGGTATTTTTAATTTCAATCGGAAGGGCATTATATAATTTTGTAGCATGGAAATAATGGTTTTTCTGGCCGAAAGCTGTATTTAATTTTGGAATGTTTAGTAGATTAGAAGATTTTGTCCTTGTAGTATAGGTGTGTTGGTCAGCAAGGTATGCATATTTTTCTTTAAATTTGAGTAGTGCATTTTTTGAGTGTTAGTGTAGTGCATTTATTAGGTGTTCTTTTTATGACTTTTATCGACCTAAATATTAGCGCAATATATCGCTTAGAATAATGGTAATTTTGAAATGCCTCGAATGCGCGCGAATTCACAGCACAACATTTCAAAATTAGAACATATTTGAATTCCGAACACGTTCGCTTGTTTTGCATTTTGATTGGCTCGTGTGCTCCTGGTGTCAAAACTAACCAATGAAAGAAATCCGTCTTCATTTGAATTCAGAACATGAAATTCGTCCGGCGTTTTTTGAACCAATGGAAGCTTCCGTTTTGAATAAGTACACGATGGGCCGAAAAACCACAAAATTTAGCCAATTTTATTTTTAATACTTTAAATTTTTGGAATGACAACAAAGAATAAGTTAGGTTTATTGCAAGGCGGCCGTTTTGACGGCCGGCGTAGTACAGGGGCAAAACTTTAGACTCACATTCCGAAGATTTCGAATCCGGCGTGCGCATACAATTTTTATTTGATTAATTTGTATTATTTCACAATTAATTAATTAAAAATAATATATAGTATATTTGCGGCACGTTCCAGAGTGGAAGATACCTACTCTCAGTGTCGCCCTGGTGTAAGACCACCATTCAGAATTGAAACGTTGCTTGAAATGACTTTAGCCGTGTTTAGTGACTAGAATAATAATATAGTAATATAGACCTAAAACTGAGAATACTCCTCATTAAGACCTATGTATGGAGTATCTTGATGCATGGTGCCTATCCGAAAGAGATAAACGGAGACTAGAGGCTTTTGAGATGTGGTCCTATAGAAGACTACTGGGAATTTCCTGGAGAGACCACATTACAAATGAGGAGGTTCTCCAAAGAATCGAAGGAGGAAGGCACCTGCTCAGGACCTTGTCCGAAAGGCGTGCAAGATGGATCGGCCATATAATACGACAAGAAGGCCTCTTGCATGCCATAATGGAGGTTACGACCGAGGGGAAAACTCTAGGGGACGCCCACGCCGAGAGTACCTGGAGGACCTGCTGGTGGACATGCGTTGCTCATCATATGCAGACTTCAAAAGAGCCGCACATGACAGGGAAGAATGGAAGAGAAAAATAAAGGAAATTGCTGCAAACCAATCCCAGGATTGAAACCAGAGAGAGAGAGTGACTAAATCTGAATAGCCAGGTACTTCCCCACCTTCCTCTTCCCCATCTCTTTCCCTTCCCCACTTACTTGGGACTCTTGTGAGGTATTCTCTATACAAACAAAATGCGGAAATTTTCTAACCTTCTTACAGAATATGCCTTAGGCATTAGAGGTTAAGACGATAGACTTCGCTTTTCGGCCCATACAAAAAGGACGCCCGGGAAAAAACACTTTTCTACATCGAAAATTGCACAAAATGAATATATTTTTTTTATACTGCCTTTTAGAGGGTGAAAACTATGTCGGTATGTTTTCGAATTTTCGATGCGTTTCGTATTAACGTAAAAAGTCACTGTCAAACATGTCTAATTTATCGGAAAATATTATTTAAGAAGAAAGTCATGCTAGCTCAATTATCATAAAGAATTACAAAATTATAAAGACATACCAACATAGATTCTTCTTTCGGTAACATATTTTTGTCTTTAAATTACAATATTGGGAAAGTTTGGATATAGAAAAATGTTTTCTCCCGAAACCCTTTTTCGAGCGATCTGTAGTTAAATATGAGAGATTACGGCAGTTATCCCATTCGCACGTTTCGCATTCGTATGTATCGTAAGTGTATGTGAGCGTTTTGTGAGCGGGACAGAATGACAGACGCGGGTGTTCCGCGTGTCGTTCGAAGTCTAGCCTCTTAATAACGTATTTTGAGGAAAACTTTTCTTAAATAGTGAAGTAATTTTTTTAACACCCAGTGCGTACCAAAATATTTTTCTTAATTTTTAAAGATCATTTTTTATACAGGCAGTTAATTCCCAACGGTTCGTCAAAATCATAAGCTACCGTTTTCTGAGCATGATTGATTGAGACTTCTAATTAACGATTTCGTGGATATATTTCATTTCCTTTGCAATATTAAAAAAATACGTTACGGTACAATATTAAATTTATTCATGAACGGAGCTACTGAAATAAATCTTTATGATTTAAATCGTTCAATTGCTTCATGCCATATATGTCTGAGAGAACTTATAAATAATTTTAATTAAATCTCACCTTATATGAGAGTAAATGCTTTATACACGGAGAAAAATGTTATTCTAAAATACGATCATTTTATTCGTAAAAACGGTTAAAACCGGGACTGAAGTTCTTACGAATAAATTAACAGGGTTTCAATGTTTATTGGCGGGAACATTAAGAATAATTTGTTGGTATACCTAATTTCGTACGTGTACCAACAAATTATTAAACATTGAAACACTGTTAATTTGTTCGTAAGAACTTTAATCCCGTTTTTAACCGTTTTTACGAATAAAATGATCGTATTTTAGAATAAAAATTTTCTCCGTGTACACGGTTATAGTGTTTTGTTTAAAATTTTACTAGCAGTTATTAAACTGTTAGATTGACATGGCACGATCAAATTAATCCAATACTTGACCGGTTAGAAGCCGAGTTGACAAAAGCGTCGGGTTCAATCTTCTGCTTGCTAAGTTCTATGTAAATCATGGCACTTTCAGTAATATTTTACCACTGAAATTATGAAAGTTGGAGTTTTTCAAATATTGTCAGGTTTTAAATCAGGTTAGAAACAAAACATATGGCATGGAAGCGTATCGACTGTCGCCGAGCTACAACCGAACTGCATGGACTATCAAAGCGGCTATGCAATGCTTTGGTGTGTACAGTGTACACGGAGAAAAATGTAATTCTAAAAAACGATCATTTTAATAGTAAAAACGGTTAAAAACGGGACTGATGTTCTTACGAACAAATTAACAGTGTTTCAATGTTTATTGGCGGTAAAATACGTAAGAAATTACGTATACCAACAAATTATTCTTACATGTTCCCGCCATAAAACATTGAAACCCTGTTAATTTGTTCGTAAAAACTTCAGTCCCGTTTTTAACCATTTTTACTATTTTTTATTTTTATTTTTAACTTTTTAACTTAAAGAGTTAAACCACAAATTATAATATTTTAATTAATGAAGATAATATTAGCGAAAGCCAATCGAAAATCCGAAACAGAAAAATCAGAAAAAGATACGGATACATCTGGGACTCGAACCCAGGTCCAGAACCAGAACCTGGGTTCGAGTCCCAGATGTATCCGTATCTTTTTCTGATTTTTCTGTTTCGGATTTTCGATTGGCTTTCGCTAATATTATCTTCATTAATTAAAATATTATATTTTTACTATTAAAATGATCGTTTTTTTTTATTAAAATGATCGTTTTTCTATTAAAATGATCGTTTTTTCTATTAAAATTATCGTTTTTTCAATTAACATTTTTCTCCGTGTACAAAGGCCTTCGACACCGATGCATAGAAGGGCAACAAGACAAACTCAGATGAAATTTAGCACATGAGAACGGGTCGTTTCTACGACTCGTTCTTGAGTTCATCGGCTTGGCAGTGGAATGATTTGCTGGCCTCTGTGTTTCCTCCCATGTTCACTTCTTCCTCTCCTCAAGAAGATCTTTCACACAGCTGACACAGGCCAACATATAAGCACATAAAGTCACATCATGTCAGGACCCAAAGCTGACATAGGTTCTGATAGAAATTATTTTCCTTAGTGCCTAAATGCGGAGCGCCGATGTGCGTAGATGCGATTTGCAATAAAATGGATGAACCATATTGACGACACACGCTTTCATACTGCTAAAGGTGAATGCTCGCTTGGCGCTTTAGTCCCACCTGCTCTAAACTGAGTCTCTAGCGTGGTGTAACATAAAAAACAACCTGTTAGCTTGTGCTAGGTAGTTTCTCACTGCCGGAACACATAATGTAATGAGGTAACAATTGGAATAATTATCATAAACGAAATAAAAGAATACAATACACGACGCAGAGGAACCTAATTTGATCATTGTGATCGGTCTATAATCAGGGTCTCTAATGGCAGACAAATTGTTGCCATAAAGCTCGCCCCTAAACTGCCCGGTAAACAGGGTTTCCACTTAATTTTTTTTATTTATTTTAGTACGTGAAACAGGCAAGATGTGCAAAAGTTTATATACATGGATGTTTTAAATACATTGTAATAACAGAAATAATATCAATAATAGCAACAAAAATTATTAGCTAAAAGTGAAAAACAAGAATTTGTAAAAGGTAGATTACAAAAGTCCCATAAGTTATTTATTATTGGCACCTGCGTTGTTCTAACAGCGATTTTCTAGTTACAATATTGCCCGTCTTTAAAAAAAGGGCTTCATGAAAATAAGATATGATTTATGGTCAAATATATATTTTTAAAGTGTTTAAATAGCTCGTTAAAAATGTCGGTGTTATTATTAGAGCAGTGTATAGTGTTATAATGTCTTAGTGCCTCCGCTGACGAGGCAACTGAAAAAAAATCAGTTTGTGTATGTCAATGTGATGGCCCGCATACTACACAATTTCTCAAAAACCCGTTGTCAATGGCAACGCAAGCAGTGACTCGTGACTCGCCCTACTAGTTGCAGTGGCAGGCCGTTGCTAGTTTGCTCGGTTGTCATGGTTGAGCCAGTTTTGTTGTCAGTTTTCTTGTTTTTTCAATTTGACAGCGACAGATGACTATGACGACAGCTGATTGTTCTTCATCTATGGTTAAACAAGCTGAGAAAATTACAGAAATCAGAAAAAAAAATAGGCCGTCATAGAAGTTTGATGGAAGTTTGGTTGGAAGCCATAGCAACCGGCCGGTTTTAGTTTGGTTTCGGTTGCCTCGTCAGCGGAGGCACTTACGCCGTTCTTCCACGTAGCTACTTACAAGCGACTCTACCGCTACCTGTCATACTATTTTGCTAGTGCAGCGCCTGGCGGCGTTTTCAAACACTAATAATAGTATGGAAAATACAGACAAAAGCGGCGATCGCGTCGCTTGAACGTAGCTCCATGGAAGAACGGCGTTAATGTACACGGTACAGGGATGAAATGTCCTATGTTTTTTTGTGGTAGGCTTTGTATATGTATGGAAAATGTCTTGCATCCTCTTGGTTGAATTTCTTGATGGTATGTTGATGTTTGTGAACATTACAAAGATGTTGAGTAACATTAAAATAACTGTGTAGGTAGGTAACAGCAATTAACGGACTTTGTTTCTTAATCATTGAGAAAACATAATTACACAAAGTATAGGATTGCATCCTAACTATTTCTTACAAATATTATTTTATACGTTAATATCGCACACAAGTGTTTCAACTGCCCCAAAACAGTGGTAAAATGGCATCCCTATCTAAATTGGGAAATTGTTTGTACATATATGTAGGCGGTATATTCGTCAATACGCGACGGGTTATCCATTCGGGATATTTTGGCAGCGCTCAGGCACTCGATAAACGCTCAAAGTATCGGAGGCTAACACGTCAGTTATTTACGAGACTGCATAAAAGCAAGTTTTATGTTTCAGATACTTAAAAGTATATAAAATTGTTAGGTGAGTTAGGTTAGGTTTGAGAACTTGAAAATAATATTGATTAAAAGAGAGTAAATAGCTGACGTATCGTCACGAGACGTCGGGTATTTAACGAGCGCTGCCGAAATATAAATAAAAAGTTTACTTTATTAAACTATAACTAAAATATTCAGCAAAAGTGGCAACCCTAGTTCGTGGTAAGGTAATAACTTAGTGTACAGTTATCGCTCAGGAGAGGTATCATTCGTTTTCAAATTGATTTCTCATCCCATGGATCAATCCCAAACAACCACTGAAGAGATAAACAGATAGAATTTTATTATAGGCGTGTCAGTGTGTTAAAAGTAAGCTAAATTATACCTTACTTTCCGTAAAATTGATAGACCATTTTTAAATATAGAAAATTTTTCTTGAACCGATAATCAAAATTTATTGATCTGACTTATATATTAATAGGTCTTGGAGTCGAAACGTCATATGTAAATTATTTGTGACATCAGTTTTCTTTAAAATCGGAATAGAGTTTTAAAAACTTTTAGGACGGGTTGTTTTTCAGAATTTGAACTATTCATCACATTTAAAAGTTAAAATTCAAGTTCTGTAAAATTTCAATTCAAGTTCTGTTGCCACTTCATCATCGGCCGGTTGTCTTACAATATGTACGTGGATAGTAACAGAACTTAAATAGTACTTTCAGAAAACTTGAATGTTTACTTGGAAATTTGATGGATTGTTCAAATTCCGTGAAACTACACGTTCATAAAAAATATGATTTTAGAATTTTACAGCCAAAAATATTATAGTGATTTATTTTTGGGGTACTATGTCGTGTTGGGGTACCTCCTTCTTTATCCAACGTTTTGGACAGGGTTACAGTGTCCATCATCAGGGCAGATTATAGACCCTGTAACGCTGATTATGGACACTGTAAGATCTGCTCTGATGATGGACTCTGTAACGCTGTCTAAAAAGGAGGTAGCGCAACACGGCATAACACCCCAAAAATAAATCACTATAATACATTTCCACAGTTTATCCTTGGTCAAAGACCACCATTCAGAATCGATACGTTGCTTGAATTGGCTTTAGCCGTATTTGGTGACCAGATCTGAATTGCCATGTACTTTTCAACCTTCCCATTTCCCATTTCCTTCTCTTTCCCACCCACAATTATCCCAATATGGGTACCTATGCCATTGCCCACAGGCACCAAACAGTTGGTACTTTTGTATGGTATTCAAATTTTTATTTATTATTTATTTTAATTCTAAGCACAATTATCTGCTTTATTATGAGAGTGATTTAAATAATATATAAAATTATATTATTTTTATTTTTAACTTAACGAGTTAAACCTCAAATTATAATATTTTAATTAATGAAAATAATATTAGCGAAAGTCAATCTAAAATCCGAAACAGAAAAAGATACGGATACATCTTGGACTCGAACCCAGGAACTCTGGCCCGGATTTGAAGAGGTCCTGGGTTCCAGTCCCAGATGTATCCGTATCTTTTTCTGATTTTTCTGTTTCGGATTTTAGATTGACTTTTGCTAATATTATCTTCATTAATTAAAATATTATACTAGATATATTATATTGTAAATATTGTAACACTAAATTCATTTTTAAAAGTGGTGATCTGTGAAGCCATATGTATGCGCATTGAATAGTTTATATGATTGCCATCATGATGCTCCTTTTAAATTTGGGCAGTGAATCCCAGAATATGTCGATGTTAGAATCAATTTTAACTCATTTAAGCAAATAATATTGAATGTATGAAGAGCACGGTAAATTGGCGTATTAGTTGCTGCATTTATTTTGGGAATTCGTGAGGTGTACGTCTTAAAGGGATGCTAAAATTAATTAGGGATAGACGTTCGGTACAGTCGATTTAATTATGTGTATAAATGTAAAATACACAAAAATAAAAATAAAATTAGTCTATTTTCTAGGTATTATCTATTCAGTGTAAATAGCTACCCGCCCCGTACATTAGATATAATATTTATTTTTTTCAAGCAACCAAAAAACCCAAAAAAACGCGATCGTTTAGAGAGTACAAGTCCTAGATAAAATTAAAACAAAAAACAGGAAAAATAAGTAATGATATAGCCTTATGGGATTGTAATGGGTTTTGATAGACTGTTTCCATATCGGTAGACAATATTATCCATGGATAATTGAGATGAACCGAGAACATTATTTATGGATTCGTGGTTGTCTATGATTTAATGCAAAAAATATACCAATGTAGATAAATGTTTTGAAGTTATGGTTTGAGACTTTGATATTTTGTGTACGTTTTTTTTTACTTCATCTCCATACAGGAGGCCTTAAGGTAAATAATTTCTCTCAGGGCCTATGTCATCCTCGGGATATGCTGTATGGAGTGTAATTTTTGTGGAAAGGGAGTTAACCTGGATCTTGAAGAGACATAAATTTACTTGAAAGTTATTTTGTGACTTCTACTTACCACAACTATTTATTTCAATCACATTATTTAATGTTGTTGTTTTTCCCAGGAATTTTGTGCTACGAGTACTGCCACGGAGAAAATTTTTATTCTAAAATACGATCATTTTGTTCATACATAGGTTAACAACGGGACTGAAGTTCTTACGAACTAATTAACAGTGTTTCAATGTTTTTTGGCGGGAAAATGTAAGAATAATTTGTTGATAAACGTATGAAATTACGTATACCGACAAATTATTTTTAAATGTTCCCGCCATAAACGTTGAAACCCTGTTAATTTGTTCGTAAGAACTTCAGTCCCGTTTTTAACCGTTTTTACGAATAAAATGATCGTATTTTAGAATAACATTTTTCTCCGTGTAGCGAGGTACTTCCCAATGTTTCTATTTCCCAACGGGATTGAAATTCTTACGAACAAATTAACAGCGTTTCAATGTTTATTGGTGGGAACACGTAAGAATAATTTGTTGGTGTACGTAATTTCGTACGTATACCAACCAATTTTTCTTACATTTTCCCGCCAATAAACATTGAAACGCTGTTAATTGGTTCGTAAGAACTTCAGTCCCGTTTTTAACCGTTTTTACTAATAAAATGATCGTATTTTAGAATAACCTTTTTTCTCCGTGTATTCATGTATCAAGCTTACGGTTTTTGCTTTATATGCCCACTGTTTGTTTCTTTTTAGGCGAAAATATAAAATTTATATAATTATATTTCCACGCACAGGCTGCGCCTTAGTAGGTTCACATTACTCATATTATTTCATTGTATGTAGGTATATATCAAATGTAAAAATTGTGAAAAAATAAATAAAGGAAGACAGCAACGTTTCAATTCTCATTGGTTGTCTTACACAGAGCGATACTGAGAGAATCTTCCACTCTGGAACGTGCCAAAAATACACTAAAGATATATTAATTTTAATTAACTAATTGTGATTGTTAGTTGAGATCCTAGCCCCTCGACAACGGTGGCCATCAAAAGCTAGTTTCAAATAAAATCATAACGAGATCTGAATATTCCGCGCATCTATCTTGTAAAGCCATTTCTTCATATCCGGTTCATGATTGAGTTTGCGCTCAGTTCCGATCGTTCGCATACCACAGACCAGCCTCAATCACGGGAGGAAGTCGCATTTAAATAAACAGGTTACTTTAAACGGTCACCTTTAATCTTTAATAAACAGGTCGGTCAGTTAATAGACATGGTCGGTCAGTTTTAATAAACATCGTCGGTCACTTTATCGAACAACGACAGCACGAGAACATCAGGCCACCCCGTGGAGCCGTGGTAAGGCGCGTACTTTGATCAATGCTCCACGGATACATTTCTGGTGAAGGGTGTCTAAGCAATTCTTCAATCATTAAAGACGAAGATAATACAAACAAATGTAAACGAAATATGAATAAGAACAAGACACAGAGAAATAAAATGTTAACGGTCGCAACGAGAAATTTTGGAACTGGATCAATTTTGTCCTAGTTGCCACCGTTAGCATTTATATTTCTTTAACATGTTCGTTTCCATATTTCATTTAATTTTGTTAGTAGTATCTTTTTTTTCGATGATATTATTACACTGACGGGAAAACCTTCAAAAGTTATTTTAATAAAAAAAAAATTCTTAATTGTTCAAATTTGATTTTAAATCGCTCGAAGCTTTATTATAAGCTATGTTATAACTCAAGAAACTATTAATTTCGGGAGCGTTTTAATCTTTTTTTATCACTAATGTTCAGCTCTCCAATTTAGGAGAAAAGTATGGTTACCGCCGCCCCGGAAACCAATTTTGGATAACCATCATCTCTTCCACAGATCACCTCTTGTGGTTCGCTACGCATGCTAGGCATGCCCGGGTTCATGGGGTGAGGTTCGTGTAGGTCTTGGCGGAGAATGCGTTTGCCCGCCCACAGCGTGGCGGGCTGTATGGGAAGAGACTGGTTGAGGGAGAAATCTTGGCCTGTCCAGCAGGATTCTCTCGGAACATCCTCTTTTACCGCGGCAGAAGGGGTGGATTCATACACACATTAATGGACACACTAACCTCCAGATTCCTACCCACCATTCATACCTTTTTCAATCCCTAAACTTCCTCTCCTTCCTTTCCCTAAAAAGATCCTCCACGCAGCATCCCCTAATATTACATTAGCCCTGAGGGAAGTTATTTTTCTCAGGGCCTCCTGTATGGAGGTAATGTAAAAAAAAAAATCATTTCGAATCCTAGACCCCCGACAGGTTAATGAAATTCGCCGCCTGTTTAAGAAAGATTTTGATATTTGCAAAATTTAGATCAATTTCAAATGTAGTAAGAACAAAATATTATTTATTTCTGCAAACGGAAACGAATACACGCACATCTCTCGGTAAAAAAAATCGCAAATATTTTTTTTTTTCACTTCGCCGATATTCGAACTCAAAACAGCTGGAACCAACATCAAATACGCTCATCATAAACCACGGAGGTCGTTTTATTCCCTGGCATATAAAAATGTTGCAATTTAAAACAAATTTCATGTTTTAAGTGCGGATTAATGACTTGATTAATCTTGAATTCAGACAAAGGATCTTCGCAACAAAAAATAATCGAACACTGCCGATTATTTTCGAACCTGTAAATTCGACAATCGAACAATAAATAATTTATTGGCGCGCCATAACAATAAATCGAGTTTCTAATCTCGAATACATGGCAACACTTCGTACAGGCCGTGTACAGTCTGTCAACAATTTCTCGAAATTTAACAAAAGAGGCAAATTTTTTGGCAACATTACAGAGTATCGCCGATTTTAGAATAAAAATTAAAAACGATTCGAATGTGAGGTAATTTTTGACTTTCGAAACCAAATACTTGGCAGAAAAATGGGACAACTCAAATTTTTTCAGGTTTTTTTTATTGCTCTTTCTTCGCATTTTTAATTATTATTTTGATTTATTTATAGCATCTAATAAATTTAATGATTTTTTTTGTTATGTACCTATATACCTACTTACATTTTGTAATTACAAAAAAATCTTTTCCGTTCGAACTATCTTGCTGAGTAATTGTTTTAAAAAATAACAGCAGATTCGAATTTTAAATTTCCTTGGAATATGATGTAGAATCATCTCCTTTCAGGAAGTACCACAAATTTCTAAACACCGGTTGACGATGTTGGATTCATTGTTGTATTTCTTGTATTTGGATTCGTTGTAGGAGTTCCGGGAAATCAATGACTGACCTGGATATTTTCTGTAGAAAGAGTACATCAGCCGAGCTTCTTCGATCTTCCAATAATAACATATTGAAGTACGCGGCCGAATCTTAGTGATTTAAGTTGGGACGATAGCTACAGATATCTAAGTATCGCAGGAAAAAATTTTAACACGTTTCAGATTGTGCACGTATGATTTGTATTGTGGGTTCCATACTTGTGACGCGTATTCTAACAAGCTGCGGCCATAAGCAAAGTACAGGATTTTTATTGTTTTAAGAATGAATCCCAACATTTATGAGGTTTTTGAAGTTACTGAGTCGATATATACATCGAATATAAGCTTACAGTCAAATATCGCCCCCAAATATTTGACTTCTATTTTGTTAATTAATATTGAGTCATTCAGACCATATTTATTAGTGAAGATATTTTTCTTTCGTGTGAAATATTCGACGAAACACCCTTTTAGATTAATTTTAATTTTGCTGTGAATAATAAACATTAAGTCGGTTATGGTCCTCCTGCATTTTTTGACAGCAAGCAGTACATCTGACAGGATAAAAAACTTGCATATCGTCTGAAGATTGACAGACTGTAGGTGCCTACTTACTTAGCTGTGTGTGAAATGACGTACGCAGTGTATGCACGTATATTAACGTACGAGAGGGCTTCTACCTACCGCCGAGAGCAGCGGGACACATTACAGAATATTACTTTATGATGTATGGACCTACAAACAAGGTGTCCCAATCTTACCAAATATATTTTAATACCTACATCAATTTTCGGTTTCCAATAATTATTACCATCATGCCTTTTCTGCGGGGTGAAGCAGATAGGATAGTCTGCTAACCAACTTAAAATATTTTTCATTCACATTCAAACATCGTCTAATAGATACCCTTCTGTTATTCTGATTCCCAACACAAGTATTTGATTCGCTTGATCATGCCATGTCTTCCTCGGTCATACCGGATTTCTTCTAACATTTACATTGTTACATGTAATCTTCTTACACTCCTTTATAAATACAGTTATCCACTGGAGCGATTTAGGTTCAAATTAGGCTGCTTTTATTTTTCTGCGATTGATATCGGTCCAAAATTGGACCACATTTAACGAACCTACAAATATGGGATAAACGGTTAAATCTAGGTGGACTTATTAGCTTTACACTACAGTAAACAGTTTATATGTTTCCGTATTCATATTTAGAGGAATAATATTAATTAAATCTAATGGCCAAATCAAAAACTAAACACTAATCGCTCGAGTGGTTAATTGAATTTCACTTTTGTTTTTTTAAATGAATGAATGTACCAATAAAGCTGAAACTTCAAAGTACAAATTAACCCATTTTCCGAGATCCGATCGGGCTGAAACTTGGCAGATAGACTTGTTGTCGATGACAATGCATTCTATCACCAGCAAATCATG
Source organism: Limnephilus auricula (assembly GCA_951813805.1). Lineage (NCBI taxonomy): Eukaryota > Metazoa > Arthropoda > Insecta > Trichoptera > Limnephilidae > Limnephilus > Limnephilus auricula. The sequence continues at coordinate 12,621,590 of OX638412.1, read as the reverse complement.
CACACCCACGCGTATTTAAACGGATATTTCTGAAATTCGAATAAATTAAAGCACTAAATATACGAATTAAAAGTCGGTCTTGCCAACTCCGAATTTAGCTCTGTTTGTAGCGCGTTTGATTCTGTTCATTGGGTAGAAAGATTCAAACCACAGTGAAACAAAAAAAGTTTTAAAATACATTCGAAAAAAGATTTATTATAGTTTTTAAAAAAACCTTGCTTTTTACAAGTTAATTTTTTTTTCTTCATACGTTCTGCATTTCCAAACCATCGGAACGTCCCTTTAATATTACTCATTACGATTATTTTTAATTGATAAACTAATGTTTAAGACAAGATTTTTATGCATAGCACAAAGGGTAACAATTATTGTAAGCAATAATTATCAGCCTGAAACACTCATCATGTTGAATCACTTGGCGGTTAAGAGGTAACCCGCCGTAGCTCAGTGGATCAGAGCACCTGACCGGACATCAGAAGGACACGGGTTCGTGTTCCGTCGGGGGCACGTACCTTTTTTCGGAAGATTTAAAAAGTAAATGAGTGTTTCAGGCTGATAATTATTGCTCATAATAATTTTTATTCATTACGCTTACATTAACATTGCATTACTTGAAAATCTCCACATTTTTCAGGCTTTGTTTTTCTTTGGGATATTTATTTTATACACTTTACAAATATAAGATAAAAAGTCCCGATAAAGTACATTTTAGCAGTTTGTCTAACGGGTTCTTTACATCAAAGATCTTATTATAGTGATTTAATAGTTACATTTTTACAATTATAGATATAAAATAAAATTAAAATTTTTAAAGAAATATAGATAAAAGAAAAATTATGAAAACATAAATAACAATTTTAATTTTAATTTTCGTTTTAATTATTTCATTACGTTAAAGATCACAATTTTATCTTTCTTCAAAGATTCTTATATTATTATTAGGACACCATCTAAACGACATCAAGTAGAAAGTATCGTTTATAAAATTCAGCAAGTCCGATGATGGATTCGCGGCAGAACCGAAGCGCTAGAGGAGGGAGTGAGTATTCATTGTTTTAGCATATCACTGGAATTAATTCAGCGGCCGCATATCTCCAACATATCTCCAATCTTCTGATTGATTACCTTATGATCTTGTACTGGTGTTGAAATTCGGTTTTAAAATAACTAAACAACAGATCAGTTATTTGTCTGTCTTGCATGGTAAAGAAAGCAGCTCTGCGATGATAAAAACAGTTTTATTCTATCTCCAACTTTATATAACTTCTCAGCTTTCCTCTATCCCATTTTAATTTTGATTACCCTTCAAGCTTGAAAAATATTATACCTACAATAGGTTGTGTCAATTATTTCAACTTTTGAATTAAGAAACGCCTGGGGTCTCAAAAGTTGCGTCTTACAAAGACAATGAGAACTGCATTTAAATTTATTTAAAAAAAATGGTTATTAGCTCGCTAAAATGCATTGAACATCAGAAAAAACACCTAAACCATGAATTTTTAAATTATGATAATTAATATTTTTTTCACAATAACTGTTGTCATTAAATTTTGAACATCGATTATTTTTTATTCGTTATATTTTGTTCAAAAATGTTGGTATAGTTATTGTTTAGTATCTTGATTTTATCCAGAAAAGGTTTTTTTTTACATTAGGTCCACACAGGAGGCCCTGAGGAAAATAATTTCCCTCAGGGCCTATATCATCTTTGGGGATGCTGTATGGAGGGAATTTTTAAGGAAAGGAAGGAGAGGAAGTTCTGGGAAGGAAAAAAGTATGAGTGTTGGGTAGGAATCTGGGGTTCAGTGTGTCTAGATCATCCGCCGCCAAGACCTAGATAAACCTTACCCCATGAACCCGGGCACCCCTGCTAGTCAGTCACCAAATATAGCGAACCACTTGGGATGACCTATGGCAGAGCTGTTGATTATCCAATAAATGGTTCCCGGGGCGGCGGTACCCATTCCCGCCTTCCAAATTATTTTCGCTTTTTATATTTTTAACAAACGTTTTTTTACACATATGTTTCAAAAAAAATTTTTTTTGCATTCTTTTGACTACAGTTATGGAATGAAAATTAAGTTTGCTACAAAACATAAAATATGGACCCTCTTTTTATTTTTTTCCCGAATCACGAAATCTATTTTTTACAAAACTTCCGGTCATTTTAGCGAGCTAATAGTGAAAACCAATTTCATTTATTTTGACGCTTTCGAATAGCTACAGATCATACGCAACTTTTGAGACCCCGGGCGTTTAAAATAGGGCGTAAGCAATTTATTTCTCTCTATGGAGAGCGACACACGCTAACCTACAAGTCGTAACGATAAAGTCAAATTTCATAGAATTTCGGAATGCTTCCGAGGTATTTAAAAAGAGATATATTTCTTAAAAAAAGAATATTCCGTAAAAAATATACTATTTTAGAAACAAGATAAAATTATTTTCAAGCTGTTAGTATTTGAAATAAACATTATAATTTCTAAATAATAAAAAAATATATCAAGCATGAAAATTATAACAAAAAAACTTATCGAATCATTTTCACTAGAAAAGTTCATAATTTTGAAAGAATTATATATTTCTGTGTTTCTTCCTCCATCCTCTGACGATTTATTACATATTTTCGCGACGCATTTTATTATATTAAAATTAGAAAAATCTTACATATTATGAATGAATCTACTTTTTGTTTCTTACTTACCCATCATACTTTTTTCCTTCACAGAACTTGCTCTCTTTCTTTTCCTTAAAAAGACTCTCCACACAGCATCCCTAAAGATGAAATAGTTCCTTAATGAAATTATTTTTTCACTTATTTTGAATTAACTTATTACGAATATTTTTTTAAGAATTGCCTTATAATTTATGATTAACTTGTCACGTATTATTATAATAAATAAACTTTTTTAATAATAATATCATTTCGACCCTTTGGAATAACAAGGTTCTATCTGTTGCTATATCGTCATGCAATAATGGGATCTATGGTAAGCTACTTTAGAGTTCATTATCGCACGACGTTTCCGCAACAGATGAAACCTTGTTATTCCAAAGAGTCGATTAAACAATTTTGTTTTAATTATGAGTTACCTACGAATTAACTCATTATGCATTAATTTATTGAGAATTAACTTACTATGATTGAACTTATTTTTAACTTACTTTATTATGAATTTCCTTAGCCTAACTAGGAACCTTGGAGCCGAAAATTAGTGCGCCAAATGACTTTAACAGTTTACTTTCATGTCGGTATCGATCATACACCTTGACATTATCTGTCAGATTCGAGTTACTGATATTAACATAATATTAACCCTTATTACAGATTTTTCATTTTCACACAAAAAGGGCAATGCAAATTAAACAACCCTCTATATTTATTTCATCGTTCGTAGGATTCAAAAGTCTTGTTGTGTAAGCAAGTAGATATGAAAATAAGACTTGTATATGATTGTGTATCATATTTATTATGTAAGTACTTAATTTGTTCTAAAATTTATCACTGTTACAATTTATCATTTACTAATGATGGTACACTACTAAATAGCATAAGATGTCAGTATCGCCCTGTTAGCTGATTAAGGTTGTTATGTTGAAAACATGGGCTTAAAGTAGATTACAAAAAAAAATAGGGATCCATTACCAATTACCATTCCAAACCGAAACGTTGCTTAAAATCGCATAAGCCATTATATAGAACCATGTTTAGTAATCAGGTCTGAATAGCCAGGTACTTTTCAACCTTTCTCTCCTTTTCTACTTCATCATACTTTTAAGTTATACAAAATACCCAAAATGGAGATACCATCGTCACTCTGGATTCGGGCAGTATGAACTCTTGTGCGCTGTACAAAAAAATAAAAATTAAGTTCACACAAAGTTTTGTTTTATTTGACACATGAAATGATACATTTTTAAAACGTTATTTATCTGTTGAATTATAGAACATAATATAAAATGTTGGAAAAATTGAGTTAAAATATAATCGACGAACAAAACTTTTAGACAGTTGGGACTCTTTTGCAGTGTACTAAAGAATAAATATAAAGTTTATACAATATGTTTATTTGGTAGAATAAATGACATATATTTTATTTTTTTATTTATCTGTTATATTATGGAACATATTATAAAACGCCCCAAAAATTTAATTCAATAAAAACAACGAACAATTTTTTTTTAAATGAGTTTGTTTTAAACCACTTTATTTGAATTTATATTCGTTGACCGGTTCGGTTGAATTATTAACAAAATTTAACTAACTTCAATCAAAATTCAACAAAATTTTACTAACTTCTGCGGGTTTGTCGTTTGCTCTGGCGTTGGTGTTTTTCTCAAACAAAATCATAATCGAGTAAGGATGTAGTGTAAAGTTATTTATAAAAGTCGCTTCAGCTTCAATATTGTGTTCTTACAATCAACAAGTATTTGTTACATTTTTATTTTATTTTATTTTTTTATTTTAGGGAAATCAACAGATTACAATGTGGTTCATTGTAATATGTGTAATTTACCTAACTGAGAAACCAATTATAGATTTCCTCAATGAACTTGAAGAGTTTTATTTCAAATGTACATTTGTTGATTAATTTTTATTTGTCTGCCACTAACCTAACCTAATAAAATCAAAATAAAATAAAATCTTAATAACCTAACCTATTAATATTTCGGTATTTGAATCATTTTTAAGTTAGTTTTAAGATTGCTAGTGAAGATGCACGGATGTGTCGAAACCGGTAGCAGATAAATATGTAACAAATTTAATACATGTGAAATAAAACACTTCAAACCAAAATGTCTAGAAATTGTTACATAGTTAATTCCCAAGAAATACAAAAACCGACTACTTTGCTGTTTTTTTTAAATAAGGACATTAATTCGTTCCTCACTTTGATTTTCTCTTCAAAATCTGAAGTGCTTCGATAGAATTTCGCATCACTATCAATTTTATATTGATCGATCTAAATCCCGCCATTCCAGGCTGCCTCTTTAATGACTAGAAGCTATATAAATACCGTTTAACATAGTCGGCTTTTGAAGTATGGTATTTGAAAGTTAAAAGATATGTACCACTTACTGTACTCGTATATTAATAGCAGATAAGTGGTAATCGTTGGTGAGGATTGCCAAATACAAAATTATTAATAATACTTTAATTGTTGACGAAGATAATATCAACAATTCTCAATGAAAATATGAATGTTATAATTGTAGAGGTATCTCATAACCAGCCTCACCAGGCTAGCCTCTTTTGAGGCAATCATTTTGCAAGTCAATTTATAATTCCTATGAACATACTTACACTATGGCTTTGAAACCCACAAACCTTCGATTTGAAACCGCAAACACTGGGTTTGAATCCCACGATTTCTGGATTTTAAACCTCGGAGCTTACCTCCAGTCTTGGTCTAGAATAGTTATTAGCCAGCCTCACCAGGCTAGCCTCTTTTGAGGCAATAATTTTGCAAGTCAATTTATAATTCCTATGAACATACTTACACTATGGCTTTGAAACCCACAAACCTTCGATTTGAACCCGGAAACACTGGGTTTGAATCCCAAAATTTCTGGATTTTACACCTCTTACCTCCAGTATTGGTCTAGAATAGTTCTTAGCTAGCCTCACTAGGCTAGCCTCTTTTGAGGCAATAATTTTGCAAGTCCATTTATAATTCCTATGAAAATACTTACACTATGGCTTTGAAACCCACAAACCTTCGATTTGAATCCGCAAACACTGGAATTGAATCTTACGATTTCTGGATTTTAAACCTCGGAGCACACTGGATTGTAAACATTTGGTTGGTGGTAAATATCAAAAATTGAGAGTGAAGTCCTTGATGTCAAAAGATTATTTTGTTGAAAAAAAAACATACTTTGTAACATTCTTCATCTGTTGGCCAATAAAAGGTGTGTAAACAATGCTTGATACTAGTTTAATGATCATTTTAGTGAAATAACGTATTATGTAAAAATTGTAGTATTGGTCTAGAATAGTTCTTAGCTAGCTTCACCAGGCTAGCCTCTTTTGAGGCAATAATTTTGAAAGTCAATTTATAATTCCCATGAACATACTTACACTATGGCTTTGAAACCCACAAACCTTCGATTTGAAACCGCAAACACTGGGTTTGAATCCCACGAGCTTACCCAGTATTGGTCTAGAATAGTTCTTGATAATATTAATAGTGCCTAATAAATATATTTTAAGTGCATTCCATGTTTTAGTTTAACGACTAAATTAATTGCGACTCAGTTTTGATTACACGCGAATAAAGCTGCAGTGGGCGGACTTATAACTCGATTGTAATCAAAGGCTAACTGTATTCTGTCCATCGTAACACGTGTGCACTCACACACACACGTGTGGTTAGTTTGGCCACACAGCCCTACGTCTCCACACGTGGTGTGAAACGTGGAAACCGGTTTCGCCGTATTCAAGTTTACAATCGAAGTCATTGCAAACAACTTAAACGTGAAATATAATGAACGAAAATACTAATACATTTTATAGCTTTTTTATGTACTTTGTTTAGGAAACAAACGACCGCAATATCATATAATATAAATTAATAAGATAGCAATTTATTATTTTCTAGTTAAGCCAACAAATAAACAATAGATAAAAATACAGTTTTGCATCATTAAAAATATCAAGTCCGTGAGTTTGATTTAATGAAGGATCTTAATATTTTTTGTTCTACTTGTAACTTTGGCCGGTCAGTGGCTAAGTTGGCATTGCGTTTTTTTCCTATCTAGGCCTCGCGAATTCAATTCCTTGGCTGGCTCCATCACGATACAAGCAATAATTTTAGCTTAATGTGGTGCACGGAGAAAAATGTTATTCTAAAATACGATCATTTTATTCGTAAAAACGGTGAAAAACGGGACTGAAGTTCTTACAAACAAATTAACAGGGTTTCAATGTTGTTAATTTGTTCGTAAGAACTTCAGTGCCGTTTTTAACCGTTTTTACGAATAAAATGATCGTATTTTAGAATAACATTTTTCTCCGTGTGGAAAGTAGGAGATTTGTAAATATTTTCATCTTTTATTATACCTAACCCAGAATCGTTTGTCTTTTTTAAAAAAAATAAAACTCTGGTCCAATGATGCTTATTGATAACAATTGGTTGAATTATTTGCAAGTTTGTTTGGTGTTTTCTTTGCGACAGTTTAGAAGTTTTATCGCTACGTAAATTTGAAATAATTATTATATATATAGTAGAATTATTACATCTTACTAATATTATAAACGTGAAAGTTTGTATGGATGTATGTGTGTTTGTAACTCTTTCACGCAAAATTTACTGAATGGATTTTAATGATAGCTCATACATCAGAATAACATTTATAAAGCTATCTATTTATTATTAATGTATTAAAAATAATTATTATGGTTTATTAGAAAATGTAAAAACAATGATTGTTAAATCAAAATTCTATTTTCGAAAATATTTAAATTAGTGAATTTATTTGAAGAACTCGCCGATTTTTTTTTTACTCTCCTCACATTCACTAACCTACCTTACACACAACACAACAAAAAGTTCATAAATTATGTTATTAGCTATTATGTATAAATATTAATAACTTTATGTGAACACTATATAGAAATAAAAAAAATAAATAAAAAATCTTTAAATCGAATCAAGAATTATAGATATTTTAAATAAATGGGTTAAGAATTTTGGTGTAAACGTAGATGGGACCTAGGAAAAGAAAATAGATTACTCGAAGTACTAATCCTGCGCAGACGAAGTTGCGGGGAGAAGCTAGTTCTATATATATATTTTAATTGCATTGCATGTACTTCTTTCAGAAAGGAGATATTTTTAAATTAGTTTCAAGATTGCATTTTAGTTTAGTATTGTATTTTTATTACATTTCAAAAAGCGCCATTATTCCAGTTGTTCCAATCGCCATTCGGCTTAAGTCGGGACGTAAACGGGTAAGTCTGACTGTATGTTATTATTTTGAAGAATTTCTAATAGAATTTGCACTAGCAGTATGTATGATATAGGTTCCAGAGATAACAAACATGTTATTGTTTGGCAACAAAGGAACAGGTAGATTAACACGAAGAGGCTGCGACAGAGAAGGGACTGGGAACCTTTTTTTTAAACTGAAAATAAGTAAAGAATACCTGTGCATTATATACTTAGTAGGTTACTTATCTGCATGGGTTCACGGGGTGAAGTTTTTCTAGGTCTTAGCGGGGGAGGTTCTTACCCACCAACTTGAGGCTGGTTGAAGGAGATCTTTTGACATCCCCACCCGGACTCTCTCGACAAATAGCCGTGCATTATAGTGGGAGGGGTGGATTCATACGTCCATCACTCTAGATTCCTACCAACTTCTCATACTTTTTCCTTCCCAGAAATTACTCTCCTTCCTTTCTTGAAAATCCCATAACACACAGCATTCCTAAAGATAACATAGGGTCTGAGGGGAATTACTTTCCTTAAGGCCTCTTGTATAGAGCGAGTGCACGGAGAAAAATTTTATTCGAAAAAACGATCATTTTAATAGTAAAAACGGTTAAAAACGGGACTGAAGTTCTTACGAACAAATTAACAGTGTTTCAATGTTTATTGGCGGGAAAATGTAAGAATAGTTTGTTGGTATCCGTACGAAATTACGTATACCAACAAATTATTCTTACATGTTCCCGCCAATAAACATTAAACCCTGTTAATTTGTTCGTAAGAACTTCAGTCCCGTTTTTACTATTTAAATTATCGTTTTTTCGAATAACATTTTTCTCCGTGTGTGAAAAAAAAATTGTAATGTATCAGAACCAAACGTAAAATGATAATAATTATGTTTCAAAGGAAATTAACACAAATTTATCATGTTATGCAACATTTTGTTTTTCAAATTTTTCTACGAGTGCCGATGTTATTCGCAATTATTGTTTGAATACCACCCAAGAGACCCAACTGCTCCGAAAAAAATACAACACTGATTTGTCATAATATGACGCTATTTAGCTCCGTTTCCACAAGTTGTGTCACCTGGTTACTCGGTAAAGTGTGCGCACCTTTAGATCTGAGTAGAATGATCCGTACCTACCTGACAACACACCTCCTATTGACTCGAACTGGTGTCATAGTAATATTACAAAGCATTCGTGTTCTAGGGATTACACCTTTTCTATGGTTTTCTATGACTCCCGAAGTTTGGATTTAGAATTCGCATTTTAAATTAGATGCAAAATTCATTCAATTATCGAAGTTGAAAATTCGAAGTTAATTTTCAGATTTCAGAACAATATTTTAATTTCTACTTCTGACTTTTATGTCCGGGTTAACTCTTCCCCACAGAAAAAACTTAACCCTTCCACACACTTTTCCACAAATGATCATCTAATCAATCCATGCTACATAATTGTACTATTTAAGGCGCTCCGCCCACTGAGGCAACTGAAAACCAACTAAAACCGGCTGTTTTCTCTTTCTTGATTGGTCAAAAAGCTTGTTTAACCATAGATGAAGAACAATCAGCTGACAGCTCGCAACTAAAAACGGCCGCCCAGAGCAATCAGCCGTGACAGTCGCAAGATGGTCGCAAGTCACCGCTTGCGTTACCATTGACAACGGGGTTTTGTGTGATTGTGAAGTGTGCGGGCCATCACATTGTCATACAAAGACAGTTGGCAGTTGAGAGTTTTCAGTTGCCTGAGTGGGCGGAGGCGCTAAGTATAATAAATACAAAACAATACAAGAACAACACGTCAACTCACCAGAGAGCAAATGGGAAAATAATTCACCGACTCCAGATATGTTCATATCAGAGGGTTCGGCTCTATAGAACTCCTAACTGGACCGATAAATCCTACTGATCCCTCAATATAAATATTTTTTTAAATCCTTCGTAACCCTACATGTATTTAAAATTAATGATTTATAATATTTTATATAATTAATTAAGATCAATCGAAAATCAGAAATAGAAAAATCAGATAAAGATATGGATATCTACATCATATTATAAATTGATGTTTAACTCATTAAGTTAAAAAGTTGAAAATAAATAAATTTAATATATTAATATTTGGTTTTTCATCGCAGATACGGTACAACTTTTTGATCTGTGAATTATTTTATTTTATATTCTTTGAATGTTAACGATTTAAATATAATTATATAAGGGTTAGTTGCTTCACAGATTTTGAAAGATTCATCAAGTTTAAGAGTAAATTTTCAAGTTCTGTAAAGGTGTTATTCAAGTTCCATTTTTATATAAATATTTGCCAGTTATTTCATATAACTAAAATAATAACTTGAATAGAACATTCACAGAACTTAAAATTTATTGTTGAAATTTTGTGAAACAATCGATCCTAAGATATTTTGCTCGGTTGGTATCTGCATTGTAATGCTTGTAATTGTAAATAAGCAGTAATTAGCTTTTTTATGCGAATACCATATCTAGAGCCAATGAGACTATGGAATCCCCGATTGGGGTATGTTGTGTATGGCTGAAGGTAGTTGGGAGGGGAAGGAGAAGGGAGGAGGAAGGTAGGGAAATTCCTATCAATTCAGATATGGTCACCAAATACGTATAAAGCCATTTCAAGCAACGTTTCAATTCTAAATTGTGGACTTTCACCCGGGCGATTCTGAAAATATCTTATACTTTGCTTCCATGATAAAAAAAACTTAAATTACCATCAGAAAATACTGAACAAATTTCATGACGCCAGAGCTTTTCCTTCAAGAGATTTAGCTGAATCAGATGTATACGTAGGTATATAGATTTTAGCTAGATAATTTCTTTAATTTTAACTTTTTGAGGAAATCTGTTTAGCGTTTATTTTACGAAATCTTCATTTGGTGCAGTTAGAAGAAAATTCGAATTGATTAATTAAGGCAATCTCTTTTATTTTATTATTTATATTACATCAGCGTCCACAGCATACAGCATCCACTCCTACCGCCTCCGCAAGTCCTTCTTTCCCAGCATCTCGTGTCCATTCATCTGCAGTAGTAACTCTGGCCTCTTTGTCTGTCATCTCCCGCAGCCGCTACTCGAGATCTGAGATACCAGTGTCCGAACGAGAGGCGAGAGGCTGGACCGAGACATTTTGTCTCCCTCCCGCGGCCCGAGGCACCGACTGCCCAGGGCGACAGTCGGAATCGAACCGCCAACACAACGAGTACATAACCACTAAACCATGTGACCACAGTCAAATAAATAATACAAAAATAACGAAAACTAACCTAAAAACTCAAAAAAACATCATGATAAAACCCCGCCATTTTGTTTACTTTAATTACAATGACGGCTTCGTTCGCGTTCAGTTTTGTTTTAATTTGGCAGCGTTCGATTTGTGTGTTTGAAATTATCGGTATCGAAAGACTCGGTGTCGCCTACGTACGCAGTTCTTGAAAGTCGTGTGAATGTTGACTTCTTATTGTGGTTGTGTTGGTAACATTGGCTGTCAAGTTGACAGATGAAAAGGCGCGAAAGAAGCGTGTGTACAATATTGTTTGCCATAATAAATTATTAGTGTTAGCTTCTGAATTCTGAACTGAATGACAACATTATGACATTTTGTCCGGGTTGAATTATAATAATTTATAGATAATATTGTTTGTGGTATCTGAAGTTTTTTTTTCACAATCTAGTCAATAGATGACACAAAATAAAATGTTGAATAAGCCAACCAACTCTATTACAATAATTTAAGAGCTAATTTAATGTAAACTGAATTACAAGACGAAAGAGTTTCAAAAATAGTTACGAATCGTATTCCATAAACGTAATAAATTTTGGGGAAAGTATTTATGGTGCTATAATGAAGAAAATGATTTAAAACAATTAGCTGCTTTAATGAATGTGATTGTGTTCGCTGCTGAACATACTAGTGAAGTAACTTAATCAATTCACATTACACCATATAGGCACAATTAATTCCTTGAAGCCTATTACTATTATTTTCAATACGATGAACAATTCGACACGAATAGTAAATCGAATCCAAACGCAGTTTTATGAATGTTTGATCGTTAATTGGGATATTAATTTTAGAATTAATCGATCAATTAAAGCATATAATTCATTTTAGCCGTAAATGGTAACCGTTGGAAAGGAATTAAACATTACTAAAATGAACGACATGCCAAACTCTCCAGATTCCATGACATCGGACCATCTTGTCGTGGCTGATTTGTTGAATCATAATATCACAGCACCTCTAGCTAAACGAAGAAAGATACTTCATGCTCAGAATGGCATAGACATCCACGCAGATCTTTTGAAGACCACACAAGTCCATTTGGATCTTCTTAAAACTCAAGCACAACTGTTGAAAAATGAACCAAATGATATAAACCTCAGTGACTCTTTGGATTTGAGACAAAATCTGCTGCAAAGGAACCTGGAGATGTTAAAGACACAACAAAGCTTGGGGAATTTGGACACACTTGATCTCAGGCAAAGCAGTTTCAATCTACTGAGAAGCAATCTAGAAATGTTGAAAAATAGCCAACGAAACTCCTTAGATTTAAGACAAAACTCAGACAGTAATCTAGATCTCCGACTGCACATAGTAAACGCACCAACAAAAGAAGAAATAACAGATCTACGAGAAGAAATAGATTTGAGAAGCGAAATACGACAAGAGCTGGATCTGAGAAGAGATGAAATTGAAATGAGACAGGAAGAGATGGATCTCAGAAATGAAAGATTGGACGACATACACGATGATACAGACATGACGGACTACGGGAACAAGCATTCTGATATTGACAACTCTACCACGGAATTGGATATGTCGCATACGTCGGAACTGACGGACAAAGACGTCATGACGAACGGGTCGCAAGATGGAGTGGACGATGACGTCACATTCGTCATTTTGGAAGATCGGTCGCAAACTACTGAGGACGATGATGATGTAAGTGATTTAATGATTTATTTTTCTTTGATCATTCCCTATTGTTTTTACCGATGAATATCGTATTAATATTGTATTTCAAAGTTTGGTTCACTTGATCGATTTGAATTTTAGATTGCTTTTACAGCTGAATGAAAGGGGGTATCTTTTTAACCAACATGATGTTTCGGGTATCATCATAGGTGTTCAGATCTTCTGAAATCTTAAAGCAATCTTCGGTCTCCGTATGGAAATGAAACTGAAATATAATCAACGAAATTGATTTTGAACAGGGTGCCCGATATCAACGTATCCCCAAAATAATATATAGATTTTTTTCAGTTCTTCTATTGATACTGCTGGGTGTTGTCCTATTGGTTTTTGTGTTTGATGGACTATACAAAATATAATATTCAAATTTGTTGAAGACTCGTTGTTAGCAAAATTCGTGAAAATTTAAACACTCAGCTGGACAGGATAAATACGTACCAAGGTTTAAAGATAAGTCGTACTTTTCAAAAGACTCGAAGTGTTGTGTGACCTAAACCTAGATTGTTAGACAGTATGGAGATAAAAACCGACTTTGACTGAGAAACTAAAGGGAAATAGCAGGAAACTGGCAGGATTTGAGCTATGTCCAAGAGTAACCATGAGTTCCCCTTGCAAAAATGTAGTTTTGGACTGTTGCGAACAAAAGCAATTGAGTGCAAGAAAATCGTTTTCTTAATCATTTACTCTGGTCTCTGTTTTGACCATTTTATATTTATTTTATGTTCCTTTATTTAATTTGCATTGGAGAAATTTGCAAGATGGATTAATCTTGAATTAGCAATTAGCAATAAAATCACACGTTATGCCTGATTCGATAGATTGACTAATTAAAATTATAAATTGATTTTCCACTAGCACATCTTCAATTTGTACGCAAATATAACAACGAATATAATAAAGAAAATAATAATGATTAAACTCATTAAGTGCAAAACTGGTTGTATGACACATGGGTACTGACTTTTTACTTTTACCTTTTACCTGCATTGCGCTATCTAAGTCCAGATGCCAGTTATTTTTTCAATATTAATTTAATAATTTAATTAATTTTGTAAATAAGAAAAAATATTCCTTAAACGTGTGTTACTAGTTTCTTAAAATGGGTTAGATTTGGTTAAGTAAGGTTAAGTGGTTACATTAGGTTAGGCGGTAGGTACCTACCTACGATTTATCCAGGACTATTATAAAAACCTAACCGAACCTAATGCCTCGTTCTGACTGGGAGAGTATTTTAGCTAATATTTTAGTAACTAAACGTGTCCGAACACCACCATTTTTGTAGAGTAGGCTAGTCAGCTCTTTAGTAGATTGAATCGATTTGGTTCTATTTTTTCGGCGAGTAGAGTCGTGCGCAGTTCATTCGTAGACGCAGACGCGCGCAATATGTCGTCCCGTTAGAGCGAAAATACTACTTTAAAATTCTTTATTTTTGCGGCTATTAATCTATTTTCGTGGCCAGAGCTTATTTATTTTCAACTCACTAATTTATTATTCCACCTCTTCTAAAATAAGCATTACAATCAGCTTAATTAGCGTATTTACTTTATTGCGTTGCAGCCCGTCATGTCGCGACGCTTCGCTTACTAATGAACTCTACTTAGATGACAGCAGTGCGAACACTTTTTGGTGAGTCGAGTAGCTAGTTACTCTCCACTCAACTTACTACTTGTCAGGTCAGAGTCAGAACAAGGCATAAGCGCTTCAAAAATGTTTTAGTTAGAATTGGTTTTCAAAATGATTCCACATAATACATAATTTCAAATCTTTTTTTGATTTATTTCTTTTACCTTCTCTGCTAAAAATGTACAGCATGTCCGTTTCTACTTACTCGCATGCACCTTTGCCGGCAGATCTGAATTATAGGCTTGGCTATAGTCTGTCCTCAGAGTTAAGTACTTCGGACACTCGAACACTTGGACGGTACGGTGGATATAACCAGTAGCCATTCTTTCCTCTGTTTTGGTCGAACAGGTCTTGCTCAAAAGGAGATCTGGTCTGAGAGAAAAAACAAGCCACCGTTAATCGTGTTTGGATCCGCATGAAGGAAGAATTAAAGAGTTTTGATAGCGGCTCATTCCTTAATTAAAATAATCGAATACGAGAACAAAAATATTTGCTTTATTTATCTTATGTTTTTCTTTGTTTAACATTTACTTATTTAGGGTTATATGCTTGCATTTCTGGATAAGTGTTGATGTCAAAAAGAAGAGAAATTTTCATTAGATTGGTAGAATTTTCGAGTACAAGGTACCTTGTATATTCATAAATATTTTTCGAGACAAAATTTATCATTTTGGAAAAAATGTACGATCCTGTTTATCGCACATCACTTTGTTAATAAAAACTAACGAAGACCTACCTGTTAGATTGTTAATAAAATTAAGAAGCAACGTTCAGACATTGACAGAATTCTTGAGAACGCGAATGGTTTTGTGGTTCAAAATATTTATTATGTTGATGCCAGTTAACCTCATCGGAACCAGTGTTGCCTATGGGTGAGATAAAACACTGATTGTGAGATGTGAGCCGTGGATTGATTGTTAGATATCCCCCGCAGGTGATGTAAAACACTGTTTGTTAGGTGTCACTCGGAGGTGACATAAAACACTGTTTGTTAGATGTCACTCGTAGGTGACATAAAACACTGTTTGTTAGATTTCACTCGTAGGTGACATAAAACACTGCTTGTTAGATGTCTTCCACAGGTGACATAAAACACTGCTTGTTAGATGTCTTCCGCAGGTGACATAAAACACTGCTTGTTAGATGTCTTCCGCAGGTGACATAAAACACTGTTTGTTAGGTGTAACTCGTAGGTGATATAAAACACTGGTTGTTAGATGTCTTCCGCAGGTGACATAAACACTGCTTTTTAGATGTCATCCGCAGGTGACATAAAACACTGCTTGTTAGATGTCATCCGCAGGTGACATAAAACACTGCTTGTTAGATGTCTTCCGCAGGTGACATAAAACACTGTTTGTTAGGTGTCACTCGTAGGTGATATAAAACACTGCTTGTTAGATGTCTTCCGCAGGTGACATAAAACACTGCTTGTTAGATGTCTTCCGCAGGTGACATAAAACACTGCTTGTTAGATGTCATCCGCAGGTAACATAAAACACTGCTTGTTAGATGTCCTCCGCATGTGACATAAAACACTGCTTGTTAGATGTCATCCGCGCGTGACATAAAACACTGCTTGTTAGATGTCATCCGCAGGTGACATAAAACACTGCTTGTTAGATGTCATTCGCAGGTGATATAAAGCACTGCTTGTTAGATCATCTTGTGACATCTAACAAACAGTGTTTTATCCGTAGGTGACACAAAACACTGCTTGTTAGATATCATCCGCACGTGACATAAAACGTGACATCTAACAAAAGGTTGTTAAATGTCACCTGGGACGAGACCTTAGTTTTTTAGAAGTCTTTTTAAAAACGTTTTCACATTAATAACATATGCCAAAGTTCATAACTGTTCTGTATCCTCTGCCGATCGTTGCATCTCACCTGCAATGTAGAAGATACAGTGCCCAGTTCGCCGTACCTCCTCGGGTCCCAAGTTTCGCGGTCCAGCCGATACTTCCGCATCCGAAAAGTCCCGTTACCGAACAACAAACACCAGCCAGCAGCCAGCAGCCAGCAGCCAGTCGACTAACCGCCCAGTTCACCAGTCCCACATCATGCAGGAAGAATGCGAATGCACGCCGGCTGTTTTGTAACTCGCTTCGAGGAATGCCGTAGGCGGGTTCCCAAGTGTTTATTTTATGATTTCTTTTATGGTTTTCGTATCTATCTGTGAATCTTTATTTGATTCGTCTGTTGAATTGTGTTCAACGCCTCGGTGGCACGGATAAGATGCTAACGAACTGCAGCACTTTTTTTATTGAATTTATGGATTTTATAATTTTTTTCGTAATCCTCTAACTTGCTTTTGTGTTATTTCACAATTAATTAATTAAAAATAATATATAGTACATTTGCAGCACGTTCCAGAGTGGAATATACTGTCAGTATTGCTCTGGTGTAAGACCGTCATTCAGAATTGTAACGTTGCTTGAAATGGCTTTAGCCGTGTTTGGCAACCAGATCTGAATATCATAGGTACTTCCCTACCTTACTCTTCCCCATCTCCTTCCCCTCCCCATCACCTTCAGCCTCACAACATATACCAATTGGGGATGCCGTAGTCTCACTGGCTTCAGACGAGATCAGTTGGGTCTCTTGTGCGGTATTCATATAAAAAAAGCCAGGGCTTATAACAATAGTCTTTCGTGTTTCTAACCGTTCATTGGCTGGGTTGGCATAGCGTTTGGGTCCTTCCAAGGCGTCGCGTGTTCAATTCCTCGGCTGGCTAAGTCCTCCATCTCGGCACAAGCAATATTTTGCGCTTACTGTGATGGCAATAGGAGATTTAAAAATATTGTCAAGTTATTCGTAATCCGGGAATGTTTGTCTTTCTTTAAAAAAATGTTTCCAAGTAACTGCACTTTTTATTGGATAATCAACGCTCTTTCCTTAGGTCACCCCAAGTGGTACGTTTGGAGATTTAGCAGGGGGGCCCGGGTCCATAGTGTGAGGTTTTTCTATGCCTCAAAAGAAAAATACTTAGAAAGAAACACCTCCACACATTATAGGTCCAGTCTGCAGTAACCAATACCTGGCATGATCACCAATACCAATGCTTTGCAAGTACACTGGTAATGGCATTATTTACACCACGTGCTACGGTCGTGACGTGCCGGACCCAATAACTGTAGCCAACAGTTGGACCCGCAGCCACTGGGGGTCGGGAGAGTGCGGCACTCTTCACGGTCTCCCGATGGACCCAAAACAGCAAGGCCGATTTGACGGGCTATCTGTTTCCTCCCTCGTACAAAATGAGTCACCAAAATACCTTCCACGCAGTATCCCCAAAGATGACATAGGTCCTGAGGGATATTATTTTCCTCAGAGCCTCCTGTGTGGAGTTATTGTTAAAAATATAAAATACATGGTGGGTCTCGACTCTTGATCCCCCGACAGTTAATCCCAGAATTTGATACCCAACAGCTGATTCCGTACATTTGATCCCTCGGACGGTTGATCCCTAGGACTGTTGACCCCTCGGATATTTGATCCCCGGGCATTTGATCCCTCAGACACTTAAACCGTCAAAGGATTGTTTCTGCTGGACCTACTTCCTCCCTGGTAATGCATACAGATTAATTAATATACAGCAGTAAAACAAAAGTTGATAAATAAAACACGTCTGTGTATTTTGTTATTATAAGGTATATCCTCTCTGCATACTACTTCGGAAACACGGCTTTGTTGCAAAAAAAAGTACTTCGATTATCTGCATAGACGGAGAAAAATTAACTGTTAAAAACGAGACTGAAGTTCTTACGAACAAATTAACAGTGATTCAATGTTTATCAGCGGTAAAATACGTACGAAATTACGTATACCAACAAATTATTCTTAATGTTCCCGCCAATAAACATTGAAACCCTGTTAATTTGTTCGTAAGAACTTCAGTCCCGTTTTTAACCGTTTTTACTATTAAAATGATCGTTTTTTTATTAAAATATTCGTTTTTTCTATTAAAATGATCGTTTTTTTTAAATAACATTTTTCTCCGTGTACGTTACCAGAAATTAATTACAACCGAAATAATTATTTGGGTGATCAAGTATTCAGGGGATCAATTGTGTGAAGGATTAACTGTCCTGGGGACCAACTGTCAGGGAATAAACTGTCGTAGGAGCAAGCCCCATGGAATTGTCATAAATATAATTATGAAGAAAAAACGTTTATGCACCATCTTGTTGCACGTCCCTGGTATTGGAATTGGCAAACTTACCAAGTATACGATGCATGGTATCTATATGTATACTTGTATACGCGCATTATATGTGCCAGAGGGCCATGGGAATATTTCTGAACAGCTGCGTGGTATTAATGGTGATTGCGACAAGTTGCTAAAATTTACGGTTAAACAACGTTAAGGGAATTATACAGGGTGACTCAAAGGTAGATGAAATTAGACTGAATACTGTAGAAAAGAGATAACAGAAGCGCAATTACCTAACTGACCATCACTATCCTCAAATATCGACATCTTAATATATAAAACAAAGTCGGGTTAGTTACACCATTTATAACTCATGAACGGCTGAACCGAATTTTATGATATTTGATTTGTTGGATTTGTCTCCATCCCGATTAACAGAATAACTATTAAAACATCTGAAAAAACCACAGGAAAAATAATTATGAAGAAAATATTTTTTTCATATATTTTGTATGGAACGGCTTTTCAAATAATGTGCGTTGGTCGACATAATTTGAATCAATTCGAACTGTCAGTTGTGTAGTGTGCCGAACATTTCGTGCTTAGTCAACAGCTCAATTTCATTTAGAGTGGGTACATATTTATTTTAACTTAATAAAAACTAAAAGCTAATAAATTAAACGCAACATTTATTGATTCTGAGGCGGTACGAAGTTTGCCGGGTCAGCTAGTATTTAATAAAGGTTTATCCGTATTGCTTGATACCCGAACGATATTTTTATGATAAAGGAACATCTCATAGGAGCTAAAGCATATATTTTTATATTCTTTCTATTTTTCTGCAATGTAAAAACTTGTTACTCTCTTTTCTTCTTCTGCATCCTGCACTTTGTCATCTGTTATTCACATGTAATTATTTTTTCAAGCCATCTGCAATTTAGAAACTGGTTTCTGTTTTTTTCTTTCTATTTCTTGTATATATAATTTTCACTTAAATGCATCTTTACACCAACCATATATAATATTAATTTTTCTAAGTTTTTATTTAAACTTTGTGTTTCTGTATTTTTTCACTAATTATATAAAAGCCTATCAGGACGTTGAAAATTAATAAATAAAATGACGCAGATTTTTTCGCAGCGGCAGGCAGAGAGAACAGAATGCCAAACAACTCGATCTTGGCATACATTCTTTGCTTCATTCATATTCATAGATCATCTCATATATACTAATATTCAACACCTTCTTAAAAGAAACCACTAACTCCATCACTCATAAAAATCTTAAATGGCTATATAAACAATGCAACATTTGGCTACTACACAAAAAAAAGAGAATGCATCACCAAATTAATGCTAATCTCTTCCTAATCGATAAGTTCTCGTCCTTTATTTACACATGTTTTATTTCCAATTACAGAGATTTATTCTTTCTTCTTATTGATTTATTGTTATTGATTAATACAACTTGTATTTTTCATGTTTATTTTCTGACTATTTTCCTGTACACCTTTTATCTTTTTTAATGTTCTAATTATTACCCGTCTCAGAACTTACTTGGAATAAAATACTATATTACCTTAAAAAACGCCCGGGTTGCCGGCAATGAAATTGAATTGAATTGATTGAATACTTGTCCGTTTACGTCGGCCTTGCATTATTTGTGAATATTTCTCACGCGGTCGTACATGGTTTTACCACACATACGCCTGAGTGATCTCATTTATGCAGCTTTCAGTTTGCTTTAATCTTTTCTCTGCCAGTTCCATGTCTCGTTGACATAAATCAAGTCAGGTACCAGCACGCCATTGTGTACTGCTAGCTGCGCTTCTTTGGATAACTGTGGCAAAACCATGTACAGTGTACATACGTAATAAAAATTCGATGGTTTGAATACATGTGGCGCGCATTATCGTAGAAAATGTGTGTATATTTAGAAAACTACATGACGCGAAACGAATGGTAGAAGAAAGCAAGGACTCCAAGGGAAGACATAGCATGATGAAGCGAATCAAATACTTGTATCTGGAAATGTCAAGGAGTCGGAATAACATTATTTATGGAACGATGTTTTCATTGCATTGAAGCAGGGAGTATGTGCTAAGACTGAGATCTTTTGTCTATACATGTGAGATTCAAATTAGCATTACATCGCGAAATGTTGACGGTATGCACTAAAAAGAGATAAAACAACAAAAGCGTATTTTGGGCGTGTATCTGTGCCCGAAGAATGCTCATTTATCTTACTTCGGGTAAAATTCATCAAACTTTTTAAATTTTCAAAAAAAATCATCAATTTCATCGGTCTATCCAGAGCCGACGAGTCAAAATGTCTTATGTCAATTGGCAACGTCTGTTTTTTTTTTAATCAGTATATTGATTTTCTACTCTGCCTACGATTGTGCGTTTAAGTAAGTACTTAACTAAGAGAGCGTGGGCGATTTTTAAACATTTTGAATTCTGGTAACAATGCTTCCTTCAATAGACCAATTCCGAGTTATTAATTTCAGCGTTTGAGAGAATTTGTCTAATGCCTACAAACAATCCTACACTTTATCAGGGGATATCAATAGTTTTTTAGGGCACTTTTGATATTAGGCAGACACTGTCGGGCATCAATTTTCACTCAAGTAGACAGAAGACGATCCTTTTTCCATAGTTATTACTGATATTTCAGAAATATTTCTTTATTCAGGTTTATCGCAATACTTAGGACGGGTTGTTCCAAAAAAAATTGAACAATTCTTCAAATTTTTTATGTTTATTTTCAAGTTCTTTGAAAGTTCTGTGATTATTTCAGTTTTATGAAGCTACTGGCCTATGGGTAATAATAACGTGACAGATATTCGGGCGACGATTACTTCAGGAAATTTAAGGTAAAAATGTTTGACAGTGTTACATTAAAAAGATAATAATTTATGCTCATGAAAATAAATATAAAATGAAAACAGTCAAACACAACTACAGGCTACAGGCGGTTGGAAGAAGTTTAGACTCTTGTACTCTATTCACGTAAAAGTATAAAACTGTTAACCCTTCAGGCAAATTTGTGTAGTGTAGTTTTTATGCTGTATAGTCAATTAACAGATAAAGAAGCGTGATGTGAAGTGTGTTTGAATGAAAACTGGTATCGCTAGTTTACATAAACCCATTTGACTCCTAAAAACTAGACACATTAAATTTCACCAAATTTGAGCTTAATTCGGGCACACGAACACTTCCATTACATACTTCTATAAATGTACCCCATTCAGAGGTCCGTTTTGAAGCAAAAAGCACGTCGTTAATTGATAGAAGCGCGCAAAATATTAAATCGAACCTCTGAACGTGTGTGCCAATTTGATCGGGAACCTACTGTAAGATCTATCAACCAATTCTACAGACATCGAGACTAAGCATTATGCACGTCGTGTTTGAGGAATTGAATTGATAAGTTATTAAATGTGCGTGACTTAATGATTTTAATATTAACCAGCGAATACGAAGAAATAAATAATATGATTAATATCTTTTCATTAGAAAAGCGAACCGAAAATAAAATTATTTGATCTGGGATTTGATCACGAAATGTCCGCTTATTAAGAGCGATTGACCAGCAGCTGAGAATAAAAGTTTAAAAGTGCTTGCAACTGTACAGGAAGGTTCCAATGAGAAAGATAGATTATTACCGTATCAATTTTTTAAAATTAAAAATTTAATATCGATTTATTTCATTCAAAACTTGCTTTAATATATAACTACATTCAAGTAAGCAATAAAAATGCTTAAAACGCAATATGATAAATTATTAAATATATTGTATTTCTTGTAAGTATTTTTTGATCAGAGGTATTTACGATTTTTAATAATGTCTAAACAAAATAAGTGTGTAATTTTTTTTTAAATATTTTAGTTTGTAAGACCTTAAATAAATAGAAAAACTGAGATTTTTTTGTCACAAAACATGTTCTATATTTTGATGTATGATTATATGATTTGAAATTTGTGTTGTTTAATAGAATCTATCGTTTGAAAATTGAACAAATCTGCCAACGACCAACGGTATAACGTTAGTATATTAAAAATACACTTAGTTTTAAAAAAAATTAAAAGCTGCGTGTACAAGATAAAATAACAATCTTTCAAAATCAATTTATTTTTTTTGTAAAAAAGAGTCAATACGTCTAGAATTTGATTTAAAAAGGACTAATTTCCGGTATTCTCTGGTAATACCCTCTTAAGTTCCGCGACACCACATTGTATCCAAACTAACCTAAAATTGATTCAGGAATTATCGTAGTAGGCGAGTTTAAGGTCGGAAAAGCGGCATGCCTCCTGCCCACGCCTTTTTCCGTCGCACCTATTATGTTTTACGCATCTTTCTATTTGGCTTGCGGTCATTGTATAGTCGATAAAATGACTACCTGCGCGAGAATGGATCGTATCAAGTTCAGATCGGAATTAAAATTTTGGCGAGCGGATTGCAATCGTCAGAGACCAGTCGTCAGGTAGGTATGCTTTCCTTGTTCTACGGGTATTACAATGGATTGTACTTCGGCACCGCGCATAGTCGGTGCCGAAGGGAAATTGACATGCCCAACATATGTACACGGTTGACATTTATCACTTCTACAACTCGTTTTTGAGCTCGGCTATGGAAAGATTTGCGGGCATCTGTGTTTCCTTCCTCATACATACAACATGAGTCTCTTCAAGACCTGTATTCACTCTGTCCTCTTCTCAAAAAGACCTTCCACGCAACATCTTCAAAGATGACATAGGCCCTGAGGGAAATTATTTCAGGGCCTCCTGTGTGGAATTAATGTAAAACAAAAATCATAATAGAACCGTTGCTTTATTCGTTGTGTTTTTTTAACAGGATTGTACATCAAGTCCCTTCCAAACCTGCCTCTTCTCCATCTCCTTCTCTTTCCACTGCCTTCAGCCTCAAAAGATATCCCTAAAGGAATGCCATATTCCGTCTGACTATGTATTTTAGTCTCTTTTGTACGGTATTCAGATAAGAATACAAATAAATGTTAACTCCACGATTAAGAAATATCACCAAAAAAACATTCATAAATTTTAGGCCTCTTAGAATATAAGCCCGATGCTGCGAGCTCATCGAGTTTTCGGTAGATCCGGCCCTGGTTCGATAACCGACCCGATCGCCTGCGGAAACAGACATTGGTAGTAATAAGAATGCGATTAGCTTGGTCTTAGCCTAAACATAAACACCAGTCATCCTGGCACCGGCTAACGGTGCTGCTCTAAGTAGGTAAATGTACTATCGCCCGCAAAATACGACTATTATATTTATTTTTTATTTTATTTGGGAAACAAACAGCTTTATACAAATATTTTTACATAATAGTACGTTAACCTGAGTTGCTTAAACCAGTGAACTTTCCGCAAAAAATCACATTCTCACAACAACATTAAAAACAATGAAAGAAATACATATTTTTAATAGCGGAATTGAGAGAGGAAAAATCTGTAAAAAACGGATTGAAAGCATTTAAATTCTTTGGTAGACAACGACAAAATTAAATTTCACAAAATATAACACACATCATAAAATATTGTAAACAATATTATGATAAAAGATAAACAAAATTAATTTTGTCCTTCATATTTTGCCTTCTGTCAATCAATTATACAATATGACATTGTAAGATGGAGTGGAACTTATAAAAAAACACTAACAATTTAATTCGTATGTTTTTAAAATTTTATTCGCGTATACATATTTATTTCCAAGTACGACATTTTACTTGAAAATCAATAAGGGATTGGTAATAAAAATAAAAACAATAAGTTTTAAGAGATAACCCGCCATAGCTCAGTGGATTGGAGCACCTGACTGGAAATCGGAAGGACACGGGTTCGAGTCCCGTCGGTGGCATGTATCTTTTCTCGGAAGATTTTTTTCAATGTGGTTAAGTGTTTCGGGCTGATAATTATTGCTTATAATAATTGTTACCCTTTGTGCTATGCATAAAAATCTTTTATCAAATAATATTAGTTTATCAATTAATTATCAATAACCAATAAGTTTTTCATTAGAAGTACTTGAATACAAATGACATAAATATATCGCCTGTATGTGGCCTAACCACAGTTTCTTCAGAGGGCGAAACAGATGTCTCTGCGTAAAAATAATTACATAGAAGTTTTTTTTTTAGATAAATCGTTTTATAAATTAAATAATAACATTATTAAATTTACAAGACATACAAAATTAAAATTAAAATTATATTTAAATAATTATTTTTCCACAAATCAAACTTGATAACCATAAAAATGTAATAAAGACATTTTTTTAAATAATTGCACTTGTTCAATTGTGATATTTAAATCTAAAAGAGTATTTTATCTGCTTTCAAAAACATTATTTAATATTTTTATTTTTAACTTTTTAACTTAAAGAGTTAAACCTCAAATTATAATATTTTAATTAATGAAGATAATATTAGCGAAAGTCAATCGAAAATCTGGAACGGAAAAATCAGAAAATGATACGGATACATCTGGGACTCGAACCCAGGACCTCAGGCAATCCCGGCCAACGCGCTATCCACTGCGCCAATGTATCCCTATCCGATTCGGTTATTTTTAACTGTATCCTTCGACTGAGAACCACCAACAAGAAGTCAATATATGTCGCATATTAAAAAAAAGTGATAACATTTATCCTGACACTATCTAGAGGGTATTTAGTTCGAGTTGAATCTTGCAATCATACATAAAGATAGCAGCCAATAAAAATATGCGTTAAGAAAATGAAAATAATGTTGGTGGTTCTTAGTCGAAGTATGATACAGTTAAAAATGACGGAATCGGATAGGGATACGTTGGCGCAGTGGATAGCGCGTTGGCCCGGATTGCCAGAGGTCCTGGGTTCAAGTCCCAGATGTATCCGTATCTTTTTATGATTTTTCTGTTTCGGATTTTCGATTGACTTTCGCTAATATTATCTTCATTAATTAAAATATTAACATTATTTAATTTTGGGAAACGTTCTAAAACAACGAATATATTTTAGACTGAATATCAATCGATAATATTCGATGTCATAATATTTTTTGTATAGACCCAGGGGCTTAAACAACGTTCATAAAAACACTTCTACATCTGGTAGTACAGCGGGTGTGAGAGCTGTAAGCCACATAAGCATTATATGCAAAATATTCGTCTATTCTCTTCTATCCTCATCTTAGCAACATAAAGACACATACCTGAGTGGGTACGCAGAGCAACAAAGGGAGACAAACACTCATTGCTTTCAAATACAGATTCTACTTTATGCTTTCTTTGTCCTGTTTTTTTTTTAAACACGGTGTGACAATGGCACTATGTTTTTGAATGAATTTAACAAACAAGTGCTTCACCTTGACAGTTTGGCATATTCTGATAATTATTGTGTGCCTGAACTATCTACCTATGACCAATGTTTCCTTAATTCTAGTGAAACTGGTAAAACATTATATTTCTAATGTTATAATTTTTTTCTAGAGTGGAAAAAAAATTTCATTGCCCTTTCTTTTTGTTACTTGAATACCGCACAAAAGTTCCAACCGTCGCCAACCGTCTGGAGCCAGTGAGACTATGGTTTTCTCGATTGGGGTATGTGGTGAGGCTAAAGGTAGTGGGGAGAGGATGAGGAAGCTGGAGAAATACCTAGCTGTTCAGATCTTATCACGAAACACGGCTAAATTCATTTAAACTCATTGGTTCCGAATGGTGGCCTTTCATCTGATAAATTTACTTACGCACGCCGGGATTTGAACTCGCAACCTCCGGATTGCTAGTCGAAAGTCGTACCCCTCGACCACGGAGGAAATCAATCAGAGGATATTATACGAAGCGAAGGTTAATGGTAGAAGAAGTCGGGACGCATAAGAAAAACATTTTTTTTTTTTTTTTTTTTTTTTTTTTTTTATTTACAAAAGAAAATCATAAGTCTTTAATATTTACATAATTCTTTGGCTAATTACAATAACAATAGTTTTTTAACAAATCTACCCAATTCAATAAAGAAAAGCATTTCTCGTGTTTGAATTGGGCACAATAGATAATATGAAATACTTGAGTCGGATCATATCAAGACCCAGAATATCGATCGTCGAGTTGATTAGCCAGACATCTCCGAAAATTCGAAATTTTAATTGATTATGCAGTTATATGTAAAATTGTACCCACTATCTGACAAAACACTTTTTTACACTTACATATTTAATTTGTAAAACACAGACACGTGTTCATGTTCATACATGCTCATTATCTTAAAACATATTTGGAGATATCTGACTAATCGACCGAACGAACGATATTATGTATGTGATGATAGATATATGAATTTGAATGAAGCAAGGGGTGTGTGCCCGTACAGAGTTGCGTAGCAGTCTATCCTCTCTGCCTACGTCTCCGCGGAAAAGACGTGTTGGTTAGTTAGTTAGTTCAAACCCACTCGCTATATATATAAGACTGTTTGTTGTCTTTAGGTTTTTAATGACAAATAAAACAATGTATTGCTCTGGAGTATAAAGAAACGACAATTAAAGTTTATTTGTCAGGTTGTTTATTTGGTTACACAATAATGTGTTACGCCATCAAGCTCACTGAGGCAACTGAAAACTGCCAACTGGCAACTGTCTTTGTATGACAATGTGATGGCCCGCACACTTCACAATCACACAAAACCCCGTTGTCAATGGTAATGCAAGCGGCGACTCGCGACTTGCACTGCTGATTGCCGTGGGCGGCCGTTGCTAGTTGCCAGCTGTCAGCTGATTGTTCTTGGTCTATAGTTAAACAAGCTTTTTGACCAATCAATACATAGAAACCAGCTGGTTTTAGTTTGTTTTCAGTTTCCTCGTCAGCGGAGCGCTTAACCAAAGCAATGACATTTGAAAAAACAATAGAATAAAATAAAATTCATAATTCAAATATAAAGGAATCGTAGACATTTCTAGGTAGGTACTTAAATACTAGGTAGGTAGGTAGGTAAATAAATATAAAGGAATCCTAGACATTTCTAGGTAGGTAATTAAATACTAAGTAGGTAGGTAGGTAGGTAAATAAATATGAAGGAATCCTAGACATTTCTAGGTAGGTACTTAAATATCTACTAGGTAGGTAGGTAGGTAAATAAATATAAAGGAATCCAAGACATTTCTAGGTAGGTACTCTTATTCCTTTACATATATAATAATATCTGACCTTATTCACACGCTAGAAATTGTGGACAACGTACGTAGACATCTTCACATTAGTAATACTGGCCGCACCCATGTTTATCCACATAACTGTTATATTATTTTGTGTAGTCTAAGAATACGCCAATGCAATAATGAATCATTCTCTAATAGCCATTTATAATTTTGGATTAGATACTTGGTATATTTATGTTTGCATGTAAGTGTGCCTCGGATAGTATTATAAAATTTGGTTATGAATATAATGTATTTGGGTATACCAGAAATTCATCCATGTTTCTATTTATACTTCTTTTGTTTAGGTGCAAGATTGTTAATAGAATACTAACCTAATAACTAATAACTAATAGCAGTAATATACAGTTATCTCAGAGTTTTTTCCCGGTTTTTAAAACAACATTACAGCTTAAAGTGTCCATAATAAAGTTTTGTGATTATATGTATCATTTTAGTCAATCCATTTTAGGTGTCATTTTTTGGATACACACACGTAGAAAAATGTTATTCTAAAATACGATCATTTTATTCGTAAAAACGGTTAAAAACGGGACTGAAGTTCTTACGAACAAATTAACACTGATTCAATGTTTATTG
Organism: Limnephilus auricula; assembly: GCA_951813805.1. NCBI lineage: Eukaryota > Metazoa > Arthropoda > Insecta > Trichoptera > Limnephilidae > Limnephilus > Limnephilus auricula. Next base: position 12,593,082 of record OX638412.1, on the reverse strand, counting down.
GCGGGAACATGTAAGAATATGGTTTTTCGAAGTAAACAAATTTGTATCTATATATTTTTTTTTTAAAGAAAGACGAACATTCCCGGGTTACGAATAACCTAACAACATTTGAAAATCTTCTACTACCACCACACTAAGCGGAAGATGTTACTTGTGTTGTGATGGAGGACTTAGCCAGCCGAGGAATCGAACACGGAACGCCTGGGTGAGACCCAAACGCGATGACCACTCAACCACTGACCGGTCGAATTATATACATTTAATATATATAGAATAAAACTTTTACATACAAAACAAATCCACGCCGCCACAGAACATAGTATATATAGTCTTCTTTATATATTACAAGCTTCTGCCCGCGACTTCGTCTGCGTAGGATTAGTATTTTGAGTAATCTATCTTTTCCTAGGTCCCATCTACGTTTATACCAAAATTCTTAACCTTTTTATTTAAAATATGTATAATTCTTTATTCGATTCAAAGTATTAGGCGAGTACTTCAAATAAACTCACTAATTTAAATATTTTCCAAAACAGAATTTTGGTTTAACAATCATTGTTTTGCATAATGTCATTCTCAAATTTTGACGTTTTCTATTAAACAATAATTATTATTTTCAATATATTGAAAATAAATAGCTAGCTTTATAAATTATAGCCTATATGTTATTCTGATGTATGAGCTATATTTTTGTAAAGTTTCATTAAAATCCATTCATTAAATTTTCATTTAAAGAGTAACAAACATACATACATCCATACAAACTTTCGCGTTTATAATATTAGTAAGATGTACAAATAAATTAAACATAACATAACGTCATTCCGAGCGAGCTTTTAATTGCTACCATCCAAGAACCGATGTTGAAACAATCTTAAAATGATGTCTTACCAAGAAAAGTTTTTTAAAATTGCCCTCTCATTGTTCAAATAAAAAATATACGTAGTGGTTGTACATCATACATCATACCGTTTCTGGCGTTGATTCAACGTCGGTTGTTTCGTAATCATAATATGAATGACCGGCTAAGATTGAAGGTACAATAATAAATTATAATTACTCTAAAGCAAAATCAGAGTAGGTACTGTCTGACGTTTCGACAGGCGAACACTGGACGGGATGGAGTCGAACTTCAAACATTTTGACAAGCTACCTCAACACAGTGCCTAAAAACATTGGAACGCCGCGTTTTGTGGACTCGACTTAAATGTGAACATTTCTTTACTCGATGGCATGAAGAGCGTTTTGTCCGAGTATAAAAAAAGATAATTGTCTATTTCAAAATTTTCGTTTCTACATTCCCACTTATTTAGGCTACTTCCTGAGTTTTTTTGGTTTATGAAAAGACTTTGTCGTTGGCGAAAGACATGATATTTACAGTTTTCAGAAATGTAGGCATTTCATTCACCTAAATGTTAAATAATAAAGGACCTAGAACTGTTCCTTGAGGGATTAGAATTCTAATTGAATGTAAAGCGTTTTGATCAAATTAAGTAATCAAAAAGAGTACATAGATTTATTTGATCCAGAACTTTCAATCTGTTACATCTCCAGAAATATTTATTCTAGAATGTATGAATGTGAATGAGGCAAAGAGTGTGTACGGGGTTGTTTGGCGGTTCGTCGTCTCTTCCTACCTCTGCGGAGAAACGGCGTGATGGTTAGTTAGTTATAATGTAAAAATATTTATTAAAAGTGAAACCAATCTCTTTGCATTGTTTAAAAGATACCATAGCAGCGCCCTTGAGGTGATTTTTCACAAAAACGGCGCTATATAAGTCATCCAATTATTATTATTATTATAGACGCTGCTGTATAATTTTTAAAAATTCTTTAAAACTATAAACTGCAAAACAGTCAAATTTTTTGAAATAATCATTTTTAAATAAAAGGAAAACCGTGATGTTACAATAAACTTTACAACACTTTCGTATAAATTAAAGTGTATTTTTTATATAGTATTAAGTGATAAATACCCTTTCCAAAAAAATCCTAAAGGGATTTTCAAAACTTTACCTATATTTGCCTTAATTGCATGTCTAAATATGAAAGTCTTTCATTTGCTTTAAAAAACGTTTTTGTTCAAAAACATATATATATGAGGAATATTTGATGACGTAACATTATTTTATCTAGGCCGAAGAGGTGAATAAAAACTGCACACAAAAAATATTTACCACGAAAGTCAAGATGAACCCACTCTACTTAATGTGTACACTTTCAACCGGTTGAAACAAAGCCTAGGAAAAGACAATTAAGAGGTTTGAGCTGCGTGGTCCATTACCATTAGTTCACCAGCGTCAGTAGAGAAACCCAACCGCCAAGGATCCAGCACCTAGTCATCTCCCGAGTGATGCGTGACGCTTCATCACGCCGGGTCCCCGTCGGGGTAGGCGGAGACACGGGACACACCCCTCTAGATAAGGCTACTCTAAATCAAAGCCTCTTTTGACGAGTGTAATTAATAATTAGGCTATATGTTGAACAGGAACTAGAATAATCGATCGAATTTAGGCAAGTTATTATCGATTACTCATTCGATAATATGTGCTGCGTCACTGTTAGTTCAGTGCACTGAAGATATCGATAAAAGTGTGTTGTGAACGCCTGAAGTAAGCTCATTTTTTCCATATTTCTAGTACACAGATAAATAATTGCATATGCCCATCTGGATCCTAGAAGTCGAAAGGTCTTTAGTTAAATGTAAATTTACCACATCAACTTTCGTACCACAGGAGAGGTTGAGGAAAATAATTTATTTAGGGACCTACATTATCTTTGGAGATGATGTCTGTGGGATATTTTAAAGGAATTTTAGGAGATGAAGTTCTGGGAAGGAATAAGGCATGAGGTGAGGGTATTCAGGAGTGTCGGATATATTAGAATCCACACGGAGAAAAATGTTATTCTAAAATACGATCAATTTATTCGTAAAAACGGTTAAAAACGGGACAGGAACAAATTAACGGGGTTTCAATTTTTATTGGCGGGAACATGTAAGAATAATTTGTTGATATACGTAATTTAGTATAACAAAAAATTATTTTTATATTTTCCCGCCAATAAACATTGAAACACTGTTAATTTGTTCGGAAGAACTTCAGTGCCGTTTTTAACCGTTTTTACGAATAAAATGATCATATTTTAGAATAACATTTTTCTCTGTGCATCTTTTCCACTGCAGTGCAAGGCTTTGGGTCGAAAGAGTCCGGCTGAAGAGGTCAAAGGGTCTCCCTCAACCGGCCTCTTTCGACCTGGTCCACCACGCAATTGGTGGGCAGAAACATCCGTCATCATAATCTGGATAAACCTTACCCCGTGAACTCGGTACCCTTGCTAAGGCACAAAACTTAGCGAACCACTTGGGGTGACTTGTGGCAGAGGTATCGATTATCCTTTGAATGATTCCTGAAATTGAGACATACCAAGTATTTCTTTAAACTTCATAATTAGTTGCTTAAGGGGATGTCCGGCGGTGATTTTTCCATACAAACGTATTCCCTATTTATCTCTCTGGATTTTAACCCTAGAGAAAATATTGTTTTTACATAAAATAGATATCAACTACTAGCGCGTAGGTATTTTTTGTTTTTTTTTGATAAGTTACTTTTTATAGAAGTTATGACCTTCCAAAAATCAATAAAATTGACTGATTTAAACGCCGTCAAAAGACGTTCAGTATACAAACTAGACAATGTTTTTTTAAAAGGAGCAAAACGTACAGATGTAGAACAGTTTTTTGTTATATAGTTGATAAAAAAAATTGAAAATCTGTCCACTTTTGGAGGAGAAAAGTGGGGAATACAAAACCTCTATATTAGTTGGGTATTAGTAGCCCGAGGTGCATTGTCCCTCTCGCTCAATATCCGGTGGAGTAAGAGCAACAGTGACAGCAACAATTTAGTAAAATCTATTTTTCAAATTTCTCCACCACCCGGGAATCATCTTAAGGATGCGCCTATAAAAATGTATGCAATCCAAAGGCATAGATTCATTGCGTGATGTAATAAATAAATATAATATTCTTTATAAAATATAACGCGTCTGAATTAATTCAATGAAAAGTAGCACCCTTCAAATATTGACGCGAAAATCATATTCACTGCTTGTAATGTGATTTTAATTGGGCGGATCTTTACAAATTCTACACCCCGTAGGTTTACACCCCTAACCCTGTAGACTACACACTACCCCCTACTTGATTGAGGGAGTTTTTTTCGAATTTGAAAAGAACAGGGATCACAAAATTATGCTTTCAAAAATTTGTTACGTAAAAAATTTGCTGTTCTAATTTTGAACCCGTACCAAAAGCCAATATGTTTTTAAGAAAGGCGAACATTTCCATGTTAAGATAAATCTGATTGTATTTCGATTCCTCCTACTACCGTCATTATCAGCTGAAAATGTGTTGTGTAATTAAGGAGGAACTAACTTGGCACAATATTGAAGAGGTAGGAATAATTGGGAATTCGATATTTTGGACTGCTCTGACCTTCAGCCTCATTACATACCCCAATTGGGGATGCCATAGTCTCACAGGCTCCAGACGGGAGCAGTTAGGACTCTTGTGAGGTATTCATTATTTTTTTTAAATATATATATAGGTACCTCAATTGGGAATGGCTTTGAACAGATGAGAGCAATTGAGATTCGAATAATGTTCAAAAAACGATTCTAACTTTTCTGTCCCATTTCTAAGTCTCTATATATTGCCACAAAACTAAACATACAACTTTTTTTTAAATGTGTATGTTTTCTTTTTTGTTTTATGTTTTAAGACCCCTGAGCAAACGATATCTCAAAGAAAAAACCTTCATACATGACGGCCTACACAAATAACACCCCTCTGTGTAATGGGCCTGCTCACTGAGTTGATGTGTGAATTAGCAACCCTCTAAATAAGGGTAGAATGGTAGAAACTCCCCTAAAACTTGGTTCTTTCACAGTTTAACCGATGATTAGCGGATGTGTGCCAGTGTTATTTTAATATTATATTAAATTTGGTTGTTTGTGCGTATGTTTCTTTATTACGGATTATCTCAGCGATAGATCAAAAACGTCGTCGAATTGAAATTAGCACACGGAGAAAAATGTTATTCTAAAATACGATCATTTTGTTCGTAAAAACTGGACTGATGTTCTTACGAACAAATTAACAGTGTTTCCAGTGTTTACAATAAATGAATTTAAAAATAACTCAATTGTTTTTTTGGTTTCATAGTCTGCGTAATAAAAGCGATGATTTCTTGGATTTTTATTTACCTACACATAATGTTATTAAAAAAAAAAAAAAAAAAATTCGCGTGGTAATAATTAATAAAAAAATTATATGTCAGAAATTATTTTTATTTATATATTTAGTATAAATACATTTGTACAAAATAAGGGTAGCTTGTCTGTAGGTTCTACAATTTATCGCTCTTAATATTATACATAAGGAAATATTTGTTAATACATATATAGTTTTAAGGAAACATTAGGATAGATCACATAATAATATTAGATTAATTAATTTTCCTCACTTTTTCAAATCTCGTGCGTGTATTTGCCAAAATTCGACGCTACCAGCTCTTTCGCAGCACAGTTTTTTATTAGTAATAATTCAAGACAGAGCTTTACAGCATTTATTCAATGTGTTACTAAAACACCGTTTGATGGTTGGGAAGTGTTTTTTTTATTAGTAAGGCTGTCATAGAGTAGAAAATTAACAAAAAAAAAAATTGTTTGGTAAAAAATACATTCTGCAGTCGTACAAAATCCATAATTATTACCAATTAAACATCTCGTTAAATTTCACTTCGGTGAACATCTCAGCATGTTTTTTTTTATAGCAGGGGTCCATTGGACCCCTCCAACCCTCATGGGGTCCACAGGGCCTTAGGCTAAGCCTGAGGCGATGGACCTCCCTCCATTTTGATGGGGACCAATGAAACGCCTTGATTTTGGAAGTTAATCAATTTAAATTTGGAACGCAATGCGATTTGCCAATCGAGAGTTATCAGGGGTTAATAATTTTTAACTGAATGTTGATAGGGTTGAATATTACATTAGGAAATTACTAAATCAGAAAGTGAATAAAAAATTTTTTTTAGATCTAAGCTAACCTGAAATAAATATATTTATCTATTGATTTCCACTTTCTAAGTTCCTAACATTTTAATATTTCATTTAATGAAGACAATATTAGCGAAACTCAAACTCATTGGGTAGGAATCTGCGCCTCAGTGTCTTCAGGGTTGTGAATCTATCCCTCCCACTGCGGTGCAAGGCGATGTTCCAAAATTCCTGCTGGACAGGTCAAAAGATCCCCCTCAACCGGTCTCTCCTGATCAGAGCTGCCACGCAGTTGATCGGTAGACACATACGCCGCCAAGACCCGGACAAACCTCACCCCATGAACCCGTGTACCTTGCACCTATGGCAGAGGTTTTAATTATCCAAAATATCCGGTTCCCGGGTACCACAAAATTGTGTAGGCTACACGGAGAAAAACTTTATTCTAAAATACTAACTAACTAACCATCACGCCGTTTCTCCGCAAGGGTAGGCAGAGAGGACGGACTGCCAAAAATCTCGGTCTTGGCACACTCTTTGCCTCATTCACATTCATACATCGTCACATACATACTCTTCTATTTTTCTGACTCTCGACATGGCCCGACTCAAGTATCTGATTCACTTGATCTTGCCATGTCTTTCTCGGACGTCCCCTACTTCTTATACCATTCACACTTGCATCATATATTCTCCTTACGCTCCTTTCTTTGTTCATTCGCTCTACATGCCCAAACCATCTGAGGGTTCCTTTCTTAATTTTACTCATTACGCTTACATCAGCCTGTGAGAAATGTGGAGATTCGAAAAGAATGCAAGGCTGATTCTAAAATACGATAATTTTATTCGTAAAAACTGTTAAAAACGGGACTGAAGTTCTTACGAACAAATTAACAGTGTTTCAAGGTTTATTGGCGGGAAAATGTAAGAATAATTTGTTGGTACACGTACGAAATTACGTATACAAACAAATTATTCTTATTTTTTCGTAAGAAGCAATCACTTTGTGGTTAGGCATTATATTTTAAATAAAACAAACACTTAGTATTTAACCACGTATATTTATTATTTGATATATCGACCGGTTTCGCTCCGACCGAGCTTCATCAGGATATAATAATAACTAAATACTAAGACAGAGTTGTTGGTTATATATAGGTTGAGTGGGAGAGGGAGAAAGAATATTACAAAAGAAACATAATTAGAAAAAGACAAATTTTTAGAAAGAGATAAAAAGGATTATCAATAAGTGGAAGGGAGACAACAATATATGTGTATCACATTTACATTTATAAACAACAGTTACTGGTAATCATAGACATATTGGAAGTTGGATCTATTATACAAGATAAAATTATACAATAATTAAATACAATAATATTACATACGACACTTCATGTACCTAGCTCCAAAAATATTTAACCTTCTCCCTGACAACTTAAAAACTGAAACCCAACCCCATAACTTTAAAAAACAATTATCTCTATGGATCGTCACACTTAGGAACTATGATATATAATCTTTTTTTTTACTTAAATTAATTTGTATAACTCTAATATCTATCAATATTATAATTAACCTATTATTATAAATTATTATTATCAAAATATTTAGAAACCTCGATGTATATTATTTGTAATTTAATTTAATTTAATTTGTATAATTTAGTAAATTATAATTCAATTTATCAACCATCATACTATGTAACTTATAAATAAATTATTATTTATCTGTAACCCACATTTCCATAAATTCATTGTCATATTATCTGTAAACTACACTATCATCAATTATTTTATTATCTGTAACTTCGTTAACATAAATTCAATGTTATATTATCTTAAATTTCATCTATCAATTATTATTTTATCTGTAAATTTCATTGTCATAAATTCCTTGTTATATGTATTACCTGTAAACATCATTATCATCAATTACTATATTATATGTAAATTTCATTATCATAAATTCATTGCTGCATTAACTGTAAACCTCATTATCATAATTATTATATAATCAGTAAATGTACTTCATTACCCATATAATCTGCATACTTCACCCGCCATAACACAGGGACATCCCTAGCATGGCGGGCGAAATAACACAATATGTACACTAAGGTGGGTCACGAATGTATGGGGAATTTTTTTTCCTTGTTTTGATTTGTCTAATAGTGAAAAAAGGGTGCTAAATGACGATGAAAAATCGCCTAATTTTTTTAATAATATTTGGATATCATCTTCTTCCTCCGGATTGACTTTAAAATTTCACATATTAGAGAAAAACCCACCCTTGTTAAATCTTTAAAAATTGTTAGATAAACAAGTAAAAATGAACTATTTTTCAATAAAACGCAAAATAAAGGGAATGTTTCGAATTATTTACTAAAAACATATATGAATATAATTCAAATTATCTCAAGGTAGTGTGTATTCAAATACCAGAAAAATCCTTCTTACTCTTATTTTGGCATTATTTTGAGACACTCAATCTTCACCTTAATAAGACCTACTCTTGCAGACTTTATACATAAAGTAGTCAAGACTTTAATAACAATCGTTACACTTCTTTCAACTGCTTGAGTATGACATGGTAGACGCAGAAGAGGAAATCAACCTTCTCCCCCATGAGCTACAAATAATTGAAGATCTTCATCCAAAATATTCTTCAGTATTAAGGGTTCGGTTACATTTTGCTTCCAAATAATATGATGCATCGAGGTTTATGTTTGGAAGTTGGAACAGCCCTGTTTTACTTAGTTTATTACTGCTTGCTTTTATAACACGACCCGCAGCTAGTTCTCGGATATGCTTGTGAGGGTCAGTCAAAATTGCAAGCAATAAATTTTCGGGATGTGCGAAGAAACTGTTTCTTTCTATAACTTTCTATTAAGTTTTCAGTTCAGTTGATAAGTATCTAGGCGCTGAGATTAACTACCACAGATGACGTGCTCCATCTTTACAGGGGGTATGAGTTTTAATGCTGAACAAGCCGGAGCATACTCTTTAACAACGTACGTTTTTAAAATAATAAGATTCTCTGAAGGAGCTTTCGTTGAAACATAAAGACGAAGAATTCAGTTAGAACGCGTAAGCTATTTGGCATGAGACATTTTCCCAGGAGATGTGTGGCATAAATCTTCGGGTAATTCCCCCACTGTAACTGCTGATACTTTTTTATACAAACATAACTGATCTGTATCCTCCTCTTTAGTAAATAATTCATGCAACTCTCCATCAATTTTCTGAAAATGAACCATAGGCTTTTTTACACAATTTTCCAAAGCTAGAACATGTTTGACGTCCAGACGTCTTACCGTCAAGATGTGCGAACAAATGCCGAAATGGTAACACGTTTCTGTGAAGCAAGCAAATTAACCATTGCAATGGTTTATAACTTTCGACGTGCCGGAGTTTGGTGCAATAAAACCTAAATATATATTGAGTCTGCTTTTTTATCAATGAAATATGCTCTTCGATGCATCATTCTCTGAATTGCGTCTCCTACCCTTCCCTGATAATTAATGTTTTATCTTTCCGGCCATCAAAATATATTTGGGGGGTTTTATAAAACTATGTGTGGTGCCCTTAATGTTTCCTCTTGTTTTCTTTCGTTCTATGCGAAGTTTACTCTTGTCAATAACTGGAATATTAGACTTGATGTCATACAGAACTGCTAAGGCAATAGCTGCCGCTGCCTTATCCGACATTCCATATCTATCAAAAGTTTTAGACAGTGTGGAGTGATCAATATTGACCGCAGCCTGCTTCTGAAGCGTTTGAGGTACAACATTAGGTTTGAAAACATCTTTACAATCGGATTCATTTGATGCAGAAGACGTGGAAAAATCGAGTAGAGAGGTAGTTGGCTTACCTTTGCTTTCCTTTTTAGACGGGCACAAGTATTTTTGCTTCAAAAGTTTCCCTTTCAACGCAGTTTTCATTTGTTTTGTTGAAGCGATATCCACGTTTCCTATTATCATTTTTCGTGTAGTACGTTGGTCAGTAATGAAAATCTATTCATTTACAGGTATTTTTTGATATCTAGGACAGTCACATTTACTGAAATCATTGCATTTGCAAGACGAAATATCAAACAGCACTTTACTTTTGCGGCGGAATTCCTCCATTATTTCTCCGGTATTAGTGCAATCGGTGCTCCCCCCGCCCTCACCTCACGCCTCCAATAATCAAAACCGGAACCTTTTGTAAATTATTTCGTAAATATATACCACATTTGCTATGGAAGATAACAAAAAAATATGGTTAAAAAGATTCATAGTAACTTTTATACGCACTAGAAATAACCTCTAAAATTTAAAATTTTCAAAACTTTGAAGTGAATCCGGAGGAAGAAGATCGTATCAGAAAATTTTAAAATTTTAAACACGTCGTTTTGAACCCATTTGACACCCTTTTATCGCTCTTAGAATTTGAAATTAACACTTTTTTTTAAATGACCCACCTTAATGTACACTATGTATAAAATTCTTTAATAAATAAATAAATAAATAAATAAATAAACATATTACTAGTCAAACATCTCAGAACAACAATGTAACATATATAAGATCATGGGTTGGAAAAAATGGCAGGAAACAAGTTGAAGATAGGGCTATAAGGTGTATTTTTTTGATTTGATAAATTGGTTTGGTTATTAAGTAAGTATTCAGACTTATTTGAATTTAACGATTTTCTTATTTCTAACGCTTCTAAGTTATCTAATCTAATGCCTATACTGTTTTTATGTAACATGCACGTGTCTGAAATTTTATTAAAAGAATGATCTTTTGAGATTAAATGGTTGGCAAATTCCGAGAAACCCTTACCATTTAAACATCGTAAGTGTTCTTTTACCCTAATGTTGACGTTACGCAACTTACACAGACATAACTATCCACAATACATCTAATCATCCTAACTCTCATAAACACTCGGCTTTTCATTCAATGATACACAGATTAATTTCCGTACCATTGTCTAACATTAACTTCACAATTGAATTATCTCTTATTAAACAGATTGCGGCAAATAATGGTTATGATCCGGACTTAATTGATAAAATCCTCAATAAAAAACTAAAACATATATCCACAAATAAATTCCTATATAAATTAACCCCGCCAAATAATAATGATATTCAAAATTACCATTGGCGTAGGATCCTATTTATAAATAATTTTTCCAATCTAAGTGTAAGGAACCTTCCTTCAGATATTAAACCGGCTTTTTACACAAACAATAACCTAGGAAAATTTTTAATTAATACCAAAGATAAAGATGACAATTTAAGCCACTCGGGCATTTATAAACTAAACTGCAATGATTGTCCTGCCTTCTATATAGGAAAAACAGCACGTAACGTCAACATTAGGGTAAAAGAACACTTACGATGTTTAAATGGTAAGGGTTTCTCGGAATTTGCCAACCATTTAATCTCAAAAGATCATTCTTTTAATAAAATTTTAGACACGTGCATGTTACATAAAAACAGTATAGGCATTAGATTAGATAACTTAGAAGCGTTAGAAATAAGAAAATCGTTAAATTCAAATAAGTCTGAATACTTACTTAATAACCAAACCAATTTATCAAATCAAAAAAAAAAATACACCTTATAGCCCTATCTTCAACTTGTTTCCTGCCATTTTTTCCAACCCATGATCTTATATATGTTACATTGTTGTTCTGAGATGTTTGACTAGTAATATGTAATATTATTGTATTTAATTATTGTATAATTTTATCTTGTATAATAGATCCAACTTCCAATATGTCTATGATTACCAGTAACTGTTGTTTATAAATGTAAATGTGATACACATATATTGTTGTCTCCCTTCCACTTATTGATAATCCTTTTTATCTCTTTCTAAAAATTTGTCTTTTTCTAATTATGTTTCTTTTGTAATATTCTTTCTCCCTCTCCCACTCAACCTATATATAACCAACAACTCTGTCTTAGTATTTAGTTATTATTATATCCTGATGAAGCTCGGTCGGAGCGAAACCGGTCGATATATCAAATAATAAATATACGTGGTTAAATACTAAGTGTTTGTTTTATTTAAAAAAAAATAAAAAAAAATAAAAAAATTATTCTTACATGTTCCCGCCAATAAACATTGAAACCCTGTTAATTTGTTCGTAAGAACTTCAGTCCCGATTATAACAGTTTTTATGAATAAAATGATGGTATTTTAGAATAACATTTTTCTCCGTGTAAGGTTTTTTTTTGGTTAATTAAATTAAAATAAACAGTCATTGTGTTATTCAAGAACTGAAGTCTTTCAATCAAGCGTCCTAGAGTTTATAAGGATCTTAAGCACTGGAGAATACTGTTATTATATATGAAGATATTTTCTGGAGAAAATATAAAAGGCATAGCAGTCAGTTAGTGTAGAAATCTTCAAAACTAAATTGACTCTGGAAGCATAGCTAACAATATCTATAACTCTAGGGTCGGTAAAAGATGAAGCCATGCGAAAAAATGCAAAATCATACAAAATCTTGTGTTTTTATTTTTGAAATTTTGTTCTCGTAGAAATACTTTGGATGCTTCAATTAAATACTGTAAGTAGAACACATATTGGCCTTTGAAGTAATCGAGTATTTTTTTGATAAGCCTCTTAATAAGCTTAGAAAAAAATAATGCGTCTGACCTATAAAAAAACGGTTTAAAGTGAAAAATCTCCTACTTACAAATCTGGTATGGTTTTATTGAATAATGTAGCTAATTAAGTTTCTTATAGAGTGATCGGAAAGCGTTTTAATATTTGTTGCTGAACTTCACAAAATAAAATAAAACGTGCATTTCGGCGACGTTTCTTTTCAGTGAATAAAAACATGAGGTACCCAACGAATTTGTAAGTGAGAATTTCATCCTTCTGCCATGTACAGAAGGATTTTAGCGCGTCGGGGCGTCATTCAGGGCGAACGGACATGCCTTGGTCTACGCGGCGCTTCGATCTGTAAAAATATACTTGCGGAATAATAATACACTGTTGTTGGCTAGAGATTACATAAAATAGTTCACTTCGCCCTATTCCGAATGAGTCAAGGACTAGTGGATCATCTTATCATCGGGTTTGAAATAGTCGAATCTAGGATAATTGATCCGGCGACAATTGGCCTGTCGACAGTTCATCCTCCGGACAATTGATCCAGTTATCCACAGGACAATATTCCCACCCAGGCGTCGTAAATTCAATCCTCTGCCAGCTAAGTCCTCCATCATTGCAACTTTATCCACTTATTATGATGATGGTACGAGGAATTCGTAACTAGGGAATATTTATATCTAAATTAGTTAATAATATTAAATTGGTTAATATAGATCCATATGTAATCGTATGGAATCCACTAAAAATTGCCTCAAACAAAAATCAACATACAATGTGCGTTTTTTAATTACACACATAAACTACATCCAGTTAATGTACAATATTAAAATATTCAATACAAATTACAAGTTTAATCTCTAATTGGTATTTTAATTACGATTTGGCCAGAAATCCGTGGGAACTGACTATATTCGTGGAAGTTTCTGACAATTAGATCTAATGTTTCATAATTTATTCAAGAAATGCACTAAACGTAATATTCTTTCACATTCCTAGATAGTTTTTTATAGTTATACCTTCATTAAGCTCAACGTAGTAAGGTCCAAAACCACGTAGTTGTTTTGCATTGGAATAAAGAAAATATCAACATTTACTTAATATACTAGTATAACGACCTCTCAGCGTTTTGCAGAATTGAATGTGTTATTTTATTATGATTTTTAATGTGTAAAATATTGAAAAATCAAAAAAAAACTTTTTTACCGTTTTAAAACTCTCAGATAGAAGACTTATTATTGACTTGACTTTTATTTTTTAAATTTTTAATGGTATTATAAATTATTCTTATCGTGCCCTGTGCGTTCAACGGACGTTGGCTATGCGGACTTTGTTTACTGCGGCCCGGACAGCTCTACAGTAGACTGGCTCACACTGTATCAAGTTTTTCAGCCACGATGTCCTTCTTCTTCTTTCCCTGCACTATGAGATGCAGGATCATAGATAGTCCTGATTAACAAAGCCTATTTACCTTCCTTACGCCAACAAAAATTACTCTTCAACTGCAACACCTTTTTATGTGAATATTTTTGCTTAAATTGTCAGACAGAAGGATTTTCACGATTGGTATTTTTATACAAAATATTAAATGATTTAATTGATAGTCCAGAATTGCTTGTATTATTTAGTTTTCGGATTCCACTACGTGATACTAGAAGTCGGGATTTATTTCAATGTAGAAATTCTAACTACCATGTGTATTCCCCTTTGCCCAGAATATTAATGGGGGGAAATAATTATACCAATTCAGTGGACATTTTCAATTTGTCACTAAAAAGATACGATTAGATACTGAAGCAATTTTATGTACAATAAATACTGTATATTTTACTTCACATGTGTAAAAACCCCTAAAAAGGGCGTTAATAAATAAATAAATAAAGTAATTTAATTTGATTCCCTTGATGGTGCCATGTCTTCCTCGGGCATCCACGACTTTCAAATGTTCATACTTAATAAATGTGAAAATAAATAATTCAAAAATTTTCGCGATTTAAAAAAAATAACATTAGCTCCATACAGACGGCTCTGAAAAAAAAATTCCCCTAAGGGCCTATTATCTTTAGGGATTCTGTGTGGAGGGTCCTTTTAGGAATGAAAGGGGAGTTCGTGGAAGGAAAAATGTATGACGAGTGGGTAGAAATCTGCGGGGCACTGTGCCCAGCAGTGACGGACGTATGAATCTATCCCTCCCACTGCGGTGCAAGGCGATGTTACGGGAGAGTCCTGCTGGACAGGTCAAAAGGTCTCCCTCAACCAGTCTCTCCCAATCTGGCCTGCTAAGCAGTTCGTACGCAAATTATTTTCAAATCTTCAAATCCTTCCATCAAGATTCCGTCAAACCTCATGAACCCGGGCACCCTTGCTAAGTCGCCAAATGTAGTGACATATGGCAGAGGTGTCGGTTGTCCAATAAGTAGTTCCCGGGGCGGCGGTACCCATATCCGCCTCCAAAATTGAAACATTTCTAGCCGTGATACTCTCAACATGTTGCCAAAATGCAGACGCTAAGAAATACGTTATCGATTTTAATCCGAATGTCGTTAAAATAAGAAAAGTCGACATTTCAGTAGAGCCGTGGTCCCCCTTTGCCGAAGTAGCGTCGAATCTTTATCTGCCATCTCTTTCAAATCCCCAGGAAGAAGCGGCCGTAAAGGAGAGGAAGCTATGGCAGTTAGGACACAATGGAGTATGCCTTAATGTTGCAAGTGATTTCTGATATTACATTTTAGTTTTGGGGCTGTCTGGAAATATTTTTAGGGGTTAGTTTATATCATAAGAAACTACTTTCGGATCGCAAGTTTAATTTTGAAATTCCTTTTTAATAATGCACATATTTAAAGAATTACACTGCGAAAATTTCTCTTCAAATACAATACTTATTTCCCAATGTGAAAAACGTTTGTGAACATGACAAAAGCCATTTCAACCAAAATTTCAATTCTGACAGGTGTTAATGAGAGTATCTTCCACTCTGTGTTAATGTACCTACTATATTTTATTTCAAACTAGCTGACCCGGCAAACTTCGTACCGCCTCAATCAATAAATGTTGTGTTTAATTTATTACCTGAAATAAATTAAGTTTTTATTAAGTTAAAATAAATGGGTACCTACTCTAAGATCAAAAAATTAAATTGAGCTGTTGACTAAGCACGATATGTTCGGCACACTACACCATTGACAGTTCGAATTGATTCAAATTATGTCGACCAACGCACATTATTTGAAAAGCCGTTCAATACAAAATATATTAAAAAAATAATTTTCTTTATACTTATTTTTCCCGTGATTTTTTTTCGATGTTTTAATAGTTATTCTGTTAATCGGGACGGAGAAAAATCCAACAAATCAAAGATCATAAAAATCGGTTCAGCCGTTCTTGAGTTATAAATGTTGTAACTAACCTGACTTTGTTTTATATATTAAGAAGATTGATGAACTGTTAAATAATACAAATTAATCAAATGAAATTTACTTGCTTACACCGGGTTTTTGGTCCCGTAACCTCCGGATTATTAGTCGAGAGCCTAACCACTACTACCAATACTAATTTTGGTTGTCGGTATTCTGATTCAATTAGTTAACTGTTCTTTAATTTTGTGTCATTTTTAAAACCAGAACTGATTGTGTGAAGAATTCATAGAAGCGATTTAGTACCTACCTATTATATGATGTTTTTACATAAAATTATTGTAATTATCATTTTCAAAATTGGATTTAATTTTTTAAGAATGTAGCCTGTCCCGTGATTTATCCCGGGTCCACGCTAGTTAACAAGTGTTTATAATTTCATCGTGTGTAATTTTAACTAGTGTAATGTTCTCCAGTTGTAATTTAATACGTGAGTGATTTTCTTATTATTACATAATTTACTTTATTTATTTATTTACGCCCTAATGGGCTTTTACATGATATTTTACCTAATGATTACAGTAATTAAGTATAACAGGTTATACAGTATACAAAGTATAACAGGTTATACAGTATACAAAGTATAACAGTAATTAAGTATAACTAGTAATTATTTATCATTGAAGAAGAAGATAACAATAATAATCTTTTTTTTTAAATATGAAAATAAACAAGACACAGAAAAATAATAAAAGAATAATTATTATTAAATAAAAAGTAATTATTTACTTTACTAATTTTGGTTGTCGGTGTTCTGATTCAATTAACTCAAATTTGCTTTAATTTTGTGTGATTTTCAAAACCATAAATTATAATACTTGTTAGGTAGGTACCTATACACGTTTTGGTTTTTTAAATATGTCACTCGCATTGTTCTTTTGGTTATGGAACCGTTGTTATTTGCGCAGTTCACATGTCAGAATCTATGCATTTGGCTGCCGGATCTCTGTGGCACTTGACAAGTACTTGACAAGCGCAAGTCTTCAGCTTCTCTTGTCCATAGATAATAATGTATCGCATAAAGCGCGCGCAATTTACTGGCCCGTCTGCGCCACGGTAGTTACCTACTGCTAAAACCGTAAACTCAGTTACGGATTGGATAAAAACCACACCTTTATAATTTACACTTATTTATAATGTTCACAATTATAATATTGAAGACTCGGTTATTCAGAGTTTTAAAGGACGTACTTGACTTATGCTCCGAAAATTATATGTATGAAAAATCACAGTGTTTCTGTAAATTCTACCTAACTCAGATGTCTCAGATGCTCTATTTTAAGTAAATGGTGTTTTATTGAGATATTTTCACGATGGTCGCTCAGGTCTATTAGGTATGATCATTTTTTTTTAATAATTCGGTGACATTTTTCATGTTTTTTTTTTCAACTTAAAATATAAAAATCCATAGTTATTGGAAACTTGGGGTCGGGGTGAGGTGTTGGATGGTTACTTGGCTGAGTGAACAGTGATCACTTTGGAAGAGTTTATTTTTTATTTGTAAAAAAAAAAAAAAAACGTCAATAAAATCACCGGAGACCAAAATGTATTTACATTTTAACTCTAAATACTGTTAGGAATCACTAATTAAAGTAAGTCAAGTAAATCCCTTACCACCCTGTGAACTTCAAATAGAAGACGAAGATAAATATGGTTTAAAGGGTATATATGTGAGTAGGTACGAATGATAGAGGGAGCGAGCTAATATTAAAAAAGCATTAATCAAAGAAACACTGTGATTTTTTTATGTCTATACCATTTAAAAAACCTTGTTAATTAATGATAATTAGTTAATATTTTTTTAAATTCAGTTTTCCTTTTCGGTAGATAAATCAACACTAAATCATTCGTAGAACTTCAACCAAACGTAAACGTGATATAAAATTATGACTACTGAATTTAACCCGTTAAAAATCGAAAAGGTAAATCGGTGAACAGTGGTAACTTGTAGCATTATACAAACACTACGTACTTAATGCACAACACAAAATTTAATATACAATCGTAAAATCAAAATATAATCTCAGGAGTGGTGTTATGTGTGCTCCAATCCGCTCCCCGTGCACTTTATCAGAACTGAATATCAAATGCAAATAAATAAAGCATCATATAAGGCGAGTAGTGACCCAGCTGCGATAGGATAACATATAACATACCATATCTCAATGTAACATTAGACATACGCGATACGCTATAGGCAGATATAGGCATATGTTTTAGGAATCGGAAGGGTTATCGCAAAAGTTTTTTTTACTAAATTGCGGTTTTAAAATATAACAACCGATCGAAGAAAATTCAATTTTTATTTAGCAGAAAAAGTTCTCCCGGTCTTTAGTGGAATGAAACGTCCACACATTCATCTATCTCTCTGAAATATCTGGGTTGATAAAATTCAGACAAATTAAATTGAATATTTTAATTACAATGTTAAAAAATATGTAGCATTGCCAGTTGCTTAACAGAAATTCTAATGCATTCAGAGCATTTTGATTTTTTTTTACATTTGCAAGTTTCCGTTAAACGCCGATTTTAGATGCGTTTCAGCTTTTTATGAAATTGTAATAAGTTGTATTCTTCTGTTGAATTATAATTTATTCAAAAGCTGAACGAAATTGGCATTTAACGGAGATCATTCAACTATAAAAAAAAATGCCGCCGATTGACCATTTGATGAAAATGTTACATTTGAATTTGATGTAAATGTTACAATTGAATTTGATGACAATGTTACATTTGAATTTGATGACAATGTTACATTTGAATTTGATGACAATGTTATATTTGAATTTGATGACAATGTTAAATTTGAATTTCTGTGAACCAACTGTCCGTTCTACAAAAAAATTCAAATATTTTAAAATTTGAAAAATCACAATTTAGAATCTAAAAGACGTTTGAAATGGCTTTTTCCGTGTGTTTTGTGACTTGTGGTGTAAATAATCAACCTTCCGCTATCCTATCTCCATCCCCTACACAAAACAATAAGAGGACATTAGTCCTTCTGGCCCCGAGCAGTTTTAATTATTTTACCATTAGACAAAACACAACTTATTTTATACATAAATCAGGCACCAAGTCTTGGATCATCAGCCAAGAGAGACCTAACATCAAATATTTTATGAATTACCGATTTATAAGTATGCATTGCCAATGGTACAATGCTGATTATCTTTTATTTTAAATGTAATATTGTGTTGTTATTTGTACTTTTGTTATAAATCGCCCATTTTATAAACTGTGCCTGCTCTCAACACAGGAGTTCCTATAAGGTAAAGCACACCAATTATAATAGAATTAATTAATTAAATTTTTAAAAATTCGTAGTTAAAAAGTTACTAACCCTGCGTAAAGCATAAATAAGTCACAAGGTAATAATATATCGAGTTAAAGACAATGAGCAATCGATATAATATATGATAATGTATGTAGAACTGTTTTAAACTATTTAGGAATTCCCGATTAAGGCCGGGTGTCATGTAATCGCTTGTGCAATAATTTATTTAGCTCCCTTAAGGTCCGTGTTAGGAAATTCTGCCTGAAATCGACCAAATGCTCCGAATCTCGCGCATATTGAAGTGAACACTAGATATGTAGATAGATGTTAGATTCAGATTATAAATCTAACGATTTTTATTAACCTGTAAATGTGGTGCTCAGACTGGTGGCTGGTTTTTCATGCCCATGTGTAAATAGATACACACATTACTTTTCTACGAAAGGGCATGGGGTTTAGAGAAAGCTGAAAAGAACAATCTAGATTTATCTATGCAGATATCAGTGTACGAGTAGGTACCTAAATATTTTGCAATTCTTAATATCGGCAAACTTTAGACATGCCTAAGAAACTCAGCCGTTTTTAAACTCGGATTCTTCCGCCAATTTCATTGCGCGATCGCCGAGAGATTGAGTGTAAACCGTTTCCAGTGACGAAAATCCTCAAACTGATATCTTTTAAATTCTATGCAATACATCTCAAGACCTCTGTTTGCTTTTAAAATGATAATATGCTTTGTTCCTGCCGGGGGGTCATTTATTTAGTTCCTACCTCTTCTTAAACATCACATTGGTGGAAAAGTATTTGAAATGGCAAGAAAAATAGTGCGAATTCGAGTGCATTTTCTTTTAAAAACAAGAATATTTGTAACTACCTTGGAAGCAAGTTGTTGGTGTTTTGTCATATACATAATCTCATTTTTAAGTACAAATATGTAATTTGACCATTTTAGGACATAATAGATTAATTCATTGTAACCAAACAAAAAAATTGATACCATACTTTTTTCATGTATTTTTTGTATTTGATATTTAAAAAGAATGTAATACGTAGGTACCTATATGTCTGTATGCGTACAATATATTCAACAATTTTCTTTTTTTGTCATATTATATTATATATATATATATATATATATATATATATATATATATATATATATATATATATATATATATATATATATCACTTTGTATTCGTTATTCGTTTTGTTGAACTTTATAGCTATACTGAGTTTGTGTTATGTGCTCTTTTGCAAATATACAGTGGTAAGTGATTGGTTATCCCTTTTCCTTGCATATCTTGTTTATCCTCCACATATTATGAACCAATTCCAGTAAACATCATTATAATCTCTTTTCGTTTTTAGCATTTACAGTTCATGAGAAATGCATCTGGAGCTCTTATTTGTAAGCAGTTTCGGTTGCAACGATGTCTTTAATAGGTTTTACCTTAAATTAATCAGAAATTAAAAGCTTACAACGTTTTACGGAAAACTTTATACATCTTCCTAACTACGAGTGTGGAATATACAGATAAGCATTCGTGGTTGATTTCGTGCATTGGCATACTAAATCGTTTGTGTCCCGGTAAGACAAAAGATCCTGGGTTCGAGTCCCAGTTGCCACCGTTACCTTTATGGGGCGTTCTGACGTTTCGATTTTTGTTGACCAACTTTTATTTTACGAAAAAAGTTGAGCAACATTTTGTTCACACGTTTCAATTTAAGTTGAACCGATTTTGACATTCAAAATGGCGTCAACTGAAATTGTTAGTGCGTGCGTCTATCTAATTTCTGATGTTCTGTGAGAGGAGCTGGAGATTATGAAAAAATATAAAAAACGTCGTACTTGGGTGAGAAAATGGATCATGAGAAGGAGTGAATTAGGCGCATCCAACACAATTTTTTTCAAAATAATATTATTTACATTTCAAAAATAATATTCTATTTTTGTATACTTCTTGTTTTGATCCGAAAGACAGGGATGGCTTTGGTACAGATCCATAAATCTGAACATTAAATCGTCCGACCATTTCAGATATTTTTTGGTTGAAACGGATTCCATGACGGTAGAAACTAGTACCGAATAAATGAAACGCCTGACGTTTACTTTTTCCCGCGAGTAACTAAAAATGATAAGCGACTTGAAACATGTGTTCAGACGCGACGATTCGATGTAAAACTCGAATGATTAGTAAAACCAAAATGGCGATAGTCATACTTGAACGACAAAAGTAGACGGGCTATCAACTTTCGCTAGCAACAAAAAAAGTTGATAACTTTGTTGACAAAGTGTTCACACGTGTCAATTAGCTTTCAACAAAAAAGTTGACCGACAAAAATCGCCCCGTGTGAACCGGCTATTACATTTTTCTTTGTCTTGTACTGTTTCATTTTTTATTTAGATTTATTAGTATTATTTTCCTTATATATAACCTTCAAAACTGATATTTCATATCTACACAGCTGAAGAACTCTGTGACAGCTTCATATGTCTGCATTTTCTAGGTCGATGAATTTTGTGCTAATATTGTAAAATATTCTGGACTGAAAAACTAAAAAAAAAAATTAAATTAAATTAAAAAAATATATTAGTGCGTCTAATAGTGCGAAATAAAATTTCTTTGATTGTTGTGGCAGGTAATTACTAAAACCGTACAATAATAAAAAACCCTTTAAAAATTAAAAATTAACACAGATGGCAATAATTGTATTATATTGTCATTTCCGTTTGAAAACGTTATTTCCGTTCGAAAAACATCTGAATTACTCGTTATATCGCGCGTAAAGGAACTTTACTTAAAAAATCAAACGTTCGTGATAATTTTCTTTAGTTTTCCTTATACACTCAATCCCGTTGCAGTGCTGCTGCCACGGAGTTGCGATACGCTATCAGGCAGGTCATTGGCCCGCCCAGACCACGTGGGCCTCAGAGGCGTGGCCTCTCCCACAAGTGACGGATGCGCGCAGTCCTCAGTAGCGCTCCTTCAGTCACCGGCGTCACACCAGCAAGTCAACCGACCAACATCTGTCAGTGTCAGTTGCGGCGCAAACGTCAAACCGTGCACAGCGCATACGTCAGATTTTCGCGCGCGATCCTGAGGCAAAGTGCGGAAAATTCTCGCGCGTAAAGTTCGCGGAAAAGCGAAATTTTTCAAAATTCGACTTGTTTTAACAAAGTTTCACAGTGACAATCTTAAACTATTAAAAAAACAATATGATCTATGTAATATATTAAATACCAAAGTGATGTATTTGGTAGGTTTTTAACCCAATTAGTCTACTCTATTTTTAAGGTTTGATTAATAACTACGTATAGATAGATTCCTATTATAAACATGCATTTCTGATTTTTTATTTGTTTGTAAAGAAAAACGGTAATTATCTTAAGTTTTATAATATATCTACTACAGAAAATAAAGAAACATTAGTCTTCCATGCAACTGGCAGTGTGACTATGGCATCCCCAATCGGGGTATGTTATGAGGCTGAAGATAGTGGAAAGGCGAAGGAGATTGGGAGGGAAGGGCGATGGGGAAGAGAAAGGAGGGGAAGTACCTTAATATGCTAAGGTATAGAACGTTATCCACTGAAGCTACAGAGCAATTAAAATATTTTTTCCTGGGATTGCTAAAGGAAATTTTTCCGCCCACATTAAAAAAATCATACTTCCGAATTTAAATATGGAGACATAGAAACTGATTACAGTTCTATGTAGTCAATGAATTCCCCTATATTTTGTCTATTATCACATGTTTGTAGGAATTATTAAAAAATATATAATTAAATGTTTAACCTTAAAACTTTTTAAAGAATGTAGAGAATATTTATTTTGTTATATTTTGAAGGTACAATATATTATATAGTCGTTTTAATAAAAAAGAATTTGGAAAATTTGCCACATTTTAGCAACAAAGCAATCCGAGGTTTTGGAAATAGTGCCTAATGTGGCAAAAAGCGCTCGAGTGGTTATAGTTCCACCGGCTCCGGGAACTTGGAACTCCTGTGCAGCATCACATTAAAAAGTATCAGGTTATCGTGTTGTAAGAATCGTATTTGTTATATAAATAATTCTACTCTAAAAATCAACTGCATATATTTGTAAACCATGAACCTTTTCAAGGTAGGTACTTAGTATTGTGTGTATGTAGGTACTTAATGATCCTAAATATTTGTCGAAATCTTAAAAGTTCAAGAAGCAATCATTAATATATGTTTTTAACACATTCAAATACCCCAGACGCATGCGCCGTGAGACACGGGGGGATCCGTCGGCTTTTACAAGTAATATTTTAATCGTAATTTAAGAGGCGGGCATGGATACGCCGCTCCTAGAATCGTTGTTGGATAACCAACACCTCTGCCATAAGTCACCGCAAGTGGTTCGCTACGTTTGGCAACTTAGCAGAGGTGCCCGCTTTTTGCGGTAATGTTTGGCCGGGTCTTAACGACGGATGCATTTGCCCACCAACTTCATGGCGGGCCGTATCGAGGGAGACTGGTTAAGATGAAACCCGGTGGTGGAAAAATTTGAAAAATAGATTTTACTAAATTGTTGCTGTCACTGTTGCTCTTACTCCACCGGATATTGAGCGAAAGGGACAATGCACCTCGGGCTACTAATACCTAACTAAAATCGAGGTTTTGTATTCCCCACTTTTCTCCTCCAAAAGTGGACTGATTTTCAATTTTTTTATTTACCAACTAACTATATAAGAAAAAACCATTCTATGTCTGTACGTTTAGCTTTTAAAAAAAAAAACTTTGTCTAGTTTTTATACTAAACGTCTTTTGACGACGTTTAAACCAGTGATTTTTATTGATTTTTGGAAGGTCATAACTTCTATAAAAGGTAACTTATCAAAAAAAAAAAACAAAAAGTATCGACACGCTAGTAGTTGATATCTATTTTATGTAAAAACAATATTTTCTCTCGGTTTAAAATCCAGAGAGATAAATAGGGAATACGTTCGTATGGAAAAAATCCCTTAAGGGAGGCATATTGCCCTCTCCAGCCGGACTCTCTCGACCAATCCACAGTTGAAAGGATTCACGCGTCTATGGTTGATGACTTTGTGCTTCAACATAAATATCTCAACTTGTCCTCTACCCTTCGCTTCGACAAGCGTCTCCAGGTGTCCTGGGTTATTTCAGTGGCCTCCGTCCATAACAAGCCCAGCCTCTCCTCGCACAGTCTGTGGAGTTTCCTCTACTTTGCCTGGAGCGGATTGAAATTCTTTCCCTGGAATTGCTACATTTTTTTATGCGAAAGTTGGTATTCTGGCATTACACGTTCAAGCGACCTCAATTATGACATTTTTTTAAGAATAACATCACGGATTCAATACTAGGCACTTCTCATTGATTATAATTACCTCCTGGATAAAATGTTCCTATGGAAGCTTTCAGAAAGAAGAATAAGCACAGATTTAATACTAAAAAATGACGTTACATATTTGTCCTGAATTGCCTCAATGAATCAACCCAGCAAAGAAGATCTGGCCGATATTTATCAGCCTTTTTCTTTAACAACACCAGAGGCCCTAGCACACTCGCTCGATATCGATCGGTGGGATAACTATCGGTAACTTCTCATCGTTCCCTAGGACAACTGCACATCGCTAACGTACAAACAACAGTTGATGTCGAATATGTTAAGGACACTTAGTCATTGTGAACTCACTTCACTTTTTTGTTGTCGATCTGTAGTCATGCTAGGGAACGATGAGAAGTTACCGATAGTTATCCTATCGATCGTTATCGAGCGAGTGTGCTAGGGCCTCAGGTGTGCTAGCATGGTCGATCGATATGAAGTTACCGACCGATTGTCGGAAACTTCTCATCGTTCCCTATAGGACAACTGCAGATCGCAAACGAATAGGTGACAGTTCACAATGACTAAGTGTCTTTAATATATTCGATATCAACTGTCTTTTGTACGTTAGCGATCTGCAGTTGTCCTAGGGAACGATGAGGAGTTACCGAAAATCGGTCGGTAACTTCATATCGATCGACTATGCTAGCATCCCTGGGGCCCTAGCATTGATAACGATTGATAAGATAATTCGGTAACTTCTCATCGTTCCCTAGTATGACTGCAGACGAATAAGTGACAGTTCACAATGACTAAGGGGCTTTTTCACCATCCTCTCCATAGCTTATCCATAGGATAACGTATATTTTCAATTTACGATTTAGAGATTTATTTATTTATTAAGTCGGAGTGGAGTTTACTATTTGGTACTTAATCTTATGAATAGTGGCTATATATTGGATAAATTGGCCGAGTTTTCTAAATATTGCAAGTATTTTGTTGTCATTTTTATTAATATTTTTTATAGTATGGATAAGCTATCAGGGGGATGGTGAGTGAAGTGTCCTTAATATATTCGACTTCAATAATTGTTGTTTGTACATTAGCGATCTGCAGTTTTCCTAGGGAACGATGAGAAGTTACCGAAAATTATCCTAACAATCATTCTCGATGGAGTGTGCTAGGGAGCCAGGACATTGGCTTAAAATAACTCAGGTACGGGACATACGTCATTCCTATGTCTAACTACGTTAAATTATCGTGAAAACAAGCTTATGTGTCCAAGCGGTTAACAAAATTCCACGATTCCTAGACTTCATAGTCTTGGCAGTAAATATTCTGATCATTTTATAATAAAAATAAATGATTTAAATGTTGTTTATTCCAATATTAGACTATAGACTTCCTACTATTTTTGTTATATTGAATATTTATTTTTATTAGGATTCTTAGTCTCTCTTCACATTTTTACGAATGTATTTCATTTTAGACTTTAGTTGTTACATTATTTAATTAAATTGTATTTTATTGTATTATTTTTTAAGTATTTACATACAATAACCACGATATAAATAACTTATAAATCTTTGTTTTGATAACTCATGGGAATGCATAACCCTTAATGAGTTTTGATAACTCATGGGAATGCAACTTCGTTGTATGTTTTATTTAATAAAAAATAAAAAAATTAATAATTGTTTAAAAGCCCATTAGGGTGTGTAATAAATAAATAAATAATATCTCAGATAGTCGAAAATCTCACTCGATCATATTTTGTGACTCCTTTCAAAAATCTCATTGCGGCAGCAAATTCTAACTTTGACTACAAGCGAAAAAAAATTGCGTTTGTCCATTAAAATCGAAATAAATATCGCAATTATCTTTACAATATCAATCATTATTTCCTCTATTAGACGTTCACAAATCCCCTGCGAATAGTTTGTGTTCAATCTTCTTCCACATTCATGAACCATCATTGACGAAAGCAATTTCGATATATAATCATTATTCCATTCGAACCCGGCACGGAATGTTCGAGGCAATCTATTTTATTTTTTGTCTATGAATTCCTAGAAATTGACCATAGACACTACCCACATGTAAAAGCAGCAGTGCGGTCAGCCGCGAGAGCGGAGAAAAAACCTCCAATCGCCTAAATGCAATTACGCATCTGTAATTTTGACCCCAATTTATTTTTCTATTGTTTTTTAAGCCGGTTCCTACTTGAGATATGTTATTAGAAAAGTACCTACTTTTGTGTGTTTAACGAACGTTTTTCGTATCCGTGTATAACATACTATTATTAACAATGATAATAATACGTTATTTGCCTTCATACATTCCTTATTTTATATTATTTTTTAAAGAAATGTAAACATTTTCTTAGTTACGAATAAGAAATATTTAATTCCTCATTTTACGAGTATTTATCATCATAATCAGCGAAAAATGTTGTTGAGCTATTATTGGTTTTGCGGGGCTAGTATAGGATAGAACGCGCGACGCCTGAGTACGCTTTAAACCATTCGATTAATTAACCGATAAAAATTAATAGTTTTTGAAATCTGTTGATAAAATAAATTTTAAGGCCTTTGGGTGCGCGGCAAGTTTCAAACAAAAGGTATTTTTGGATTTTAGGCCAAAATACCCAACCAAACTCAAAAATTATTTTTGTAATCAAAAGGTATTTCAAATGTCGAACTCGGATAGGAGCTACTTTATTTATTCTTGCTTTAATTTTAAAAATATAGGCTATTAAAGATTTTATTATTTTATGATTTTAGAGGCAACTTGGACAATTATTTGAGAGTAAACGTAAACACTTAAAAAAATAATTTTTGCAAAATTTTTTTTTAAATATGATGAAATATAAAATTCTGAATTTTGATGGGTGTAAATTTAAGTTACAAATTACCAATTTACATCGGAACAAAAACTTGTCGTTTATATTTTAAAACTACTACCCAAAGAAACGCATTTTTAACATTTTTTTTAAATTTTATTTTTCATTATTTTAAAACCAAGAATTAGGCAGATTTTTTTATAATTATAAATAACTCAAAAATTCCAAAGTTGCTTCCAAAATGAACAAAAATGATTCCTTTAATTACCTATACGTCATCATTTAAAAGCAAAAAAAAAAAGTAGCTCCTATCCGAGATCGACATTGAACCTACCTTTTTATTACAAAAATAATTTTTCAGTTTGGTAGGGTATTGTGGCCTCAAATCCAAAACTATATTTTGTATGAAAGCGGCCGCGCAGCCGTTCCTCTTAAAGCTTTTTTCGGAGTTGGTTTTCATTATATTACATTACACAATTTTTCAACACACAAGTATTTTGTGTGTGTCGGCGAGTTGTTCAAATATTTTCGTTTTTTTAAAGCAAACAATTCAAATGAATTTCATGTAAAAAAAAACTGCTTCTGTCATTTATTTCATTAATAAAAAATGTTGAAAACCCTGATTTTTATGAAAAAAGAAATTTGAAACTGATTTGATTTATTTGATTATTCATGTTATCTGAGCACATGTAAATAATAAAATAAACATATTTTTCAAATCCTTAAAATCATGCGTATATTTAAAGTTTATAAAATAGGAGTTGTTCCGCAATACCAAATTCAAATACGAAATAAAGAAATAGATTGCAAGTATAGGGCGGCCCACTATTGCAATCATTTGTAATAGTGGGCCAGATTTGATTTATTTATTCCTACCAAATGATACCCGCATGAAAAACTTTGCGTATTATTTAAATTTAGTTGTACATTGTGCCTTCCGTTTGAAATATTAATATGCATATTTTTTGTTTGTATGTAAGTATAATTATACGTTTTTTCGACCACTTGACAACGGGAATAATACATTTATATTCTTATCCTCGAAGACACCTTTGTTTGCAAATTATTTCGGTTAAAACAAAGGTTCTTTCTTTTCATATATATTACTTTAAAAATCGTTAACCGCCTTTTTTCGGACTGTCGGCATTTGATTCTTCTTTGATTACCATTATCCTTAACCCCACAGGGTAATTTGTTCTCTTTTGGCAAAAATTCATATAGTTCTCTTAGAAATTGTTGTGTCTCCCTTATTATATGATTTAAACGGTGTTAGAAAGAAAAAACAATAAGCGTTATATTCAAATCTAAAAGTTAACCATAAAACAATTAAAATGTACACCTTTATGAAAACAATGTTTCCGAACGCTATTCGAAAAAAAAATTAAGTTTTGTCAATTTTTTTCACTTTTTCATATCCGTATTTTATTAGACAAATATAAACGTATTGTATTATAAAATACATTTTTGTTGTTTCATGTGAAAAAAATTCCAAGAGCTTCATTTTGTTTTTCAAATTTCAGACGGAAACTTTAATTTCATAAAAGTGCACATTTTAATTGATTTGAAGTTAACTTTTAGATTTCAATATAAAACCTGGTGTTTTCTCTTATTTTTAAACGAAGTTTCCTTATGCATTGATTTGTTTGTTACATGAATTGAGGATTTTTTGAGTACCATGCTAAGAACATGCCCGTGTTGTTTCTAATACTGTTTATATTATACTTCTCATCATGTTAGTAAGGGAGACTCAACAATTTCTATGAAAACCATATGAGTTATGAAAACCAAAAGCGAACAAATTAACTTGATGAGGCTAATGGTTTGCAGATGTTCATGAGAGTCCACAGACAAACCAGAGCTACTGCGTTTCATTCCATAGACAAATAACATAGTATTAACATCTCCCGTACATAATAACCCAGTTTTACCAGCCCCTAGATAAACATCGGAGCCTAGCGCATCTCGCGATATAATCACCTCGGCCGGCCTGCTAAACGGTAGCTATCACTCAAACAACTACCAGCTACCAGCTACCAGCCTGCAACATCCCGCATCTTAATATACCATACATCAACTCATCTACTCGTGTAATATGAGCACGGTGGACCAAAATACTTGTTTAAATGATAATATGGTACAAACAATTCCACGACAAAACAAAAAAGTTAAAAATTATGGAAAAAAGTCAAACAAATAACAAATTTAACCTAAAAATTATGGAAAAATGTCAAACAAACTTAACCCAACTAAAATTTCATGACAAAACAAAGAAGTGAAAATTATGGAAAAAAAAGTCCAACAAACTTAACCTAAAAATTATGGAAAAAACTCAAACAAACAACAAACTTAACCCAACTAAAATTCCATGACAAAACAAAAAAGTGAAAATTATGGAAAAAAGTCAAACAAACAACAAACTTAACCTAAAAATTATGGAATAAAGTCAAACAAACAACAAACCTAACCAAACTAACCAACTAACCACCATCCCGTTTCTCCTCAGGGGTAAGCAGAGATAATGGACCGCGAAACAACTCGATCTTGGCAAACACTCCTTGCCTCGTTCACATTCATACATCGGCTCATACATACTCTTCTCTTATTCTGACTCTTGACGTGACCCGTCTCAAGTATCTGATTCACTTGATGTCTTCCTCGGGCGTCCCCGACTTCTTCGACCATTCACATTTGCGTCATATATTCTCCGCATACTTGTTTCTTCTTTCATTCGTTCTACATGCCCAAACCATCTTCGTTTTCTAATCATATACTATTTATTGTAATATTCTAATGTATATATATATATATATATCTTGAACAAGTCGTGGCGACGACCAAAGCTTATCTTATCCACATGTACATCTTTCCCTCCCATTCCCTATAACCTCACAATATATTCCAATTAGAGTTTCCACAGTCTCACTGGCTTCGGCCAGTTGGGACTCTTATGCAGTATTCAGAACAATAACAAAAAACGCGCAACAAATTAATTAATCGCTTTTTCTCTGGATCCCTCTACGCTTCCGAGAATTATTTTTAAACGTTTCCTTTAGTCCATTATAACGGGAGTTCGGAAGGACAATTTGTCTTGGAGATGGGGAAAATTGTTTGCATAATTAAAGGCTGTATAATTACCTGGAAGCCTGTTTAATTAATAGTATCCTTACAAAGGAGTATGTATGGATACCATGTGCAACAACAAAACTGAATGACTTTTTATTGAAGCGTCACAATATGTTTTAATTTTAATTTTATTTATTTGCGTTATAAACAGTCTATACATTTATATATGACAGTGAATAATATGTTTATGTCATTGACCAATAAAATAACGACATTTAAATATAGGACCATAATAAAAAAAATAAGCAACAATATACCTAATACAAACAATTCTGATGCATCTTCAATTTACAAAGTGTTTTATGATCTAGATATTTCTAAGGTTTACGTAAAATTTTAAAGGATATCAATAATATCTTTGAGGAAAAGATTTCATTAAAATACAAACTACTAAAAGTAAAAGAGAAAATGTGACGAATTAATAAAAAAAAAAAGAAATCAATGAAATTAAGTTTTTGGTTAAACATATGACATTCGATGGAATGTCATTTTTTTATGAATGTTTTGAATTTAGCATGGTTCGTGTTAAACACATCGATGTTTGGGCATAATCTATTAAATGTGCTACAGCTTCTTCTTATAAATACATTTTCAAGGTAATTCGTTTTGCTCTTAGGAATATAAAAGGTATCCATAGATCGAGTAACTCTTTTTGGACATCTAAAATGAATATTTTGTAGTAAGTATGGGCTGTCAATATAGTTATGAATTATCTTATAGAGCATTAATAGGTCTCTGGTGTCTCGGCGTTGATCAAGAGATTTAAGGTTTACGGGGACATAGTTTACATAATTTCGTACGCGAAAAGAGACATATTTGATAAACTTTTTCTGAACTCTTTCTAGATTTGCTTTATACGTAGAACAATGGGGGTTCCACACAGTTGAAGCGTACTCTAGGTGGCTTCTGACATAGGATATGTAGAGAATTTATATTGTTGTGATTACAAACTTACTGAGATAGGTACATATACATATATTTACATACGTTTTTAGATTTTAACGGCCAAAAGCATTTTCGTTGTTTGTTTTGGGGGTGTTATGCCGTGTCACGCTACCTCCTTCTTTAGCCGACGTTTCGGACAGCGTCGTCGGATCTGCCCTGATGATGGACACTGCAACGCTGTCCGAAACGTCGGGTAAAGAAGGAGGTAGCGCAACGCGGCATAACACCCCAAAAACAAACAACGAACATATATTTACATGTTCAATAATAATAATAATATTTGGATGATTTATAAATGACCATTTTTGTGAAAATCACCTCAAGGACCTATACAAATTTTGTACTCTGTACAGAAATATATAGGACCATCATTAGAAATTTACATTTACTTAATTTTTATTTAATTTTATTTATTTATTTATTTGAGGAACATATAGGAGGGATATAGAAGAGATAGAACATATAACACAAGGAGCTATACAAATTTTGTACTCTGTACAGGCAGAAATATATAGGACCATGATTAAAAATTTACAGTTACTTAATTTTTATTTTATTTTTATTTATTTATTTATTTGAGGAACATAAACAGTCTTAGTAGTATAAAATACATAAAAAGGATGACAAAAAAAAACACACCAATTAATTATCAATGTTCACAGAAAGGTATATAGAAATATAAAACTGAATGTAAACTAGAAGAAAAAAAACAGAATTAAGCAAAAATTAAAAAAATATGTATAATACAAATGATAAACCCATATATAATACACAACAAAAAGATTGCGAAATAGGTATTTGGGTTGGGATGGGCGAGGGGAGGAGAGGGATGAGGGAAAGTTGCAACGCAAGTAATATGATTGTATTAGGTACAATTAATTTAATCGTTCCAGAGTGTGATACAAAGAAATTCTGTAGCGATAGTAACTAGCAGTGAATATGTCAGCACATGTTTCTGTATTAACAAATTTATTTGCAAATTTATATCAGCAACTGATCTGATAACTTCTAGAAAGTCATCCATATTAATTGAAAAAAAATCCCAATTAACACAAGATTTTTCGACTCCCATTGAAATTGGTTAAATCTGCTCAATAAAGAATTTCGATTTACAAGAATGATTGTTAAATATCTCCAGAATAAGGAAAAATTGAGCTCACTTCCACGTCAACAATACACTGCTATCAATGTATCTCTTCAGCGATGTCTACTAGGTATTCATGCTGTTTTAATAGACATAAAAATTAAAAATCCTTTTTTCAATTGAACTTTTGAGCCTTTTCTAACTTGATTTTTTTAATTGTCTTGTGATTTTAACAGTGGTAGCTGTTTAAAACACACACAAAAGTGACAATACTCGCAGCTATATCCCCACTCAGATGTAGCGGGTTCAATCATCTGCTAGTTAGATCCTTCATCATTGCACAAGTAATATTTTTTTTGCTCATAAGGATGGAATAGGAGGAAATCAAATATTTTCAGTTTCACCCAAAATTTAATTTATATTTTTTACTCCAAATAATGTCAGGAATCACTGGTTAAAGTAAGTCAAGTACCTACGTCCCTTAATACCGGGTATTGTAAGAGAATACCGGAAATTAGTCATTTTTAAATCAAATTCTAGTTGTATTTACTCTTTTTTACAAAAAAACATAAATTGATTTTGAAAGATTGTTATTTTATCTGGTACACGCAGTTTTAAAATTTTGAAAAACTAAGTTTATTTTTAATATACTAAGGTTATACCGTTGGTCGTTGGCAGATTTGTTCAATTTTCAGATGATGGATTTTATTAAACAATACAAACTTCAAATCATATAAGTCAATACAGTTTTGAAAATTTTAATTTTAGATTTAAATGTTTTAAAAAAATTTTACACACTTATTTTGTTTAGACTTTATTGAAAAATTTAAAAAATACCTACAAGAAGTACCTACACCTTCGACCAAGTAATGACCTACGCGATATTTAATAATTTATCATCGTGCGTTTTGAGCATTTTTATTGCTTACTTGAATGCAGGTATATATTAAAGCAAGTTTTTAATGAAATAAATCGATATGAATTTTTTTATTTAAAAAATTTGATACGGGGAATAATTGATCTTTCTCATTGAACCCTCCCCGTACAGTTGCAAGCATTTTAAAACTTTTATTCTCAGCCGCTGGTCAATCACTCTTGAATACTTACTAATAATTTTATAAAGATGGTTTTAAAGATAATTTTTTTAGAACGCATTGTTTCTATAGACATTTATTTTTTGTGTTTACGTTTCAAATAGTCTCGCACTGTCCATCATCAGGGACGATGTGCATATCGTTTAAGTATTTTCAACCCAATCGATTTAGTGATGTTTGATTTCACATATTATATTATTGTATATTTTTATTTCAAACAATAAAATCTGTATAGGTTAACCGTTGTCTGTAAATTATAAATCGCAGCCTACATCAAACGTATAATTAAACAAAGTTTATAAGAGTGATTGGGCGTCAGTAAATAAATGTCTGCAGCGACCACATAAACACCTGCGGAGCACTGGGGCTCTCGGGCTCTTGGGCTCTTGGGGCCTGACCCAAATGTAAATGTCAAACACTTGGACTGTAAAGCTATCGAGAAACACAACCAATAAAATATTAATAAATAATTAAACTTAGTAATTTTAATTGTTTGTGCGTGGGTCAGTTAGTAAATAATGTGAAATATTCGTGCGTAATGCGTAACACTATTCAAGTTGAATGATGTTTTAATTTTAAAAAATTGGAACTACTTATTATTTATAGGACAAGCGATAAAGTAGAAAAAATATTTTATGAATTAATAATTCTTTGAAGAAGAAGATAACAATAATAATCAAATTTTTTTTAAATATGAAAATGAACAAGACACAAAAAACATAATAAAAGATAATGGTCGCAACTGGGACTCGAACCCAGAACCTAACGTCTTACCGGAACATACACCTCTACCAATTGGGCCACTGCGATCTATTATGAGACTGTCGTAATTGTCAACTTCATATTTCAAATTTCAGAATTAAAAATATTATCTTCGACTAATGTTTTTTTTCCATATTATTGGCAGCTACCTTTATTATTGGAAACAAGTTTTCAAATAATGTATTTGTTACCTAGATAGTGTCTCGGATAAATCTATCCGATTTTTTTATTTTTATGGAACACCTATTTAGACTTTTTATAAAAGTCTAAATAAATATTAATTTTTTTTTAAAGAAAAACTCTCTTTTTAACTTTTGAAGGTTATTCCCATCAATGTAATATATCATTGAAGAAGAAGATAACAATAATAATCTAATTTTTTTAAATGTGAAAATGAACAAGACACAGAAAAATAATAAAAGATAATAGTCGCAACTGGGACAAATGGGAATAACCTTCAAAAGTTAAAAAGAGAGTTTTTATTATATAAAAAAATAAATAATAATAATTCTTTATTTGAAATGCGTAAATTTCATTTGATTGAATTGTGGTAGGTACTACACAAATTATTAATTTAAAATTACATTTACAATTTACAGATGTATTTTCGGCACGTTCTAGAGGGGAAGATATTCTCAGTATCACCATTCAGAATTGAAACGTTACTTGAAATGGCTTTAGCCGTGTTTGATAGCCAGATCTGAATATTCCGGTGCTTTCCCACAGTGCTTTTATCCATCTTCTTCCCTTGCCCACTATCTTCAGCCTCACAACATACCCCGATTGGTGATGCCCTACTCTCACTTACTCCAGCCGGTGATTCCTCTTCCTAATCTTCCACCCGTTGGGGTAATTGCCTAACACCTCATCCCGCCCACAACTGTCCAATACCTAAAATTTCATTTATATTTTTTACTCCAAATTATGTCAGGAATCACTGGTTGAAAAGTATGTCAAGTATATCCCTTAAGACCTCCTTTGTACCTAAATACATAATATAAAAGTTTTTCGTGTTTTTTCTCTGTTTTAAAAGATTTTCTACCCCTGTCATGATTCAAAATATCCAGTGAACGTATCATATGAACGACGCTATAAAATAACGACTGCATGCATTACCTGCTCCTATATTTACCGAATAATTGATACGGTGTAATTGTGAATATATTATATGTAAATGTAGGTGTACCTACTAGTCCTGGCACCGTCATCAGAATAGGTACTGCATGTCTCAGATCCGGCTCAATCCACTGCCAATGATTGCTTATTGCTCTAATATTTCTAATTGTATCAATGATTATTATGCTTCTATATGTGCATACATTTAAAAACGGTTTAAGTATTCGAAATAGTTCAATGTATGCAGTTAGTACCAAATATGCAGATGTGCCTACAAACTATTTCGAATTCTTTCCATTTAAAACCGACGAGATGTTATTTTATTTATATTACTAGCTTCTGCCCGCGACTTCGTCTGCGCAGAATTAGTACTTCGATTAGCCTATTTTCTTTTCGTAGGTCCCACCTATGTATATACCAAAATTCTTAATCTATTTATTTAAAATATCTATAATTCTTGATTGGATTCAAGGGTGAGTATTTCAAATAAATTCACTAATTTAAATATTTTCTAAAATAGAATTTTGGTTTTACAATCATTGTTTTTCAAAATTTCTCAATTTCTGACATTTTCTATTAAACAATAATTATTATTTGTAATACCTGGAAAATAGCAAGCTTTGGATAGACATTATAGCCTATATGTTATTGTAAAGTTTCATTAAAGTCCATTCAGTGGTTTTTGCGTGAAAGAGTAACAAACATACATACATCCATACAAGTTTTCGCGTTTATAATATAAGTAAGATAATATTTATTTATATTATACCAAATTTAAATCTACGTAATATTTCTATCGATTTTGTTTTAAAATATAAATGACTTATGTCAAACCCACGATTAATAAATATCTAATATTATATTAATAAACTTAATTATCATATCTAATGATTATGTAATGCGATGTATACAAAGATTAACATTTTGATTAAAATATCTTAGCTATAGAATTAATTATACGTCTTTTGCATTAAAATATTTTAATCCGATCTCATCTTTCTCACATTAATTACCTACCTCAAACACACTCACAACGATGGGTGCCGAATTTATTCGTAAGATCGTAAATCTCGAAGCTCGCAGTCTTTTTTAAACTCAATTGAAGCGATTTTTATTGCCAACAAATTACGGCGAAATGTCAAATAACTGTCTGCGATAATTTTAACCCGTTTACAATCACGAAACAGTAATAGAATATAATAAATATACAATAAAAAAAGTTCTTTGTTTAAAACCACTTTCTTTTATTTGTACACGTCGCCCGATTTAGGTTGGTCTCAAGGAATCCTCAAACTTTAGCACTTTTCGTAGGAGATGTGCTTTATATGTTAAAAATAATTTTTGATTAAATTACGAACATTAAATTGTTTTTCTTAAATGTATTTCTCAAATTGTATTTCTTATATTGCATTTTTAATATGTTCTTAATAGATGTATGAAAAAATGTGTATACATCTAAATAAACAAAACAAAATCAAAAAACTTTCATCAGGACAATAAACATATAAACTAAAATAAAATAATGTGCTTTTAAACAAATAACTTTTCTCATTTTTATAATGTCAAGCCACAAGCTTTCTTTGGAAATATATATAATAAATATATGACCATTTATAAACCTATATGGAAGAAATATATAATATTTAATTTACCAATCGAAAGACAATAGACGTTTGATGAATATCGAATTAAAAAAAAACTCGTATCACCAAATTTTTAAAACGATGGCGTAGAGTTATTATTGAAAATCAACACCTCCTTTGAAAAGTCATTTAAGTGGTGAAAAAAATATTGAAAATTGGTTAAATAGGTTGCATTGGGTTAGGTCATTGGATATTTTTCAAATAATTTTTTTCATTGCTTTCAATGACTTTTCAAAGGGGTGTTAAGTTGACTTGATTCTGATTTTTTGATTCTCTAGCTTCTTATTTTCCATGAATCATTTAAATTAAACTTAGGAGTAAATATTGAATTACAGGTACAAGCGCAGACAGCGGGTTAAATGATTTTTAAATGGTATGAATCTGCGATGAAAACACATATAAAACGACTGGCTAATTTAGTCAAAACAGCGGCCTGTTTTCTATGAACAGGATTTATTAGGTTCGCTGTATTACAGTTAAGATGCTTTTGGTGCCAATTTTGTAAATATTACTTTTTATTGTAATACTAGCTGACCCGCCATGCGTTGCAAGGCAACTAAAATAATGAAAAACAATGAAACAGTTTCTTCTTGCGTGTCCTTTCCCATTCGTCCCCGTTCCCCTTCCGACTTCTGTTCCTCACCCTTCCCTTTTTCACGACTCCCCTTGCCCATTCTCCTTCCACCTTTTCCGCCTTCCCCCCTCCCTCGTCCCCCCTCCCGTGAACCCTTATCTTTAATTCCCCTCCGACCCTCCCGGTTATATATATATATATTTACCCCGCAGCATAAAGAGAAATTAGAACATAAATACAGCACTAGATTCACGCGCAACGACGGGTTAATAGTTCCGAAATTTAGTAATAAGTACGGACAGAGAACGTTTGAATACAACATACCGAAGATATTTAATTTATTACCTGAAACTATAAAGCAATGTAATTCTATGAATAAGGATGAATATATGGTGAAAAATTGGCTATCGGAAAAAAAATATTTATATTGTGTATGAAAAATGAATGAAAAAATATTATCTGTAGATATAAAATGTAAATTATGTATATGTTACTAAATTATAAGCACCTGCTGACAAGCCAATTCAATTGGCTTAGCAGGACTTGTTTGTTGATGTATTTATTATAACTATGCTTTCAATAAAAAAATAAATAAAAATAAAAAAATGATTACGATATATTACAGATAAAAATATAACATTAAGCGGTGGGAAAAGGTATTTAATTAATTAATAAATACATTTCATGTTATTAATCAAACCCTATTAAAAACTCATAAATTTACACAGATTGTTTTAAAAATGTGTTAAGTGAAAATTTATAATAATTATTATAAACATTCCGTTAAAAATTCAAACGAATGATCGTTATTTGAAAACAATTCCTTCTGTGAAAATATCAGTAGTGTGTCGCAGATAAAACTAGATAAATCTCCTCGTAAATCACGTTAGATAAAATCAAAAACATACATGTGATTTTATCTTTATCTGTTGCATTTTATCTGCTATGTGTTGTGACATTCCGGAGGCGCAGAACCGGGTGTTTGCGTAACAGTTCGGTGGTAGTGAGAACGGGAAACTCGACGCCATTTTGTGAGTTTTATATTTCGAATAAAGAACGTGAAAACTCAAACGTGGCGCTGGCTTACGTAGATCTTTCCAGTGTCATAGAAGTCCAGGTAATTATAAAAATACATTATTTTAAGACTGACATTTGTAAAAATTGAATCTGTTAATACCTATGTGTTGTGTGTTGTGAAAATTATCAAATTTTTAAAAGAATCCTTTAAAAGTCAAACAATTTGTAAGGTGCCGCTGCCTCGGGAACCATTTTTTGAATAACAAACACCCCTGTCATAAGTCACCCCAAGTGGTTCGCTGCGTTTGGTGATTAAGCTGGGATGCCCGGCAGGGGCGGTCCGTAGTGTTTTTAGTGTGCTAGAGTGCCAAAATTGAAAAAAAACGACGTTACTAATGTTATTGTAGCTGAAAATGTTTTTTTTTTTAATTTCAACTTTTTGTATGAAGATCTTTCAGTTTATGGATGCGGCGCATCCCCAAACTGAATGAATCCTGAAGATTTTCTTACAAAAAGTTGAAATTTTGGTAAAAAATAAAATTTATTTTCAGCTACAACAACATCAGTAACGTCGTTTTTTTCAATCTTAACACTCTAGCTCACCGAAAACTAACGGACCGCCACTGGGGCGCGGGTTCATGGGGTCTAGGTCTTGGCGGCGAATTCGTTTATCCACTTACTGCGTAGCGGGCCGGATCGAAAGAGACGGGTTGAGGGAGACCTAACCTATACCTCTCCATAAGACGCTCTCGACCCATCGGCTTTCGCTGCAGTGGGAGGAATGGATTCTTAAGTTCATCATTCTTGGACACACTGACCCTAGATTCTTACTCATCCCTCATACCTTTATGCCTCCCGCAACATCCACTCCTTCCATTCCCTAAAAAGACACTCCAAACAGCATCCTTAAAGATGACACAGGCCCTGAGGGATTTTTGTCAAGTCTTGAAGATAAGAGTCAACTTAAATAAATCATAAACTTCTCTTTCATAGATGACGGTAATATTATTAGCGTTAAAGCGTTTTAAAATATTAAGACGAATGATTGATAGTTTGTCCCCATAATCACGTAATATGAGTATTAACAAGTAGTTTTTTTCATATTATAAGGCATGCAAATAAATATTTCAAAATAATATTGGATTGAATCGCCGATACAAAATTGTATTTGTATGCCTTTCTTGAAAGAATTTTAGTTTTGATACTTGACCATGTGTTGATGTCTTTTCCTACAAAAACATGTTAAGTTCAGCGCGGTTAGAAATAATAATTAAAAAATACATGTATTATAGAAAAAATAAATATTCTTACGGGTTGATTTTTATAAGTAATATATACTGGTAGATTGCAAAAAACTTTATAGTGCACAGAGGCCTAGTAAGGTTTAATTATAAATATTATAATATCATACCCGTTATGCAACCTGCAAAACATTTGATTGAATACAAGTTTAGCGAAATCGATCAATAACATCCAACCGCTTCTGATTGATTATCCGAATGACCCAACAATCATCGTCGGCTTCCGTCGATTTGTTTACTTGGTCAAATATTGAACCAATATGTTTTATATCAATCTACAAAGGTACATAAACTAGTACTTCTATGAGCAATATATCTGTGCGTCAGCTAATTCTATTTTCGTGATAACTTTTTTGTTATTAATTGTGCCGTGTTATAGCTATTCATGTATATGCAGAGAAATTGTTGTACGTAATTATCAGCTACTGTGGCGCATGGCAGATTAAAACGGCCACCATCTTACACCGTAGCCGGAACATGACAAAACGAAACGCTCGAGTAGATAGTCCGTGTTAAAACAGAACTTCCTTACACTCAGTAAAAAAACACTGTTGATAAAACGTGGAATTGGATTTTGAAATCTGAGCTTCTGATCTGAATCACTCCGTCGGACGGTGAATCCTGACTATGATACAACACAGGCTTTTGATACTTCCCAGGTTCAAAACCATCTTATCCATGTTGATGACTCTAAGACGACTAACTGAGTTAGTTAACGGCTTCAGAAGAAAAGTGGACATTTTCAATATGACCAAGATTATGTA
Organism: Limnephilus auricula; assembly: GCA_951813805.1. NCBI lineage: Eukaryota > Metazoa > Arthropoda > Insecta > Trichoptera > Limnephilidae > Limnephilus > Limnephilus auricula. The sequence continues at coordinate 12,552,142 of OX638412.1, read as the reverse complement.
TAATTTTTTGAATGAATTTACTATCTGAACTGTTTTTTGGAATTTCAAACTATTTGCTATCAATATCATTATAATTTGTTGGCTTATTGTTTGTGTAAAATAAATAATACTGATTCACAACTCAAGTGCGAACATGATACATCATTATTTTTTATATCTTAATTCCACTGAACCATTTTTTTCTACTGTTTGATTGTTTAATATGCCTTATCAGTAATAATTACAATTTAACTGTAAAATATTCATATAATTATGTTCATGCGTTCAGCTCAGAGAAACTAGATCAGGCTAACCAGTTTTTTAACCAAGTCCGGAAGCCTGAAGAATTCTCCAGTGTCAAAAGAATCGGTTGGTTTTAGACAGTGCTGGATCGACCATTACAACAACAATAATATACATTAAAGGTTCGTTTTATTTAACGCCATCTATTGAGTTATTGTTGATATTATAATATCATTAAGGAAAATTAAAAATAAAATTGAACCAAATACTGACCCTTGAGGTACTCCCTGATATTTTTCAGTTGGTTCTAATGCTGAGCTCGGTTGGTTTTTGACAGTGTCGGATCCTACCATTACAACAACAAAAATATACATCAGAGTTTCATTTATGTTGTATTTAACGCCATCTATTGAGTTATTGTTAATATTATAATATCACTAACGAAAATTAAAAATAAAATTGAACCGAATGCTGATCCTTGAGGTACTCCCTGATAGTTTTCAGTTCGTTCTAATACTGAGCTTTCCACTTTACCTTTACCTTTTTTACCTGTTATTTTCTTGGAGTTTTGAACAATGTCATTTATGTAAATTAAAAATAAAATTTAACCGAATGATTCTGAAGGAACTCCTTGATAGTTTTTAATTGGTTTCGATACTGAGGTTTCAGTTTTTGTTACCTGTTCTTTTCTCGGAGGTTTGAAAAAGTTGAAAGTAATGTTGAAACCAAAACCAACGACAAAATCCAATAGTATAAACAAAAAGCGCCAAGAAGTTTTTTTTATTCTTTTGATGCCCATCTGAACCCTAAAGGTATTTAATGTCCATTTTAGAAAATTATAGTTTTTAAACATCAAAATGTGCTCATTTCTTCTGTTTATTCTATAAAATTGCCCATATTGCCTTACGAGTCTAATTATCATTTTCTGAATAGGTCTAGTGATTTTTTAGTTAAAGTTTATTTTGAATTAATTATTTTTTCAGATCATAGGCGTAGATTTAAACCCGCGTGTTATATCTACGTATAGTATGTTAATTGTGAATTGCAGGTGTCAAAGGCTTCATAATTCTTTGCTTATTTTTTATGAACACGTGTTTATTATCTTCGACTTAATAATTTTTTATCTGAGATTTAGAAAGTCAAAGAACTATAAATGGCAGCAGACGATTTTTAATTTTAGTATATCCCAAAAAAATCTAACGTCCGTCCCTGTTTTCAGATGCTTGATTTAATGACTTTAAAAAGAGGCTATCCAACCATACATTAAGAATTACGAGTGTTTATCATTGCTGCTTTTTAGCTACTAATAGGTTTTATTTCTTACACGGTAGGAAAGATGGAAGATCACGACTTAGATAATATATACCATTTTGTATTGAATGAGGTACATTTTTTGAGAAATCTCAGCAAAATAATTACCTATAAATTTTTTTTGTTTGCAGTTTTCTACACTATCGTTTTTAATAAATATTTGTATCATTTATTCATTCTCCAAAATCACCCTTTAGGTGATTTTTCCCCAAAACGTCGTTCCACAAATTATCCAATTATTATTATTATTAGGTGTTGTATGGTAAGGCTAGTATCTTATTGTACTCTGGAGTCGCTTTCTCCAGCTTTGTCTGGAACGATTCCAATACACTTGAATCCACGAAAGTTGTTCCTCCGACAGTTACCCCCCGAAAGTTGATCCCCGGGACAGTTGATCCCACGGACCGGTAATTCCTCTATTAGTTGATCCGTCGGACACGATCCTCTAACGCCGTTCTTCCACGTAGCTATTCACAAGCGACGCTGCCGCTACCCGTCAAACAAATTTGCTAGTGTAGCACCTAGCGGCGTTTTCAAACACTAATAATAGTATGGAAAACACAGAAGAGCGGCGATCGCATCGCTTGAAGGTAGCTCCATGGAAGAACGGCGTAAATTCTATTGTACTTGCTTACTGGAAACGTGTGCAGATAGGATGTACGACATTATAACACAAATCAATATCGAATTTTTGTAATTTTTGTAAGGTATCAGAAAATCCTCTAAAACAAATCTAATTTCAAAATTCCAAAGCATATGTTAGCCAGTTTAGATTCATGAAAATCTGATCTGATGTAGGTATGTCAATATAACAAATTGACATTTTTAATGGCCTTTTCTGAACAATTTACGCATTACGTTACGTATTTATGAAATAATTATGTACCTTTTGTTTTTATCCAGACCGAAACATTACATTATATTATCCACTGGAGCGATTTTTGCTATATATTGGCGTTATTTTAAATATCTCCGATTGTTTTTCGGATAAAAAAAGCCCATTATCTCTCGATTCAGCAATTTTTTTTTAAATATTTATAGCTCACATGTTTGTTATTTTTTACTTTAATCGAAGCTATTAAAATGATTTATCATTCGATTCATAGATGTCACAATTCTAAACTTCGTAGAATATTCCAGAACGATGTTGAAAAAAAAAATGTTTTCGTTCAGATTTTTTGGTCAACTGTTTACGGTTAAAATTTTGTCCTTTATCCATAGATATGTACTTTTCATTGTCAACTATATTACAGACAACACCCATAAATCGAAAATATTCTGTGTGACTCGAATAAGTAGCTCTCACGGTAGTTTCAAAGTAACAAACACGCAGGATTCGCGCGGTTATGAACTTAAGATGATCCACTAGTCCTTGACTCATTCGGAATCGGGCGGAGCGAACGATTTTTGGGCGTTTACTAAAATACGTTTAATAAAAAATAATAAAAAATAATTAATAAAAACCCTAATCTCTAGCAAACAACAGTGTTTTGTTATTCTGCAAGTATATTTTTAAAGATCGAAGCGCCGCGTAGACTAAGGCATGTCCGTTTGCCCCGGGCTCTGGGCGTAGACTGAGCGACGGGCTAAAATCCTTCTGTACATGGCATAAGGATGAAATTCGCACTTACAAATTCGTTGGGTACCGCCTATTTTTATTCACTGAAAAGAAACGTCGCCAAAATGCACGTTTTATTTTATTTTGTGAAGTTCAGATACAAATATTAAAATGTTTTCCGATCACTCTATAAGAAACTTAATTAGCTACATTATTCAATAAAACAACACCAGAAAGAGGATTTGTAAGTAGGAGATTATTCACTTTTAACGATTTTTTATAGGTCAGACGCATAATTTTTTTCTAAGCTTATTAAAAAGCTTATCAAAAAAATACCCGATCACTTCAAAGGCCAAGATGTGTTCTACTCACAGTATTTAATTGAAGTATCTGTATTATTTCTAAGCGATCAAATTTTCAAAACCAATACACAAGATTTTGTACGATTTTGAATTTTTTCGCATGTCTTCACCTTAACGATTTTTTTTATATATTTTTTATAAATCCTACAAATATGAGATAAACAATAAAATACAGGGTAATTCATTGGCTATATAGCACTATAATAAGTTTTTATTTCTCCGTGTTAAAATTCGAAGGTATGATTTTTTTAATATCGGCGAAAAATTTAAAAAACGATCGTCTGGAAATCTCGAGCAATCAAATTTATTTATTTCGCATGGTTGCTCCAGCTCTAATATACGATATTTCTATAAAGAGTGGTTGGGCACATCGTCGAGACTCAAACTCGATTCCATTTTGTGACTTGCATGAAATATAACATTGCGAACACTTTAGTATATAGCTTTGGACTGTTCTACTTTTAGCGTCTCATTTATCATGATATGTTAGCGGTGTGTGCCGCCTCTTATCTCGCAGAAATCATCTCGAAAGATCTTTATCATTTAAGCATATTTATTTACCTAGCTAAATAACTCAATTCCATAGAAGGCGACAGATATTATTAATAAAACGAATGTGTTCTGTACTGTTACTCAACTATTCTTCATCAAACTTACTAATTTCAGTTTTTTGCGTCAAATATGGTTCAGTGAACTCAAATTTGATTTGATTTTATAGTGTAATTTTCAAAAAATTGAAACTGATTATGTGAATAATTCAGAGAAGCGAGAAAGCCGATAGGTACCGACCGATAATATCAAACATACATATAAATCCGGTTAAATGAATTTGATTGACATTAGCAAAATTGGAACTGATTTTGTGAAGAATTCAGATAAAGCAGTAAACGAAGTACCTTTCTATGATACAATATTTTTAACACATTTCAAAAATTGTTAGTGATTTGTCAAGAATTCAGACTATCCCGTGAGTTTTCACGGGTCTGCGCTTGTTATCAAACGTACTAGTTTCGATTATCTTTGCTATGCGTTAGTTCTACGTGAAATTTAGTTCGTTGAACTCAAATTGGCTTGAATTTAGTGTTATTTCCTAATTTTTTACAGATTGCATAAGCGAATAATAAGGTAGCCCTACTATAATACAATATTTTTTATTCATTTTCTAAATTGGAACCGATTTGTCAAGGTTTCAGACTATCTTGTGATTTTTCACAATGAAGTGACTCGCACATTAGTTACAACGTCAGAAGATTTGAAGTTTAGAAAATTAGAAGAGCCTCACAACATATTATACCCAATTGGGCGTGCCATGGTCTCACTGGTGATGGTTAGGAGTAGCTGGGACTCTTGTGCGATATTCACATAAAAGGATGAACTGAGGTCGCTAAGTAAAGCATGAGAGGGATACCTGGAGGCGTCTTGTGGAGGAGATTGGTCTCCAACCCAAATAGGACTCTCGGGGAAATATTTAAATTGAAATTTTGTACTGGTACACTCAATATTAACCACAAAGAAAACGCCACCGACTCTGAAGTTAACTGTGTGAAGTCGTAACAGTAAATATATTATCGTTATCGGTTTTTAAATGGCAACACATTGTAACAAAGCCAACCTCACATGTACGACTTTTCAATCTCGTTTATTGTTCGCTCATATTCATTATTACTGAACCGGGTAGGTACCTACCTATTTAGGATACATACAGCAAACCGGTTCTTTTTTTAAGAACGCAATTTCTTCTCGCTGTGCAAAAAATGTGATTACACTGCCGTTTTTGTGTCTATGGTTATAATTTGCCGCTTTTTTATCTATGGAGAGAAACACATTTGAAAATGGTTTGATGGTTGATCGTATGCTTTGAGTTTTTTAAGAACATATTATTATTTCTGATGCATGTTTTTGTTTTACTGTTTTAATTTGTGATTTTTGACAGATGACTTTTATTGGTACATCTCTGATTTATTACGTAAAGGATCTTAATCTACTTCTAATTTCTGACATAATGGATTTTATAAAAATATTTCTACTGATAAAGCAATCTCCAGGTGATTAGTCAGACATCTCCAAAAGATCGAAATTTGAGGTGAGAAAGCAGTTATATGTAAAACTGTACCCTTTATCTGGTATAAATCAAGTATGTGAAATAAACAAACCAAAAAATTGTTTTTTGGGTTAGGTACTAGTAGGAAATTTCAAAATATCATATTTCCCTAAAATAAAATAAATAAATAAATAATCAGGTGCCAACGTAGATAAAAATTCTGTTCAGATAAATTTAAGACATATTTTTTTATATACTCGTAGTTAGTCAATTTATCTTTATATTTATGATAAGAACTTTTAGTAACGTTGAAAAGGAACAAGAATATCGTGTTATTATTTATTGATTGCGGTATTTACAGGCATTATTATTATTTTTTTTATAAAGTCGCTTTCACTCGCGAATTTTAATCAACAGAAAATAATAAAACGTAATATAACATCCAGTCACAATGGCGACTCATTCATTTGGCGTTTTTTTATTCGTTTCAGACTTTTTCATTAATGTACATTATTATTGACAATTATATCACTAGAATCGCGATGATAATAACAAATCGCTTCGATAGAACACCAATAATTGCAAAAATAACAAAAAGATTTTGAACTTTCTTCCAAATAAAAATTGCAATTAATTTCAGTAATGAGAGAAAGTCTTCTAAAGATGACAACTTTGTTCGATAAGGAACACTGAAGAGATATACAGGTAGAAATGTATTGTGGGCGTATCATTGTGCCCAAATTTTTCTTCTGATGAAATTAATCAAACATTTTAAACTAGTTCTGTACCATAACTGACGACCCCACTGACGATCGTCCGTGGCCGAGTGATAAGACACTTGACTGCCAATCGGAAGGACGCTGGTTCGAACCCGGAGTGCGCAAATAAATTTTATTTGATTAATTTGTGTTATTTCATAATTAATTAATAAAAAATATATATACTATATTTGCGGCACGTTCCAGAGTGGAATATACTCTCAGTATCGCCCTGGTGTAAGACCACCATTTAGAATTGAAACGTTGCTTAATAATGGCTTTAGCCGTGTTTAGTGACTAGATCTGAATAGCCGGGTACTTCCCCACCTTCCTCTTCCCCACCCCCTTCCCTTCCCCACTTACCTTCAGTCTCACAACATACCTCACATATGATAGGACGCCATAGTCTCACTGGCTCCAGACGGGAGTAGTTGAAACTCTTGTGACGTATTCTCTATAAATAAAAATAATAATAATTTTATCTGAAATCATAAGATTTGTAAGAAGGAACTACATTACCAAATAGCTACCTACTTTTTAATGTGAATACCGCGCAAGAGTCCCAACTGCTCCCAACCGCCTGGATCTAGTAGGACTGTGGCAATCCCAATTGGGTTATGTTGGGAGGCTGAAGGTAAGTGTGGAGGGGAAGGAAATGGAAAGAGAAAATGGGAAGGCTATTCAGATCAAGTCACCAAACACGCATAAAGCTATTTCAAGCAACGTTTCGATTCTGAATGGTGGTCTTACGCCAGAGCGAAACTGAGAGTATTTTCAACTCTGGAACCTGTCGACTTAAAAAATAACTAAATCCTTTTTTGAGCAGATAATCAGCTTCTGGGCTGTCTGGGGCCTAGAAGTCGAAAGGTTTGATGTAAATAAGCGACATCAGTTTTTTTTTTTAAATCAGTTAATATCACATTTCTAGGGATTAGCTGTTCAGTGGACTAACGTAAGATGAAATTCAAATATGGCGGAGCAAGTCAATCGACAACATAGACAAGTGATCGTGTTTTAATTATTGTCTGTGAAATTATTATGCAACAGGCAACACCTTATTAATGTTGCAGTTATAAGTAAGTGCACTTGCATTAATTTAATAGGAGAGTAATTATTATTGCTAGTTAGCGTTTATTATTACGTGTAATGGAATAAATTATTATAAGGAAGTATCATAAAGTAACTGGCGGTGGAAATACAGAAAATATTTCATCCACGATGATAATTTTACGACATTTAAGAAATTATTGGGCAAGTATAGAAGCTTTATTTACTACGTTTGGTGACTTATCAGAGGTGCCCAGCAATAGGTTGAGATTTGTCTAGGTTTTAGGGGGGGATGCACTTGCTCACCTACTGCATGGCGGGCCAGATCGGGAGAGACTGGTTTCCTGTTGACCTCTCCAGTCGGATATTTATTGTTATTAAGTTTAATTTGTAGAACTCCATTTAAATTTTATTTGTTTTATACATTCAATAATATTATTATTTAATTTATGAAAACATTTTATCTATAAACAAGTTCTGCTATGTAATTATTATTACGCGTGACAGCTGTTTCGCCTTCTGATGGCATTATCAAACTATGATTAGATGTGCATGGATTAATACCTTCGTCACTCCTTGACACACTGACCTCCCGATTCCTACTCACCCCTCATACTTTTTCCCTCCTAAAACTTCCTCTCCTTCCTTTCCCTAAAAACACCCTCCACACAGCATCCCCAAAGATGAAGTAGGTCCTATAGAAATTATTTTCATTTTTATTCAGTTTATTTATAAACAAGTTCTGCTATGTAATTATTATTACGCGTGATAGCTGTTTCGCCTTCTGATGGTATTATCAAACTGTGGTTAGATGTGCTCGGATTAATACCTTCGTTACTCCTTGATTGCCCGATTCCTACTCACCCTTCATACTTTTTCCTTCCTAAAACTTCCTCTCCTTCCTTTCCCTAAAAACACCCTCCACACAGCATACCCAAAGATGAAGTAGGCCCGATAGAAATTGCTTTCCTTAGGGTCTCTTGTAAAAAAAACTACATAGTTAAGCTCGTCAATCTGTTAAAGAGGTTTATGTCAGTTTCCACAAAGTTAATATACCAGGAGCAAATGAGTTAGAAGCAGGTGTTCGCGTCCGTTTTCTTTTGCTTGAGACTCCACCTATCAGAACGAGTTTGTACCAGGAAGACATGAAGCTGAGGACTGCATAGAACTAGGGCTGTGATAACTAGAGAACCGGAAGGTTGTAATGCCATTAAAGATAACTCGCGACTGTTCCACGCCATATGGTGTGCTTTAACTTTTTAAACTCGCAAAAGCATAAAGTGTTCAATATTATAATTGTATGACCACTCATTGCTACCAAAGTAAGCTATTGTTCATTTTTTTTTTATTAGAATAACTCTCTTTTATAAAAACTTCTGAAGGTTATTCCCATCAATTAATTAATTAGTTGAATATTCATTTAGACTTTTAGAAAAAGGTCAATAGGTCGCTTGCTGAGGATTGGTTTGTACACGGAGAAAAATGTTATTCTAAAATACGATCATTTTATTCGTAACAACGGTTAAAAACGGCACTGAAGTTCTTACGAACAAAACAGTGTTTCAATGTTTATTGGCGGGAAAATGTAAGAATAATTTGTTGATGTACGTACGAAATTACGTACACCAACAAATTATTCCTAAATGTTCCCGCCAATAAACATTGAAACCCTGTTAATTTGTTCGTAAGAACTTCAGTCACGTTTTTAACCGTTTTTACGAATAAAATGATCGAATTTTAGAATAACATTTTTCTCCGTGTACTATGTCAATTTTAGGATTTTTAAAGCTGTGATTGCAGTAATATTAATTATATTTTTATCTACTATGTTTCTCAAATAAAAAATAAAAATTTTCAGCAGGAACTTACACTTTGAAAATCTTTTTTATTCCATCTTCCTCTTTTTCTCGATACGAGTTTTTGTGGAAATAGTACAAAACCATTCTCAGCAAGCGAGGTGTCCCATATAAATAAAATCGGATATCTTTATCCGACACACTATCTAGGTTATAAACCATTTCGTTATCATTTAAAAAGTTAGCTCTCTTACCGTAATCTAAATCGTAACAACGTGAAAATTTTCTTAGTGAAATTTTAATGGTAAAATTTTTTATGAGAACCAAATTTTACCCAACTTATGCAACCATTGTCACATAGTGTAATTACTTATCCAAATTATATTTTACCAATCTGATTTTGCCTAACAAATGCAAAATTTGAGTTGTATTTACTTACTAAAAGCTGTTTTTATCATGATATCACATTTTGAATGCATCATGTAAAAAATGCAAATTCAAAAAACTAAGTTCATTATCTTTTTCACGACATTTTTCACGAAATAACTGAATATATCTCACGCTTTTTCAAGATACAACAGACGTTTTTGAACCAGAATGATACATTTAACAAAAAAGTCTCAAAAATCATACAAATTGTACCCGCATCGATACAAATGATTTGTATATTTTTACTCGGTGTTAAAAATTTGCTATCTTTTTTTGAGGTTACGATCTCGTATTTGAAAATTGTGTGGGTAGATTTCTTCTATAGCGACCCGCCCAAGTGTTGCCATAGTGTAGACAGGCTATTTTTATTCGTTCGTATCGTTTATGGCTATTGCGTAAAACCATATATGTAGATATAAATTTTATATATGCATCCGGGCTAGTACGCCATCAATAAATTGGCTATGCTCGATATAATAATATGTACACATAGCTCTAATGGCTTACAAACATAGCGGTTTAATTATGTTGAATATACGTTCCCTGTGCGAAGGAAAAACATTAAATTAATTGGTAATAACATTAACTTTGTTTATGATACAATGTGCTCTTAGTTGTTTACAGTTTTTTTTATAAATCTGACTCATTTCGTGACTTAATGGTTGACGCCTTGTGTTAAAATGTTTCACCAATAAACGTCGATATTAAAATGCAGTTTAATAAATGCTTGAGACTTGCGGAAAGAGGACGAACGTAGAAATGTGACCCCCGAGGCACATCTGTAATAAAACCTCTCCACGACTGTAAGTGCGCTTCTTAGCAATTGCATTAGTTATGGGTCTACGATCTATTTCGACGGCCTCCGTTGTCTTTCCTAAGGAAAAATTAGCCCCCCCCCCCTCCTTACCCCTCTCGCTCCCACACCTACTCCCCGCTACGCCTCCTAAAAAGCGAACAAAGAAAGTTGTGATTAAATAAATTGCAAGTATCACTTTTCCGCCCCGAGCTGTGCCTGCCCCTTTGAATCCCTCCTAAATCTGCACTGATTTGCACTAAAAACGGTAAATAATCAAATAACTACCTAAAAGTAAACAAAATTGATTTCTGCTAGTTCTTAATCGGCAATTATTCAAGTCCCGCGGTAGGTACTTAACACTTGCCGCTTTCAATTTCCCAGTCATTTTCTTCAGTGGCAACACTTCCTCCGCGCTTTCCCGCGCCATTCGCTGTCAGCGGCGGGAATTATTTTGACCCATGACGGCTAATGACGCCGCCATTACGATATTGCATCACGAATGGAGTACAAGACCGCGTGTTGTTCGTAATTGATGAATATACAAAGCCTAAAGACTGGATATTATCCTAGGCCTGCTCGTTGTTAGCTCCGGTACTGTTATTCGATCTACCATACATCAATCAGAAGTACATAAACACACGTGAAAAGGTGCGGCCATTTATATTTAGGTTTATCGCTTGAAATGGGCTTCAAGTCTTTGAATAAATTATAACAATAAAACTTCAAAATTTCTGATCGTATTATACCTATCATTACAAGCAGAGCCATTCAATGTAGGTACTATAAATAAATGTTTAACATTGTTGGTCTACTTTTTATTTTAAAAATACTGTATCCGATAACTATCAGGAAAGACAGACTGTATTTTGATATGCATACATTTTTTTTTGTCTTTTAGTATTTGAATGACTTCACAAAATTGGAACCGAGTGTTTGTCCTGCGGGAGATCTGAATCAAAGAGCTCAAATTTGTTATCATTTTCGTTTTCAAAACGGGAACTATTGTATGAAGAATTCAGACAAGCGATAAAGTAGGTACCTTCCTAATATTATAATGTTTTTAACATAACATTATTTTAATTATCTGTTTCACAATTAGAACTGATTTGTCAATAATTCAGACTAAGTCGTGATTTTTCACAGGTCTGCGATAATTCGGCAAATATTAATATTATGTAATCATTGAAGCCAACATTAGCGACTCTTAAACTAAAATATGAAACATGAAATACAAAAATACGAGTGTGCTTTAGACCACATGACTGAAGTAAAACTTCTAGAGAGAAAGAAAATGTGCGCGCGCACTGCTCTCTCTTGCTCCTACAGTATTTATAAAATTGTTCAAGAACGAAATGAAATTACGAATAATCTTCATGCACTGGCTATGAGAGGAAGAGAGAAAGAAAATATGCGCGTGCACTGCTCTCTCTTGCTTCTACAGTGTGATACAGCCCGTTCGCCTCGCCCGTAACGCATTACTCTTTTCGTAACGCATTCGCCAGCTTACCCCCAAATCAAGCGTGCGTAAAGAAGTTTTACTTCAAAAAGATTCATTCGCATCTAGGAGTTGAACCCAGGGCCTCTTCCATGCCGGGGAAATGCTCGTGAACTCTCTGTCTTTTCTTTTTCAGATTTTCAAAAGCACAATTTGAAGTCTTCCTTATTACTTCTTCAAACTTCGCATTTACTTTTTACATTTTTACTCATAGAGTTATTCCGCCATAAAAATAATATTTTGTCTTTTATAATAATATAACACAAAACTTATAAGGTACATTTTATGTAGTTATCCATTGACATAATTATTAAGATGATAGACTTCGCTTTTCGGCCCTTACAAAAAGGACGCCCGGGAAAAAACACTTTTCTACATCGAAAATTGCACAAAATAAATATATATTTTTTATACTGCCTTCTAGAGGGTGAAAACTATGTCGGTATGTTTTCGAATTTTCGATGCGTTTCGTATTAACGTAAACATTCACTGTCAAACATGTACGATTTATCAAAAAATATTATTTAAGGAAAAAGTACTGCTAACTCAACTCTCATAAAGAATTATAAAATTATAAAAAGCTACCGACGTAGCTTCTTCTTTCTAAAAAATATATATTTTTTTAAATTTTAATTTCGTGAAAGTTTTGGTGTAGAAAAGTGTATTCTTCATAAACCCCTTTTCGAGCGATTTCTGTAGGTAACTTTGAGCGTTGTCTCATTCGCACATTTCGCATTCGCATGTATTGTAAGTGTGCGTGAGCTAATTGTGAGCGGGACAGAATGACAGACGCGGGTGTTCCGCGTGTGGTTCAAAGTCTAGCCTCTTAACGAATCTAAACGTTCCGGCTTGGCTCTGACGTCATTTTAATCCATGTTGGCACTTCAATAGGCATATTACGTCATCTGATTCGAAATCCCTTGGAGCCACTTACACATAAATTGGACCAATTTTCATGACTTTTCCATTATTTTTCTTACTGAAAATTCTTTCTCTCGTCCCCTACCAACGGAAATTAGCAATCATCGACCCATCTTCACTCTACAGATTGAATAACTGTACTTTTTATTGTTAAAATTTATGATTTAAACTAAGCGATAAATATAAAATAAGGATGTTCGATTCAAACAAATTCAAAGAACATGGAAATGTATCAGCGGAGACGCGGAGCGATCTCTCATTGTAACTGTTATTTAAAATATTTAGTCATTAGAGAAAGAACAAAGGTAATCTACAGGCCGAGATGAATGGCTCATTGGCTCGGCACGCGACTGAGAGATTGATGAAGCCAGCACAGTGATTACCAAACCAGAATATCAAGTCCGATGAAGACAAAAAACCGATGCATAGAAGAAATTTCGGAAAATTGGTAGAAGATTGCTGACTTATATGTCTACTAATTTAGTCGTATGTTTTTTCTATGAGTAATCCGTGTTTATGTAATCATTACTTTATGGTTTAATTTTTAAACATTTACAATCGCATAGGAAGCATTTAATTTATAACTAGCGAGTTCCCGGCATGCTTTGCACTTAAATAAATAAATTGTTTCTCTTTACGTATCCTTTTCCATTTGTTCCCATTCCGCTTCCCCTCTTCCTCCGGCGACCCCTTCCCCTCCCGCGTTCCACCTTCTCTGCCTTCCCCCCTCCCTCGTCCCTCCACCCCTTCCCCCTCCTTCTTTCCCTTCCCCACATCACGGATTCCCCTCCCCCTCCCTGCTGCTAAACTATATGAAATATACTAATTTTTCAAACTATTCGTGCGCCACCTATACAGTGGATGTTATACAGAGTTTTAAGGGACGTACCTACTTGACTTACCAGTGATTCCTAACAATATTTGGAGTAAAAAACGTAAATGAAATTTTGGTCGTCGATGATATTTTTGATGATTTTTTTCTTGTTCAACTAAAAATAATATTTAAAAATCAGTAGGAATTGGACAGTTAGGGTCGGGGTAATAGGTTGAGCGGTTACTCGACTGAGTGACTAGTGACAACACGTGGAAGAAAAAAAAGTTAATTTTTTGAAAAAAAAAACATTACAAAGTCACTTTGACCAAAATTTCATTTACATTTCTTTCTCCAAATAATGTCAGGAATTACTGGTCAAATACGTCCATTAGTACCTAAGTATACGCGGGCTTTCTTAGTAGACGTGATTGATATTAATTTTGATTATGCATGGCCAAGAGATTGTAAAGTTGATTGGTGGAATACTTGGATGAAAAGGAGAAGATTGGGAAATGCTATGCTATTCAGATCTGATCACAACACGTCTAAAGCCATTTTAAGCAACGTTTTGTTTCTAAATGGTGGTCCATCAAAGGTAAATCATCAACGTAAGAACTCTCTATTAGTAACCACTCTAGTATCCAAAATGTGCCAAAATGTTTTGTTAGTTTCACAAACATAAAACTTTCCAAGTCAACTTTGTACAATTTTTTTTTGTTATTCTTCTGTATATTTCACGTGAAACGTATAATAATCCCATAAACAATTAATTCTCATAATTCTGACACACCTTTGATGAATATTATGTCTGGCGTACTCTATCAAACCAGTCCCTTGTCATGCGAATAGATGGCGAAAATCTTATCTGAACTCTTTATTTATTGCTGGTACGACTTTTTTTAATTGCCGATTGTGTTGCTTTAGCTGTTGACATATTTATGGGCCAATCTAAGCGGCTTTGACCAACCCAACTGGTCGTAAATTCATAATATTGCACGCGGAAAAAATATCTGGTTCGCAAGGGAAAATAAGCTAGTTTAAGTACAGAGCTGGACATAGATACTGAGTTTTGCGCTTGGTGCCGTGAGAAACGGATAAATGTCTTCCCTTCACGAAAATTACTGTATTTCTTTACATTAGCTCCGCACAGGAGAAACGTCACTCCTGAAGAAAATAATTCCACTTATCTCTTTGGGGAGCTGTGTGGAGGGTATTTTTAGGAAAGGAAGGAAGGGAAGTTTCGGGGAAAAAAAAAGTGTGAGGGGTCGGTAGGAATCTTAAGGGCATTGCATCCAGGAGTGACGGACGTATGAATCTATGCATCCCACTGCGGTGCAAGGCGATGTTCCGAGAGAGTCCTGCTGGAGAGGTCAAAAGGTCTTCCACAACCAGTCTCTCCCTTTCCGGCCTGCCACGCAGTTGTTCACACAGATTTAATTGGGCAAATGTATCATAAACGTCATCTTTAACTCACTTTTTTGTCGTTTCATGTAAAAATAATTAATAAAAAATTCCCAAAGTTTAATAATTTTTTTTTTAAATTGCGTTCGGAAACTTTGTATTCATAAAAGTGTACATTTTAATTTTAAGGTTAACATGTAGATTTTAATGTAAAGCGTGGTATTTTTTCTTTGTAACACTGTTTAGATTATATTTCTAACCATGATTTTAACGGAGAACCAGTGATTTCTATAATACCTATGTGTGTTTTTTTGAAAACCTTTGCCTGGAGTAACGATTTTACTTTAATACAATCCCTAGCATTGGTAAAGATCTTGTATGTACTTATTTCAGAAATTATTTTGGAGAAATGATAACGTTTTTGCAATGGTAATATGTTTATTTTATTTTATTAATCAATAACGCCCTTGTGGGCTTTTACATATATTAACATTTTTATGTTTTAGTTCATACAGGTGTGTTTAGATAACAAAGAAAACATAAATAGGTTTTACACATGGTACATAGAAATAAAGTTGATAGGTAAAAGTATAGCGTTATACAATAGAGAGACAGAAAAAAATCAGTTTTAGATCATGTTACATAATATCTGCATTTATTCCAAATCCGGCACTGCTTAAATAGGATACAAGATACAAGTTCATTCATCATATTTCTGTCATGTTGACATTTCATAATTTCTGACGTTTCACCGCTCTATCGAAATTTTCCGAAAGCTTAAAATCTTTTTTTTAAATATTTTTACTGAAAACATAATTACACCATAAACGTCAAGCAATAAGTTAATAAGAATATTGATAATTACAAACTGGTTTTACTTAGTATTGACCTAATTCTGTTACTCTCAGTATCGCCCTGGTGAAAGACCGCAATTCAGAATCTATCTATTGCATTAGATTTGTTTGGTGACCAGATCTAAATAGCCATGTACTTTTAACATTGATATTTCTCATCTCATTCCCATCGCACTTTAGCTTTAAAACATAACCCAATTAGGAATAACGAAGTCCCACTAACTTCGGGCAGTTGGAACTTTTGGTGGAGAACTACAAAACGTAATACACATTATAAATATATTCTTGTTTGGATGTGATTTTGGATTTCCAAAGTAATATGGTGATTTATTTTTGGGGTAGATATTATACTATACTATAACAGCGTTACAGTGTCATCATCAGGGCAGATGTGGACGGGTAGTATGATGATAGACCCTGCAATGATGCCCGAAACGTTGGCTGAAGAAGGAGATAATGCAACACGGCATAATAACCCAAAAATAAATCAGACTTATTGTTTTTTTTGTTAAATATTCCATCTACTACTAATAAAGAAGACTGTTGCGGAATAGCTTCGTTTTTTACACAAATATTTAGTTTTATTCTGAGATTAATGAAATTTAGCACACTTGACCTTCAAACCAAGAGTAAGGTCAATGTCTACTTGATATTTTAAAATCAACCACTTTTTCCACCATTTAAAGCAAAATATTGATATTTCTCGATAAAAGTCAGCACACTACCTTCAAAATAGAAGGAAAATTAGGATCTACATCGGGATTTCGAAAAACCCTGCGTAAAACCCGGGATTTAAACTTCGAGATTAGCAGAAAACAGCTGAAATAATTGGTTGGATTAGTGTAGATTAAAATAAGTTAGGTTAGGTTATTTTCGTTGTTTGTTTTTGGGGTGTTATGCCGTTATATACGTTAGCAGGCTAACGTAAATACTGCGCTTTCACAAAATCGCAGTTCCCTTTCGCTGTAATACCTACCAGCTCGTAGTGGATTGAAGCTGGCGACATGGTATCGCTTCCAAGTAAATAAGCACACACTTAACACAAACAACTACTTCGTCGGATCTGCCGGATCTGCCCTGATGATGGACACTGCAACGCTGTCCGAAACGTCGGCTAAAGAAGGAGGTAGCGCAACACGGCATAACACCCCAAAAACAAACAACGAAAATGCTTTTGGCCGTGAAAATCTAAAAACGTATCTAGGTTAGGTTAGGTTAAAATAAGTTAGGTTAGGTTAAGTGTGTTGTTTGTATGTTGTTTATTTGTTATTTTTCATTGCTTTCCTTCAATTTTCCGCTTTATAAATTATTATTATGAACCGCATATAAATTACAACAACAGTTTGACCCAATCGACTTTATATTCCATCCAGAATATGAAAGGTAGTCAAGTCAAGTAGAGAGAGTGATCGTGTTTTCGATTAGCATTTAATATATCACCGATAACATTTAGCTGTCTAGAAGCTGTGTCGGTAAAAGAGAAACCTTTATCTGATCCGTTATCAATAAGGCTGTTATCACACATGTGAGATTTCCTTTAATCATAACCGACCTAAACATGTCCGACGTTATTTTCTTGTGCAAGTAGGTACCTAACTATCTTACTTTATTTGCAACTTTCACTCTGTCTGCTATTCTTAATGTAAGCATATAAATAGTCATGTATATACTCTTAGTAACGCCCTAGTGAAGACCACTAATCAGAAAATAAAAGCTGCTTCAGCCAAATAAGGCCTCCTTGGTTGAATACACGGAGAAAAATGTTATTCGAAAAAACTATCATTTTAATAGTAAAAACGGTTAAAAACGGGACTGAGGTTCTTACGAACAAATTAAGAGGCTCAACTTTTAACCACACGCGGAACACCCGCGTCTGTCATTCTGTCCCGCTCACAATAAGCTCACGCACACTTACAATACATGCGAATTCGAAATGTGCGAATGAGACAACGCTCAAATTTACCTACAATTCCTCTACACCTACAACTCTCTCTCTTTACCTACAACGCTCAAATTTACCTATAATTCTCTCCCTAACAGTATCAAAAATCTATCAACCCTCATTAATTCGAAAAGAGTTTCTAATTCTCTCCCCAAAATCATGCATCTCCATGACAAATCAGCAACAAATGGTGAAGATACATGTGAACTTTTATCTACTTACTTCTCTTCTGTTTTTAGCTCACCATCTAATTCAAAAAGTGACTCTAAATTTTCTTCCCCACTTTATAATTATCCATTGTCTCATATCAAAATAACCTTAGACGAGGTCAAGGCGAAGTTGAACACTCTTGATATTAATAAAGGTTCCGGCCCAGATGGAATTCCTCCACTATTTATTCGAAATTGTGCAGATCAAATTGCAGTACCATTACACAAAATATTTATCAAAAGTCTGAACGATGGAGTATTTCCCGATCTGTGGAAGGTTGCCCACGTCATTCCGATCCACAAATCTGGCAGTAAAAATGATGTAACTAACTACCGTCCTATCAGCCTATTATCTTGTTTTGGCAAAATATTTGAATCCATTGTATACAAAACCATTTTTAACCATGTATCACATGTACTTAGCCCTTTCCAACATGGCTTTGTAGCTAAAAGATCCACAAATACTAATTTACTAGAGTATATGGACTTTCTGTGTAAATCGATGAATAAAAAAACACAAGTTGATGCCGTGTACACCGATTTCAGTAAGGCCTTTGATAAAGTCAGTCACCCTATCTTAATAAATAAACTGGATAAAATCGGCATACACGGAAATCTGCTTCGTTGGTTAGAATCATATTTATCACATAGAAGTCAATTAGTTACTGTTAACGGTTTTAACTCTTCCCCAATCTCAGTTACATCGGGCGTACCACAAGGATCACACCTTGGACCCTTGCTTTTCTTAATCTTTATTAACGATCTTACATTTAAACTTCGTTGTAATTTTTCTCTGTATGCTGACGACCTCAAATTATATAAAGCAATTAATTCTATGGAAGATTGTGAACTCTTACAAAAAGACCTTAACACAATATCTACCTGGTGTGTTGACAATGAAATGGAACTAAATATAGCAAAATGCAAAGTTATAAATTTCACCAAGAACACCAATAGAACTGTATATTCATATACCATATGTGGTCACAATCTGGAAACAGTTGATTCGATTAAAGATTTAGGAATTATATTCGACAACAAACTAACGTTCAACCAACACATTGAATACATTGTGAGTAAATCAAATAAATTACTTGGTTTCATTATAAGATCAACCAAATTATTCAAGAATTCTAATAGCCTAATAATTCTATTCAATTCGTTAATCCGTAGTGTTCTTGAATACGGGTCAACAGTCTGGAATCCACATTATATTACACAGGTATCTAGACTTGAATCTGTCCAAAGAAAATTTACACGGATCTTGTCTTATCGATCAGGTGTGTACCATTTTCTAGATGGATACGAACAAAGACTAACATATTTCAAATTAGAGAGTCTAGTTAAAAGACGTAACATAAATGACCTCTTAATGCTTTATAAAATTGTAAATTATCGGGTAGATAGTAACTTAATCAATCAAATCAAGTTATACGCCAGGCCCAAATCTACCAGAAACCTTAACATATTTTGGACCGAAATTTTTACCAATAATACTGGATATTTTAATCCTATTTCTAGAATGTCTAGATCATACAATGATCTTGCCAAATCACACATTTTCATAGATATTTTTGTAAATAATATAACTTGTTTCAAGAAGTATCTCCACAATTTGTGCACCTAAAAAAAAAAAAAAAAAAAATTTTGTTTGTTGATTTATTATTTTACAACTGTTTGTTGTTTTATTATTTTTTCATAAACATTTTCCTTTTGTTAGATTTTTTATTATTATAATTAAGTTTTTTAGAGTTTGTTGTTTAAAAGATTGTTTGTTGTTTTATTATTTTTTCTAAACATTTTCTTTTTGTTCGATTTTTTATTATTATAATTAAGTTTTTTAGAGTTAAGTTTAAAAATACTGGCATTGTTTTTCTTTGTGTTTGCTTATGAGTATATTAAAATATGATTACTGCAGACACATTAGTCTAGGGATATTTATATTTGTATTTAATTTTGTTTTATATTACCAACATGAATGTTTTATAAATATCCTGTTTGTGTCTCAAATAAATAAATAAATAAATAAATACAGAAATCGCTCAAAAAGGGGTTTATGGAGAATACACTTTTCTACACCGAAACTTTCACGAAATTGAAATTTAAAAATATATATTTTTTAGACAGAAGAAGCTACGTCGGTAGCTTTTTATAATTTTATAATTCTTTATGAGAGTTGAGTTAGCAGTACTTTTTCCTTAAATAATATTTTTTGATAAATCGTACATGTTTGACAGTGAATGTTTACGTTAATACGAAACGCATCGAAAATTCGAAAACATACCGACATATTTTTCACCCTCTAGAAGGCAGTATATATATATATTCATTTTGTGCAATTTTCGATGTAGAAAAGTGTTTTTTCCCGGGCGTCCTTTTTGTATGGGCCGAAAAGCGAAGTCTATCATCTTAACAGTGTTTCAATATTTATTGGCGGGAAAATGTAAGAATAATTTGTTGGTATACGTACGAAATTACGTATAGCAACAAATTACTCTTACATGATCACCAATCAGCAAATAAACGCTGCTTCAGCCAGTTGAATGGTTACGATTCTAGGCTACGAATCCGGAGGTCGGGCTTTTAAGGGGCGTAATTGACTTGTTTTGATAGTAATTCCTGACTTTTGTTTGGAGTAACATATTTATTGAAGTTTTGGTCTCAGGTCACTGATGTCTTCTTCAAAATCAAACAAAAAAACAATCTTCCACATGTCGTTACTGGTCACTCGACCGAGTAACCGCCGAACTTCTCACACCGTCCCTAAATTTCTTCTTTTAAAAAGAAAGACAAACATTCTCGGGTTACAAATAACCTGACGGAAACGGAAAATGTTGCTTGTGTTGTGATGAAGGACTTAGCCAGGCGAGGAATTGAAAACGGGACGCCTACGTGGGAACCAAACGCGATTCCAACTCAGCCATTGACCAGTACAACAACTAGTGATTTTTTTATGTTTATAGTTGAAAAAACATCACAACTGTCACCAGAAACCAAAATTTCATTTAAAAATTTTACTCCGAATAATGTCAGGAATGGCAGGAATCACTGCACTCAATAGTATATTTTCGACATGTTCCAAAATGTTAGATACTATCAGTATCGACCTGTGGAAAGACAACCATTCAGAATCGAAACGAAAGCTTTTTTTACCAGGTCTGAATAGCCAAGTACCCCAATTAAGGATGCCTAACGCCGTTCTTCCATGGAGCTACGTTCAAGCGACGCGATCGCCGCTCGTCTGAATTTTCCATACTATTATTAGTGTTTGTAAACGCCGCTAGGCGCTTCACTAGCAAAATAGTATGACAGTTAGCGGCAGCGTCGCTTGTAAGTAGCTACGTGAACGATGGGCGCTAGTCTCACTGGCTCCAGAGGATTGGTAACAGTTGGGACTCTTACTGGATCTGCATAGCCAGGTACTTCTCCACCTTCCTCTTCCCCCATTTCCCTGGTTCATAGTAATGGTGACTCTTGTGCGGTATTCACAAAAAAAAAGTATATTAACCACTAAACCTTTACCCAAGAAAACGAATTAACCCATTCAAATCGTTCTCATGCTATTAATAACATATTTCAGTCATTAAATTACACGTAAAGCGTAAAGGTGTTATCTTAATTGCAACCAATCGGCTTCCAGTTTTCAAATTTGAAAAATGCGGTTCTAGAATTCGGTCAGCGGCGCAGCCCACGAAATAGATCTTATTTTAAATTTCAATTTGGAACACGCTTCGTGCGGCCGCCGCGCATTCTTTTTTTAAATTTTTAAACGTGTGTCAGAACTCCGAACCCAACCAATAAGTAGGTACCTACTGTAGTAAATTAACTGTTCTTTAATTGGTTATTGATTCAGTTTAAATATTTTCTGATTTTTTTTAAATTTAAATACTGCACAAGATTTTGGAGCCAGTGAGACAATGGCATTTCCAATTCGGGTATATTGTGAGACTTACTAGAGTGGGGAAAGGATGCAGATGGGAAAAAGGAAAATTGGAAAGGGTCTGTTTATTCAGATCTGGTCACCAAACAGGGCTTAACTAATTTCAAGCATTGTTTCGATTCTTGTCGGCATTTATTTATTTTATTATACATCCGAATCTTCAGGCCATCTCATGTACATCCTTCCTCCATCCAACCCACCATCCTTACCTATCCTATCTGACAATGTATGCCAATATTACCTATAAGTGACATTTTGGTACAATAACTCCAAGTTACACTCAGTCCATTAAACTTCTTGTGCGACTTTAATTATATAGGTATTCTTGTATTTCCCATTTCTACCTGTATATAATAAAATACTTAAATATGTAATTATGAGTTTTCATTTCTGTTTACAGAGAAAATTTTATTTAAAAAAAGTATTTTAGGCTAATGCATTGGGTAGGCCCCGAAAGAAAATTATATTGTCTATGGCCGCGACTTTTATCGGTTTTCTCTATTCTCGTCTATGGTGTGTGTGACGTTACAATTCCCCATAGAACAAAAAAAATCGTTAAATTGTGTCGAAAATTCGTCTATAGTAAAAGCCCGAAGTTATCAATCTAGTTATTGGTTTATTTATGACTCAGTCTATTGAAGTAACCCGTGCAGTTATCGCCTCCTATGATATCTCAGACACTTTAAGGTGATTGTCAAAAGAATTCATATTCTACGCTTTCGTAGATGGCGCGCGTATAGTATTTTACTTATAAACGCTTTTTACAAGTTATACTTTGAAATATTAAGAAAATTTTATTGTTCACGGAAGTACACAAGCAATATGAATATTATCAAATAGTTTAATCAATTAAAAAACTTTAATCTTTCAAGAAAGGCCAGTAAATACAATATTGGATTGAATCACCGATGAAATATTGTATTAGTTAGTCTTTCTTGAAAGATTTGAGTTTTTTAATTGACAAAACTATTTGTTATACTCGTATTGCTTGTGTACTTCCGCGAACAATAAAATTTTCTTAATATTTCAAAGCATAACTTGTAAAAAGCGTTTATAAGTAAAAAATAATATACGCGCGCCATCTACGAAAGCGTAGAATATGAATTCTTTTGACTACGGAAACTTTTGCAATGCTCACTCGGTGCCGTAATATAGAACTTCAAAATAACGTGCTGTGCGAATTTAAGGTAA
This sequence comes from Limnephilus auricula, assembly GCA_951813805.1. Classification (NCBI taxonomy): domain Eukaryota; kingdom Metazoa; phylum Arthropoda; class Insecta; order Trichoptera; family Limnephilidae; genus Limnephilus; species Limnephilus auricula. The sequence goes on along the minus strand of OX638412.1, from coordinate 12,529,055 downwards.
ATCAAATTCCTCCCCAGTGTCCACTGATCACCAAACTATTCCCATAGTTGTGTCATTTTGAAAACCCGTAATTTTATTAACTCCCCTACTAGGCATAGAGAAGCACAAATGTTTATTATCAATAAATCTCAAAATGTATACGGAGATGGAACAAAAAGGCATAAAATTCAGGAAATATTCAACGCATTGCCTGAAAATATCAAAAATGAGACATCTTATTCAAAAATCAAAACAAAAGTTAAATCTTTCTACCTCCGAAGAACAGGAAATCAAATAATATAGTTCCTTTCTATTTTTTTTTCTCACCTTATGTTTGTACTGTGTAAAATATTTTTACTAAACATATTTAAAAAAAAAATGGTTACAGTCCAATTGATTCGCAGCCAACCAATACATTTTTGACTTGTGGCTTCCTCTTCAGCATTATAACAGTATGTTAAGTAGTTGAATGCTCATTAAGCCGCTGAGATATTACATTTTAACCTTTCTATATTACTAGGATCTATTCACTATACTTTAGTACGGGTTATGTAGGAAGTTAGACCCATTGCACTAGAATTGCATATTATATTCACACGCTATGTCCACTAGTACTGATTCACTATCAAATATGTCCGATTTCACTAACATCCTGTTAAAGTAATTATTAGTGATGGGAAATCTAACTTATGGCTCCGTCAAACAGGAGGCGTACTTACGCGCGTCAAGGCGCTAAAACGTCCCGGACGTATAACGCTGCGTTGTGTTGTACTGAACACGTCGAAGCCGTTCAAACGGAAAGTACGCGACGTTACGGCGCGGCGTTTTGATGCATGTTTGAAGGAGCCTTTACGCTGACGCCTTGACGCGCGGTAAATACGCCTTCTGTTTGACAGAGCCTTTAGGTTAAATGTTAATAAATTCCACAACGCAACGGTAGGTACCTACCACATTAAGTGGCGTTTTATTTTATTCTTGTTTCAGATGAAATAATCTTGCAAATTTGAAATGTTTTTACTCACATTATAAAAAACTTTTTAGGGTCGCAAGGGTAATAAATCTCAATGAATCAACCATCACGCCTTTTCACTGCAGTGATAGGCAGAGAGGATGTACCGCCACACAACTCTGTTATGACAAATAATCCTTGCTCCATTCACATTCATGCTTTATAACGGATTGTTTCACAGAATTTGAAATAATCATTATCGAAGAAAGCAAACACTTTGTGGCTTGACGTTATACAAAATGAAACATGTTCTTTGTTTAAAATGACTTTATTTGTTTATATATGTCGACCGGTTTTGGTCGATCTCAGCCTTCTTCAGGACAATAAACAAATCATCTTTATTTAGTTACTTTTCTTAAACATTATAGTTTATATGTTTATTGTCCTGAGAAGGTTGAGATCGACGGTAGAAAAGATAAATCTAAATAGTAATTTGGCGAATAGCTTCATCTTAAAGTGTGGTGAAATAATTGCACATGGGTGGAGTTCTAATAAATTTTTCACTGTGTGTCATTGTCAAAAATTCCTGTCTTCAATTAAACGTTTAATTAGGTACTTTACATTGCGAAGTAGGTAGGTAAAAATCCAGTTAATCCAAATGTAAACACTGAGAATACATAACATTTCTTGTTCTCGGTGGGATTAGCATAATTTACCGTTTCGTCAATACTTCTCGGACAGATCTAATCGAAGAGATCAATCTAAAATCATCCTCAAGATGTCTTGGTATCGAACTCATTCCAATTCAATCAATCGGCTCAGTTGGTCATGTCACAACACTACGTTGAAATCAATTTGGTTACAGGTCAGAATTAGACGTTGCGAAAAAAAATCCAAGAAACTACCTACCTAACCTAACAAATAAACAAACCTAACCTTATTTAAACTGTTGTTATAGTTGATTACTGTGTTATATTATAATAACATTAGGGTATTTACACTTTTTATTGCTTAAAAAAATTAAGCAAAAAATTACGATTATTATGGCATTTTAATATTATTTTTATGTGGACGAATAAATTTTCGAAAAAAGAAAATGTTGTAATACCGCCAAAAAGATATTTTTATCGTGTATCGGCATAAGCGTTGGTCGGTTTTGAAAAAAATCTGACCATAGTAACTTTGTTGTTTGTTGACGTGCGTATTTGGCGCCGTTGCCAACCACGGTCCGTTTTGGTTTTGTCGGTTTTCAATTGTTTTTAAAATGAATAAACTTTAATGAAAACATAAAAAAACAAACATTTTTAGTAGGATGATTAAAATTAGAAAAATGATCTTTAAATATTCCATATATTTTCAACCTCGTTTGTGAAAATACCCTATTGAATAGAGTAGAAATTCGAAAAAAGCGAAGAAAAAACAAAGAAACAAGATTCCTAATCTTACTTAATCTAAACAAACATAAAAAAATAGCATGTTATTCTGTTTTGTCATTGATTTTTTTACTTTAGCTCTACACAGGAGGCCCTGAGGAAAGTAATTTCCCTCATGGCCTATGCCATCTTTGGGGATGCTATGTGGAGGGTATTTAGGGAAAGTAAGGAGAGGAAGTTCTGGGAAGAAGAATGGAATAAGTGGTGTGTTGTAATCTGTCAATGATAGGTCGAGAGAGTTCGGCTGGAGACGTCAAGAGGTATCCCTCAACCGATCTGTTCCGATCCGGCCCGCCATAGAAGGTTAGCAAACTCACGGTATAAACCGCGCACTCCTGCTAAGTCACCAATAGTAGTGAAACACTTGGGGTAACCTATGTCAGTAATGCATTTCCAAAATTGAAACATTAAATTCTTATCGTTTTTTTTTCGATCATCTTTTGAAGGGCAATGATCCTGAGGCCAATATATTTTTATAAACACTTTCAGATTCACAAATCTCTCAATTAAAATATTCCGTGATACTTCACGGGTTTGCTCTAGTAATTTGATACCCACTAAGATTATAAAATGTTTATAAATTAACGATTACAAATTTTGTTTTAAATCGTATAAAAACAAAGACCCAAATTCGCTCCTGATTCTTAATTCAAAATTATAACATGTAATGCAATGTTGCCCGTCTGAAAAAAAAACATATTGCTCGATTAATTATTTTATTTTAATGTCGAACGAAATCTCCGTTATTATTTATTTATTCATAGCTGGTGGATTGACGGGATAATTTGATTGTCAGATCTAGTCATCCGCGACGAGTTGTCGTAATGCTTTTATCAAAATGAAAGTGAAAAAAAATTGATGTATTACAATAATCTTACAAATGTTTTAGCTCTGAACATCGCTCCATCTGTCGAGAGCAGCTAAAAAACAAAAAGATGAAGAGAAAAAAAATTATGTAGGCATTGCGATTATAAATGATTTACCATAAAGGCATAGACATATGAATATGTATAGACCTGCCCTAAGTGATAAAAGCGTATTATTTCCCCCTCCTTAATTCTGGGTTCCATGGAACCGGCCGGGCTGGCGTACCTATAGGGTCGCGTGAATCTAGAAAATGTGACGTCATCATTCTTGTGCGGACTAGCGTCGAGCTCTTATCGGTACATTTTACGAAATAACACGGCAACAATGGTAACTTGTGATATTAAAACATGTAAAAATAGAAGTGAAAAAGAGTATAAACCCAATTATCGTATTACCTTCCATATGCAGGCATTATTTGTCATTATTTTAAGCTTATTCACATCATATAATATGATCAGTTTTAGACATGAAGCGGAAGCAACCGAAATTCCCGGTCCCGTCGTGTGCACGTTGCAGTTTACTGTGATAAGTAAATTATGAAACATTTGTAAAAGTGTCTTAACTAAATACGGTAACAAAATATTCGACTCTCAAAACAAGCGAACCTTTATTCATTTTATATTTTTTTTTTTTATAGAGAATACCTCACAAGAGTCCCAACTGCTCCCGTCTGGAGCCAGTGAGACTATGGCATCCCCAGTTGGGGTATGTTGTGAGGCTGAAGGAAAGTGGGGAAGGGAAGGAGATGGGGAAGAGGAAGGTAGGAAAGTACCTGGCTATTCAGATCTAGTCACTAAACACGGCTAAAGCCATTATTAAGCAACGTCTCAATTCTGAATGGTGGTCTTACACCAGGGCGATACTGACAGTATCTTCCACTCTGGAACGTGCCGCAAATGTAGTATATATTATTTTTATTAATTAATTGTGAAATAACACAAATTAATCAAATAAAATTTATTTGCGCACGCCGGGTTCGAACCCGCAACCTTCCGATTGGGAGTCAAGTGTTGTTACCACTCGACCACGGACGGTATGGATTACATATGTTCAAACCGGGCGAACAATTCGCGCGCCCATGTAAAAAGTTCTATTCATTCAAAATCCGATTTTACTTTTAAGAGCTAAAGGGTGATATTATAATGCGTGATGCCTATATACTGTCCTATTGAAGGATTAACGAATCACATATCGTTACCGTCAATTCATCCCTCTCCGCCCCGCTACAGATGGTTATTACCCCTCTCCCTGATTCTCAAGTCTATGAATAATATGTCTGTGCATAAAGGTCATTTTCGTCAGACATCAATTTTGTTATTTGTATGTGAGTCGATTTCTTTATATCTCAGATATATCTTATATTAGATCACAGGCTATATCAGCACGTACTTAAAAGATTTTAACCAGCGATTCCTGAGTATATTTGCAGTAAAAATGTAGATGTCATTTTGCTGTCCATTTTCTTTCAATTCAAAACGATACAAATATGTTTCCATCACACGTTGCAAAAGATTAGTCTGGTATTGCCTGACGGCCCACATGAGCACTCCGTTCCAGCAGCACGGTAACACACGGTACAGCACAGATCACGTGATCATGTCAGTGTGACCATGTGATTGAAAAAAAAATTTAATCGAAAAAAATTTGATAGAAATTTTTTTTCATCAGACAGCTTAACCAATTGACAGCAAACGGACTTAAAAAGTGCTCAGGAATCGCTGAACTCCTTCGGATAAATGCTGTAACACTGTATAAAAAATAGATTTTTTTTGTGAGTCTAATGGTGCTTCCACACCGCAGCCAACCTTCCAACTCCGAACTTAGTTCGGAGTTGGAAGATTGGCCGATCGTGTGGTTGCTGCGGCCAACCTTCCAACTCCAAACTCCGAATTTCAACATGGCGGAATTCGAACAGCTGATTCGGCGCTTATCTTTTCAGTTGCCTACAATTATTACGTAGAAGTATATACACGACATGATTTCAAACAATTGTTATACCACTCTCCCGTAATAATATTTTCATTTTAATGGTACGCGGAACACGTGTCTTGATCGCCAGCGGTTCGCAGAATGATGTGTGCATAAATAAACCAATCCCGATGTGTGGCTGCGGCAGGCTGGTCCGTGTGAGTTGGCCGTTGCGATCGCCTCGAAGGCGATCCCGGGCCAACTCGAACTCCAACCTTCCAACTCGATCTTCCAACGAACGAACTACCCCTCCACACAATCGACCAAACGTTTGAAGTTGGAAGTTGGCCGCAGTATGGACGTAGCATCAGTAATATGAGTAATATCTATCGAGTGGTAATTTTGCTGCGTAGAAATTTTAGGACAACCATTCTGTTTTCAGAATCAAAATTATTATAATTTTATACTTCAACTAGAAGTTTCTGGATGTGGACCATTTGCAATTTCATCTGTTACGTTCATAAGAACTAAGGTTCCGGATTCAAGATGGTGACCGTTTTAATCTGTCGCGCGCCGCAGTAGCCTAGGTAGATAGTAACTAACCAGTAGATAGGCACGGTCGAATAATTCATTTTTCTGAATATCAGTAGCTATTGGGGGAAAATACTTATGGCAGTATATTTAAAAAGTATAAGTAGATACTTATTTTTTTATTAACATATAAGGAATTTACAAGGCAAGGCAAAAATTTTCAGTCGGCAAACGATGGGATAATGATTCGGTGTGTTTTTATTTGACATGATCTGATTGTTGTGTGTTTGTTTCAGGAGCGGCTGACGGGGCACGGCGGCGTCAGTGCCTACCCTTCCGCGCACTCCCACGGGGGGGGCCGAGGGGGTGGGGCGGCGCCTCCCCACCACCAGGCGCCCCCGCCCTCGGCCAGCGACTTCCAGCCGCCCTACTTCCCGCCGCCCTTCCACCACGCGCCGGCACAGAGTCCCCCGCAGGTAAATTAACCAACAAACCACTGTACTGCTTTTTTTAAATACTAATATATAGGGAGTCTACCAATTGAGCTAGGTACTGCTGCCTAATTACATTCCGTAATTTTCATCTATCTCTTACTTACATTTTTTTAATAATTGCATTATGTTCAACTATTAGGCGCTCCGCTGACGAGGCAACTGAAAACTAACTAAAACCAACTGTTTTCTCTTTCTTGATTGGTCAAAAAGCTTGTTTAACCATAGACGAAAAACAATCAGCTGACCGCTGGCAACTATCAACGGCCGGCTGGGGCAATCAGCAGTGCAAGTCGCAAGTCACCGCTAGCGTTACCATTGACAACGGGGTTTTGTGTGATTGTGAAGTGTGCGGGCCATCACATTGTCATACAAAGACAGTTGGCAGTTGAGAGTTTTCAGTTGCCTCAGTGGACGGAGGCGCTTACTCATATTTTTGAAGAGTTCGAGAATAAACGTTTAAAAATGCTTGCAAATGTACAGGTAGGTTTCGATGAGAAAGATCGATTATTCCCCGTATCAAATTGTTAAAATTAAAAATTTTATATCGATTTATTTCATTAAAAACTTGCTTTAATAAATACCTACATTCAATTAAGCAATAAAAATGCTCAAAATTCTCAATGACGTGTACTTACTTCTTGTAAGTATTTTTTGATCGTAAGTATTTATATTTTTTCTATAATGTCTAAGTAAAATAACTATGAAAAAAAAATCTGATATATTTTAGTTTGTAAGACTTTAAATAAATAGAAAAACTGAGGTATTTTCGTCACAAAACACTTTCTCGGATTTATTTTTTAATGATTTTAATTTAACTAAAATTAAAATTCTGACAAATGTTTTTACTAGATTACGTATTGATTTATTTTGTTGTATGATTATATGATTTGAAATTTGTGTTGTATAATACATTATGTCGTTTGAAAATTGAACTAATTTGCCAACGACCAACGGTATAACCTTAGTATATTAAAAATAAACTTAGTTTTTCAAAATTTTAAAAATGCGTTTACCAGATAAAATAACAATCTTTCAAAATCGATTTATGTTTTTTAGTAAAAAAGAGTCAATACGTCTATAATTTGATTTAAAAGGACTAATTTCCGGTATTCTCTGGTAATACCCTCTTAACTTTAGAGTTTTTGTTTAGCACACTCGATCGATAAGGATTGATACGATAACTATTGGTAACTTCTCATCGTGCCCTAGGACAACTGCAGATGGCCAATGTACAAACAACAGTTGATGTCGAATATATTATGGATACTTAGTCATTGTGAACTGTCAATTATTCGTTAGCGATCTGCAGTCATGCTAGGGAAGGATGAGAAGTTGCCGAAAGTTATCCTATCAATTCTTATCGATCGAGTGTGCTAAGGGCCCTGAGACGTCTCACTGGACGTCTTGCCATTTTAAACTATTTTGTTTTGTTTTTTTCTTTATTCAGTGCATTGTTTATCACAGTTGTTGAGAATTTTCTGACCCCCGTGCAAGGTACATACATGCGTGTGTTGTGGTGTTCAATTTAAAATGTAATTACCTGTATGTATAATTAATAGGTTTACGTTTTTTAAATAATTATTATAGGCAGCTTTTTCACAATATTCAATAGAGACAATTATCAATTTGGGAGACGGTTATGCGTACCGCCGCCCCGGAAACCATTTATTGGATAACAAACTTTAATAACAAATATAATAGATAACAAATTTAAGGGTTCATGGGGTGAGGTTAGTCCGTATCTTGGCGGTGGATACATCTACAAACCAACTCCGTGGCCTGCCGGATCGGGAGAGACTGATTGAGGGAGACCTTTTGACCTCTTCAGCAGAACTCTCTCGGTGAATCGCCTTGCCTCGCAGTGGGAGGGATGGACTAACACGTTTGTCACTCCTGGAGATACTAACCACCATAACCCTACCCACTTGTCTCGTTACTTTCCTCAAAAGATCTCCACATCCTCCCCAAAGACGAGATAAACCCTGATGGAAATTATATTTTCTTCGGGGCTTCCTGTATGGATCTAACGTTTAAAAAAAACATAGAAAGCCCAAAATGCAAAATAACGCTGATCATCAATTTGTTTGCCTCCTTTAGCAAAACCATGGCCCCCTTGAGTACCTGTCAGCAGACCCCTACGGCCAGGCCCTGGGCCCCCTGCACCATGCCGGTTCCCTCCAGCACCACTACTCACAGCTGGCCTCACTCCGTCCCTCACAGGACCAACTCCTGCACAGGAATCACAGGGACGCCGAACTACAGAACCATGTGGTGAGTTCTTACATCAAAATTTTTCAACAAAATTACAAAAAAAATTGATCAAAATGAACAATTTTGCGAGCTAAATATAATATGATATTTTACGGAATTTGAACCATTTTTAATTTTTTTTAAGTAAGACTTCTTTCGGGGTATTACCCAGAGTAACCAAGATCTTTTTTGGACGGAAATAACGTTTTAAACCGGGAATGACGTTCGATTTATATTTCATCATACTATCGCCGTAGATATGGCAACAGTGAGTGTGACACCTATCATCGAATAACAAAACGTCAAATCAAACTCAAACGTCAGACGTCATCCGTTTATCTTGTATAAACAGGTTTTTGTTATGTTTTGTTGATTATTTTAGATGATTTTAGGTTTGTCTTTTTTATCTCTCCGATTCTTATGAATTCTAGCTATTGAAGTAAAAAGTGTGCCAATAAAAATTGTGTTGTTTATAATTCAAATGGCTGAATTGCAGGAAAATTTTAGAAATTCATCCATAAATTATTATAAACAACCTAATCATCTTTCTCCGCCTAAAAAATGTAAGTTTTTTTCATTAGTTTTTAGTCAAGAAAGTTTCACTTCAACTGCGCGTAAAGGTTAGACGCACTCAATTTTTTTTTAAACCATTAATTCCTTTTTTGACAGCCCTGCATTATTACGATTGAATTCATTTCATGTTCCTAATAGAGTCAATATAGAATATCTCTCACTGCAACAATTATGTCAATACCAATTCGTTTATGAACTCCCTTATACCACGCTTACACTGCGTATAGGTAAGCAACATCCAGGAAGTAACAGACATTTTTAATAGCACCGAAAAAACTTACATAAAAGCATTTCACATATTTTTTTAAACAATTATTATTAAACGTGTTTCAAATGTCAGAAAGGTATAGAATTGAATTTTTCATCGATGTTTTTTTATTGAATAAATGAAAAGAGGTTTTTTTTAATTTTTCGAAGAAAACTTCTTCGCAAAGGTTTTCACTTTGTGATGTCATTATTTATTGTAATTAAAAGACAAAATAATTTTGTTTACATCACTTTAATTTATACACAATCTACATGTTTCGTGAACGATGTTCACATCATCAGGAACAAATGTATAATAAACTTAAAAATTAAATATAGATCACATACGGGAGGAAAGGCTAGAAGGAAGCCTTCCCCGAAGTAAGAGTGGGGGATATACAAATGTGATCTATATTTAATTTTTAAGTTTAGTATACATTTGTTCCTGATGATGTAAACATCGTTCACGTAACATGTAGATTGTGTATAAATTAAAGTGATGTACACAAAGTTATGTTGTCTTTTAATTTAAAAAAAGGAAATTTAAACCTTATTGCCATCTACGTAAGGAGAATGATTGATAGCGGCCTGATCCCGAATATTACACGACTTGGTGCACCAAGTTTACACTGAAGCTAATGCAGTTGTCACACATGGAAGTTTCTTAGAATTCGAAAACAAAATTTCATTTCAGGGCTTATAGTAAGTTATTGACAGATTAACTCGTTAGTTATGTCGTAATTTCCGTCCTTCGTAAGACCTCCAAGACTGCATAGCTAAACTTGAAACCACAAGATCTATAATAATTTCCTTTGCTTCTCTCTCGTAAGATTTTCGACGATGCGGTCTGCTCTAAATATCTTTAATAATAATATTCTCCCGGGATAGAGAGAAACACGTTTCCCCGGGACATGGCCCCGGGATATACGGGTCCCCGGGCAAACTATGTTCTCTGGATGAGCCCCCTCACCGCGCCAAGTGTAGTTTCTTGGGAAATAGTTGACATTATTAGCGCATCTTGGCAGATTGGGGTTATTTATTAATATTTGAGGAATGTGAGGAAATTTCTGACACTCAAACTGGCAACTCGCGAATCTAGATAACAATATCCGGTTATCCAGCACGGTCGATCGACAAAGGTTTTGTCGATAATGTCGGTAACTTGACGCTAACAAAAAAATAACAGTCACAACGATGAAGTATCTTTAATTTATTTGACATGAACTGTTCATTTAACAGTTCAAATAACAGTCACAACGATGAAGTATCTTTAATTTATTTGACATGAACTGTTCATTTAACAGTTCAAATAACAGTCACAACGATGAAGTATCTTTAATTTATTTGACATGAACTGTTCATTTAACAGTTCAAATAACAGTCACAACGATGAAGTATCTTTAATTTATTTGACATGAACTGTTCATTTAACAGTTCAAATAACAGTCACAACGATGAAGTATCTTTAATTTATTTGACATGAACTGTTCATTTAACAGTTCAAATAACAGTCACAACTATGAAGTATCTTTAATTTATTTGACATGAACTGTTCATTTAACAGTTCAAATAACAGTCACAACGATGAAGTATCTTTAATTTATTTGACAGAACTGTTATGTACGTTTGTGATCTGCAGTCGTGCTCGGGAACGTTGACAAGTTGCCCACATTATATTATTGTGGAAATAGTGCCATATTGTGGCAAAAAGCGCTCGAGTGGAATAAAATATGAAATGAAAAATCAGCAAATAAAAAAAAACTATTTTTTGCGCTTAAATTTTAATCACAAACGACCGATTTACGATAGATTACAAATTAGTCTTAAATTTAAAATTCCGACCAAAAAAACGCCGTTTTACGGTGTTCTTTTAAAATTATATTTCAATAAATAGTCGTTTGGATACTATTTTTTTTAAATAACAAAAAATTGTCAAAGTTGCCATAAAAAATTGAATTCTTTAATGGCCTATATTTTATAGTTGGAAACACTAATAAATAAAATAGCACATATCCGTACAAGATATTTTCTCTAGGTATTTTTGTGATAAAAAGAAAAACATTTTTTTTTAAAGTATTTCAGCCTCAAATCAAAATTAAAATTTTGTATAAAAAAGTGCGCGCAGCCGTTGCTCTTAATAATTGCACTGAAATCGATTTTAAATATTACCACAAGATATTTCTACTGCGCGGAATACTAAGATGCTGTATAAGATGATAAGAGTGAAAGGAGGGTTAAAGAGATCTGATCTTAGATATTTTGTATATTAAAGGGTAGGGTTTAAATTGGGGTTCATATTCGTCGTAACACGTCAATAATCATAAGTTTCAAGGTTAAATGTTATTAAATAGAAACAAATCACTTTATATATACCACTTGTTTAACCCATTCAGACCTGAATTATTGTTAAGGGAGAAAAAAAATATTTAAGAGTGGATTAGGCTTTATTGTGGTTTTAATAACACAAAAATATTTTTTTTATATTTTTTTAGTTTTGTTTATTAGGAAATTGAACATGTGCATAATTATGCCCAACAGGTCTCAACGGTCACAGATCACTGAAAGGAGAATGTTGTTGGATCGGTTTTGAATAGAAAATTTTCAACGATTATTAATGAAATATAGAAATTCTTATGAACAGTTGCGAACCTAAATATTTGAAGTTTATTTTAAGTATTTCCATGATATGAAATTTTGTCCTTTTTTATACATAAATGAATTTTGCATTTATCACAAAAAATTATTTTTTGATTGCGAGAGTTTTTTTTGCATCGCTTTCTTTGGTCAAGATGGGGCATATGGCCAACCTTATCATGTCGAACGTCTGCGTTAGGTCGAACTTCTTCACTAACATTTTTTCTTCTGGTGCAGGTTCCCTCGTACCTGGATATTTTGGACGTCCGGACTTTCTTTTAAATGCTTTATTTTTACCCGCCTTTAATAATGGTTCTGCAAGGCCCATACTGTTTCTCATATACATTAATGATCTATGTAGATTACAAATTGATGCCAATATGATCATTTTTGCTGATGATACTGCCCTGGTACTAAAAAGTAAAACATGGGAAGAAACATTCCACAAAGCAGAAGTAATATTACAAAACATTAAAAAATGGCTGGATAATAATCTACTCACGTTAAACATAGCTAAAACGAAATATTTAACATTTAGCCTCAATAGTATAAGCCAACCCTCAACTAATCATTCACTAAAAATACATTATTGCAGAGATCTCGCTAGTTGCATAGTTGCACTAGTTGCATTTATCACAAAAAATTATTTTTTGATTGCGAGAGTTTTTTTTGCATCGCTTTCTTTGGTCAAGATGGGGCATATGGCCAACCTTATCATGTCGAACGTCTGCGTTAGGTCGAACTTCTTCACTAACATTTTTTCTTCTGGTGCAGGTTCCCTCGTATCTGGATATTTTGGACGTCCGGACTTTCTTTTAAATGCTTTATTTTTACCCGCCTTTAATAATGGTTCTGCAAGGTCCCATACTGTTTCTCATATACATTAATGATCTATGTAGATTACAAATTGATGCCAATATGATCATTTTTGCTGATGATACTGCCCTGGTACTAAAAAGTAAAACATGGGAAGAAACATTCCACAAAGCAGAAGTAATATTACAAAACATTAAAAAATGGCTGGATAATAATCTACTCACGTTAAACATAGCTAAAACGAAATATTTAACATTTAGCCTCAATAGTATAAGCCAACCCTCAACTAATCATTCACTAAAAATACATTATTGCAGAGATCTCGCTAGTTGCATATGCAATCCACTAGAACGCGTAGACTCCATTAGATACTTAGGGGTAATAATTGATAACAAACTTCGGTGGGAAGATCATGTAATCAATGTAACAAGTCGTATACGGAAACTAGCATATATCTTCAGATCACTACGAAATATACTAAATAAAAAGACATTAAAAACAGTATACTCTTCTCTATGTCAATCAATTATTTCTTACGGTATTGTTGTCTGGGGAGGGTGTTCTAAAACTATATTAGATCCATTAGTAAAGGCTCAAAAATTGATAATACGGACTATCTACAAAGTACATTACATTCATCCCACAAAGGACTTATTTAAAGACTTTAAAATACTTAATATTCAATCCCTATATGTAAAATTCATTTCTTGCTATTTTAAATTTAAATTTATTAAAAAATATGTTTTTGAATCAAAATATAATACAAGATATTCCAACCAATGCAACTATATAATTCCAGTACCAAAAACCTCAATGGCCTAGTCACAGTTTAACTTTCTTGCTCCAAAAATCTTTAATAACTTAACAATTGAAATAAAGACAATAACCAAATATCACACTTTCAGGAAGACGCTTGGAGACATTTTGATGATTGAATGTGATAGAATTAGAAGCCTGTTTGTTTATATAATCTAATGTACTTTTTTTCTCCTTTCTATTTTCTACTTTTTATTATAATTTTTCCAATATTTAACATGATTTATACTAATTCCATGTTTATACTAGACTTCATATTTCATACAATGTAACTATACTATATTGGTCACCATGATACAGGCAACCGCCTAGTATGGTGATTTAATATATCAACTTTATGTAAATGTCACAATTATGTAACATGTATTAAATAAATAAATAAAATAAAAAAGGCTCATCTTCCTTCTTTTCTCTGAAAGGCACCATTGGTTCATCGATACACAATATTTGGCTTTAATTCCAGAAACGTGTTCTGTTTAACATGCAATGCAATGATGGCATTGTATGCACTTTTGCAAGTTTATCGGAAAACGAGTGTGTCATTCCAAATTATTTAATAAATTCAGATTGTTTCATTGTTGAAAAAATCTGTCCCAGATGATCGTATCCAGAAATAAATTTGCACCAAGAGCCTTTTCCAACACAATTAAACTCTTGGAAAATTTAAGGTTCCAATACAGCCTATGTACCTATACAGTATATGCAGCCTCATAAGTGATTTTATTTCGTTGGCTTAAAATTACGTTTGCCAATTTGCAGGGCATAAATGTCTGTTTATTCCGCCTTTTTTTCTAGTTCACTTTCATTAATATACCTAAAAAACAATGCATTGCAGGCCCAATATAGTCGTCCTCCCCATTTTCAAAAGTAACATGCAATGCAACTTTTTTTTAGAAAATATGTAAAAAAAAAAATTCTCCTTCGCCCCTTCATATTATTTTTTTTCCTGATATCCAATGGTTCATCTTTTTAAAATGCAATATCTTCATAATGCCTCTGATAGCATCTGGAGAAATTTTATCTGCACCTCTTCTAACTTGTTTTGTAGAAGTCGAAGGTTCACCTTCCAAAAAACTCGCCTCGAAACGTTCAGCTTCTACGTAAAAATTATCATCATCACTAAGGTCTGAGTCAGAATAATTCTCCAACAATCCTAAAATCACCTCCAAATCTTCTTTGTTCATAGAGTTATACATTTTTCCTAAAATTAACAACATAACGTAAGTTTTCCAAATCACAAAGAAATTAGTACAACATTTTCTATACATCATGTAAAGGTGTCATAGAGACTGATTGGGCATAATTCTGCACATCAAAATTCAAACACTTCCATACGCTTATTTATTTAACTATTTACATTTTCAATTTATACATAATAGTTATTAACATTTTAGAATTGCTTCTGCGTACTTCTTTTATGAAATAATTTTGAAATTTTAATAAAAACAATGAAAACAAAATGTACCTACCAGCACTCCTGTCAAACGGTTCATGGCACTTTTCGAAAGAACCGATATTTATAACTTTTGCGGGTAAAATAACTCCACTGGTAAATTTTTTAGGTAGAAATAATGTTGCTTGTTTAATACAAACAGGCGGAACATTTAAAATACTTAAAATTACTCCTTATATTATGCTTTGAAGTTAGTGTGCATAATTGTGCTCAAGGGGTCTGAATGGGTTAATGAAAATTATCAACGTATTTCGAAACCAATTATTCAACGCAAGGATTTTTTTTCAGTTTGGGAAGCGGATATGGGAACCGGCTGACCCGTGCACCATTTATTGGATAGCCAACACCTCTGCCATAGGTCACCCCAAGTGATTCGCTATATTTGGTGACTTATCAGGGGTGCCCAGGTTCATGTGGTTTTCTATGTATTGGCGGCATATGCGTCTGTCCACCTTCTGCGTGGCGGGCCGGATCGAGAGAGTCTGGTTTAGGGAGGCCTTTTGACTTGTCATGCCGGACTCTTTCGACCCATTACCAGTTGAAGGGATTGATTCACACTTCAGATTATATCATACCTTTCCTTCCCAGACATTCCTCTCCTTAAAAATACCTCTCATACAGCAACCCCTAAGATGACATAGGCCCTGAGGGAAATTATTTTGCTCAGAGCCTCCTGTGGAGCTAATGTAAAAAAAGTCAAAAGACAAGCAAATATACACAAAAATTACATACATACAGACAAAAAAACATAATATCATCAAAAATACTAATTTCGGTTGGGGGTCTGCCTGTGAATGATTGTAACTTTAACTCCGGTTCAATGAACTCGGATTTGTTTTGAATTTTACTATCATTTTCAAAATTGAAACTGATAGTAAAATTCAAAATTGAAACTGATTGTGCAAAGAATTACCATGATTAATAAATTGTAACTACGAGTATAATATAACCACTCGAGCGCTTTTTGCCACATAATGGCACTATTTCCAAAACCTCGGATTGCTTTGTTGCCAAAATGTGTCAAATTCTCAAAAAAAAAAAATTATTAAATCGACTATGTAATATATTGTACATTCAAAATATAACAAAATAAATATTCTATAGATTCTTTAAAATGTTTTAAGGTTAAAGATTTAATTAATTTTATTTTTATAAATCCTACAAATATGTAATATAATAGACAAAAGATTGGGGGATTAATTGGCTACATAGAACTGTAATCAGTTTGCATGTCTCCATATTCAAATTCGGAGGTATGATTTTTTAAAGTGGGCGGAAAAAATTTCTTTAGCAATCCGAGAAAAAACATTTTAATTGCTCTGTCGCTCCAGTGGATAGTATGTTAAGATAATTATTTTTTATCATCGTTTCAAAAATTGGAACTGATAGGTATGTCAAGAATTCAGAGACACACGAAAAATTATCTACTAATTAATTAGTATACTATTGCGAATATATTTGTAACCATTCTACCAAATTTCGGCGAATACACGCGGAGCGGTGAGATAATGCTCTATAACTGTGTACACCAAAATAATTTGCAAGAGGAGACTAGAATGAGCCCGTTTGATATAATTCCACTTTAACCCGAACCTTTCAAATGTAAAAAAAAAAACAAATTGGGGCTGATTAGACATTTGATTACAATTTTACATTTGTATTTCTGTGAAACATTTCTGTGATTCATCGTAAGAATGTGTACCAAACTGCTATTTCGTTATTAATCTCTGTCTTATGCTTTAATAATTTTAGATTATAAATCTCAAACGAGTAAAAAAACTTTTTCGTTCGCGAGTTGCGACTTACCCCAAATAGAGAGATGAAAGCAGCCCCTCTCCCCCTTTTTGTGGAATTTCCTTCTCCCCTTGCGAGAGTCGAGAGGGGCTGAAATATGAGGAATTCGGGGTCAAACAAGCCTCGAGGCAATACATTATGTCGTCATTCAATCTATACAGAACGCTGTTAGCGAGCTTTCAAATTAACTTAATATAATATTAACTTATCTAAGCCAATATAAATTATTTTATCAATACCTAATACTATTAAGTATTTCCGTTCATTTTTATATGTTCCGGTTCTAACAATGATGAAATGAAATATAGTTGGGAGGGGAAGTAGATGGGGATGTGGGTTGTATCTGGCTATTCAGATCTGATCCCAAAATATGGGTAAATCCATTTCAAGTTCAACGGTCCTATTCTGAATGGTGATTATCCACCAGGACAATACTGAAAGTATCTAAGTTAAGATACTAAAATACTTTTAATGGAAAAAAATATTTGTGTTTAAGTCATAATAAAAATGGTAAAATATAATAAAAAAATTAACTGGATATTTCTGATTCCGTCAATTGCATCAATCTCTTTTATGATATATTAAGTGAATTTGTTCCATCGTTTAAATATTTCTTTATTGAATCTTTTTCTTCCAGCTTCACAACTCTGGTTTCTCCTACGGGGGCGACAGAGGTCGCGGTTTCGGCGACGGAGGGGGCGGTGGGGGTGGGGGCGGTGGAAGGATCCCTCACCATGAGCACCACGACCCCCTCTCCTTACATCAGGCGCTGCAAAACGCAGTTGATGACGGACAGGTAACTGATTTTTTTCTGACTTCAAACCCTACCCTTTGCACAGCATCCTTAAAGACGACAGGTACTAAGACAAATTATCTCCCTAGTATCTCGTGACTTTTGTGTGGAGCTAATATAAAAATAATAATAATTTAAGAAAAGTAGAGGTCCTAAATTTTATCCCTGTGGTACTCCATAAAATGAATTGATTGGCTTAGAGCCGTTCAATTAATGTAAGTACATGAAATCATATTGCTGTATATTCCTTAAACAGTATGGAGAAAATAATGTTAAATGTTGATACATTGAACATTGAAAGTATCGCATCTTCAAATCAAAACTCATACGCGCAAGCAAAAAATATATAAAATGTTGAAACTGTTGGAACAAGTAGTGGAACTATGCCATCATTTTTTGATGTACTTACCCATTTCATGGATAATTCTTTTCCGCAAAACTGACAACGCAAGCAAGTATGTCTATCTGTATTTGTATGTAAACCTACATATATATATGCGCTGGCAGCTTAAATAGGAACTAACGAACCGACTTACTTTTTGGCTCTGGCAACCTCAATAATAGACGCCCTAGTAGGTGCAAAAATTTTAGAGCCGTCAGCACAAAATAGATAAGTTGGTACCTCGTTTGGCCCCCTCATTCATTCGTTATTTCTACTTTTGGCCGTTCGTAACTTGTAAGAAAGAATAATGTGTGAATATATCGAACTGCACCAGCTTTTGCATCATTAGTTCACACTGGTTAGTAGTAGAGACAACAGGCGTCGCGGGTTAATCCTCTGCTAGCTCTTGTCCTCTATCATTTCAAAAGCAATATTTTCCGCTTATAATAATGGAATTAGGAGGAATTCGTAAATTCTGAGGTTACCTTTTCTAAATGTAATGCTTGTTTTTAAAAAAGCAGGGCTCCACCATTGTGCTAAGACATTGTTTTACAAAAAGAAGAATACTTAATTAATTACTTCGCTAATCAGTTCCTCATTTGGTTGCATTGATAACAAATAAACCGCTCACTGAGGCAACTGAAAACTGTCAACTGGCAACTGTCTTTGTATGACAATCTGAAGGCCCGCACACTACAAAATCACTCAACAATCCGTTGTCAATGGTAACGCAAGCGGTGACTCGCGACTCGCACTGCTGATTGCCGCGGCCAGCCGTTGCTAGTTGCCAGCTGTCAGCTGATTGTTTGCGGATTGGAGGCGGGAATGGGTACCGCCGCCCCGGGAACCATTTATTAGATAACCAACACCTCTGCCATAGGTCACCCCAAGTGGTTAGCTACGTTTGGTGACTTAGCAGGGGTGCCCGGGTTCATGGGGTAAGGTTTATCTAGATCTTAGCGGCGGATGATCTAGACACACTGAACTCCAGATTTCTACCCAAACCTCATACCTTTTTCCTTCACAGAACTTCCTCTCCTTCCTTTCCTTAAAAATACCCTCCACACAGCATCCCCAAAGATGACTTGGCCCTGTGGGAAATTATTTTCCTCAGGGCCTCCTGTGTGGACCTAATGTAAAAAAAAAAGAAGCTTTTTGACCAATCAAGACATAGAAACCAGCCGGTTTTAGTTTGGTTTCAGTTGCCTCGTCAGCGGAGCGCCTTAGTTTTGTAAAACATTTTAGGTGGGTACTTATTTGCAATGAAAATATAATTTTGAAGTAGGTACTGGTACCGTTTTCCTTATTGGATATTATTTTCCGAACAGCGCATACCATTGTGTTCATTTTACGAACGTTCGAGTTGGCAGCTTATTAAACATATTACTTTTCCGAACATACTATTACCAAGATACGAGAATGGTATTGGTAAAACGGGTGGGTTGTTCACTTAAAGGAATTTAATAAACTTAAGAATCATTTTCCAGCAGCCATCCAAGATATATTACTAGATGGGAATTAATATTGGATTCCTTTAACGTTCACCGGACATATTATCTGGAAAGGGGGGTTGCAAGTTGTATCGTGATTGGATTTTGTTTTGAATTGTTATTTTGTGGAGAATTTAAGATTTTTAAGAAGGGTGGGTGGAATTTTTTAAACTTTATTGATCATATAGAACTGAGCAATGTGAATTTTTGTGATATTCTTATTTTTTAATGTTATATCCTTTTTTTAATGGGAGTGAGCGTAGCGAATTAGCGAAGATAATTTTATTTTCAAATTTTATATCGTCGTGTTTATTTGGACTTTAAATTCTTCATTTTTTTTAAATATTATGGTACCTACCTGAAGAAAGTTTGAATAGAGAATTGTCATTGATATAGTGATGTTTCTTTAGACAAATTGTACAATTCATTATTTAAAAATTGTTTATTAGGCGCTCCGCTGACGACGCAACTGAAACCAAACTAAAACCGGCTGGTTTCTTTGTCTTGATTGGTCAAAAAGCTTGTTTAACCATAGACGAAGAACAATCAGCTGACAGCTGGCAATTAGCAACGGCCGGCCACGGCAATCAGCAGTGCGAATCGCGAGTCACCGCTTGGGTTACCATTGACAACGGGTTTTTGAGTGATTGTGTGGTGTGCGGGCCATCACATTGTCATACAAAGACAGTTGACAGTTTTCAGTTGCCTCAGTGAGCGGATGGCGTAAGTGTTACTGCCTCCGCTCACGAGGCAACTGAAAAAAAAACAGTTTACGACTAAACTCGCTATCCTCTGCATGTAAATAACAACTTCTCAAAAATCCGTTGTCCATGGCAACGCAGGCAGTGACTCGCGACTCGACATGCCAGTTGCGTGACATGATAGCTGATTGTTCTTCATGGTTAAACAAGTTGAGATAATTATTGAAATCGTAAAATTGAGCAGAAAGTTTGGTTGGAAACCATAGCAACAAGCCAGTCTTAGTTTGGTTTCAGTCTCTTCAGTGAGCGGATCGCCTTACTAAAAATATGTGGTTTTTAAGTAAGTGGGTAGTTATCTAAGTACCTACTTAAAAATCTTATGATTTTAGAGTAAATTTAGGATTCGATTTATTAAATAAGAGAAAATTCGAACCATACATTTTTTGCTCGCGAAGTCCACTGTTCACAGGAACTACTAGTTTTGAATTTGTAGATATGATAGATGAATATTATCAAAGAAAAAAAAGTCAGAGTTTCCCAATGATTTTATCTTTGAACATTTTATAACTGTAGAGTCACTAGTGTAGAAATAAAGTGTGCATACAAAAATCTATGAATTTAAAAACAGTTCGTTCGTTAGTCCCTCTTGTACCTGAATTCAGAAATAAATTTGTCTATCTGCAGGTATTTATGTAATAATAATGTAGTCGCAAAGATGCGAATCATGAGGAGTGGACTGTATCAAAAATAATATATAAGGTGGCGTGACACAACTATGAGGGGATATATGGGATCGGTAATTTCGGACTTTGGGAAAGATCTGACTTACCCCCAAATTCCTGGTTCCGTTCTTGGGGAGTTATTGTGTCACACAATCACTTGCCTTTCACTTGCGCAAGTATCCCGTTTAATCGATATTATAGCGCCGAGGGATGATTAATCACGCACTGCACAGCACATATAATAGATTCCAATAAAGTCGATGTTAAGCCCGAGGGAACACTCTTGGTTCACTCCACAGACTCTAATCAGACTTCCGTATTCAGTCGATGTTGGGAACGAAGAGGGATGAAGGTACATCAGCTGCACATCGCCAAAAACAGACTTCATAAGGTCGATGTTTATTGCTTGGAGCACAAAAACAGACTCGTTTGAACACATGTAGATTGTAGTGCTCACACATATTATTGTCCACAGGAGGGTAGTCAGAAGGGATATAGGTATCTTGGTGGAAGGAAGAAAGGTAGGTGTATATACATGCATAGTTGCGCCAACAAATATAATAGATATATGCTCTTCTAATATATGTATTTTTTTTATTTTACTTCAGAATGCTGGATTGGACGACAACACTGGTTTTATGTCAGACCTGCCCCTATTAAAAAGTAAGTTCATATTTTATTTTTCTATTTATCTATATTTTTTGTACACCATTGAAGTATGTATTGTTAAGTAAAACCAGGCAGAGGTCGTTTCCCCGTCATCATGGAGCATTCGAAAGGAACATACCTGAGGCCCTAGCACGCTCGCTTTATAACGATCGATAGGATAACTATCGGCAACTTCTCATCGTTCCCTAGCATGACTACAGATCGCCAACGAATAAGTGACAGTTCACAATGACTAAGTGTCCTTAACATATTCGACATCAACTGTTGTTTGTACGTTAGCGATGTGCAGTTGTCCTAGGGAACGATGAGAAGTTACCGATAGTTATCCTATCGATCGTTATAGAGCGAGCGTGCTAGGGCCTCTGGTCCCTTACTTCTTATTATATTTTTAAAAAATCAATGGTTAAAAAAATAAGGTTTTCACCTAAGCATTTCATTACGTGACATTTGAATTCGAAGTGTTACAAATCTAAAAATAAGACGTCTCGGACAGGACCTTTTTTACTTTATAACGATAATATTATCATATTATTTTTACAGTAAAATTGTTAACGAATATGTATGTAATTAATGTTAAATGTCTACCTCATCTTGTGCTAATTTTATAACCATATTGTGTGTTTTATGAAATAAAGCATTTAAATTTTTCTTTCCTTGTTTTTATAACTGGCAATACCATAATAGTTCTACAATTCGAAAGAAACACACGTTCTCGTAATGTCTGTAGGAATATGATTAAAGATAATCAAGTATCTTCTATCTTTTTCATCTAACGCTAACGGCTTCCAGGACGATCGTCGGTGACGTACATACGATCTCTAC
This sequence comes from Limnephilus auricula, assembly GCA_951813805.1. NCBI lineage: Eukaryota > Metazoa > Arthropoda > Insecta > Trichoptera > Limnephilidae > Limnephilus > Limnephilus auricula. The sequence goes on along the minus strand of OX638412.1, from coordinate 12,506,733 downwards.
CTGGGACTATTATGGACTATTATAAAAAGTTGTATATGTAATATACAATATACATTTATATCGCATATATAAATATGAAATCCAACTTGAAATTGTAAAGAGTACCGTAGGGATGTAAAAACATCTAATCGTCATTGTCAATTACTTCGGAGATCTAATACTATGGACGGCGCTTCTAGTGATGTCCATTTGTGAAAACACGTATTTGAAATGAAAAAATAAATACTAAGCAAATTGATTTTTTCGTTTACTTCTTTATACGCTTCCTGAGTTCCAGTTTTTATTTTGATTATAAATAGAAATTTCTAATTTGGTAACCATTTATTGGATAACCAACACCTCTGCCATAGGTTACCGCAAACAATTCGCAGGGGTACCCAGGTTCATTGGGTTAGGTTTGTCTAGGTCTTGGCGGTGAATGCGTTTGCTAACCTCATTTGTATCGGACCGTATCGGGGTAGATTGGTTGACGGAGACCTCGCCAGCAGCTCTCTCTTGACCCCTCACCTTGCATGCAGTTGGAGGATTGGATTCACACGTTTGTCCCTCCTGAACACATTGATGCCCAGATTACTACCCACCCCTCATGCCTTTTCTCTTTCCAAAGCTTCCTGTCTTTCCTTTCACTAAAAAGACCATCCACACAGCATCCCCAAAGATGACAAAGGCCCTGAGGATTTTTTTTTCATCAGGGCCTCAATCAAGGAATCAAACATCTTCGAATATTGAAATTATTTCTTGAGCAGATAAATAATTTCAGCATCCTGTCTGGAGCCTAGGAGTCGAAAGAGATTTGTGGGAATTAGCTTCCTTTTTTTTAATCAATTTACAACACACAGTAATCTTCAGTTATCCCGTCCAACTCCTCTGTGGGCGACCTCTGTTTCTTTACCCCAACAAATGATGTAAACCGATGATATTGAACTTTCAACTAATTTACTAATCCAGATCGAAAAAATTCGCTGTAAATGCAACGTAAGTGTAATCCACCCTCCATCTCGCATTCTTGAAATTACATTATTCAACGCCTGAAAAAAACGTTCATTATTCTCTGATGATCGTAAGGCAGACAATTGCCAGAACATGAACAATTTTTTTGGCCAAAATAGATTGACCTTAAGAGTACCTACTCCACTCCGTTCACGGCTCTACGAATCGGTAGATTTGTTATATTGCACATTCAAAAAAATAGATCTGAACCTTGCATAAAAGGAATTCGATATTTGGAAAAACTTATATTTTGAGCTCTTTTGTTTGAAGCTATTTTGTATTAATTTCGTCAATTTGGTCATAAACTATCTACTATCAATTTACTAATAAAAAAATCACTTCCCAACCGTTAAACGGTGTTTTAGTTACACGTTGTACCAAGACTTTTTTATTATTGTATGTACGAGGTAAAATTAAGAGTTTTCTTGAAAATTCCTTAAAGCTGAAAATTCCTTAAAGCTGAAAATTCCTTAAGAAGAAAGAGAGACATGATAATAAGAATGATAGAGGGAGCACGCTAATATTTAAAACGATAATGTTCCACCGAAAATTGGGAAATTTTTTAATAAAACACGACTCGTTTAAAATAGAGAAAAAATCTCGTGGGGGTTGTGTTAAGTAGCATTTAAAGAATAATTTGAATTTTTTCATACATATAACTTGTAAAATAACAGAAACAAACGTGTAAGTAATAATTTTTGGAGCATACCTTACGATTTATTTCTATCGAGGGAATTTCATATAATTACTGTTTCGGCGTGGGGAATGTATAGATACCGTCTTAAAGAATAACATATATTTTTTTAAGAGCTTAAAAACTTCAAATGTTTAAGGAAAATATGTAAGAAATCGGTAGAAATTCGGGATGCCACGGCTTAAATAAAAGGAATGTTTTTTGAGTTATGTCAGAATCTCTCATGACCACGTCTCGGCGGCTAATAAATCGCGAGAATTTATGTCTCGAACTGCCATAAAAATGATCAAACGGGAAAGGGTAAATTAATGAAAATTATATACTTCTTAAAATTAATTTTTTATCAAAATAATTTATAATTTTTCAATAATGTCTAAACAAAATAAGTGTGTAAAAAATCTGAAATATTTTAGTTTGTAAGACCTTAAATAAATAGAAAAACTGAGGTATTTTTGTCACAAAACACGTTCTCGTTTTTATTATTTAATAATTTTTGTTTGTCTAAAATTTAAATTTTGCAAACTGTGTTGACTAGATTATATATTGATTTATTTTGTTGTATGATTGTATGATTTGAAATTTGTGTTGTTTAATAGAATTTATCGTTTGAAAATTGAACAAATCTGCCATCGATTAACGGTATAACCTTAGTATATTATAAATACACTTAGTTTTTCAAAATTTTAAAACTGCGTGTACCAGATAAAGTAATAATCTTTCAAAATCAATTTATGTTTTTTTGTAAAAAAGAGTCAATACGTCTATAATTTGATTTAAAAATGACAAATTTCCGCTTAGCTGGTCATTTGTATACAGCAGCTATTTTGTCTTTAACCATTTATCATCGTAAATATTTTGCTATCAACGTATTTTGTCTAAAATGTGTTTTGACATAGTCTAATTTATTGTGTGTTCCTATTTCTTAATGGCCTTTTGATATTTTTTTCTAAACTGGTAAAGTTTTTTTTTTAAATACTTGTAACCCAAGAAGTAAAATCTATTTCACAAAAAGTAAGGAAAAACGCGCCTACATCCGACATATGGATAAATTACACTGCTATTGGTGTTTTAATGATTGAATTTAATAAGGTGTAACCGACAATCTTGTCTAGTCTTCATTTTACAAACAAATTTTAAAATCCGTCTCTTGTCTAAGTACCAGATAGAAAAATCGAAATAGATTGACGTCCATTTTGCACAGATTCAATCCATTCTCAATACGATCCAATATCAATAATGAACCTTATTAAATTCGCCATCTTTATTCTCAAGAAATAATAATGAAATATTAACATCGGCATCACCTTGGTTATTTGAATACAAAACTGCCCGCCGTCTTTGATATTATTCTATGAACGCCATTACGGAGCTATTTGAATTTTAAAATTGGTATGTGAGATAGTGTTGCCAGGTGTTCACGTGTGTTTTAAATTAGGTACTGTATCGAGTACCTACGCAGTGATTTTGTGTTATTTAGATCAATACGTAGGTACTGGAGGGGCATATTAATATGTTAAACAATGTATGATTGAACGCTGAGCTAGAATCAAATTGTGTGTAGGTACTTACCCAATCGATATTTTGTAGATATATTTTATGATAAACACTTAACATTGCAGTTTAGAGTAAAATACTAAAATTCAGAAACGATACATTCCTTAAAATGGCTCTAGCCACTGAAGCGATTTAGGTCCAAATTTTTGTCCGCTTTTATTTTTCTGCGATTGATATCGGCCCAAAATTGGACCACATTTAACAAACCTACAAATATGGGATAGACGGTGAAATCTGGGTGGATTCATTAGCTTTAAACCGCAGTAAACAGTTTATATAATTCCATATTAATATTTTGAGGAATGATGCTAACTATAGCTAGCCAAGTTTTGTGAGCAGATCTTATTAACCATTTGCTACCTTACTTTCATCTCCACATTTTCTTCCCTTCAAACCTGACAATTTTTTTGATCTCCTACTAATCTAAGCTGATATGTAGCCCGTGTCTTGATGGAGATCTCAGCCAGCCAAGGAAATGAGCTCACGACGTCTAGATGTGAACCCGACGCATTGCCAACTCAGCCACTAATCGTTGAGAATGTCGTAGTCACAAAATTACAATTACATTATAAGAAAATACGAAAAATTGACATTCATTTTTATTGCATATGTATAAGGGCAATAAGGGTCATTTGAATTGTCAAAACTGAAAAAGATTGTTGAAAACTGTATTAATGTATTGTATAGCGTTGGGATGACTAAATAAAAAAACATTGCAATTATTATATTTTTGATTTCTTTTTCACACAATATAGCTAATAAATGTAATAATCATTCTTACATATACGCCCATTAGAGTACAAAATTCAACACAATAGATTCTCCCCTTGTAATATTTTGTAATCTAAAACCAAGTTTTTGTGGTCATTCTTCCAAAGGTGTACAAATATAGTTGAAAAGAAATGTAATTCTATACCATTTTTTATATGCCCTCTCCGTTTCAGAATTTAATACCGGTATTTTTTCAATCCTAAATCACATATCTAATTGCTTTTTAATAACACTTCAGAAGGTATAATTAACTGTTGATCACTAAAGAAATACACCGAGGTGTGTTATGGGCGTGTCCGTGTGCCTAAAGTAAGCTCAATTTATCCTTGCTTCTGGTGAAATTGATGAAAAATTTCCAAACATCATCAGATGTTATTAATTTATAAATAATTTTATTCTTTCTTTTAAGAAAATGATATAAAAAATATTAAATTACTGCCACCTCGGAACAGGCTCAGCCTAGTGAGGTGGCATATACCTAAAAAAATGTACTTAAATTGTATTTTTGGTTAATAAATAATAAAATTTAAAAAAACATAATTTTTTTTTCTTATATAGATTATTTTTTTAAATTTAATCGTATAACTAACTCTCTTTTGTAATATTTTTAAGGTTATTCCCACAAATGTAATATATTATTGAATAATAAGATAATACTAATAAATCTAAACGAAAATATGAAAAAGAACAATACAGAGAAATGTAAAAAGGTAACGGTCGTATGTGGGACCCGAACCCAGGATCTCTCATATCTCTCTCAAAATATGGAGAAAAATTAGTGGAAGATTATTTTGTTAATTCTGAATTTGAAATATAAATGAACTAAAATAAATTTAAAATAAGAGGTCTCAATGGCCGAGTTGGTTAATACGCTTGTCCCGGTAAGACGAGAGATCCATTCGTACACACACATTCCCTTGTAATACCCGTTCTGAAGTTAATGATGTATTTTGTATCTGATGTGTATCAATTTTATTGACTTGTCTGGGGACTAAGAGTCGAAAGCTCTGTGTCACCAGTTTTCATTCAAATCCTACGTCTTCCGAGTTGAATATTTTCGTTCCTGAGTGGAAGGTATTCTTAGTATCGCCCCATTTAGAGACTGCCGTTAATATTCTAATGCCAAACATACTTTCAAACTTTTTTTTAGATATATGATAGAATCTAAATCAAAATTAAATATACGATTTATATTTTCTACAAGTCTTTATTCGTGTTTGTTATTTGTCATTTAGACATTTTTATCGTGTTATTTATGTGTTTATAAGTATCTGTTTTAATCTGACATATTTACATGTTTAATCTTTCTAAGTTATGGACATCAAATTAAATATAAGTATTTTTAATACAAATTGTATTTGTTAGAAATAAATATTAAAGAGACGCAGATATTTAGAAAAAAATAATTTACCTGGCAGTGAAAAATTAATTGCGAGAAAGATTATCAAATTAAATCCCAGTCAAAAATTCCTCATGTTGTAAGTCAGAAGGCACCTGCTAAAACTCTCTTAATATAAAGCCGTATTTTTTTCTCTGGCAACATTTATTTCGCAAAGAGATTTACTTTTGGAATAAAATTTCAAATGCCACGAATAGTCGACATTCCATTCCTTTCCATAGAAAAAGTTGTTAACCCTTTTTGTTAAAAGTACTCATAGAGAAGTAGCTACTCTCAGAACGGTAGGTACCTACCTACCTACCTTAAAAGGGGTAAAAAACAAGTTTTTTTTTTTTTTTGTTTTTTCTTTGTGTGGGTACTGCCGCACCGTGAACCACTTGAATAACCAAGTGGTTCACTAAGTTTTGTGACTTAGCAAGGGTTTCCAGGTTCATGGGGCTGAGGTTTGTCTAGATCTTGGCAGCGGATGCGTTTGCTCACCTACTGCGTAGCGGGCAGAATCGGTAGAGACGGGTTAAGGAAGACCCTTTCCCAACGCCTCCTTTTCCAGCCAGACTCTCTAGACCTAGACCCATCGCCTTGCTCCGCAGTGGGAGGGATGGATTCATATGTCCATCACTCCGTCACCCCTCATCCCTTGTTCCTCCCCAGAAATGTATGAGGGTTTCTTAACTCCACCAGGACTCTGAAATTCTCCTCCTTAAATATCACATCTCGCGGAAACATTCTATGCCAGTATTCCCAATTCCCACACATGAAAACGCTTCCATCAACTACCTCGCCCGGTACGATGAAAACATAAAAAACCAAAACAAATCCTTCGTAAAGTTTAAATATCCCCATGTTGCAGCCATGTTCCCTTGCAAAAATATTTCTAACTCGACCTAAATAACATCTATTTTTTCCTACAACCATTATTTAAAATCATGATGAAAGAGAAAGGGGCCTTTTTGGCCCGGAGCTCTGAATGCCAATATTTCAAAAGTCAGTAGTCAAACTTCCTGTCCTTCTAAGACCCTCCACGCAGCACCACATAAGCCTGATTTTTTTCCTCAGGGCTCCTAATTTTAAAAAAAGCTATTAGAAATTAAAAATTAAAGCATTGAAATGCTTGAAGAATGTATCACCTAACGCCATAGTTGCACAACTTTCATTTACGATTTTTTTACTGTCGCTAATTTGAAGGGCCGTTAATATAGTTTCATTAATTGATCTATAACTTCGGACATTTTGTCTCTGTTATAGCTTGTACCGGTTCTATAGCGGTTCGGTTGCATGTCGACCAGTTGTGTTTTATAGAAATATCCCCATAAATTCGCGTTTCGTGCGAGTTGCATAATACCATCGGCTCCCGCCATCATAAATAATTCAAACCTTCAATTATAACGACGTAAATTACACATGTCCGTTGACATATTCGCCGTACGAGGAGGTAATAAGTAATATATTGGAATATATTTGCGAAATACGGCCATACTTGCTAACGCCCTGGCTCGTCAATCACATTGACACAAAGCATAACAATTTACCAATATAATGATTTACCTAATATCTAAGATTGAGGCCTAGTTGGTTGAACTCCCATCACTGGAACTGGCAGCGGAACGATGGAAGTAGACCGAATGCTGTAGTTCCTAGGAGCATCTTCCATTGTAATACCATCAGAGATGTGCAAAATAGGTATCCAAAACCATTTGAAATGCAAAATAGAAATGGGCCAAAAGTTTTCCATTTGAAAATGCAAATTGAAAAATAGGTTTTCGAAAAGCATTTCAAATGCAAAATGGTTTTTCAGATCAAGCAATAAAAGAGTGAAAAAAAAGTAAAATGTTGGATGCACTAACATACATTATATTCTAGCATATATTGTTTTTGGTAAATATTCCACAACTGCCGCACTTTTAATAGACTTTGAAACAGATTTTATAAATAATACTAAGTTTCAACTTAATTACTTTAAGAAACAACTAATTAGGTTTGGTAAAAATTGCATTAAAATTCCATTTTTATTCAATCAAAGTTTAAAATTTCCTGTATAAAACCAAGAACTTTGGTATATAACGATCCTTTTACCGCCATTTAATTTTTGTTGTTGTTTGGATTTGATATTTGTGAAGTTTTGTTCCAATCTAAATACTCATCGATTCCTGGGTATTATGAGCAGAAGAAACAAGAAAGACATAAACAGAAAGTTGAAACAACTATCGAAAATTTTATATTAGAGCCTCTCCGGCCCATTTCTGTAATGATATCACTTATTTTGCCAGGGCTTCTACCAGGGAGCAACTTGACAGACGTAAATATGAGAAAAAAAGATGTGTTCACATAAAGAATGTTGCAAAAATGAATTTAAAATGCAAAATGCATTGAGAAAATCATTTTTAATGGTAATGAAAATGTGTGGAAAAAACCATTTTAAATGCAAAATACCCATTTAGTATTTTGCATTTGCATGTTTAAATCCATTTGAATAGGAATCCATTTGAATGCAAATCCATTTGAATGCAAATCCATTTGAATGCAAATCCATTTGAATGCAAATCTATTTGAACGAAAATCTATTTGAACGCAAATCCATTTAAATGAAAATCCATTTGAACGCAAATTAAGTTGAATGCAAATCAATTTGAATGCAAATCTATTTGAATTCAAATCCATTTGAATGCAAATCCATTAGAATGCAAATCTATTTGCATTCAAATGGATTTATTTGAAATAAAACACATCTCTGAATACCATTGTGTTTCTGCACAGATTCAATGGTCTTTTTCCGAGTATTTTGGGGCTCCAGACCGTGGATTTTAATCAATCAATAATATGTGATCTGGGGTGCTAGCATAGTCCATCGATAAGGATCGGTAGGATAATTGTCGGTAACTTCTCATCGTTCCCTAGAACAACTGCAGATCGCAAACGAATAGGGGACAGTTCACAATGACTAAGTGTCCCTAATATATTCTATATCAACTGTTGTTTGTACGTTAGCGATCTGCAGTTGTCCTAGGGAACGATGAGAAGTTACCGACAATTATCCTACCGATCCTTATCGATGAACTATGCTAGCACCCCAGTTCTTACTTACATCAGTGCTTGAGGCATATTATAGTTTTATATTGTGCCGATCAAAGTACACAGCTTTGTCGATGATGATAATGTTATTAAAGTGTTCATAGACCCGTTACCCATTATCAAGTATGGGTAGTTTTCTATTTAACTGGAGATAAATGTACCACAATTATAGGAAATTTAATGCATTTACCTATAAACATGATTATATTAATACACGGGTAAACCACTGCACTATATACGAGTCAAAAAACTTTGAACATAAAACCACTTTTCTTCGCGACCGAGTTACGTTGTTTTTATTAATTGCCTATTGTCGGCAATATCCTAGCCACCTGTGCATATACAGCCATTACCAAGAAATTACCTGTACTTGTGACAATACCTTTATTTCTCTGCCCATTATTATTATAGATATGTTGCGAAACGTCAAACACAACTGGCGAGCATTGGAAAAGGTTAACCAATAGAAAATGCATAGAAACTGACTACCTGCTATATTTAAAATAAGAATTATGCGCATCATTAAACATACGAATTTCGGTTGTTTGTGATGTGCGTTACCTGCGTGAAATCTTGAGTTTTGAGTTTGAGCGTTATTATCAAAATTGAAACTGTGATTTGAGTTTGACTCAGTGAAATCGATAACTTTACAGTGTCGAATCGACAGGCGTAACTTACGATTTTATATCGATTTCCCTAGCACGGTTGCACTGTTGACATCCGAACCGATATTGACAGAGAATATATAAGAAATCAATATACCTACACTGGCAACACTCTATGGATTTACATTCCTAAACGTCAAACCGCCACGAGAAATAAAAAAATTCTAATAAATTTCTTTTAGCTTTTAGCCCGGCCTCCATAGTATGGGTTACCTGTCAATAATATACGCATTTATTTGGATAATGTCGTCTGTTTTGCAAAAATACCAGCGTATTTAATTAACGTAATGAACTAACGAAACTCTTAGAAGTGAAATAAATCGTATACGCGATCCGTAGACACAATCAAAAAGTAAACGCGGGCTGCCAATGAATATATTATTAAGGCTAGTATTTAAATTCAAAATTCAATGTGTTTATGTATTTGCTTTGCGTCTGACATTTCGTAGTGGCAATTCGTAGAAAATACCTTCAGTACATACGCGTTCAAAATCGTTTCCTGCGGTATTTAGATTTCCGTAGCTATCGTCCCCACTTAAATCACAAAGATTCGGCCGCGTACCTCAATATAATATTATCATTGGAAGATCGAAGAAGCTCGGCTGATGTCCTCTTTCTACAGAAAATATCCAGGTCCATCGTAGATTGCCCTGAACTCTTACAACGAATCCAACTACGAGTTCCCAACAAAAGAACCAGATCAGAGAAAATTTTTAGACTCCCTCGATGCAACACAACAAAACTCCTTCATTTATCGTGCATCACACACTTTCAATACATACTATACACAATTTGACATTTTTAACTCTGCACCATACTCCTTAAAGTCACACAGGCAATCTCTCGATACTTTGTTATAACTACTTACATAACTTACTAATTATACAGAATAGATCCATCCCTTTCCCTTCCCTCCCACCATCCCATCCCCATAGGCCAATGTAACTATTTTTCTTTGTTTACACTAAAAAATTAAGATACTTCAGTGGAAACCTATTATTGGTTAAATGATTTACACATGTTTTATTATACTTTATAAAATGTCACAACTGTTGGTTTTCCAAATAAAATAAAATAAAAATACATCGATTTCATATTTACTCCCTGTCAATATCGGTTCGGATGTCTACGGTGAAACCGTGCTTGCGACAACGATATAAAATCATCGGAAGCTCCTGAGGGTACTAAAGAGTATCATTAATCTACAACTTATTAAAAAAATAATTTTATATTCCACAATATCCTCCGTCCGTGCTGACATTACGTGTAGGTACTGACTTATAGCCCGGTAATTGATATGGGGAGTTTAGAAATTTCAACACACCTGGCAATATGTTAAACATTATGGTTCTCGTAAGCATACAATATGTATACATAAATATCAACAGGTGTTTGCATATTATTACTGTGTACGTGTACTCCAAGTCTTGTTAGTGCTGATATTTGATATGTCATATTTAAATTTTAATCGGCTGATCATTATACGGTATTTTTTCTGCACTGATATATATGAATTTATAAATAATATATCACCGTGTAACGAGACGGAATATATTTGTAATGTTTAAAGGCTGTAATGTTTTCTGTATAACTATCACATAATTGCTTTAATTTCATCAAATATTGATATCACAATGCTCGTGTAATTCATAAGAAACTTACCTGTTTTTCTCGTCTTTTGAGAAAACGGTTTCTGAATATTATTTGGCGTTTTTTCAAACACTTGTAAAAACCAAGCAACTGCTGTTGTGTCCAAAACTGCATAGGTACATGAATTAGAGCTTCCGTTGCAAAAGTAGTGGACTGTAGGTAAATACTTTAAAAGAAACGAAACGAAATGTTATTTGCTGGAATTGGGTGATAGTATGTGTAGGAAAGGACAAGGTATGAAAGGAAAAAGGAATGACCAATCACTTACCACTTCATCTTTGCGAATAAGCACCCAACACAATAACAATATAGTTTTATAGTTCCTCCGCGATATCTCGAGGTAATTATGGCCACAGCAAAACGATATTATTCCATATTTTTACTTAAAACTGAAATTACGTAGACGAAAAACACAACAACTTGCTTCCAATGTAGTCCCAATCCTTCTTCTGTTTTCAAAAAAATATGTTGACTATTTGTCTCGCCACTGTTCCAAATTTCAAATACTTTTAGAGCAAGGTCAAGGTCAGGGAAAGGTAGGAACTGGATAAATGACACCCCGGTAGGAACCAAGCATTTTCTCATGTAGAACAACTGCGATATGCTAATATAATATTATATTATAGTTAAGTTAGCTAAAATAAGAGTTTCAACGAGCATATTATCAATGGAAGGTTTTTGAACAGAATTGTAATCATATTCCCTTGTTCCAGGTATGAAAGGAAAGGACATGGGCGGCTTGGGCGGGGGCGGGTCCCCCTCTGATGTGTTCTGCTCCGTCCCAGGACGGTTGAGCCTGCTCTCCAGTACCAGCAAGTATAAAGTCACGGTGGCGGAGGTGCAGAGACGACTATCGCCTCCTGAGTGCCTCAACGCGTCCCTTCTTGGAGGAGTTTTAAGAAGGTAAGATTCTTTAAACATGTATTATTTATTAACGTTCATTTAGGCCATTTACTGAACATTTACGTCGCAGCAATGAAAAAAATTAAATGATATTGTATGTTAGTTTTTTTTATAGTGAATTCCTCACAAGAGTCCCAACTGCTCCCATCTGGAGCCAGTGAGACTATGCCATCCCCAATTGGGGTATGTTCTGAGGCTGAATGTAAGTGGGGAAGGGAAGGAGACGAGGTAGAGGAAGGTGAGAAAGTACCTGGCTATTCAGATGTAGTCACTAAACACGGCTAAAGCCATTTCAAGCAACGTTTCAATTCTGAATGGTGGTCTTACACCAGAGCGATACTAATAGTTTCTTCCACTCTGGAACGTGCCGCAAATATACTATATATTATTTTTAAATATTGAATTGTGAAATATCACAAATCAATTAAATAAAATTTATTTGGCAACGCCGGGTTCGAACCCGCGGCCTTCGGAATGGGAGTCCAACGCCCTACCGCTGGACTACACCGGCCGTCAGGTTAGTTGGTATAACTATCCAAAGAGTCTCGTGTTCGATCCTTTTCTCACGAAACATTTTTTGTTTTTTTTTATAGTAGAAGGAATTCAAATATCAGGTTTTTCGAATATTTTCAGATTATTAAAATATTGTCACTTTATTCAAAGGTTATTCAAATGTTGTCAGATTATTCAAATATCGTCAGATTATTCAAATGTTGTCATATTCTTCGAATATTGTCAGATTAATAAAATATTGTCCGTATATTCAAGACATTTATTCAAAGATAATATGAATTTCAGATTATTCAAATATTGTCAGTCTATTCAAATATTGTCAGTTTATTCGAATGTTATTAAAATATCGTCGTTTTATTCAAATATTTTCAGATTATTCAAATATTGTCAGATTATTAAAATATTGACTGTTTTTTAAAATATTGTCAGGTTATTCGAATGTCGTCAGATTATTAAAATATTGTCAGGTTAATCAAATATTCTTAGATTATTCACATATTGTCAGATTATTCAAATATTGTCAGATTATTTAAATAATATTGGCAGGTCATTCAAATATTATCAAACTATTTAAATATTGTTAGATTATTCAAATAATATTGCCAGGTTATTAAAATATTCAAATAATGTCAGATTATTCAAGTAATGTCAGCTTATTCAAATAGTATCGTAGCCTGGGAATGTTACTCATTCTTTTTTAAAAGGTGATGTTTTCTTCCCCCTGTAAAGTAATCCAATTAATATATTTGACAGATTCACTTCCACTTCTAAAGATAAGATCGCAATCCAAATAAGATATCAACGGGTTATTTGATAACCTACCGCGGGGATAAAATAAATAATGGCTATGGTCTTAAAATATAATGGTGCATTCCCAAGAGGAGTCCATTTCGCCTCTCCGCTTTTATCCCGATATAAAGAGTGCTGTCAACTCAATCGGAGGGCTGGTGGCTGGCCGGACTGATGACGCGTTCCGTTACTTCACGGAACTATCGACAGATGGCATTTTACGTTTAAAATGCAAATCATATTGGGTAGTTTGCATATTCGATGGTCAACAGAAAGGCTGAAAGAATTTTAATATGAGATTATTGAAAAAATTCAATCGACGAACATGAGGATGGGAAAATAAACATCAAATAAGAAGATTCAGTCTACAAACATGAGGATGAGGAAATCACAAAATGTGAAGATGATATCTACAAACATTAAGATGGGGGGAAAACAACATGAAGATGACAACTACAAACATGAAGATAAATGAAGATGCAGATAAATCAAAAAAAAAAAGATGAGGAAATAAAACAAATATAAAGAGAAAAAACAACAGAACGAAGATGAGGTCTATAAACATAAAAAAAATGGGGAAATCAACAAATATGAAGATGAGGTCTACTAACATTAAGATGAGGAACAAATATGAAGTTTAGATGTATATCTACGCATTGAGATTAATGAAGATGGGGTGAAATCAACAAATATGAATGAGGAAATTAACAAAAATAAAGATGAGAAAATCAACAGATATGAAGTTGATGTCTACAAACATGAAGATGAGGAAATCGTAAAAATTATGCTTTAACACCAACCTTACCTAACTTACAGCTCACCTCGGAATAGAAATCCCTAGTGAGGAGGATTCCGTTTCTCCAACCCGCCCCAATACTTTGGCTTTACAAGATACACCAACAGTTGGTGCTCTTGTGCGGTGTTCACAATTAAAAAAACCCTTACTTCTTTTGTCTATTTATCTATTAAGATCCAGTTTATATTGTCGACCAGAGCACATAGATAATAGATATTGAATGTATTTGAAGGTAGATCAAATTTCATAGAGTTTTAAGAATAAATACCAATAATAATTGTACAAACTTATAAAAAATACCAAATGTAACATTGTCATCAAATGGCTTTGTCATCAATTTTTTTTTTCATGACATTTGAAATATCCACCTTGAGCGCCGGTTCAAGGTGCGTTTCAGCTTTCTATCAAATTGTATTCAGCCTTAAGATGATACCCGGTGGTGCAGAAATAGATTTTACTAAAATATTGCTGTCACTGTTGCTCTTACTCCACCGGATATTGAGCGAAAGGGACAATGCACTGACACCTAACTAAAATGGAGGTTTTGTATTCCCCACTTTTCTCTCCCAAAAGTGGACTGATTTTCAATTTTTTTTTACCAACTACATAAAAAAAACTATTCTATGTCTGTACGTTTTGCTTTTTTTAAAAAAACATTGTCTGGTTTGTATACTGAACATCTTTTGACGGCGTTTAAACCAGTCAATTTTATTGATTTTTGGAAGGTCATAACTTCTGTAAAAAGTTACTTATCAAAAAAAACAAAAAGTACCGACACGCTAGTAGTTGATATCTATTTTATGCAAAAACAATATTTTCTCTAGGGTTAAAATCCAGAGAGATAAATAGGGAATACGTTTGTATGGAAAAATCACCGCTGGGTATCCTCTTAACAACGTGATATCTGTCGTTAACGAATAAATTTTCTACAGCGAGTCAAAGTTTCCCATTTTACTACTACCGCCAAAACGACATTTTGGACGTGCGACGCCACAAGTGTTGCCCGGCTTTTGCAGAACTTTCTTGTTTGTTGACGTGAGTGCGTATGTAGCATCGTTTCCAACCACGGGCCGTTTTTTTTCAACAGAATCCCTCGTTTGTGAAAATACCTTAATGTGTTTATTGCTTATATTATTTTTAATAATTATAATCGGATTTTTTAAACTTGTCACTCCCTCTATCATTTGTATTTACGCTTATTACGGCGCCATAAACGCCGATTCTATAGGTGAATTTTAGCTTTCTATTAAACTGTAATTAGCTGACAAGCTTAGCAACATGATAGTTGTCCTCTTCTGCTGATCACAATTTGTTCAAAAGCTGAAACGGACTTAGAAAGGTATATAACAGGGACCTTTAAACTATCAAAAAAAAATTGCACTTAATGGCCATTTGATGACAATGTTACATTTGAATATCTGTGAAACAACCCATCCTAGGCAATACGCACCACACTTTAAAAAGCTCCAAATAGATCATCGACTACCTTATATATAGGCAATCTTGCCGTGCAATCTACGAACCCGTTCGTAAAATGGTCGCTGGTCGCTGGTGCCACGGCTGACCTGAATGCAGATGGGCATTTAATTGACCAGCAGCCATCAGTCTCGCTCGACTTGGTCGTGTACCTCTGTGCGTAGCGCAGCATCCGTCAACGGCTCCAGTAATTGGAGGGTGAGGAAAGTGGCCTGGCCGAAACACAACAGTGCCGCATTGAGGAAAATGGTTGCATAACCAAACAGAACAGTGACAAAACAAATATTCATATGCATATCAAACGATACATAATCTAACTAATCATTTATCCAAACTTTTATCATCGACTTGATATCTCTGAGATCGAAATCCACAAAAACCATATTAATATCAATAGGTCACACTAAAATTAAACGCCGAAAATAACATCAATTTCACCAATTATTATACTGAACTTACCATCCAAAGGAGAAACATGGTATCACTTCTGCACACTTCACGATAATCTACACATCTCCCCTGATGATGAACATAAGACAACAATATGTTTGTATCGACGATTGAGGGAATTCACTGAGTATTCTGGAGTACCACAGGGATCAAATATAAGACCACTACTATTATTGATGTTAAAAAAAATAATAAAATTCTAAAGTTAAGTTAAGTAAAAACACTTAAGTTGAAACAAAAAGTTCATGGCCGCCGTTTTCCACTTCGTCCCTGACAACAACGCGTTTCTCATTTAAAGCAGAACGAAGGAAACAAGTTAATTGATTTTTGCTACCGCTAAAATAATACCCCAGATAATCAACG
This sequence comes from Limnephilus auricula, assembly GCA_951813805.1. Lineage (NCBI taxonomy): Eukaryota > Metazoa > Arthropoda > Insecta > Trichoptera > Limnephilidae > Limnephilus > Limnephilus auricula. The sequence continues at coordinate 12,490,651 of OX638412.1, read as the reverse complement.
TAATCATCGTCGAAGCAGTTTAATACTGCAATTAATTTTCACAATAATTAACAGTAGGCAGAGGTGTTTTTGCGTCAATTTTCTTTCATATCAAACTAATTTTACATAATTAAAAGAACACAAGGTGGGTATTAAGTCATAAAAGTCAAATAATATCGTCGCCACACAAATTAAATAAGCTTTCTCGTTTCGATTTTTTAAAGGAAAAACAACTATTCGCAGGTTATGAATAAGCTGACTAATATGTTATTTTTAATTCCTCTGACTACCATCATCATAAGCGGAAATTGTAGTAGGGGATGTCACTTAGAAAATGTTTAAAAAAACTGACAAATATTTTTTATTATTATTTTTGCTTGTGACTTGTCTGGGGAGACCTTTTGACCTCTCCAGCAAGACTCTTTCGGAACATCGCCTTGCACCGCAGTGGGGGGAATGCAATATGTCCATCAACCCTGGACATGCTGACTCCCAAATTCCTATCCACACTTCATACCTTTTTCCTACCCTGAACTTCCTCTCCTTTCTTTCATATAACATGCCGACCCTCCCAAAGATGACCTGAGGGAGATTATATTCTTCAAGTCCTCCTGTGTGGAACTAATGTAACAAAAAAAAACTTTTTTTTTTCTGGTCTTGAATCTGATTTCATCAAAATCACACATTTTCCCATCATAGATGATTGAAATATACGATAAGTACCAACTTTCCAATCAATTAATAACTCAACCACATTCTCCGGGCCTAAATAGTTATGCAAATACTTGACATGTAAATATGATCTAAGTATGTACCTAGCTATCTTTAATATAATTTTCACAATAGTACGCAGGTATTAAATAAATTTAAATAATAGAAGCCTTTAATAATTTTAACAATTATTAGTTTGTTAAGGACAAACTTTAGAAAATTCATAATGTGCTCTTTCATAAGAGGCGCTTAATTAATTATTTTGGGGATTATCACTCCTTAGCTAATTGCGCTTTAAGATATTTAGATAAATTAATTGTTCACGTACATACATGCATGAATATGAATAACGGCCGTTGTTCCCAACATTTTGACCGATCAATCTGAGTCTCCGATCAGCTAAGTGATTTGTTTAATAACGCTCAATTCACCTGTTGGCCAGAGAGTTGCGTTGGGAAGAGCGTATTTCTGCATTTGATAAGTGTTGAGCCAAAATTTCGGCTCAACAGTTGATCAGTAAGATTGGGAACAACGGCTGTAAAAGTTTTGTCCATTAACAATCTCAAATCTTTCAAGAAAGGCTTACAAATACAATATTCCATTTTGGTTCTAGTTTTATTATTTTTGAAAAAAAACACCGTTTGTAAGTTATGCTTCATAATATTAGAATGAATTGTTTGTTTTCGCCTGTACATGTGGTAAATGAATATTAATTCAATTATTTTGTCCTTATAAAAACTCAATTCTTTTGCATGTATTTTAGAAACTTAACAAAAAGTCTAAAATTGAAGTGATCTGGACCACAGTTGTGTTAAATTACGACTCTTGTATATTTTATTATAGATACTCGTAATTCCTGAAAAATATACAAGTCCAGTTAAAATGGACTACAGATCATACGTAGGTACCTGTGCACTAAAAGTGAACAACCCCGTAATGATTCATATTTTAATTTAGTCATTATTAATCATTATACGAACGACTTTCTAAAATATATTTAATATATTCCGACATTAGAGATTGAAACGCAGCAATATATTTATTTTAAAACATTCGTCTCTCTCTGTAGGAGCAATATTCAATAATTACATCTAGATTAGGGCGTAACCCCGATAAATACAGGCTGCCATCTTTGAAGTTGATTTTGACGCGAGTTCAAATATGGAACGGCGCTCTTAGATTAATGGAGCCTAGTATTGCAAGTTGAATTTTGGCATAAGTGATTAGGTACCTATTTAACTTTTTTCACTCTAAATCATCTTGTGCATTTCTCGTTAATCGTCCCGTGACCGGGTATTAGGGATACCTATAAAAAAATACTACCACCAAATGCAGTGTGATATATTATCGATTCATCATTCATACAAGTCTGAAAAACAAATTTTCGGTTGGTGACCATACCATTTCCATGGATAAATAACTATTATTTCAATAACTGTGACAGAATTTTCTCTATGTAAGTATTACCTTTGGCTGTAAATGTGGTAATTCAACAAGGAAACAAGTCATTTATTGTTTTTGTAAATTTTGTCATGTTTTTCAATTATTTCATTTAAAACTTTAAATTTATGCTATATATAAATAATTTTACTTTTTGTACCTACTCTTTTCCGTCTTGAAATGGTGTTTCAAAAATGTATGCGGAAATTTCTGATTTTTTAGATTTTTGCAAAACGACCTCTCTCCCCTGTATTTAGTTGAATTAACAAGAACTATTTTTGCGATATTGTCTTAAATATCATTTAAATATTCACATTATGTAAAATAATGGACTAAATATTAACAGCAAAAAATACGTGAGAAAATGAACAACGTCCAGATTTGTGGAGTAAATAATCGAACGCAAGGGATTAAAAAAAATCTGTAGGAAACTTGTTTTTAGTGAATACCGCACAAGGGTCTCAACTGCTCCCGTCTGGGGCCAGTGAGACTAAGGCATCCCCATTTGGGGTATGTTGTGTGGCTAAAGATGTAGGGGAGGGGAAGGAATGCGGAAGAGGAGGGTGGGGAAGTATCTACCTGGCTATTCAGATATGGTCACCAAACCCGCCTAAAGCCATTTCAAGAAATGTTTCAATTTGGTATAATGGTCTTACACCAGGGTGATACTGAGAGTATCTTCCACTCTATAACGTGCCGCAAAATACTCGTATATTAGTTTTAATTTATTAATTGTGAAATAATACAAATTAATCAAATAAAATTTATTGGCTTAAAAATAACATAAATTAATCATTTAAAATTTATTTGACCCACCACCTTCGGATTGGGAGTCGAGAACCTTACCCCTCGACCACGGAGGCCGTCTCAAAACCAATCGAATACTTTGTGATTAATTCTACAAATTCAAACAAATCGAAATTTTTCGATTACGTCAATGATTGATCACTCGAAATCAATGGTTCGATTATCTATATCACTGCTATTGAACCTTGATAATATATACCACTTCATCTGATGGTTAGTACATACCTACCACCGTTAAACTTATATCTGCAAAGACAGATAACCTCTCGATACACCTATCCAAGCTAATGGTATTTAGATTTATTAATCGGCAATGGACATTATATCAAACAGTGCAGCGGTAATGGCTTATTGATTGGCAGACTTCCATCATGTTTGCTCGTTGGATATATCTACCTACAGCACAGCCCACGGCAGCCATCTTTGATCATACGTCAAATTTCCCGCGCGGCATCGGCTATAGACAAAAAGATCCGTATTAGAACACTGAATAATAATGTGGCGTGTGGCAATAAACTTTGATTGGGTAGTTAGGTACCTGACGAATATCAGTGATGCCGTTGATACGAAATAATTAGAATATTCAGAAAAAATAGTAGGTTTAATTACCTACCCACATTTCTGTCAATTCACACCTTTCGACGAAAAAAAATAGCTGTAAGGGCGGGGGCATTCAATTTAATTCAATATCAATCTTGTGAATACCCACTGGTCAGAAGATATTAAGCTGTTTTTTGTTTTTCTTAGTAGATTCATCAACCACATGCAAGTAATGTTGGATAAGTTTTTTTCCGGTTTGTCGTGTCTACTTCCTTTGTGCATTGCAATACCGGAAGAACAAACTTAACGTTCCCACCCAACATCAAAGTTCTAAAGATTGCAACCCTCAAAGAAGGTTTCTTGTGAATGTCTTCTGTGTATTATACTTTTGAACATAACATAACAAGTAACAAAATGGTTTCCCCTGTATTGACAGCACACACATTGTACATATACAGCTTATTCACATCATCTGGGGTAGAAGTGAGCGCCTTTCTCTCCTCTATAAAAGCTTGTTTATGAGATCGCATAAATAATAACATCATATCTTATTATACGCGTTAATTTTCCTGTACACACTTGAAATGAATTATAATATGTACACCCATGGGGAAAAGGGTACCTACTAAGTACCTGCTTAACTGGACTGGTCATAGAGAAATTGCAGCGTTCGCTAAACGGGTTGTGAAATCAAAACAAACTTGTACCTTTATCTTTGCCCTTTACTTAGGCGATCCGCTCACTGAGGCAACTGAAAACTGTCAACTGGCAACTGTCTTTGTATGACAATGTGATGGCCCGCACACTACACAATCACTAAAAAAACCCATTGTCAATGGTAACGCAAGCGATGACTCGCGACTCGCACTGCTGATTTCCCTGGCCGGCCGTTGCTAGTTGCCAGCTGTCAGCTGATTGTTCTTCGTCTACGGTTAAACAAGCTTTTTACCAATCAAGACATAGAAACCAGCCGGTTTTAGTTTGGTTTCAGTTGCCTCGTCAGCGGAGCGCCTTAGCGCCTCCGCCCACTGAGGCAACTGAAAACTCTCAACTGCCAACTTTCTTTGTATGACAATGTGATGGCCCGCACACTTCACAATCACACAAAACCCCGTTGTCAATGGTAACTCAAGCGGTGACTTGCGACTTGCACTGCTGGTTGCCCTGGCCGGCCATTGATAGTTGCCAGCTGTCAGCTGATTGTTCTTCGTCTACGGTTAAACAAGCTTTTTGACCAATCAAGACAGAGAAACAGCCGGTTTTAGTTGGTTTTCAGTTGCCTCGTCAGCGGAGCCCCTTACGCTGTTAACTAATCCATAGATAATGTATTTTAATTGGATTCCTTATTCGGAAAATAAACTTTGATCAAATATCAACCGTTCTAGGATCCCCATATCGTTCAATATAATTTCTTATATTTTTGCTAAGGTTATTGATAGCAAATAGGGTGCTTGGGAAGTACCTACCTTTCTGGCTAAACGGTTTGGTCTCCAAGCAAGGCTATAGCAATTTCAAGCAATTTTTTAATTCTAACTTATGGTCTTTCACAAGGACTTTACTGGGTTTATTAACTAATTTTTAACGTGATACATATTATATTTGTGTTATAGGTATATTATTTTATTCAAATTACAATATCTAAATAAAATATCGCACCTAAAATAAATCGAAATCGTCTTGCACGGCAGCGAGAAGGATAAATTCATAAGATAGTTGCTCTTGGACACACTGACCCCCAGATTCCTACCCATCCCTCATTTTTTTCCTTCCCAGAAATTCCTCTCCTTCCTTTACTTAAAAAGACCCTCCAAACAGCATCTTCAAAGATGAGGTAGTTAAGATGAAGTTATTATCGTCAGGGCCTCATGCATGGGTTTAATGTACAAGAAAAACGAAAATTATTATACTAACGCATACAGCTGTTAAAATATGTACTCGAATTAATCTACGAGTCAAAAATGATAATCAAATTTAGGTCTCCAGTGACATTTTTTTTTCAATCTAAAAACTAGTTATTGGACAGTCACCGGCGTGGTGGCGGGAAGAAAAAAAAATTACAATTAAAAAAGACATTCACAAAGTCACCTCAGACACAAATTTCTTTAACATTTCTTACTCCAAATAATGTTAAGAATCATTGGATAAAGTAAGTCAAGTACGTCCCTTAACACCCTGTATAAAAATAAAATAAAAAACACATTTAAATAAGGCTATTTTATGGCTAAGGTTATTATTTTCTTCCATTTATACCAATTTTGTGATAGTTTACCATTTCTTAGGCCCTAGCACACTCGCTCGGTAACGATCGATAGGATAACTATCGGTAACTTCTCATCTTTCCCTAGCATGACTACAGATCGCAAACGAATAAATGACAGTTCACAATGACTAAGTGACCTTAAAATATTCGATATCAACTGTTGTTTGTACGTTAGAGATGGGCAGTTGTCCTAGGGAACGATGAGAAGTTACCGATAGTTATCATATCGATCGTTATAGAGCGACTGTGCTAGGGCCTCAGGACTCTATTTGCCAAGCGTCTTTTTATTAATATTAGGTACATATATTCGTCGTGAAACGAGACACACTAAAAATTGATCTAACTTTGGGTTATGTAATCTTTGTAATTAAAATTAACTTTCAATAGTTATATTATAGCACCACGCATTAGTCAGAGTTTTCAATCTACACATACGTAACCATAAAACTTTTGTTAATCTTCATTATAGAAAACAATTAAATATCTGATATCTAGGACGGATATCATAATCATCACATTCAAATCCAATGGGCCAGCCAGTCTGGTACCCAATCCATTTTATTGTGACAGTAAAATTAAGCCATAAAACGATTAAGTATAAAATTGTTTTAAATCAAACAACATCATGCCCCGTATTCGGAATTAATTTTATGGCTTGTGGTCCACACAACAGACCCCGGTTTTACCGTTATATAATTCAATCATTATTATTTATTTGTTACCAATTTTGTATGAAACGATCAATAAATCTTTTTAAAGTGTCCAAAATACAATAAAGCGTTTTTTAATCATTGCAGCAGTCTTTTTCTGGTTGCCAATCTTGATTTGATCCCTCAGGCTTCGGCGATATACTGTTAGAAGGTTGAAAAATTTCGACTTTGTATTAAAATCAAAATAAATGGAATATTTTTCAACGTATCCAAAAACTAAAAGCTGGTTTAAAAGGTGATAAAATAAATACACTTTTAAATATTGTTATTAGAAATAAAGATATAATTATTTCTTCAAACTTCGCAAAATCACTTTGTGGCGTCATTTTGAATTAAATTAAACAAATAACTTTGTATTAAACCACAATTATATAATCACAATTACCAATGTCATTACTACCCTGACGAAGAAACCATCTGTTTCGAAACATGTTGGTAATTGTGATTATATAATAGTGGTTTAATGCAAAGTTATTTGTTTAATTTAAAGATATAATTTTTCAAATATTAAAATTTTGAATGCAATGGTTTATCTTACGTTTTTTCTAACAAATTATTACTGATAACGAAATAAAAGAAAAACACACATATTTTATTAGAAAACTGTATTATTAACGTTACTTTTAAATTTCATAAATTTTTCGCCAGGTGCGTTCGGAAACTTTGGTTTCGTAAAAATGCACTTTTTAATTTTTCTGTGGTTTACTTCTAGATTTGAATATAAAGCGTTGTGTTTCTCTTTCTAACACCGTTGATATCATATTTCTCACCATACAGTGAAGGGAAATACAACAATTTCTATGAGTTCTGTATGAGCTATGTTCTTGTATTCACATGAAAAGTGCATTTTTCATTTATTTAATGAATTTTTAATTTATTCAAAAGCTGAAACAGACCGAAAAGCGACTTTTACCGAGGAACGTTTTTTAAAAAAATGCCAATAAGAAATGTTGACATTTATTTGGACAAATTGTATAATTCCTTATTTTTTTTTTTTTAATATTATGTGTAATCTTTATGGTTTATTATTATGAATGGATTTATAACTTATTTCTCTGGAATATTTCAAGTTTTTTAATTACTAAAAAAATATATGTCGTCTTTGAAGATAATGCCTATACATTTGTAAAGCCGAAACGGCAATTTTATGAAATTCCTTCCATGGAAAAAATCGCGAAGTATGCTCCGCAAATTATTAGAAACACATTTTGTTGTTATTTAACATGTTACAGCTATGAAAAATATCACAGTGTAACTAGATGCAACTTATGCATTTGTCGAGAGATTTTAAATTTTTATTTAAAATGTGTGGTATTTTATCAAATATTTTCACTATTTTCGCTTAATTATTATGTTCTTTATTATTAGCGCGCCCCCTCTAACATTAATACTTAGGTACATATCTCCCTTCTAAACCATCTTCATCTTCTTTTTAACCCTTACTACGGTGCTTAAGTATATATATACTTATAGATCGTGTGATTTCAGAGGAAATTTTTGTTTACGAAATAAAAGAAAAATACATTCTTTTTTGGAGGCCAAATATTTTGTTCAGACAAACTTACAGCTGAAAGGTGTACTTTATAGAGGCTTTTTACATTGAATGTTTAATCCTAATTAAATTTTGAATGCTTAATCCTCTTCATATCGTTAAAAAGTACCTACCAAATTATTGGAATAATATATTCGTAAAACATTTATTCAAATTCATTGATAGCTTCAAACTTGTTTCCGCTGCGAATAAAGCCTGGTTTTATTAATTGTTTGTTTTATCAGTGCATTTTTATTGTGGATTGGAAAGATGTTTGGAATATATTTTTTAATCGGCCCACCTTACAGAACTCGAAAAATATTTCAGATTGCATAAAAGCCGTGTTCCTGTCTGCTTTCCTGCTTCCTTTTTTTACTTGAATATTGATAATTTTCTTAGTTTAGTGCCCTCTCTCATCTTAAATTTATTTGATTTTGTTTGACTATTCAACCATCTAATTTTGTATTTTTCTATGCTTTTCAGAGCGAAGAGTAAAAATGGCGGCAGATTACTTCGAGAAAAGCTGGAAAAGATCGGCCTGAACCTGCCCGCAGGAAGAAGGAAAGCTGCCAACGTCACACTTCTTACTTCGTTAGTTGAAGGTAAATATTATACTTTTTAAACGTTTATTTTATTAATATTACATTTATAAAATATAAGATTTCAAATTATAACAATATTCAAAATTATATAAGTAATGTTTTTTCCTTATTATTATTCTACTACTCTGTAAGGTGAGCTCCAGTAGCTCAGTTGCAGTAAGTGGTTATGGGGGGAGTATTTGCATACATAAAGAAAATAATGCTGATAGGGCAATATCCAAAGACTTAATAAATAACTACAAACGTAATTCAACATATAAAATAACGTAATCAACATTCAAAATAACTACAAACGTAATTCAACAGATAAAATAACGTAATCAACATTCAACATAACTACAAACGTAATTCAACATATAAAATTACGTAATTCAACATTCAAAATAACTACAAACGTAATTCAACATATAAAATAACGTAATTCAACATTCAAAATAACTAAAAACGTAATTCAACATACAAAATTACGTAATTCAACATTCAAAATAACTACAAACGTAATTCAACAAATTAAATAACTTAATTAAACATTCAAAATAACTGCAAACTTAATTCAACAAACACAATTTTAGATAAATACTTATAGAAAAACAATAACAACAACCAAAAAAAAATTTAACTGGATAATATAGATTAAGCAAATGCACATTTATCCAATTTCAGAGGGTTAATGTTCTTTTTAAATTGTTCATATCTAAAAGTTTCGATTACGTACATTAATTTTGTTTTTGGACAAGTATATCGCACTCCTAACCACAGTCAAAATTCTCTCCTTTTCGCAAATTGCATTTTTCATATTTTGACGCGAGTAGATTGGGCGCCTTTTCGAATGCAACAAATAATGTCACGGTAGGGTAGGAACCCGTATTTTTGTCGAGAAATAGATACTTCTTAGTTTTCTATGATTTGATGTTGTAACACATAAGACATAATCGACATAGTCTCACTCAGTAGCTAATGTATGTAGCTAGGATTTCCAAACAAAAATATAATAAAAACATTAAAAAATATAAGTATATTAAATTAAATTAAAAATAAATTCTGTGTTATTCCAGCTGAAGCAGTCCACCTAGCCCGCGATTTCGGCTACGTGTGCGAGACCGAGTTTCCCGCGCGCCAGGTGGCGGAGCACCTGTGCCGCCAACACGCCACCACGGAGCCCCACGGCGCCCCCCGCCGCCGCGAGCTGCTGCTGGCCGCGCGCATGGTCACCAAGGAGCTGATGGACCTGCTGAACCAGGACCGCAGTCCTTTGTGCAACACGCGGCCCCCGCACCTGCTGGACCCCGCCGTGCAGAGGCACCTCACTCACTTCAGTCTCATCTCACACGGATTCGGGGGGCCGGCGATCGTGGCAGCTCTGACGGCGATACAGGTAATTAATCATATTACCAAATTTCATCAAACCGATGCACTTACATTTGCATAGACACTCATGGTTTACTTTGATAAGAATTTATTGTCCTTAGCCCTTTAGGAGCAAATCCGGTTCTACTTAAGGATATGAAAATAACGACCTTTTCGTTAACTGCGATTCCGATTAAGGAGACACCCGGCGGTGATTTTTCCATACAACCGTATTCCCCATTTATCTCTCTGGATTTTAACCCTAGAGAAAAAATTTTTTTTACATAAAAAGATATCAACCACTAGCGTGTCGGTATTTTTTGTTTTTTTTTTTGATAAGTTACTTCTTATAGAAGTTATGACCTTCCAAAAATCAATAAACTTGACTGGTTTAGACTTGACGCTGTCAAAAGACGTTATATATACAAACTAGACAATGTTTTTTTAAAAAAAGCAAAACGTACAGACATAGAATACTTTCGTTTTATGTAGTTGGTAAAAAAAATTGAAAGATCCACTTTTAGAGGAAAAAAGTGGGGAATACAAAATCTCGATTTTGACGATTTTAGTTAGGTATTAGTAGGCCGCGGTGCATTTGTCCCTTTCGCTCAATATCCGGTGGAGTAAGAGCAACAGTGACAACAACAATTTAGTAAAATCTATTATTGAAATTTCTCGACCACCGGGTTTCATCTTAAGTATAAAGAATGGGAATCCTTCGAAAGGGAATTATTGTCCTTAACCCTTTAGGAGCGAATCCGGTTTTATAAGGATAAAGAATTGTCCCTTGCCTTAAAATTAACTACTTTTTCGTTAACTACGATTCCAATTAAGGATAAAGAAGGTAAATCCTTGGATAAGGAATTAGTATGCTTAACCCTTTAGGAGCGAATCCTATACTACATAAGGAAAAATAATTTTCTTAAAATTAACTACTTCGATTAAGATAAAGAACGGGAATCCCTCTCCTGTTATCTCGGATGACAGGGAAAAACTGCGTTAATTTTAAGGTTAAGATCAATTTACTATCCAATCATGGTTACAATCATTACAACGTATGGTTGTATTGGCTGGGGAGCATCAGGAAGAACGATTTTAGATCCGCTTGTAAAGGCCCAGAAATCCTTAGTCATTATGCGTAAACCCTACAGGTTCTCAAGCGACAAACTCTACAAAAAATTTAACATTCTTGATGTTCGTCAAAACTTCATAAAAAAGATTATTATCCATGTACATAAAAATATAGAAAATTTTAATAAAATTGATCACAAATACAATACAAGAAGACACAACAGAAAGGATCTCTTCGTCCCAGGGAGCAATACGGCAAAGTATCAAAAGACGTATGCGTATCTGGGACCGAAATTATACAATAAAATCCCCCCAGACTTAAATATTAAAAATTGCAAAATGTCCTGCATTGGTTCAATAATAACTAAATGGTTGATTGGCTTGGGTAGGGAGGAGTCTGAAAAACTAGTATATAATGTGACTTAAAACGATACATGATTACCTATGAATGGCACATTTAGTAAAAACTTAGTATATAGGTATTAATTTAAAAAAATAATTATTATTTAAATTGCATTTGGCACTTTACACACTTTGGTTCCTTAGAACAGGCTCAGGTAGAGGAATCAGCTCATATTAAAAATACCATAAAATACACTTTGGATAAATTAAAGCTTTTCCTATCATTTCGCTTGAGTACATTTAAAATAAAAATTTCGTTTACTTTATTAAAAATATAAGCATGAACCCATAAATAATGTATTTTTCATTAGAAATGTGTGAACGCGTATATTTTTCTATGTAGTCGATACCAAGTATACTACAAGGAGGGTCTGATAACGATTCCGATATTATACTATGTAGGTACTAGATTACTTAGCATCGTATTTTGATGCCGGCAGGTAACTCCGACACACATAATTAGGTTGTAAATAACTTAATTAATTGATAAACTGGTTGTTCTTTCTTCCAGAATTTCCTGAATGAATCCCTGAAGCACATGGACAAGCTGTATCCAGGCAGCGGGATGGTGTCGTCTTCCTTAGATAAAGGCAAGATGGATCAGGACATCAAGAAGTAACGGAAGGCTGGGGGACTCAGCCTCAGGGGTAGCGGCACAACTTCCGCTAGTTGGCAGCACCTACACCACCACTGGGGCCAACTGACATAATACTTGTGCAAGTGGCGCCATCTGACATCAATCCAATTAAAGTGGCGCCACCTGGCATGAAACTAAAGCATTTGGTGCCGTGCGGCATAAAACTAATGCAAGCAGCGCCATCTGCAATAAAACTAAAGTGGCGCTATCTGATGTAAAACTATTGCAGGCGATGACATCTGACGTAAATCCAATTAAAACGGCGCCATCTGACATAAAACTAATGCAAATGACACCATTTGACATGAAATTAATGCAAGCGGCGCCATCTGATATAAAACATATCTCTTGGTGTCAACTGATGCAGTTCTTGCCTGTGCAAAGGAGTGCGAATTCTCATAAACCAAACGTGCTTCAACTTTCACTAAATTAGATATATTTTGTAAGCAAGTATAAAAGACGTGGTGCCATCTTTAAAAAGCAGAAGAAGAGTAGTGCCAATTGACGAAAATGTGAAAACTGGTGCCATAAAACATATCATTATAATGAAAAAACGCCAAAACCGTGTTAAAAAGGACAATTAAATTAAATAATGTTGATTTGCGAGCTCTCGGCTGTGGTGGTCTAACAGAATTTGAATACTGTAAAATGAATTATTTTCTGTTGTTGACTTAGGCCCGGTATATCAGTAATTTTTAGTAATGGTATCACTAGGATTATCTTGTCAGGGTTTCTAGCGTAGAGCAACTTAAAGGACTTAAATATCTCCCAAGAGCAACTGATATGCCGGCCCATAAAGAGAAAATCTTACGCAAAGTGCAATTAAAATACTCATATTTTAAACGTATTTATAATAATTAAGATAAGTTTGTTTGTTTTGTGTATATTAGCCAAATAATGAAGTTACTATCTTTGACACACATAATATAAAAACATGAAATATAATTGAATTCATAATATTTAAAGAACGCCAAACTCTAAATCCCTTGTCATCCTAAGACCTTGAAGAACATCTAATTAGTATGTACTAAACTGGTATTAAGTAATCGATTTCACAAGGGGTTAAAATTTAATATGTAATAAACAAAAATATATTTTCAAACAATTATTTTGTCATTCCAACAATAAAAAATTAAAAATTATATTTTACGTGTTATTTTAGGACATATTTTTGTTCGCAAAATCACAGAGAAAAAACTTCACTTGTACAAAGTTTATGTAAACGGATATTTTTAATACATTCATAATTTTCTGGTTTTATTTAGGTTTATTTATAGAGACGTTTAAATCTTGTAAAATTAATAGTCAAAAAATTGTATATAATATTATAACTTTGCAAATCATCAAGTACCTATGTGCCAAGTTTTTTGTACGATAATTAATTATGTATATTATTTCTTGTAATTAGTAATTTATTTATATAAATTCAAAACAAATACCTACGCTTATACATATTTTGAACACGAATGTATTTTTTATGATGGATTTTTTTAAAACAAAGACATTATGAAGCTATCTGTATAATTTGATATTATCACGTTGTATTACAAAACAAAAATGGAAGTACGTAACATTGTTTTTTTTTTTTAATTCACTTGTAAATATTTCATTATAAAGTAGAGATTTTATTGACTCACTTAAATTTTAATTGGAGTATGAATCCATTCAAATCCATTCATATACATATATTTAGGTATATTTCTTTTTGTGTTCGATTTTTAGATTTACAAATGAGAGGAAAATGTTCGTAACTTAATATTTTCAAAAACTTCGTTAAATTTTCTGATTTTTCAAAATTTTAAAATAAGAATGGAATATGTTTGAATATTTGAAATTATACATTTAGGGTGAGCTGTTTCATATAATTTGAATAAATCATCAAATTTGAAAGTTAATATTCAAGTTCTGAGAAAATCCTATACAACTTTACAAAATACTGTCAAACAACCGGCCCGTGATGAAATATTAACAGAACCTTTCACGGAACTTGAATTTTTTCTTTGAAATTTGATAATTGTTAAAATTCTGTGAAACAACCTGTCCTTAATTTTTTGCTCAACAAAACACAGGGATTAAATTTATTCTGAAGAGTCCCAACGTGCGCAACCAGAGGGTTTAGGTATATCTGTGGCATTCCAATTTTGGTGTTTTGTGATGCTGAAGGAAGGGAATATCTTTGGTTGTGGTTTTAAAAATAATTTTTAAAAAAGCTACTTATACTAGTCCCAGCAAGAGAGCATACTTGAGGTAATCGTTCTAGTATCTTCTGTCCTTTTCATTTTCAAAACAAGACGCGTGAGATGGAAAAGGACGAACGTCGATGACGATGATGAACGTCCGTACGAGCACTCGCTGAGACTAGTTAATGTGATTTCTTTGCCATAACGATATATTATGTTAAAAGTTACAAAAAGATATTATGATTTTTTGTTAATTAAAAATTTGGGTTTATTTTTCACTAATAACTATGTATATTATCTAAGTACCTACTTTTTTATCAGATGCCAGAACATTGCCATATTTTATTAACATTTTGAGAAACTATGGTAACTTTTTTTACATCGTTCACTGTATAACTAAAATACTATAATGATAAATTTAGAAACAATTTTTTTAGGTCGTGAAAAAAGTACCCATACTTGAAAGTTCCGTGCGATTTTAAAACAGAGGAAAGATTTTGTATCTTTTGTGTTTTCCTTTAAGTCAGCCTTACGAGATAATTAAGACAGATAGGAAAATTCCGTCGGGCGTTATCGGCTGTCAAATTTCTGTGCTTTTTTATGGCTTTCAGTGGCTTTTTTATATGCATGCCGTGAGTTAAATGTTAATTACCTACTTAAAAACACAAATCACTATTTATTAATTATTAAAACCACTTGCATATAAGTCTAAAATGTGTTAAAAAATGACTAACCGTTTGTCGTATAATTTTGATGTTTGTACGCGATGACATTCGATTCCCAAAATTTCCAGCGGCTGACAAGCGCGGCAAAACGCGCGGTCTTCTCTGGTGTTAGGGTAACCACTTTTAGGGTTGTTATCTTAACGCAAGCGCAGCATTTAGCTCTTTAACGCGATACGGAATACCTCATTTAAGAAAACTGTCAGCACGCGTTACGCTGTCGCGAAAGATATAGAATCTCCCTTCAGATGATGTCACAAATAATCCAACTACTAAATACCTATATTTTGAAATAGTGCCGATATTAAAATATGTAGGTACCTAACCAGGTTTATACTTAATGTTATTGAATGATACAAACCTTTAACATCCAATGATTTTAAAAAATGTGTTTATATGCTTAGTGTTAAATAAAATTATAATTCGAGCTCAATTAGAAACGCGTCAAAGTGTAGGTTGTTTGTCAAATAAGTGTGATGGTGTTCTGTATTTTACAATAATTAATTGTGATAATTTAATGTTTACGTTTATCTATACAACTTTACATTTCTTCAAATTTTTTTTATGGTTATCCAGTCTAAAAATTTTGGAAAACAAACATTTTGTGCCAAATAAACTCACAAATCACAGAAATGTAACATTGTCATCATATGCAATTCGGCGCCATTTTGTTTCTTTGACAGTTTAAATTTCCTAAATAAATTGACTCAATAAAAAATTCTACCATCTGGTAACTGAATATCCTTTTATAATGATGATATTAAAAGAAAATTATTACTATCATTACCGCCATCTTGTAGATTTTAGGCAAACCTTTTCAAAATGGAATCTAGTTAGAAAAAATATTGTTTTGGAAATCAACAATAGAGGTATCTGTGTCGAAAATTATTGACTTTCAGGTGTCTACGTTGCTCGTTAAATGCCGATTCTAAGTCCGTTTTAGTCTTCGAACAAATTATGCTCAGCAGAAGGGGACAACTTTAGTGTTACAATATTACATAGGAAGTTCTGTTGAACAATTAATTGGCCTGTAATTTTTACAGTTAAATAAAAAAGACGTAGCGAGCCGAAAACATGTCAATTGATTTTAAAATTCTGGACAGATAAGGCTGTGCAAAATTCATGTCGCCAGGGCTCACAGATCAAGAATTTTTACAACTTGAGAAAACAAAATTCTACTTCGCAAGATGGATGAATATTAATAATTTTATTAATGATTTAATGTGTTTCATGATTTATATTGAATGTAGAAGTGTGTTTTACAAATCAATCAACTCATATTTTTACAAATAGACTCGAATTTACTGTAAATAAAAAAAATACACATGGTGAAGGGTAAGCTAAAAAGAATTCATTATCTGCTCTTTTATATACGGCGTTATTTAAATTATTTTAGGAAAAATACTTTTTAGAAATTGTGCTTTAAAATATTACGATGAATAATTTGTTTGCGCCTGTAAACATACAATATCAATATGAATAATTAGTTTTATCCCCTATACAAGCTCAATTATTTCCAAAAAGGCATACAAATACGATATTGGGTTGAATCAACGATACGATATTTGTATTCCTTTCTTGAAATAATTGAGTTTGTTTACGGAAAAAAAACTATTTGTTCATATTCATATTGCGTGTGTACAATAAGCGCCAAATTTAAATGCCGACCTGAACTTGATACGATCCATTCTTGCGCTGGTACAGTCACTCTACTGACTTTACAATGACCATAAGCGAAAGAGAAAGATGCGTTAAACGTACGTGCGACAGAGAAAGGCGTGGACGGGGAGGCATGATGTTTTTCGAACCTTAGACTCGCCTATTGCAACGATTTCTGTATCAACGTCAGCAACAAATAATTCATCTTAAGCAGCGGCATTCCGAATTTTTAACCTTTTCTAAAATATTTCTCTTAAAATGTTTTTTGAAGATAATATATCTTTTACATCTGCCATGCCGAAACGGTAATTTTATAAAATTCCCTTGATACAAAATAATCGCAAAGTATGCTCTGAAATTTTTTAAAAACTGTTACTTTACAAGTTATGTGTATGAAAAACTCACAAGTGTTTCTTTAATTGCCATTTAAGACAGTTCCCACGAGACTTTTGATCTATTTTAAACGAGTCGTATTTTATTAAACATTTTCACAATTTTCGCTTATATTATTGATTATTGTTTTTTTTAATATTAGCACGTTCCCTCTAGCATTCGGATTTACAAATATCCCCATCTCCTTCTTTTTGAGCGCTTACCCTGGCCTAAAAATTTGAAATCACAACTTGCAAAAAGTGTTTTTCTCCTAAAATATTTTAATTCGCGCTATACATATATGAAAAAGCAGAATGAATTCTTTTAATTTTACCCTTAATTTGGTATTTAAGAACACGCCTGCCAAATTGTGGCTGTCAATAAGGTTCCATATCCAATCGGACTATGAGATCTCAGCGTCTGAATTCCCTTAGTAAATTTATTCAGACACGATACTTCCTCACATGATAATTTATCACATCATAACTCATATTAACCTACCCTTCCATTTCCCCCCCCCCCCCCCCCTTCACCTAACCTAACCTAACCAAAGGTTAAAAACCCCAATTATCAGTTTTCGACGCTTCGAGACATGATGAAGTGAGGAATTAACATCCGATGAAAAGTTTGTACTCAATATTCATACATTGAAAAAGTTTCCTCTGAGTAGACCGGTCACCATCAATAAACACTTCAACTAGTTTGTAATGTTCCTTCACAATGAGAGTTTGCTCACAAAAGTATTATTTTA
This sequence comes from Limnephilus auricula, assembly GCA_951813805.1. Lineage (NCBI taxonomy): Eukaryota > Metazoa > Arthropoda > Insecta > Trichoptera > Limnephilidae > Limnephilus > Limnephilus auricula. The sequence continues at coordinate 12,472,930 of OX638412.1, read as the reverse complement.
CTATCTAATTTATAATAATGTATTATAATTGTGTAATCTTATGAAATTCTCTTCCATTCAATAAATACTCTATACATATTATATTATATATTATTAAAGTATTCTTTTAGACTTAGTAGGTTTACCAATTAATTTAGATATATAGTGGGTAAGAATATTTTACGTAATAAGGATTATATAGTTTTATTCAATGATTATTATTATTATTATTACTGGGGTATTTTTAAATGTATGTATAAAAGATATTTGCCATTGTATTGCCATATTTTTTTTATAAAATGTTATTTTCAAAACATATCCATTATTGTGAATCTTTCTTTGAATGTGGTACAGACTGTTGATGTCTGTACGCAGAGTGTTCTGTACTTGTTTCACATTACATTAAATAAAAAAGTTACTTATAAAAATAATTATTTATTTACATTTTACCTATCACCCCGATTCACAAACCAATAAAAAAAAACATCGCACGAAAGACGGAAGAACCAAGGAAAGAACCAAAGAAAATCGAGAAAAAAAAATTAAAAGTGAGGGCGCCGCAATCAATGTTCTTATGCTACGTCCAGACTGCGGCCAACTTCCAACTTCAAACCTTTGGACGATTGTGTGGAGGGGTAGTTCGTGCGTTAGAAGATCGAGTTAAAAGGTTGGAGTTCGAGTTGGCCCGGGATCGCCCGAACCAGCCTGCCGCAGCCGTCCACACATCAGTCTGCGAAAGACACGTGTGCCGCGTACCATTAAAATGAAAATATGATTACGGGAGAGTGGTATAACAATTGTTTGAAAACATGTCGTGTATATACTTCTACGTAATAATTATAGGCAACTGATAAGATAAGCGCCGAATCAGCGGTTCAACATCCGCCATGTTGAAATTCGGAGTTTGGAGTTGGAAGGTTGGCCGATCGTGTGGTGGCTGCGGTCAATGGCCGATCGTGTGCTGGCTGCGGCCAATGGCCGATCGTGTGCTGGCTGCGGCCAACCTTCCAACTCCGAACTAAGTTCGGAGTTGGAAGGTTGGCTTCGGTGTGGTCTTAGCATATCTAAAAATCTTGCGCGCTGCATCATTTAGTTTAAATGTCTTTGGAGGCGGATATGGGTAGGTACCACTGTCCTGGGAACCATTTATTGGATAACCAACACCTCTGCCATAGATCACCCCAAGTGATTCGCTACGATTGGTGACTTGATAAGGGTGCCCGAGTTCATGGAGTGGGGTTTGATTATTTGATGCGTCTGCCTACTTACTGCGTGGCAGGGCAGATCGGGAGAGACTGGTTGAGTGAGACCATTAATTTGGCCTCTCCAGCAGGACTCTCTTGACATATCGCCATGCACCTCAGTGGGAGAGATCGATTCACACGTCCGTCAATCTTGGACCCACTGACCCCAGTTTCCTACCCACCCCTTATACCGTTTGCATTCCCAGAACTTCCTCTTATTCCTTTCCCTGAAAGGCCCCTCTGCACAGCATCCCTAAGATGGCATAGGCCCCGAGAGATATTTTCCTCTGGGCCTACTGTGTGGAGCTAATATTAAAAAAAGTAGCAGCCAATAATTGTGTATCTCTAACATTTGCACGTCAGACATTTTATATGCTTATACTCTGCGCTTGTTGTTTATGCCTTTATGACAAAAAGTATCCTTATTTATTAAATAATTGATATAAAATACTTTTAAGAAATAAGATTATTGGAAATTCAATATATTTTTTGATAGAACAAACATAATTTTATCAATAGTTAAGACCACTGATCAATATGAATATTTTTTTAAGCTATAATATTTTTCACTCCTTATTGACAATTTTTTAATCCTCGACATTTTACTGAAGACAATATAAAATTGCAATACCATCGAAATCATGGCATTTTTTACTAACTACTAAAGCTTTTTTCTGTCGTTTGAACAACCTAATAAATTGAATTAAACCAGATATTAAAAATTCCGTAAATGAAATTATTATTACGTAAAAGAAATCGAGTTTTTCAATCTATATTATCTCCACAATATAAATTGAAAAACTCGATGATCGACGAAATAATATAAATATTATCAATGCAAGTACCAAACGTTTAGATAGGTACCATGCAAGTGCAGCTTTGTAGGTGACGGTTTTATTCTGAGGTTGGTAGAAACTGAATACAACTTCATGTCAATCTAATGTGAAACGATTGTCATTTTACAAAATTTTGTCATTGTTTTTCGGTATAAATTTCTCTTTGCCGTCGTTGTAGAATAATAATTAAAAATGGCTTTGCAAGCGTATATCGGGCTGGAAAATTACCTGAATGTGAATCCTTTGGATCGGTATAGCGATATACACAACGAAGTAGCTCACCACACCAGAAACTTCACCGCCAATTGCGACCTGAGTGTGCCGCCGTTCACGGATCCCGCTGAAAACTTGTCCCGGTTCACCAAAGATGGGACCGGTAAAGGGATCAAGATGGACTTCAACCACGGAACAACTACGTTAGGCTTCCGATACCAGGGTGGGATTGTATTAGCAGTTGATTCCCGAGCGACCGGGGGCCAGTTCATCGGCTCTCAGTCTATGAAGAAGATTGTGGAGATCAATGACTTCCTGCTGGGAACCCTGGCCGGAGGAGCAGCGGACTGCGTGTACTGGGACCGTGTTCTGGCCAAGCAGTGCCGACTGTACGAGCTGCGTAACAGGGAACGGATCAGCGTGGCAGCCGCCTCCAAGCTGATGTCGAACTTGGTCTACAGCTACAAGGGCATGGGACTCAGTATGGGCATGATGTTAGCAGGATGGGACAAGAGGGTGAGTTAGATCTACCATACCTTTAACTTTCTATGTACATCTTTACGTTGACGAAACCCTCATAAATCTGTTGACTGCAATTCATATTCTCAGCTGCCGTCATTGTGTCTGAAAAAAACCCTCTCCAAATGATTTTTTTTCAGCTTTAAGTAATGCGTTACAAACATTAACTTCTTTTATTAAAATCGACAGAAAATATAGTTATTATGCAGAGCTGCATTTTCGATGTATTGCGCTTCATAGTTTAGTTTTAATAACAAGGCCAATTTATCCATTTTAAATTTATTCATAGACCACAGGGTTTAGGGTACATATACTTGAAGTGGTTACATTACTTTGTAGTTGGTGGTGTTACAAATTTATTTATATTTGATTAAAGTATAAAAATCTGAAATATTAAAGAATGTATAAAAATTACTTGCAATTTTGGGCGGCTAATTAAAATAGTCGGACAAACGTTTATTGCAAACCCTCTTGTATTTTGTAATGCAGATTTTAAAAAGTTAAATATTTGATCATAGCACTCGGAAATCTGAACGATTGACAAACTGCCTTCTGTTATTTATGTTTTCAGAAACATAATTTGGAAGTGTACCTACCCTAATAAAATGAAACCCGTGCAAAAAATATCAAGATACCAAGACTAAAGTTTTCCGCTGAACCCTTTTATAAAACAGATCACAGAACGAATTTAATTTTGGCTGCATGTTGCCCATCACCAGTTTAGACATTCAATTAAATCATATATATCGTTAAGACGTAAATATAATATCCAAATTCCATTATTTTCTACTCAACAAATGCAAAATAATTATGTATACAAAGGGATAACTTACTTCAATAGCCTTCCCGAAGAAGTAAAAAAAAATAAGAAATTTAGCATTATTCCAGAAAAAGATCAAACTATTCTTAAAAAACTGTATGCAATAAAACCATGTAACCTTAATCCTGTAAATCAAACCATCAAATATTGTATAATGTCTTCCTTAATCTAGTCCTTAAGATATTATATTAATTATGGACTAAAAATTGTATATTCTTACATAACTCGTACACCAAGCTCAAGAGCCAGTTCTCTTAAAAACCAAAAAAATTATGTTTTCACCTTTTTGTTATACCTTTTTATTAATTTTTGTTTTTATTTAGTTATTCTATTGTTAAACAATGATTAAAATTTGTAAAATTGTTGTGTGTAAGAGGTGAAATAAATTGAAATAAAAAAAAAATATAAAAAAATGTTGCGCAATATTTACAAAAAAAATATTGTTTTAATAGAATTGCCAGGAATATTATCAGTGAATGGAAGGGACTAAAGCATAATTACTCATATTTTTGTTGATATTTTTAGGGTCCCAGTCTATACTACGTGGATTCTGAAGGCACCAGAACGGCGGGAAAGTGTTTCTCAGTGGGATCTGGATCCATCTACGCCCTCGGAGTGTTTGACTCTGAATTCAAGTGGGATATGCCTGATGAGGTTGCTTTCGGTAAGATACAGTTTTTCTCATATTCTCAATATTATTTCGTGGAATTAAATATTCCGTACTCCGCTTACTTCTATATGTGCACAAATAATTGAAATAACTCTTCATTTCAATTTAATTACTACAAGAAACAACTATTTAGAGATTTTAAAAATGCATCAGACATATTCTGTCAGAGCAGTGGCGGCTCGTGTCTTTTGTTGAGCTAGATTGCTAATATTAATAAAAATTTTGGCTACAACGACATCAATAATGCCATTTTTGTTAATATTAGCCCTCTAGCTCACCGAAAGTCACGAGCCGCCACTGGTCAGAAGGTCAGACTATTTCCGCTTTACAATAAAATCAAAATAAATGGAATATTTCTAAGTGTATCCGAAAACTAAAAACTGTGTATGAAAGTGGTGATGAATACGCTTTCAATTTTTATTATTATGTAGAAATAAAGATATAAATTCTGAAATATTAATATTTTAATTCGAACATAAATACTATAGACTTTTGTAAACTTTGTTTGACTGTAAGTCATCATTAAGGAATAAATAATAATGTATTTTATTTTTTGACATCCTGGAGTGATTTTCATACAACAGAACTTATTTTCCTATCCTTTTTTTTATTTATTTATTGGCTCGCCAACAGAATACATCACATAATTTTTACAGTAATTTACATATATACATGGTTGTGATGATGTTTCTAATTATAGGTGAGCACAACATTCATCGCAATATTCTTTATGTAATAATGATTGGTTTGTTACAATAGTGATAAATTTAATTTAAAAACCATATGTGTTGTACTTTTTACACGGTTTCCCGTGTGTAAAATCAAAATTAAGTGTAACTCAATATCTCTCAAATGAACTTGTTTTTGTATTAGAATGGTGTATTGTTACAAACTAATTTTTATTTTGATTGATCAGAACTCGGCCGCCGCTCCATCTACCACGCCACCCACAGGGACGCCTACTCCGGTGGCATTGTGCGCGTCTACCACATCAAAGAGAACGGATGGACAAACATCTCCAACGATGACTGCATGACCCTCCACTACAAATATGTGGCTGACAAAGAGGCCAAGACCAAGCCGAGCCCAAGCGTTGTCATGGCGTAAACACATTGTTTTCGAATTCAGTACTCCGCAACCGTTTCTCACCCACATCAGAATTCAGCGGCACGTCAAAAATTGCGCCACATCGTCGTTGATTTGTAAACATAATGTTTTAATTTTAATTGGAAATATACATTTTTTATGATGATTTCTATTGTTTTCATTTAACGACATGTCCAGCCGTTGGCCCTGTTTATTAACCATATCTGAATAGCCAGTTTTTCCAACCTTCCCCTCCCACTCCCTTCTGCCTGGCAACATACCCCATTGTGAATGTGTGTCTTGCTAACTCCGGGGCAGTTTGAACTCTTGTGTGATATTTATTTATTTTATGTATTTATTTTTATTTAAACGCCAATAGGGCTTTTACATACATAAAGCAATACATGTTTTGATTAATTACAGTGAAGAGTTAGAAGTGAATAAAATACAGGTAAGTAACAGAAAATATAAAGACACGTAATATAGGTTAGATAAAATATGAGTTGACAAAATGTAGGTAATACAGAATATAAATAAGGTAAAAATAGATAGCCTGCCAATATCCTCCAAATCAACAATAATAGGTATTAATAAAATTAGTATTTACAATAGTTTATGAATTAAGTAGAAATGGTTCGAACACTTTAAACGCCGTATGTTCGAACCAACTAACTAACTAACCATCACGCCGTTTCGCCGCAGGGGTAGGCAGAGAGGACGGACCGCCAAACAACTCGGTCTTGGCATACACTCCTCGCCTCATTCACAATGAGGCGAGGAGTGTATGCCAAGACCGAGTTGTTTGGCGGTCCGTCCTCTCTGCCTACCCCTGCGGAGAAACGGCGTGATGGTTAGTTAGTTAGTTGGTTCGAACATACGGCGTTTAAAGTTTGCCAAATTCAAATTATTGTCAAATACATCAATATTGGTTACCAAGACTATGTAATCGTTGTATTGGGGAATGCAATTTATAATTAGAATGAGATGTGTGTATATAAAATGTTAACATATTCAAAGGTCCCTCTGGTTTCAAATTTTCTAAATAAAAACAATTATCTTTTGTATTAACAGCGGTATATTTTTATTAAACACTACACGAGTGCAACAACAAATCAATTATTTTGTTTCTTGTTTTCTAAATCATCCTCTAATTCCCAACAAGTAACTTCCTTTGGGGATATATTTCTAAACTTTCCATGTTTGCCTATTCCTGGAAATAAATGAAATAATTAAGTAATAACATCACAATAATAAATATGTAGTACTATTTAAAATGACATCAGTCAGTTTCTTGTGTATTACAATGAAACCGTAAATGACCAGGGTATCTATCTAGCACGTACGATCGATATAGATTTTATCCATAGACATATGGATATTACTAGACCTGCCCTAAGTGATAAAAGCGTATTATTTCCCCCTCCCCATACCGGTTCCATTTGGAGCCGGTTGGGTTCGCGTGAATCTAGAAAATGTGACGCCATCATTCTTGTGCGGACTAGCATCGAGCTCTCATCGGTACATTTTACGAAATAACACGGCAAAAATAATGGCTTGTGCTATTAAAATGTGCAAAAATAGAATTGAAATGAGAATAAACCCAATTGTCGTATTATATTTCATACGTAAGCATTATTTTACAACATTTCAAGCTTATTTAGATCATATAATCAGTTTAAGTAACATATACTATGACATCGTGATACATGGCGAGGTATTTCTCGAGTGTGCTCGTCACTGTTTACTGGGGTAAGTAAATTATGAAACATTTGTAAAGTGTCTTAGCTAAATATTGCAACAAAATATTCGACTCTGAAAACAGCTAAGAACTTTACTTTGCCGTATTTCGACTTCTCAAATTTGTTAATAAGGTGGCGAGCAATTCGCGCTCCCATGTAAAAAGGTCTATTCATTCAAAAGTAGATTTTACTTTTAAGAACTGAATGGTGATATTATAATGCGAGAACTGTCAGATTGATTTATTGACGAATCACATATCATAACAGTCAACTCAACCCTCTTTGACCTGCCATAGTTGGTTTTTACCCCTCTCCTATATGTTCTTGTCTAGTACTATTCATATGTCTATGGTTTTATCCTAAGAGTATGGATATTAGAGAGACGGCATGTGAAGTGTGCCCTCGCGCTCCAAGTGTGCCTTTTCGAGAATTTTACCCAAACGGCTTACATTGGCTGCTGGTTTTTGGCCGTTTAATACGTTCCAACAGCAGTCATTTTACATGGTGACAGCCAATGTCAGCCATGTGGGTAGAATTCTCGAAAAGGCACACTTGGAGCGCGCGGGCACACTTCACATGCCGTCTCTCTCTCTCTAATATCCATACTCTTAGGTTTTATCGATAACTTGACATCGTTCCCAAGCATGACTGCTAACAACTAACGAACAAACAACAGGTCACAATGACTAAGTATTCTTATTTTATTTGACGTGAACTGGTGTTTGTTTGTTGGTGATCTGCAGTCGTGCTCAGGAACGATGATAAGTTACCGAATTTATGGATAAATCCTATATGGATTGACCATGTCATGTACTCAGCTCAGGCACGGGGACTCCATCGAAGTCCGGGTCAAGTTTGCCTCTCAGAAGCTGGGCGTACTGTATGTACAGATACTTTAAAAGTACATTGCAATGTCGACCCTGCATAAATTGCAAGTACACCACGCCGTTGAGTTAGGCAGTCACCTCTGGTCTGATAACATAGATACCTAAAAAAGAACTCGATCCTGTACAGAATTGAGCCCTCCGCTTTATAGATTCTAGTCTTTAAAACATGAACAAAACCAGTGTTAATTTCCTTAAGCAGACCCTCCACACAGCATCCCTAAAGTTGACGTGTGGAGTTATTAAAAAACTCTGATAAAACTTACTGTCCTCTATAAATCTAGCTGCATTTAATTCCAAGTCTTTAATGGCTGCCACTTTTAATGTTTTCAAGTCTTCTTTATTCTGAGCGATCCATTCCTTGTTGTGGCTCAAACAGGACTCATAGATGTTCAGCTTGTCGTATTGTAAACCATTTGAAGGGAATTTTGCAATGGACTGAGCCAAATTCAGAGCTTGACCTAATGCTGAAACATAGAGTAATTAAAATATTATAGATTGACTAGCTTCATATCATAGATAATAGAAATTAGGAAGATGAGCCATAAACAATTATTAGTATGAAACCTTCATTGCATAGCTGCTTTGAAAGTCTTTGCAGTTTGATCGTAGCTTGGCGACAGTCATGGTTCCATGCCATATATCAATACTTTAATGTACTACCTGGGGTGCTAGCATGGTCGATCGATAAGGATCGGTAGGATAATTGTCGGTAACTTCTCATCGTTCCCTACGACAACTGCAGATCGCAAACGAATAGGTGACAGTTGTTTATACGTTAGCGATCTGGGACAACTGCAGATCGCTAACGTACAAACAACAGTTGATATCGAATATATTAAGTACACTAAGGCGCTCCGCCCACTGAGGCAACTGAAAACCAACTAAAACCGGCTGTTTTCTCTTTCTTGATTGGTCAAAAAGCTTGTTTAACCATAGATGAAGAACAATCAGCTGACAGCTCGCAACTAAAAACGGCCGCCCAGAGCAATCAGCCGTGACAGTCGCAAGATGGTCGCAAGTCACCGCTTGCGTTACCATTGACAACGGGGTTTTGTGTGATTGTGAAGTGTGCGGGCCATCACATTGTCATACAAAGACAGTTGGCAGTTGAGAGTTTTCAGTTGCCTGAGTGGGCGGAGGCGCTTAGTCATTGTGAACTGTCACCTATTCGTTTGCGATCTACAGTTGTCCTAGGGAACGATGAGAAGTTACCGACAATTATCCTACCGATCCTTATCGATCGACCATGCTAGCACCCCTGGCCTGATTATCAACACTAATTTACTTCTTTTAACAGGTAATTGTATATCCATTTATGTTTTAAGCTTCCATTGTTTTACGTTACCTTCAGAGGAGGCAGGCCCAGAGAAAAATAATTTCCCATTGGGAATGCTACACGGAGGTTATTTTAAGGAAATAAAAAAGGAGAAGTTCTGAGAAGGAAATAGGTATAAGGGTGGGTAGAAATCTGGGGATCAATGTGTCCAGGAAAGCCAGATGTATGAATGCATCCATCCATCCCACTATTTTGGAGGGCAATGGATGGAGAGAGTTCAGCTGTAGAGTTGGAAGGGTCTCCCTCAACTGACCTCTCCCAATCTGGGCTGCCATGCAGTTGGTGGGCAGACGCATCTCTGCCGCCAAGACCTGGACAAATATAACTTGGGGTGAGCTATGGGAGAGGTGTTGGTTATCCAATAGTCCTCTCCGCGTCTAAGAAACGCCTGTCTCCTGAAGTCTCCCTCCAGTTTCTCATCCCCAAGGATGCGTTGGCCTCCACACAGTCCAGCCATTTATACGTTAATTCATTCTGCAGACTTATAAAGGACCTTGTTGGTGAACAGCTATCTTGTAGATGTCGTGCCGTTTTAGTTTTTGTGCAGTTTTACATAAACATACCAGTGCCAGTCCCAACGGATCTGGCAGCCAAGCCCCACTCGTTGGCGTTAGTCCCGGTGATGGCCCTTCCAGTGAGGATCAGGTCCAGGGCTCTGGAGGCCCCCACCAGGTTTGACAGCCGCTTGGCACCACCGAGGAGCATGGGGGCACCTAAAAATATAAGTTCATTTATGTTTTATATAATATCTCATAAGAGATTCTCCATATGAGCAGTGTACAAACATTTATCAGAAATAAGGGAGATGACCCATGAACCATGTGAAACAAAAATGTCATCAACATCATTCACCCATACTGCAAATCGCATCTTCAGGAGGCCCTGAGGCAAATAATTTATAATATTTTAATTAATGAAGATAATATTAGCGAAAGTCAATCGAAAATCAGAAAAAGGTACGGATACATCTGGGACTCGAACCTAGGGCCTCTGGCAATCCGCGCCAACGCGCTATCCATTGCGCCAACGTATCCCTATCCGATTCGGTCATTTTTAACTGTATCATACTTCGACAGAACCACCAACATTATTTTCATTTTCTTAACGCATATTTTTATTGGCTGCTATCTTTATGTATGATTGCAAGATTCAACTCGAACTAAATGCCCTCTAGATAGTGTATGATAATGATGATAATAGATAAAAATATGCATTAAGAAAATGAAAATAATTTTGGTAAAAAAAATAAAAAAATATATTATTTACCTCAGGGTATATTACCTATGTTATCTTTAGGAGGGACTTTTAAAGAAAAGTAAGGAGAGGAAGTTCTGGGAAGTAAAAAGGTAACAGGTGTGAATATGAATCTAGGTGTGACGGACGAATGAATCCATCCCTCCCACTGCAGTACAAGACGTTGTGTCGTGAGAATCCGGCTGGAGAGGTAAAAAGTCTCCATCAACCATTATCTCCCGATCCGGCCTTCCAGAGTAGACAAACGTACGTGCTACCAAGACCTAGACAAACCTCACCCCATAAACCCGGGCACCCCTGCTAAGTCACCTAACGCAGCGAACCACTTGGGATGACCTATGGCAGGGATGTTGGTTATCAGAATGTTTGTTTTTTATATGAAGCGAATTCTGGAAATAAAATTATTACCAAATCTCCTTCCAAGAGCGCCCATGGATGCCGTATCCTCGATGACCAGCAAATCACAAGACAAGGCCAGCTCGAATCCTTCAGCAACAGCAAAGCCATTTATAGCCCCAATTAGGGGCTTCTTGCAAAGAGGTCTACCATCTAGTTTGACCTGAAAAATGTACACAAATGTCTAGTAATATCATATTATATAAAAATGTACCTATGTATTTTTTTAAATGTTTTTTGTGTTTAATTCGTAGAACTCCATTTCATATTTTTTTATTTAATTTAAATTAAATTTATTAATGTTTATTATTAAGTTCTGTGAGTGTTTTAGTTTTTTATTATGTGACATTTGACATGACATGTGTAGTTTTTTTATTACAGCTGTTCTGGCTTACAATGCCATTTTCAAACTATGGTGTTCCACAATTAGACGACGGTATTTATACGATTTAAAATGTTAATTTGAAAGTGAGTAAATTTATTTATTATCGGTTAAACCGATTTCTTGGGAAAGTAACAGATTTTTCCCTATGGGTATTTTGAAATTTGTAAATGTGTTCTTAATTGTTTAATAATGAAGTTACTGCTATGAATATTGTTTAGGTTTTGTGAAAATACTTAGAAGAGGTGAATAGATTATTTTCCTTACTTCATTAATTAATGTTAAGTTAGGGTCGTTCGTGCGTTTATTGATTTCTAATTGTTTGAGTAAATTTAATCGAAGACCTTTTCTTTCTACATGTAATGGTTTAGGTCTCTTGTTGTTATGTGGGTTGTGATTATTCACCAAGAAATGTTCTGCGAATTTTGAAGAAGTCTTACCTATGTATGTTTATATGAGACCACATGAAGTGGATCTATTTTAAATGTTGTAAATAAATAAATATAACAGCGGGTCTCCTAAGATGCGTATTAAAAATTAGCACTAACATTGAACCAAATGTGGATATCCGGAAAGAATGCAAGGTTGAAGCAAGCGTAGAAATAGTTTTTTTTTTTTTAAATGAATAACGCACAAGAGCCCTAACAGCTCCTGTCGGGAGCATGTGAGACTATGGTATTACCAAATGGGGTATGTTGTGAGGCTGAATGTAGTAGGGAGGGTAAGGACCACAATATTCAGTTCTGGTCACCAAACATGGCTAACGCCATTTCAAGCAACGTTTCAATTATGAATGGTAGTCTTACACCAGGGCGATACTGAGAGTATCTTCCACTCTGGAACGTGCCGCAAATTTACTATATATTATTTATTAATTGTGAAATAACATAAATTAATCAAATAAAATTTATTTGCACATGCCGGGTCACATGACCTTCAGATTGCGAGTCGAGAGTCTTACCCCTCGACCACGGAGATTTGGAGATGTATAGCAGTTAAACAGAGCACAACGAAAATATATAACGCAAAATCAAATTTTAGAAAAAGTCGGGCACAACCAAATGTGAATCAAATACATGAGTCGGGTCATGTCCAGAGTCAGGATAACAAACAATGCATGAAGCGAGTAACAGACAAATTAACGGTATGATAGTTAGTTTTAGATTGCGCTCGCCATTGTGGAGGATCTTACAATAGTCTTGAGTATTGAATCATATCCTTGTTTCATGATCTCTTCCAAATCAAATCCTGAGCAGAAGTTTCCCCCCTCTCCGTGCAATATGGCCACCTTGGCATCACCATCCTCATCAAAAGTCTGTAGCTCGTTTATTAGTTGACCAAATGTTTCAGAATTCAAACAATTTCTCTTGGAAGGCCTATTAATACCAATCATGGTAACATTAAAATGTTTTTGGATGACAACTTCTGAAATTAATACAGTAAATTTTATTACGCGTAAATGATAATAAGCTGTTTTTTCCTTGTTATAAGTTTTAACATAAACCATAACCTCCAATTGGACTTACGGGTTTTATTGAAATACGATGCAGTCGAAGACAACTTTCGGCTCGAATTGATTTTTGTGTGTCTAATGAGTTGTTTCAGTTTATTTAAAGCCTTCATTTTACTAATAATTGTTTTTTTTATCGTATTGTCAACAAACTTTCAATAACGATAAACGTCAAATTTGACACAACACAATTGTTAAGTGAGACACAGACGTAATCACAAAAACCGAATGTCGACGAAAAATACATCTGTAAACCGAGGTTTAAAACCATTTCACAGTAAATTCAGAGTTAAAATATCAGCCAGACTCATTAAAAACATTGCCGAGCTTTCTAATATATTTCTTTCAGCTAGGGCGAAAAATCAGATCATCTGTGGGCCCCTTCAGGGCTTAATACAAAAATGACCATAGACGGAAACTTACCTTTGTTTCTTTATGGTCAATGTTTTCTCAAACGTCAAAAGCTCTATTTCCCTGTTGTCAAAATGAGAATAGTTCTATTTTTTTATCCCCGCTGTTCTCTTGCAGAGTTTGTTGAATTATTCTACGATACTGCTAACAATACTGAATAAACGTAAAAAAGTACGGCTAAGATAAATGTAGCTGAAATGAATTAACACATATTTATGTGTTTGAAAAAGGTTTTGTATTCCTACTGAAGTATCATAATGGTTGGTGGGAATAACTCTACCTGTCGCATTTGTCTAAATGCAGACAAAGCTGGTGTTTCAATGTATGAACAACAGGGCAGCAAGAAATATGCGGATCTTATAAATGAGTATACCGGATTAGAAATTATCCAAAATGATAACCTACCAAGTATCATTTGTGAAGAGTGTTCAACCGAGCTGACGGTCGTGATCAAGTTTGTTACAAAGGTTCGTTTATCAAATGTTAAACTGCAAGAAGTGCTCGATTTAAATTTGAAAATATTTAACGAACAACCTGATATCAAGACGGAAGATGATATTCCTCTCATTGCTCTGACTGCCAACATAAAGAAGGAAGAGGGTGAATTTTTCGACGATTATGCATACTCTCCTGGGAACTACGATGATAAAGAGTGTATTATTAAGGTGAAAGAAAAACACAAAGTGAAAGTCCCCACTAAACAAAGAAGTGTTAAAAAAAAGTTTAAAAATTTGACAAAATGTTCAAAAAGAAAAATTAGTAAAAATTTGAGTAAAAATGAAAAATCTCCAAAGATATCAAAAAGAACAATTATTAAAAAGATTTCAGAAAGTGATGATTCTTTGACGTGCGACCAATGCGGGCAGACAACTCAAAGTAGGTCTGCCTTAATAATCCACACTCGAAGACATACAGGCGAGAGGCCGTTCAAGTGTGACACTTGCGAGAAGTGCTTCGCCCAAAAGGGCACAATGAGAGAGCACATCGCCAGACTACACGGGGGCGAGAAGCGAACGAGACGAAGAAACTTCATTTGCGACGTTTGCGGAAGGTCGGCGCGCCACGCCAAAGATCTCATCATTCACATGCGCGTACACACCAAGGAAAAACCATTCCAGTGCACATACTGTCCCAGCAAGTTTGCGCAAGTCAGCACGCTAAACGCGCACACCAGACTCCACACCGGAGAGCGGCCGCACGCCTGCCACGTCTGCGGAAAGCGCTTCATCTCTTCCTCGTCCATGCAAATACACGTCGCATCGCACTCCGACGAGAAGAAATACCAATGCAATATCTGCGAAAAGCGCCTCAAGTCACTCTGCGCTTTAAAGAAACACCGCATCTGCATGCACATCTCCGAAAAACCCCACGTTTGCGACAAATGCGGTGCCACCTTCTCTTTCTCAAAAAGCCTAGCTAACCACTTAAAATCCAAACACTCGGAACTCTCCGGAACGTGTGAACAGTGCAACAGACACTTTATAAATTTAGGAGAACACATGATGGTGCACATGGGACTGAGGCCATTTGAATGCCAAACTTGCAATAAGAAATTTACAACTAAAAGAAATCTTACCCTTCACAGTATGAGGCACTTAAACGCATCTAAATATGCCTGCACTTATGATAAATGTTCCGCCGCATTCTGTACGCAAATGCAGCTGGACTACCACATAAAAAAAATCCATGTGAGAAGTTTTACCGACTTTTGTCCGCTGTGTTATAAAGGCTTCTATAGAATATCAGATGTAACGAAACACGTCAAATTGAATTATTGTAAAAAGAATAAGGTTTCTCCCGAGCCTAAGAAATAATGATGTCCTGATATAAACAATGCTTTAAGGCTATGAGACCAATTGAAAATATGGGAAACATGTACTCCGATCTTGTAGATATATTTATTTCAATAATGTTGCAATATAAGCTGGCTGTAATACGTTTTTGTCATCGAATAAATTTTGATTTATGTAGTGAAATTTTTTAACTCTGGATATGCAAAAGAACTTTGGTTGATGACTGAAATTTTGTCTTTCTTTCTCGTATATTTTTATGAATTTATTGTAAATTAATAAAATTATACACTTGTTGAACTCCTTTGTACTTTTTTTTCTACGATATTTTTACATGTATTTATTATTATAACTACAAAGTAACATGAAAGTATTTATTGTACCCACTGATATTTATTATATTATGTAAGTTTTTTTTTTTTTAAAGGCGGAGATGGTTTACAAGCAGTTCCCGTGAGCACTTAGGCAATAGGCCCATTGTGCTATCTCCCATTTTACCTCAATCCTTTAATAACAACCAAGACCCTTTAATAAAGTTCACCAGGGTTGTCACTGGATATTTGGCTATGTCTTCTGGTTCTAATGTATGTCTCCCCGGGTATCTGAGCCTAGTTCCCACCAGGGCAGGACATTGGCACCATAGGTGAATTGGAGTCTCTTCATCTTCTTCACATTTTCTGCATATATTGGTGTTTTCCATACTAGCGCTGACTGTGATTCAATTAATAACTCAGGTACGGGACATACGTCATTCCTATGTCTACCTACGTTAAATTATCGTGAAAACAAGCTTATGTGTCCAAGCGGTTAACTCAAATTTAAATTCATACCAAATTTGAGTTAATTGAATCAGAATTACTCAGGATGCACATTTGGTTGAAGCTAGGAATGTATGCAGTATGTTGTGTGAACTGTCTAGACCAGAGATTCCCAACCTTATCTTGCTCATCGCACACATTTCAAGTATATTATATCGACGCTGGAAAGGATAAATGACTAAAGCGCCATCCACCTGGAAAGAAACAATGACTGAAGCGCCATACATCTGTACGACGCTTCAGCCACTCTTACTTTCCAGCTGCATGGCGCTTTAGTCATTTATCCTTTCCAGCGTCGGTATCATTGTAAAACAAGAAATACCATTAATGGTCTCTGCCCACTACACCGTTCCAAACCATGACCGTAACCGTAGCGGCGCATGCAAAAAAATATTCTTTGTATCGATCAGTATGAAACGCTGCCCACTAGCCCGTCCCGTCACCGACCAACACCGTCGCATACCATGACCGGACTGACGGCGTATTCTCGATGACAATATTTTGCAGGTACCGGTCCGCTCTATGCATGGCACGCAACGGTGTTAATAATGATAATATTTTCTATATTTCTTAATAATTCATTACATTGGAATGACTAGATGCTTAAATAACGTCCAGTATTCTCCCTCGATTTTTCTTTTTTTTAGGACCGTACGCCTATTGAACGGGGATGGTACGGACACTAACCCCGGTGTATACGGGTATCATACGGTCACTAAACCCGTTACGTACGGGTATCATACGGTGTTAGCACGTTCTAGTGGGCATAGTCGGAGGTAGCGTATTTATTTCGTGGCTGATACGTTCTTAGTACGGTCATGGTATGGAACGGTGTAGTGGGCAGAAACCTTAATCCATCCATAATATCTAACCTAATAATATCGTCATATTAATGGTACGCGGCACACATGTCTTGATCGCCGGCCGTTCGCAGATATGTGTGGACGGCGGTTCGTGTGAGTTGGCCGTCGCGATCGCCTCGGAGGCGATCCCGGGCCAACTCGAACTCCAACCTTCCAACTCGATCTTCCAACGCATAAACTACCCCTCCACACAATCGTCCAAACGTTTGAAGTTGGAAGTTGGCCGCAGTCAGGACATTGTTCCAAAAGATATAGGTAAGAACTGACCATAGAGTATATAACACCGAGCTTGCATTATGATATATATATATATGGAGTTGGCAGTGGTCATAGACCATAGAAGAAAAATATGGCGGTAATTGAATTTGACAGTTACTGATATTGTATTGTGCATTTTGTTTGACACAATGAATTACGAAGAAGATATAACTATTCCAACCAATTTTATAGAATGTTACAAGATTCGGGAGAAAACCTATTTACCATTGCGACTGTTAAACTACGAGTTCAACAATAGTTTCATCATGATTCTGTGGAATAAGTTTACCATCATGGTTAAAAAAGTTGATAACTTGTCAATCAATCAAGCTCTTCACTATCCACAGTTCATAATTAAAAATATATATTTGTCCAGAAATATATTCCTTTGCCTGGATGAAGACTGCTTGTTACACTTCACAATTTTAAGGAAAAGAGAAAATCAAACAAAACTACTTGAAACACTCGAATTCAAAACTATTGCAAAACATGTTTTACGAGTACACCACAACGATGAAGAAATATTTGTGCTAATTAAAAAAGAAAACCACATAACCCTTTATATTTATAGTATTATTGGTACATCAAAGATGAAAGTTAGAGACACATATAAAATCAAATTGAATTGCAATGATCTTGTTGATGAAATCCGAATGGAGGTTCAACCTTTGAAATACTTCTCCATTGATTTTATATCCAGTGTCTTCCATATTGAAATATCGCAAATAATTCTCGAATCGCTGTTATTATTAATCACACAAAATAATGTTCTGTATTGGACGCTTTTGACCGGTGAATCAAAAACAATCCTTAATCTATCGGTTCTGATAGCGTGTCCTCTTCCCATCAAAGATTTGCACATTGAATCAAATTCTAGAATATATCTGAGCTTAACAACTGGATCCATTATTGTCATATTCTGTGATGTTATCAACCGATGTCTTGCATCTGAAATTATTCATCTAAACTCTTCAATAGAACGGATAACTTTTATCAATGAATCTGTGCTATACACCGATGGACAAAAGCTATGGCATACCACCATTGAATCATGTAACAATGATTTTAAACTTAAACACAAGATGTTAAACATAAAAATGCCTTATGATTTTTTCTACATTAAAGAAACTCAAAAAGTGTATTGTATTTCTATTTACAATATCATTTACATTGAGAAAACCCCTTTACATGAGTGCGTGGTGTCAAATGAATTAATCGGCACATTTGAAGTTCCAAAGAATCTCACAGATACAAAGAAAATAATCAGCGCAATTCATGAAGAAACAAATAAAAATGAAAACATTCTAAGTTCGGTAATAGAAGAAGAAAATTATATTGTCGCTTTATTTTTGAATAGGAAAAAGGATTCCATTTTAGAGCACTTTATTCCAACGGTAAAAATCTATGACATTGCTAATTTGGAATATGAAAGTGATATTGTTCTTATTGAAAATACTCAACGATATTACGATGAAGATGCCCAAATATATGTTGTTGAATTTGAGATTTCAAAATGTTTGAAAGAAAAAATTGAAAACATGAATAAATATAATAATAAACTGTGGCATTTGGATATTCAATTTAAATTAAACAATGTCTACGATTCTTATAATGCCAGTTTACAAATAAACAAAACTCCAAATTTAAAAATAGCGGTGCCCATTACTTTACAAACGCAAAAATATTTGCACATTTCACTTGATACTAAATTAGTTGCGTTAACACCTGGCGTATATAATAAACAGCACGTTTTTTGGTGCATAATGCCATCAAAACCTACTATTATTGATTCATCGTACTATTTAAAAGTGCCCGCTTTAAATCCTCGCAAAAGAATGCTTTCAATCACAACAAACAAAGGAAAATTGTTTGATAGAATAACCAATTTAGCTAGAAAAAATTACGGCTTACTGTTTGACGTTGAAGCAAGATTTAAAAAGAACATCGATAAAATTTCCTATTATATTAAACTTCCTCAAACTCTCAATAAATATTCAGAAACATTTGCGGACATTTTCCTGAAAAAATTATATGATTCTGATGCGGTAAATTTAAAAGAAGAAATCTGCAGTAGTGACTTTATCGACCGAGAGAAACCGTTACGAATTTCCGTGGTAAATGATTTTGTCGAAATTTGCAATGAGAAAATGGAGGGAAATTTTGACAGACTAAAAATTTCCAGTACAAATGTTGATGTTTGCTGGGATGTTTATAAATGTCTGCTGGACATTTTCAGAAATATTAATAATGACAGCGCTCCCAAAATTATCAAGGCTGTGCCGCACTTCGATTACATGATTTTACAGGTATTTTTTTATAATTTGTACACAATTTTACTGATAGTATGCATAATTTAAGCCCAAGTTTCACAAACTTATTTGACTCATGATCAGTGGCGGTTTTCTCTAAAGTGCGGTTGTGCGGTGAACCCCCATTAAAAAGATGATAAAATAAAACAATCTTGTTGTATAGTAATATAAGCACATCACAGATAGCTCGACATTAAAATTCCGTCTTTAAAACTCGCGCCACCGAAAAATACGGTATCTATTCCCATTTTGTGCGCGTTGTGATCCGCACACATTTGTCCATACGAAAAAATCATAGCCGATACGAATCGCTGTGCCGGTAGAATGGACAAAACTACGCAGCTTGGTGCGCCGATCACGAGTCAAGATCTCACATGACCTCCGAACTTTGACGAGTCTCGCCGAAACGAAGCCCGAGATTGTCGCAGGAGACCGGCTGACGGTCGACTTTTGCACCGACGGATGCAAGTTTAATGTTATATATTATGGTATTTAACTTTGTAGTCATTTTTGTACATTTTTATTTTCTTGTTTCTGCATTTCTCCAACCGTTTACTAATGACATTTATAAATCTACTATTGAAGTGGACCGATTTTGACGTCTGTTTTTTTATTTTTTTTATAGATATATATAGTCGTTATATCCCTTAGTTACAAGTACATTTACTAAAGTTTCGGCAAACAACGTCGCTAGTTATGCAATTTTGTGTTGAGCTTTCCCAGTATTATTTCGGCTTTCAAATTGAAAGTGGTTGCATTTATCGGTTGTCGCAAATATTCTGTCCTAATTTTTTCACACAATGACGGAATACAGTGTTATATACAAAAATAACGCTAATGATTATGAAAAAAGTTTGAAAATTAAATATAATTATTTTTTGTATACGTGTATAATGGTTTTTTGTGTAAATGAAAAAAGCTCATTTTATTTCGTGCCACCTTTATTTGTGTTTCTTGTTTTTTTTTATGTTTTAAAATATCAATTATATTATATTCTACATTCTACGCAATTTTTCTTATTGAAAAAAACAATCATAATTAGCAACGTACATTTAGTGTTGTAAAAACCATTAAACAATTTAAATCCTCTAAAACTTTTTTTGGTCGTTTAATAATTGTGTCGAGGAGTATCAAGTAATTTAAAAACAATAGTACCTATTTAGGTACCCCTCCACTAACTTTTTTTAATTTGTATGACAAGAGTAAATTTTGATTAGACAATATATTATCTTCTCTTGAATTTCTGAACCCCCGTTAAAAAGACCACAAACCGCCACTGCTCATGATAAACCCTTGACTTTGGGCTGAAACGGGTGACTGGTCAGATCGCATGTATCGATTGTTTTTTTTAATTCAATTATTCAACTTTCCATCATATTGTTTGGTTTCAGAATCTTCGCGAGAATATTGGAAATGTTATAAATTTAAAAGAGGACCCTACAAGAGAAATTCTCGGCGAGCTATCGGAGGGATTTTACCGAGATGTCATTGGTATTTTGCCAATATGATATGAGTCCCCAAAGGCAAATAGATTTCCCAATAAGATCAAAAGCAAATGTAAAGGCAGACAGACCCTTGTGAGTAAGTAAGTTTCCTGATTCTGGCTTCATCATAACTGATACTCCAGAAATTATACAGGATATCGATCTTTGATTAGTCAGATATCTCCAAATATACAGTTTTGAGATTTATAAAAGAAATCATAAATCAAATATTATTTTTACATGTCTGTGTTTTACATATTAAATATCCTACAAAATAATACCAGAGATGTACTTTATATCAAATAAATCCATTTTAAATGATTTTTTTTTACCCATTTTCATTTTAAATGCTTTTTTTAATGCATTGCAAATGCATTTTTGCAACATTCTTCCTATTATCTCAACACAGTGTTGCCAACAGCGCTTGGCCTAATATCGCCGTTTTTCATACATAAAGTAGCCGAATTTCAGTTACAGTAGTATTATATTATTATAAGTAGTCCAAGCGCCAAAATATCAATATGAATAAAATAAAATTTAATTTTTATCAATTTATTTATAATGTATTGATAAACATGCCTAAGGGTGTTTCTCACCATCCTCCCAATAGCTTATGTACACTAATAACGAATATTATTAAAAATAAAAATAAAATACTCGCAGTGTTTAGAAAACTCGGCCAACTTATCCAATAAATAGCCACTATTCATAGGTTAGGGTTCCGAATTATAAACTCCAACTTAATAAATAAATAAATCGTAAATCGAAAATAATCGTTATTAGTATAGATAAGCTATTGGGAGGATGGTGAGAAACCCCCTAAGCCTAATATAAAACACCGTAATATACCTTAAAAGAAAGTAAAGTAAGCATTTTAAAAACAAAATTAAATAAAAAAAGATTAAGATGATCCGATTCGTCTTCTGCTAGCAATAATAAGGCATCAACAAGACTTTCGCCGTCGTCAGTAGTATTAGATATCATTTGTGTGATTGTATTGTTTTTCTTAATTATTTGCGATTCGGCTGATTTAAATAACTTGTCTCTGACAAGTCGCCTTTCAGATTTTTTCATCGCCGATTCTCGTTCTGAGTAGTTTAAATAGTGAAAAATCACCTACGTTGGCAACACTGCTCAACACATCTTTTTTTCCAAGTTGCTCCCTGGTCTTTTACCAGGGAGCAACTTGACAGATCTGGCAAAATAAGTGATACTATTACAAAAAATGGGTCATAGATGCTCTAATATAAAATTTTCGATAATAGTTTCTATTTCTTTAAGCTGGCAACATAAGTTCTGCGTAAAATTTGGTGTCTTTTTTTTCAAACTGGTTCTCTAATAGTAATTAGGATTGGAACAAAACTTCATAAATATCAAATCCAAATAACAAAAAAATGGCGGTAAAGGGATTGTTTTATACCAAGGTCCTCGGTTTTATATGGGAAATTTTAAACTTTGAATAAAAATGGAATTTTAATGCAATTTTTACCATCTATCCAAACATAATTCATGGTTATTTCTTGAATTATTAAGTTGAAACGTGGTGTAATTTTCAAAATTTGTTTCAGTCTATTAAAAGTGTGGCAGTTGTGGAATATTTATCAAAACTAGATATGCTAGAATAGAATATGTTTTACTTTTACTTTTTTTTACTCTTTTATTGTTTGATCTGAGAAACCATATTGCATTTTGAAAAAGCATTTTGAATGTAGGTATTTTGAATTTTGCATTTTAAATGCTTTTCAAAAAACTATTTTGCATTTTCAAATGGAAAAGTTTTGACCCATTTCCATTTGCATTTCAAATGGTTTTGGGTACCCATTTTGCACATTTCTGAATAATACTTTGAAGCAAAACGATCCAGTACATTACTATGATATTTTCAATTTTCTTACTAGTAACCCAGAAAACATTATTTTTTGTTTAATTCATTACAAGTTTTTGTGCCTTATAATTGATTTGGTGGTGTTTTTGAGTAATCTAAGAATTGTACCACATAAAGGATACAATTTTACACATGCATACTCAACTCAAATTTCGATTTTTCGGAGATGTCTGACTAATCAGCTGGATGATAAATATGTTGAATAGAAAATCAATTTTTGTGACAAACAATAATACCTTAATAATTTATTGCACTTACGCTTTTGTAATATCATGTATGAAAGCTGAAAACTCCATTGTAATCTAAGAGTATGGATATTAGAGAGACGGCATGTGAAGTGTGCCCGCGCGCTCCAAGTGTGCCTTTTCGAGAATTCTACCCACATGGCTGACATTGGCTGTCACCATGTAAAATGGCTGTTGTCGGAACGTATTAAACGTCCAAAAACCAGCAGCCAATGTAAGCCGTTTGGGTAAAATTCTCGAAAAGGCACACTTGGAGCGCGCGGGCACACTTCACATGCCGTCTCTCTAATATCCATACTCTTAGATTGTAATGGTGTAACATTACCATTTAGAGCTCCAGTGTGACCCTAACTTTCTGTTATAAGCATTGCTTATGAAAAATAGAACGAGCTCACAATGGAACTGTCAGCGATATGCAACGGGTATGGGTTACTACTGTTAAAAAGGAACACAGTTTTTTTAATCTCTCCCTTATACCAATTTGCAGGTGACGTTTTCCAGGCGCCGTTGTCACCCTGACTCCAACTTCTACTCAAGGAACGGAAGGCCCTGGTGTATGGGCGCTTCTACATCTAACGAAGAACTGGTTCCACCCTCTGAACAGCCAGACTTATCCTATGATTGGAATAAGGGATAATAGAAACAAAGAGAGATGTGGCATGGAGGGGTGCTGACTCTCGCCAAAGCAAACTGCACGAACTATCGAAGCGACGGAGCCAAGAAACTTATTAAACCAGATAAATAAATTTTAGGAATTAAAAATATTTATCACCTTTGCAAATAATATCTTTACTGCTAAAATCCTATATAAACTAAATCCTAATAAAATTCCATTCTGAGATAGCAATAAAATCAGTCTACCAATGATTTGACTGTAATGTGCCTACAATATTGTTTTCCGTATTGTTTTTCCGCGGAGAATAAATTTGGTTAAATTATTTCCAATTTAATTTTTTTTTTTAAACTTTTCTGTGTTACAAATAATGCAAAAATATTTTTAATTTTCCTACTACCATCATCCGGGCAGTTCATCATGATTTTTGTATAAATCTACAGTTTCGAAATTTCGCACACTTGACCTTCAAAACAAGAGGCAGGTCAATCTGTATCTGATTTTTAAAAACACTATGTGACCAGATTTATACAAATTTTGTTAACAAATCCTAATTAGATGAAAAAATACAAGTT
The DNA here is from genome assembly GCA_951813805.1 of Limnephilus auricula. Classification (NCBI taxonomy): domain Eukaryota; kingdom Metazoa; phylum Arthropoda; class Insecta; order Trichoptera; family Limnephilidae; genus Limnephilus; species Limnephilus auricula. Next base: position 12,448,808 of record OX638412.1, on the reverse strand, counting down.
TTTTTGAAGTTGTGTTTTTATTATTTTATTTGATTTATTTATGAAATATGTGTTATTTTCTCAAGACATTTATAGAAAGTAACGCACCTAACATTGCTTACATTGTTGTTTTCATTTGTAATTTAAATTTTTTAGTATTGCATTGCATACTACGAAAACATTTTTTTTCCTACGTTGTGACCTGAGGTGCACCACAGTGTACCTTCTGTAATTAATGAAATATGCTTAAAAAAATTTAAAATATATTCTTTTACAAAATAATACTAAAATGGCAAAAAAAAATCTGGTGCTTCGTTAAGCCCGGGTTTTAGGAGGTTATTAAAACCATTTTTTTTTCCTAATTTAGTACAATAAAACCATTTTTTTCTTATTTTAAATTTACAACCATGGATAAAAAAAAATATATCTTGGTCGTAGGTCAAATTGGTTTAGCTAAATTGATGAGTTATAAAGAACTAAAAATATTACAGCAAAAATTCTTGTAAGATTCACTTTAGAAGTCAATCCCAAAGTAAAAAGTTGCTCCCAACCTTAAACATGTTGGGAACTCTTGACTCTAGAATATATCTGCACTTAATTCCAGCCTGGATGATACTCTTCAAGTTCTGTAATTATGTCACAGTAACAGAACTAGAATAGAACCTTTACAGAACTTGAAAACTAACTTTGAAATTTGAAGAATTGTTCAAACTCTGTAAAACGACTGGCCCTTAGTAACGAAACTTTGTGTTTTAGATCTGGAAAGATGGGTATCTTCTTCCCTTCTCGTGACATTTTCCAAATGGGAATGCCATAGTTCCACTGGCTTTGAATATAGCTGATAACTAATATATTAAATTATTATAAACTAAAATTGTTGCTTTAGAATGTATAACAACATAAAGCTTACTAGTATAAGACATTTCTGGATCCAGCTCAAGAATTTTAGAAAAATCTTGCCTCCAAATTGAAATGCATATAGCTTCGTACAAAGGTAAAGAAACTGATAATATATCAGTGAAAAAGTTTACTTTATAATATTGAATGTAAAAAATTGCACAAAATACACATTCGAATTTTCCGCAAAATGTTCATAAATGTTCCACTTCCGACATATACCGCTTCCATGTGTTTTTGTTATATTGTAATGCTTAATCCACATACCGTTTACATCTAATGTCAACACAATAAATTGTTTGAACAATCTCTAAAATACCGGTATTTTATACATATTTATCAATTTTTAAAGTTAAATTCAACATTGCTTAAAAATGTAAATAACCAAAAAAAAAATATATGTTTTTCTCAACTGATGCGCCATTACGATTTTATGTTTAAAACTGTATTTTTAAATACAAATTGGTGTAAAAACTTCAAATAATTAAGTAAAACATCAATAAAATGAATTATAAATGCGTAAAAACATTATTTTTCAATGTCGGGGTAGGTACTATAGATAATCATAGATATTTGCATTTCCGAACAGCCAAAAGCGCCGGAAATAACGACGATCCGCTCTATCGTTCTTTTTAGTTGTTAACACACGTGTCGCGAGGATTTTACCCGCTGGTGAGTAAAATAATTGTATTTTTAGTGCAATCTTTGGACTTTTTCGACAAATACAGTGGACCTGATTCACCCTTAATCTCCGTAGAATATTATTGTGTAAAATTTCACTGGAATTGAAGCGTATTTACTTATATTTTTAACATCCTTGCACTCGTGTTCCCGTAGGACTCAGTTGTCATAATTTTGCAAAGTAATGCCACAACTTTGTTTCTTGTGCATTTATTAGAGTGTGAATAGCACAAATGGATATGGATTTATAATTAGTGTCGTGTTTTACATGACGTTTTGTTGCATCTGAGGTAAACATGCCTCCTAACCTCCAACTGTCAAAGGGGTCCGCCATGTCTAACCGCATTGTCGTATTTATTGCAGCACGTTATAATGGTTGCCACCACAGTCAAGGCTCCAGCCAAGGCTGAAGCCAAGAAGAACGAAGTTAAGGATGGCAAGAAGCTCCCAGCAGTGCCAGAATCCGTTCTGAAGCACCGCAAAAGGAGAGAGACAAACCGCGCCAAGCTTGTACAGGTAACTAAAATAAAGCAATATGTTTATTTTGAACACGTTGGGAGTATTTTGTATTTATTGATTCTGTGTTTTTAAAATGATGATTACATAGTTCAGCTGAATTTTGTATTGATGACAACTTGACAATGTCTTTCGTCCCTATCTGATTTTAACACAGTAATCAACTGGCATACAGTGCAGGCTCAAATAAAGCCAATAAATTGATGATGAATATTTTAAGTGCAACGTGTGACGATACTGTCAAAGTTTGACAGCACAATTTAGACGCATTGTGGTGTTAATGTGTAAATATATCTTTGACATTATATTCAAGAAATTTGGATATTATTGTTTTTGTCGGGAACCTGTATTGCAGGTTGAAAATAAAAACTAGATGACAAAACATTACTTTGTATTTAGATTGAAATATAACCACATGTGTTTTCTTTATGACATTTTTCATCTAAAATAATATTTTTGATAACTTGAATCATTAAACACCCTTAATAATTTAGAGAAAACCTTTTGATCTACATAATTTCCATAAGAGGCAACTATTTGCATTTGGGGCGATGGAAAATATTTCATTCCAAATTTCAATTATGCAAAATAAAAATTTGTTTTTGTCGTATGAGATATTGGTCATTTCAAGGCCGGATTTAAGGGGGGGGCACGTGCCCCCCCAGGCGGTATTTTTGTGTACTGTGGAGATTCCATCACAGTACATACTTAGAAGCAAATCAAATTATCGGAGTTGTTAAAATATATGAATAAAATAATAGAAAGAACACGAGTGAAACTCTTGTATATTTCTTGCTGGAATGGCGTATTTTGTTCAGTAATTGTTGATTTTTTTTGCCCGTCCGCCCCTTGTGCTCCCAGAAAAAAATCCTGGATCCGCCCTTGAGTCATTTACAATAATTTCTATACTTTTCTTATGTTAGTATTCCTGATACTATAACATAACGTAATAGAAGAGACTTTGTTACCATAATCTATGTTAATTATATAATTGAAATTTTGAATGCAATATTTTCAATTGCCCAGAATGCAAATACTTGTCTTTTTTAGTAATTAAGGTGAACCAAAAGGTTTTTTCTAAAAAACATTGTTTTGTGCACAATGTTTAAAATTGTTTTAATGTATTATTATAATAAGAAATTGCACAATGATCTAAACATCTCTAGAGCATCTGCAAGAATTCTAGTTCTCGTTGTTCTCATTCTTGTTCGTAAGTTTCTTTTGGTGTAAATGGTGAAAACGAATTACCTTTTATACTAAAGATTAAGAAAGAACGCTCTTGTTCCAGCTCTAGCTCTATGCTCGTTTGGTATAATACCATCTTTAGAAGCAAGCAAAATTCTAAAATTTTACTGGGTATTTTTGTTATTATTTTCTACATTCTTATATGCCTTTGAGGGTTGAATATTGGTGTGTATTTGTTTAGTGTCACACCCTTTCAATGAAAGTAAATGATGATTCCAGCTCACAATCAAGCGCCGCACCAGCGCCGCCAAGAAGCGCAAGGACATCTTCAAGCGTGCCGAGAAGTACGTGAAGGAGTACAACCTTAAGGAGCGTGAGGAGATCAGGCTGCAGCGTCAGGCCAGGCGCAAGGGCAACTTCTACATCCCCTCAGAGGCACGTCTCGCCCTCGTGCTCAGGATCAGGGGTATCAACCAGCTCGCCCCCAAGGTAACAGACATTCATTCATTCAGATGTCTTCCATCAGTCCAACCTGCCTCTAGGTCACTTCCACTGGGCACCCTCCAACATTTACATTGCTACCACTACTGTGAATTTATTCCAAGGTTGTTACTGTCAATAAACATTGCGTCATCTTTTATCCGTTTCAATAAATTCATACTTCTCAGCCATATCTTGTCGATCCACATTTCCTAATGCAGTATTTTCCCAGTATATATTTATCGAACTACTACTATAATCTGCCATTGTTTTTTTTTACTAGTTAATAGACAAAATCAAGCTCTATAATGTGCCAGTGTTATGTCAAAGTCAGTAGTTCATTGCGTGCCTAGACTCAAACACCAAACTTTTACACGGTTTAACTTTGACGTGGCAGTTTATCTTACTCTTACAACCTCGGTAACTTTACAAAATGGAGTCTACTCGCAAGCACAAACATGACATCTTAACTTTACTATAATTTCACCAATTGGACACTTGCCCTGTCTTTGGGGTGACGGATTAGATAAAAGAGAGTCCTACTAGTTTTATTCTGTAATGGTTCACATTAACACAATGTCGAAATATACATTGCGAAGACAGGATTAGTTCTGTTGCTGTCATGTACACCTTGTGACTCTTTGGGTCCTTAGAAAAATGAAAATAAAATGGTCCATAAAAAAGTGGTATGAAAATTATTATTATTATTATTGTTAACACATGGCTACAAATGATACATTTTGTTGCTGGGAATGATTTTAGATACTTTTGGAAATGATTTCAAAGTGTTAATTAACCCTTTTAGTGCCATTGTTTTTTTACTCATATATATAGAAATGCCTAAGAAATCTTTTGTTTTTGATGTCATTTACCCTTGTCTCGGAAAAAAAACTGTATCTCTTCCAAATATTATCCAATTTTAATAATTTTTTCAGTGTTTTCTTAATAAAAACTTGTACAAGGATAATAAAATACAAAGAAAATTATGGAAAATTGCATATCCGGTGGTTGGCGCGTCTGAATTGGGTCAAGGTCACATAGTCATTTTCGCAGTCCGTACATCCTCCGTATCAGCATAATAATTGTTATCGTCACTATTATCACTATCACTCAAAATTTGCATTACGCGGTGTGAGCGCACTACAATGTTCACCATCACTTTCTTCATAACTTCAAGAATGTTTATTTTCACTTGGAACTATTTTTGTATTCCGACATTTTGGGTTAAAAATTTTCTTTTCCTAAATCCTTTTTATATTGTAATTACTAATAATATTATAATTTGAACGTTATGTAACACGTAGAAAGATAAAAAATTTGCGATGCGTGTGAGTGACCTCCCCTACTGCGCGCTAAACAGCAACAGATTTCGCGAGCGCGACAGTTTACTTAACACGCGCACGCGTGCGATGGCGCTCGTCGGCACTCTAAGGGGCGAAGTTGACAGTTTATGGGCATTTGGGATTGGATATTATGAATAGGCTTATTTCCAACTGATTTTGGGGTAATTTTTCACAAAAATGGTGCTATTATAAAGTGTACACATCAACCCTTTGGAATAACAAGGTACCATTTGTTGCGGTAATGTCATGCGATAATGAACTCGAAAATAGCTATATTATAGATCCCATTATTACATGACACTTCCATGACAAATGGAACCTTGTTATTCCAAAAGGTCGACATGTTTTTTTTATTACTTAGTCTTTATTATTATTGTTACCTTCTGAATGCACTAGTCATTGAAGCATTTAAATTACTTGAATAAATTACTACAATTATAGCCTTATAAGATTATCTGTACAAGATTATATAATATAATTATTAACCAAAAAATCAATTATGATGATAACATAGTTCATCTGAACCACCGTGTTGCCTACAGCATATTGTCTTTCGCTCCTATCTGATTTGAAACCTATTTCTAACCAGTCCCCACATATTATAACATTTGACTGATTCTTGTGTGTTGTGTGTTTGGTGCAGGTCCGCAAGGTGCTCCAGCTCTTCAGGCTGCGACAGATCAACAACGCTGTGTTTGTGCGCCTCAACAAGGCTACCCTCAACATGCTCCGCATCTGCGAGCCGTACATCACCTGGGGATACCCCAACCTCAAGACTGTCAGGGAGGTCTGTTATCTTTTCATTTACACTTATACTAAAAATATTTTATCATTGAAAACCAAATGTGTATAGAAAAATTCAATATTTATCCTAGACTTGTAAAAAGTCAATAGATGTCGCAAATTATAATAAAAATGAATATATTTATCGAAGGCACAGATTGAAATATAATTTTGGTACAATCATACATAAAGATATCAGCCAAAAAAAGAAAATAGTGTAGGTAGTTCTTGGGTCAAAGTATGATGGCCGGATTAGCTTGGTGTTCAGAGCAATGATCAAATCTTTTTCCGTATTTTTCATTTGTGAGTGGTTAAATTGTCTTCAATGATCAAATATTACAAATTAAAGGTTCTACTCATTCCACTATAAAAAAATTGAAAAGTAAATGCTGATATTTGTAGTAGAAATCTTTTCAATAAACATCACTACTTGTCGAATATAGAGGGAGTCAGTGCCTGCCGTGAGCACTCTTCCCACTGGGTTTGTTATTCACCATCTCAAATGCTAAAGAATTACAACCTAACCTAACCTTCAAATCTTATGCGTTAACTGTTACGCCCTTCGTTCACGGAGCTACTTACAAACTACGTGACTCTGGCGCTACCACAAGTAGCCTAACTGTATACTACTCTTTAATGTTGGTTTCCGTACATGGCGCTACCCCAAATATACTGAACTTAATCATTTTTCACGTGCAGCCGTTAAGATACGATGTCAGGTAACTCTAGCGATGAAGACAATGTTCTCCTTTATCGTTTGTCAAATTGACTTTTTTTCCAACATCGTTCCACACCTTCTCCACCAAATCCTTTCTTACGTATTCTGGTAACGTGTAATTATATAAACTCGCGTTTTTTTCCACTTCCAGAACAAATTTAATATTCCATTCATATTCAGTCGCACATTTTTCTGTCAAACGTCAAACAAGCAGTAGGATACAAATGCAACTTTGTAGCGTTCTACCAGCACTGTCGTTAGCGTGCAACTGACGTCAAACCCGCTGCCAGCAGCGCGTAGCGGCATGTACAAGCACTAGTAAAATAGTACGGCGGATACTCACGAGCGGGCCATGTGCTATGTAAGTCGCTTGTAAGTAGCTCCATGAACGAAGGGCGTAAATCTTGCAGGGACCTCAATCCTTAAGTAAATAAATGGATGATGAAGCCAGCAGTTTTTTTTTATTGGTGATAATCTAACAAAACACTTTCTCTTGCTATTTTATAAACACTGGTTGGTTATAATATTTACTTAAATTTACAATGGTTACAGTGATGATTACATAGTTCAGCTGAATTTTGTATTGATGACAACTCGACAATGTCTTTCGTCCCTATCTGATGTGACCATTGAAATTATATTCTATCATAAAACTATTTTATAAGACGGAATTAATAATTCATACGTCTGTTTGTTCCAGATCATCTACAAGCGCGGTTTCGCCAAGGTGAACAACCAGCGCATCCCCATCACCTCCAACACCATCGTGGAGAAGCAGCTGAAGCGCTCCAACATCATCTGCGTGGAGGACCTCGTTCACGAGGTGTTCACAGTGGGCAGCCGCTTCAAGTACGCCACAAACTTCCTGTGGCCCTTCAAGCTAAACACCCCCACCGGCGGATGGAGGAAGAAGACCACCCACTACGTGGAAGGCGGAGACTTTGGCAACAGGGAGGACAAGATCAACCGTCTCGTCAGAAAGATGATCTAATGTGTATTCGGGGTGTACATTATGTGATAAGGATAAAAATAAAATAAAAATGCGTAAAACTTTAATTGTTTTTATTTATACTGTGCAAGATACTTGCATCTCATATACAGGTGTAACGGGACGTACCCGAGAGATTTTACCCAGCGATTCCTGAGCATATTATTTAAAGTAATAAATGTATTTTTCGTTTTGCTGTCCGATATTTTTTTATGTTTTTAATGTTTTTATTAAATAATATGCTCTGGAATCGCTGGGTAAAATCTCTTGGGTACGTCCTGTTACTCTTCAATTCTATACAAACTTCAGAATTAACCTGCAATTTGGAGAGAAGAATTAAGGACACTGGTCCTGGATTGATTCCAACCGACAAGTCACTTGTGGTGGACATAATAAGATTTTAATAACTCGGGTCCGGGGCGTACGTCATTCCTCTGTCTACCTACGTTAAATTGTTGTGCAAACAGCTTATGTGCCCAAGCAAAGCTCTCTGGAAATAGAAAGCTGCGCTGTTGGAGATCTTGCAACGTTGCGTGTAGTCGTGAATTTTCTATTCGTTCGAACAGTTTTCCCAAGTTTTCCGTTTGACATGTACGCATTGTTGATATTGTGATAATAAATTTTGATTAAAAATGTTGCGATTCTGTTCTGAATTTATAATCATTGTTGAATAAAGGATCAAGGTAACGTTTATAGACATTTTACAGTAATTATTACATTTAAAATGATGTAAAACAACGTTTTACACGTTACAGGTGTCATCGCGTTACCGCCAATAATTGCAGTGTTGTTTTTTACAAATTCTTTACGAAATACATGGTTTTTGATAAAAAAATATTCTGATTATGTTCGGACTTAACTCTGTTTTGAATCATCGTTGAAAAAAACACCACTGTAATGTTTATTCTCGTTTTATTACAATAAATTTTATGTTTAATCGATTTACATTTCTCAATTGTCAGCGCATAACCTACAAAATTGCTAATGTTGTTTTTCAGATTCTTTGCGAAATACACGTTGTGTAAAGATTTACGTCACAAAATACTGTGATTCTATTTAGAGCTTATAATCATCATTGAATAAAACATCAAGGTAAAGTTTATTCACCTTTTTACAGTTAATATTACATTTTGCAAACTATCGTTTACGCGTGGCGCAAGATAACCTCTAAAGGTAGCAACTACGTCGTTCCTTATTGATTTTGTTTGCAACCGTATTTAATTCATAGTATCATCAATCTTTAAACTATTCAAAGAATATTTTTAATGTACTTTTTAAATGGATATAATAATTTTTTTTTGGAATCATTCGTAAATATAGGTCTCACTGCTGAGGCCCCAATTTTAGTTTTATAAAATAAAAAATCGTAAAATTTCGAAATCAAAGAACACGCTAAATTCTTTTTTTTTTAATAATAGACCCACCCAGAAGACCCCGATGAAAATAATACCCTCAGGGCCTAGGTCATCCTTGGGGATGCTGGGTGGAGGGTTTTTTTAGGAAAGGAAGGAGAGGAAATTCTCGGAAGAAAAAAGGTATTAGAGGTGGGTAAGAATCTGGGGGTCAATGTGTCCAGGAGTTATTTAAAAAAAATATATGAATTCCGCACAAGAATCCCAACTGCTCCCGTCTCAGTGAGACTATGGTATCCCCGATCGGGGTTGGTGTGAGGCTGAATGTAGTGGGGACAGGCAGGAGATGGAGAATAGGAGGGGGGGGGGGGATGTACCTGGCTACTAAGACCTGGTCACTAATCACGGCTAAAGCCATTTCAAGCAACGCTTCAATTCTGAATGGTGGTCTTATACTGAGAGTATGTTCCACTCTGGAACGTGCCGCAAACATACTATATATTATTTTGAATTAATTTAAGGTAGCGACATACTCGCAGCTCACATCAAAAAGTTATTTATAACACAATAGCGCTCGCCATACAATCCCATGAGACCCGCCAGACATAAAAAGATGATGCGCTGTGATCGCGGTTTGAATCTTCGCTAATCGGAATTATTTTTTGTATTCGCTACAGTGGCGGTATCAGAAAAGTTATGCGACCCCCTCTCTACCGTAAACAGGAGAGGGGGTCATTTTTAATACACGGAGCATGCACGGAGCTGTCAAGTTAACATATCCAGTACAAAGAAATGATATTCTCTCGACCGCTTCCGATTTCAACTGACCCCTTCTGCCGTAGGAAGGAATATTTTATAACGTAGTGTGTCGGTAGAAAAGATACTTATAACGCAGTATCTTTTTGATGTGAACTTCGCGTTTGTCGCCCGCTTAAATGTGATCATAACACACATTACCGCGACCTCCGGATTGGGAGTCAAGAGTCTTACCGATCGACAATGCCATATATACGTATAAATCTATCCTTCCCACTTTTTTTTTACTATCACTTTTATTTTTTACGTCATCTTTGGGGATGCTATGTGGTGGGTATTTTAAGGGAAAGGAAGGAGTGGAAGTTCTGAGAAGGAAAAATGTTAGAGAAGTGGGTAAGAATCTGGGGTCAATGTGTCCAGTAGTGACGAATGTATGAATCCATCTCTCCCACTGCGATGCAAGGTGATGGGTCAAATGAGTCTGGCTGGAGAGGTCTAAATTAGGTCTCCCTCAATCGGTCTCTTCCGATCCGGCTCGCCAAGCAGTAGGTGGGCAAACGCATTCGTCGTCAGGTCCCAGACAAACCTCGCCCTGTGAACTCGGGCACCCCTGCTAAGTCACCAAACGTAGCTACGCATCCCAAATTAAAAAATTGCACTGCGAGCAAGGCGATGTTCCGAAGGAGAAAAGTCTCACTCAACCAGTCTCTCCCGATCCGGCCTGCTACGCAATTGGTGGGTAGACGCATCCAGAGCTAAGGTCCGGACATACATCACCTCATGAACCCGAGCACCCCTGTTTAGCCACCAAACGTAACGAAGCACTTGGGGTGACATATGGCAGAGATGTTGGTAATCCAATAAATGGTTCCCGGGGTGGCGGTACCCACACTCAACTCCCAAAACGAACATTCACCTAAATTACTATAAAAGATAACTTTCAAGTTTTAAAGAGTAATTTCTTAGTAACATAGGCTATGTTTTATTTCATGTTTAGATGCCAAGGAGATGCTGCGTGCCCTGTTGTAAATCAAACTCTGACGCTAGCCTGAAAAAAGGAGATGAATCTGTGACCACCTTCTCGTTTCCCAGAGCTGGTGATCTTCGAAATTCCTGGATTAAAGCGATACCTCGAGCAAATTGGGTGCCGACAAAAGGTTCCTTTGTATGCAGCAAACATTTTGATACTAGTGAAGTGATTAGACTAGAAAATTTTAAGAACGCAGATGGAACATGGCAGATGGGAGTCCAACTAAGTCGTCCAAAGTTAATCCCCGAAGCAATTCCACACATATTTCCTAATCTGCCCAAATATTTAAGTAGCAAAACGATTAAAAGAAGACAAGATCCTTCAGTGCGACAAGAAAATGTAATCAAACGCCAAAATCAACAAATTGAAGAGTTTTTGAAAAGTGATATTATTAAAAATTATGGTGACTTTTTAGATAATTTAAAAACTAAATTGACTGTGGACTCGGTGTGGAATATAAAAACAAGCCATGATTACATTTTATTTTATACTTAAAATGCAGACTTAGTCAATGATGACGTATTTTGTTCAGATGTTGCATTAGAAGTAGTGACAAGTGTTACTTTAAATAGAGATTTTAAAGTAAACGTATTTATCAAAAATAATGCACTCTCGTTTCATGTTTTTATTAGACGGAAGATGGAAAGTTTTTTAAGTTTAATAAATAAAAATAAAATAGATAAATTATCTGTTTTATAAGACAATTTGTTTAATTTCGATTACTATGAATAATAATTTTAAAGTAAAAAATATATAAATACATTTCTAGGTCAAAAACCTACTATAAACGCTTAAAAACATTATTAGTCTTTCGTTTGTCAAAAATGACACAGGTTCACACAACTTACAAAATGCAATGTTGCCAAGTCTAACAGCGTGGCCTGTCTAAAGTCGGCCGTGGCCCAAGCGATTAAAATAAATAAAATACCTCTTCATATTATTGAGATAATGAGGACAGCAACATTCCAATGCTCATGAAATAAATCAAATTTTATTTACGTGTGTCTTGTGGTTTACATATTATGCCCTGACCAGACTCGTGGCGAGCCACTACAACCCTTGGCAAGTCCCACGTGTGTGGTCAGACCGCGTGCCGACGCGTGCCATAGCTTGCCGTTGACCCGGGACCCGGTGGATATTTCGGCCACCAAGCGACAAGCTCGGAAAGCTTCAGTATAACTTATGAACTGGCCCGGTGCGGTCGCCGTTTTTGCTCCGTGCGGTTTATCGTAAATTGCGATAAAATGTAAAATATATTATTTTTATGTTACAGATTTTTATTGCACTAGTAAAATTTATTACGACTGGATCTACACAATAGCCCTAAATAAATTTTTTTTTAAAGATTTATTATTTATTACAAGAATTTTTTTTAAATTATTGAATATCTCTTATTTATAATAAATAATAACTTTTTTAAGGTTATTCCCTATGTAAGTTTAAAGTAATTAATAAGACGAGTGATCCTGGGTTCGAGTCCCAGTCTTAATTTGGAAGGCGGGAATGGGTACCGCAGCCCCGGGAACCATCTATTGGATAACAAACACCTCTGCCATGGGTCACCCTAAGTAGTTTACTACGTTTGGTGACTTAGCAGGGGTGTACGGGTTCATGGGGTAAGGTTTGTCTAGGTCTTGGCGGTGGATGATATAGACACACTGAACCCCAGATTCGTACCCAACCGTCATTCCTTATTCCTTCCCAGAACTTATTTTCCATAAAAATACCCTCCACATAGCATCCCCAAAGATGACATAGGGAAATTATTTTCCTCGGGGCCTCCTGTGTGGACATAATGTAAAAAAGGGTGCGCCGTTACCTTTTAATTTTTTTGTGTGTTGTTCTTTTTCATATTTTTGTTTAGATTTATTATAAAATAAAATAAAATTCTACGAAGAGATAACACACGAATGAACAAAATACTAGAATTTAAAATAAATTATCTGGTACGGTTTCTGTAAATTTGAATCATCCACCATCTCTTTCGGCGAACTCTTCGTTTTTTTTTTTAAATTTAGTACAAATAAGTTAGGGCAAATGTGACAGCCGATGTAGTTGCCTCGATGTCCGCCATGGCGCTCCGAACGCAAGCTTATGCACGAGTGTGGTCACGAATATTTGCGTGCCATAGCTTGCCGAGTCGTGCCACGAGCGCGCTCGGCACGTATGAGGCCGTAGCATTAAACATGCAAAATGAAACAAATACTTTTTTTAAACGGCTTTATTTTGATTTATATTTGTCGACCGGTTTCGGTTAAACTCTACCTTCTTCAGGACAATAATATTGACACTGGAAAGGTTAAATGGCTAAAACGCCATGCAGCTGGAAAGTAAGAGTGTATGGCGCTTCACCCACTCTTCTTTTCCAGCATTTTCCAGTACAGAGAAATAATATCAGGTAAACATGGTAGAAAGAGAAAGCATATAGGAGAGGGAGAGAACATCAGGGATTAGTTGGTGGGATGGGTAGACGGCTTTGGTAAGGGTAAAGGAAGGGTGGGGGGGTTACACATGGAGAAAGGAACAACTTTAAAATCGGACTATTGGTTAATTCTAGCTATTTGTTTAAAATTAATTATTTAGAAATTTCTAATGCTTCTAAATTATTCAGGTGTATTCCTATTCTATTTTTATGGATTATTTGGACTCCTGTATTTTTATTAAACGCGTGGTTAGCATCAATTGATAAATATCAGAAAACATCAACATTTTGTTTTATTTACTACAGGTTTTTCTGATTATAATTATTTTGGTGGTGTTAACTGTTTATGAGTAATCTGAGTATTGTACCAGGTAGAGGATGCACTTCTGGAAAAACAATGGTGTAATCTTTCATGGGTAAAAGGGTTTTCTCTTTCGATGTTAAAAACTGAACTGTGTGCACCCGGAGCACTTGTAGTTGGCACATAAATAAATACAAGTTACCCGGAGAATTAGTTCCGGTTGTGGCAAGTCACCGGCCACGACCTTCGTTGAGCTGTCTGAAGGATTTGGATGACATCGGTAGTTACCTCCTTTATTCCCTTTCCTACTCCCCGCACGGAAACTAAATTTTACAGGGATTTTGTGAGAAATGCAGATTATGTTACTCAATGCTTGGTGAACACTGGTCTACGGGCAACCCGCATTGTAGAATCGCTATTTAATATTGGAATATAAAATCTCTCTATTTACATGTGTGAATTGCTCGCTAGGCATAATTGAGAATCCCAAATCTGGCAAACAAAGGTTCGGGTCGGCTTGCTTCTAAAATGGAATAATTTGTTTAGTAGGCAGTTTTACAATGGATTACAATTTGCTCAGCGCAGCAACAAACAAATGTAATATTAGAATGACTTAAGGCCGGTCTCTTGCGACCAATTTCACAAACAATGCCTCAAACATTACCATAAATATGGGGCAGGGCCACAACGTTTGTTGTTTTCCATGGGCCACGGAAAGTAAAAACATTGTGGCCTAGACGTGGGCAAAATTGAATGAATGATTTGAATGAATCAATTCAATCTTGTAACACACTCGATCTGATTCTCATTTTCAGAAGGAATTAAATCTTCATTCCTTACAGATTTTTTAAACGGCACCATATTTTTATTTCTATTTATTTTACATTAAAAAAATATTTTATGTTAACGATTTACATATTTTAATGCTTCGTAGAAATTTTATTTAATATTATTCTGTATGTTTACTGCGCGGATAAGTTACCTATAAGCGCGCGCCGAAGATACCGGAGGTAATGTGCTATATGCATTGTACTACCTCTATCACGTATAGTATATCCCGCGCCGAAAACCCATAGGTCAGAGAGTCCCCACACCTCCAGCCCAGGCGACAAAACGTTGCGAGTCGAACGAAGTAGTTCCGAGTTCCGAGCAACGCACCTCTCTTTTACAGTCCCATATGTCCCACTCATTCATTGAATTAATAAATGTATTCCTTATTCAGTTGTGTCGTCATAGTCCTACAAGTCTCTCCGGACCGAAGCGGTCAAACCCAATCTCTGTATCACTTCTGTTCCACTAATTCAACGAATGAGCGAATTAGTATGATCGCCTCTTTTCAAATCCCGCTCCTATGATCGATTATGTACTGCCTCTGTTGAAGTGAGTCGTTAGGTTCGCGGAACGCAAGTAAATTAGGTCACAGCAAGTCAAAAGACACTTGCTAGTCGGAAGTTCCTAATCCAATCCTTAACGACCGCTGCGAATCGGTTCGTCGTTAGTCCCCGCGCAGCGGAACCGTCAATTTAGTTCCCAGTCACAATCCCAGGCAAGACACAAGACACTGCTCAAAAGATACAATTCATTCTCAATGCCTGCCGCAAATCCGTTTGGGAGTGCAGTGCGATTTCCCCGTGGGCCGAGCCGTCAATTTAGTTACATCGTAGGACGAAAACTTCCGATTTCGAGCCCTGCGTAAATTGGGTAGAATGCGTTTTATATTCGATTACACGAAGCGGAACCATTTTAAGTTTAAAATAAATATAATAAAATTAGTAAAACTGTTTAATTTGACGATTTATTATATTCTGGATATAACTACTTATAAAAATACAATTTTCTATCCGTTTTGGTGTCATAACATCACATTAAAAAATTCAAAACCCCGTCGTCGTGGTTTTCGTCGGTCGGTGTCAAATTTTTTAAATTTTATTATTATATATATCTATTTTTTATTTTTTTTGGGAATTTTATGAATTAAAGGATCGAATGAAAGGAATCAGATCAAAAGGCCGAGGGAATCAGACTGAATCGATTCACTACTGTGAATAAATCTGCCCATGTCTATTGTGGCCCCGACTTAACTATCCACAAAGTGTGTAAACATTTTCGTCGGAGGAGACGCCTCTTTAAGTTCAATTTATTGTTGGGTACTTCTTCCAGCAAAAAATATTAAGCCTGGAATGCAATGCTGATGTGAGCGTAGTAAGTAAGATTAAGAAAGGGACGCTTAGATGGTTTGGGCATGTTGAGCGAATGAATGAAGAAAGGAGTGTAAAGAGAATTTATGACGCGAATGTGAACGGTAGAAGAAGCCGAGGACGCCCAAGGAAGACGTGACACGATCAAGTAAATCAGATACTTGAGTCGGGCCATGTCAAGAGTCAGAATAATAGAAGAGTATGTATGAGAAGATGTATGAATGTGAATGAGGCAAGGAGTGTGTGCCAAGACCGAGTTGTTTGGCGGTCCGTCCTCTCTGCCTACCCCTGCGGGAAAACGGCGTGATGGTTAGTTAGTTAGTCTGTTCCCTCACAAACCGGTTTGAAATTAAATCACCCACATACGGTGAGAATGTAGTCAATGGAATTATTCAAAATATTACGAAATAGAGCACCTCAGTTTCACACAGCTCAGTTTATGTTGATTCCTTACCAGCCAGTCTGGAAGGGGCTTTAGATTTACCTCAATTTGGGAGGCTGGTATTGTATTGCCGTCCAGGTAACCATTTATTGGATAACCAACACCTCTGCCACAGGTCAGCCCAAGTGGGTTGCTAGGTTTGGTGAATTAGCAGGGGTGCCCTGGTTTACATTTGATCGGGCCTTGCCGGCACACGCGTCTGCCCACCTGCCGCATAGCATTTCGGATCAGGAGAGAATGGTTAAGTCCCTTTGACCTCTCTCAGAACATCGCCTTGCACACACTGACACCCAGATCCTACACACCCCTCATACTTTTTTCCTTCCTTTCCTAAAAAGACCCTTTACACAGCATCCCCAAAGATTACATATGCTCTGAGAATTATTTTCCTCAGGACCTCTTCTGTGGGAGTAAATGTAAAAAAAAAAAAAACATCCCAAGTAAAATAATGCTTGCTGGTTATCTACTAAAAATAAAACAAAATTATGGTATAAATGTTTATTTGATCTCTTTTTACATTAAAAAACATTGTTATCGTGAGTCCCTCTTGTAGAACAGCTCCATGTGGGGACCTGCACAAAAAACAAACTATTAGACAATTGATTTTTGTGACAAATCACTAAGCACCTATTTGTAGATACCAGCAGCTTGACGCAGTTTTTAACTGGCAGCCAAAGAAGTAACAAACTATTAATTTATAATTTTTTTTTGTATCAACAAAATCTACACTAACAAAACAAAGCTACCAAATGTAAAGTTAACAAGTCATCTGTCGTAAGCCCACCGGCGGGCGGGTGACAGCTGAGAGGTTAAAAAATAAAATGGAATTTTAACCCTTATGTATACAGAAACTGTACAAGGACAAGGTCAGAATCGCTTGCGCCAATATCATTCCAGACTTTGCTTTTTATTAGAGCACTCTAGCTCCTCGGAATGCTCTGATATTAATTTTCTATGAAATACGGTCTTAACCTCTAAGGCTGGAATCAGACGGTTCACTCGAGTGAAGGTTTACTCTATGGTTACTCGAGCGAATGTTCCCATCTTCATTTCACTTTTGTTTCATTTCTTGTTCAGACATGTCATTCTGAGTGAAATAGGTGGAATGAACGATTAGTGAACCGTCTGATTCCAGCCTAACTGCCATCCGACATAGACATAATTTTATAGCTGTAAACAGCAATAAAATTTTGAGTCATAGATAATAGAATCAGAAGGAGATATGCCACAGAAGTATTACCATAGACACGATTGCAGTAGTACGTATGAACGATGTTGGCAAAACGTGTGGCCCCTTGTTTATTTTATCTATGGTGTGATGTGCAGTGATTTTAATTCAGGATTCAATTAGTAAGACAAGAATAGCACACCATCACACTAATTAACCACCAAGTAGATTGCTTGTAAACTAGCAGAGTGAGACAATAAATAGATTCACTGTCCCTGTCACTCAACGTGGCGTAAAAACAAAACTTTCAATAAAATCAGCAGAAAATGAATGACTATCCTATCAAGATTATCCTATACAAAATTATTCTGCAAAAGAAATAATGATTTTACTTACTGTAAATACAGCGGAGTTAACTTCTACAACATTCCGGACATCTCCAATGTCTGCAGAAGAATTGTGAATAGTTAGAAGACAGTAAAAGATTTTAAATAACGCATTTGGTGGGAAGCAGAATATAAATCAGACGTAAACAGGAATCATCGTCACAATTGTATTATTGGGTTCAATCGGATGAGGGAGCCTGTAGTATATCATCATTAAATTCACATCAAATCTCTGATATTGTTTGATTATAAAAAAAACTACAAACTGTTTTGCTGAGATGAACATAGAAAATCTGTTAATCATTAAAAAATATAATTATATTCTTACCATTTCATTTACACCAGTCATCCATCATTTTATCAGCATCAAACAACGGTTTATAGCCCTCTGAAAATAAAAACATAAATCATTGTTATAATGATATCTTAAAATATTTTTTTAAAAAACAAAAATGTAATATTTTGAATCAGATATTTTTCGTCCAACATTCATTTGTTCGGTCCACTACTTTTCTAATCATCATTTTAGTTTTAATCTTTTTATTAACAACCCTCCTCTGCAATAACCAAATTCTTGAATAAAATATTATAATTCTAAGATATAAATCGAAAATGTAGCCTTACTATCTTAACATATATGTGTTTTTTCTCTAGATTCCCAATGTTTTATTTTATAATTAAACCCATTTTATATTTACCCCCAGTCAAAGATTCAAAGTATGTAATTCTCGTTGATGTTTGACAAAAAATTTGTTGAGCATGTCTCTATGTATAGCCAAAGCATCGAACATGTTGGTCATCCGTCTTGAGTCTGATGCGCTTGTTGTTCTCATCATTGGAGGACAAAATGGATATTCAGAGTAATCCTCGTGATTCTATTGAAAATTTTATTCTCATGAAGAAGAGTGCTTATGGAATATGAAGTCGGTAGATTTGACATTACAAATAAACCACTCACATTTGACCATAGATATCTGAGCCGACTGAGCGGCATCTCTTGTCGATCAACTCGAGCGTAGGACGCAAGATGAGCATAGTTAATAGTCAATATATACGATCGAGCCAAACCGTTGAACATGAATGGGATTTTCAAATTTGGAATTTAAAGTGCAAGAAAGTGCACCACGCTTTGTATTTACATTTAAAAGTTTTCATACAGTCCTGAATTTTTAAAAATAAATCATTTAGAATTTGAAAAATATTTTTTATCAAGATTGGCAAATAAATATTTTTATATAATACGAAAAAAAAGTGAAGTGATAACTTTTATAATTTTACTAAATAAATGTTTCTTAGATTCATGTAAAGCGATAAAAAGTAATTAATTTTTTTTAAAGTTTAGGTACACGATAAAAACCATATCGGTAAGCTAAAAATAAATATATATTTATAATGTTGATTTGTAATACTAGATTAAAACATGAAGTCATGAGAAAAACACATTTATGTACGTAGGGTAGTAATTAGCATGGGTGCATTATTGATCATTTTTCAATTTATAATATAGATTGAATCTAATAAATTGTGACATTCTTTGGAAGATTTGGTTCAGCAGTGTGGAATGTCGCCAAATAACCACATAAATAAACCTGATTGAGATTTTATACTTACATACAGTATCAGTTCGGGCATTTTGTCCATCTGGTCAAATTCTTCCCGTATCGAAGTTGAAATCATCGGCCATCTGAAAATAAATAAAAGAATGCTATAGAAAAATTTATTTTGTATCAAGATGAAATAATCTTTAAATGTTAATTTGTGACTTCATCAGATAGGGACGAAAGACATTGTCGTGTTGTCATCAATACAAAATTCAGCTGAACTATGTAATCATCATTTAGTCACAAATGATTATATTTAAGAGGTAATATCCAGCAATCCATTATTCCGTTTTTGTTAACAGCGCTGCGTGCGGATGTTTTTACAATCATGAAGCTAAACGGTATTAGTTTAAAATTTAATGCAAAATATTGTCATGAAGAGCGGCGCAAACACAGAACCATGCACGGCCGCATCTCAGCGGCTAATGAATCGCGAGAATTTATGTCTCGAACTGCCATAAAAATGATCAAATGGGAGATGGTAAATGAATGAAAATTATATACTTCTTAAAATTAATTTTTGATCCAAATAATACATAATTTTTCAATAATGTCTAAACTGAGGAATTTTTGTCACTAAACACATTCTCGGATTTATTTTTTAATGATTTTAATTTGTCTAAAATTTAAATCTTAAAAACTGTGTTGACTAGATTATATAATGATTTATTTTGTTGTATGATTATATGATTGGAAATTTGTGTTGTATAGAATCCATCGTTTGAAAATTGAACAAATCTGCCAACGACCAACGGTATAACCTTAGTATTATAAATACACTTAGTTTAAAAAAAATTTAAAACTGCGTGTACCAGATAAAATAACAATCTTTTAAAATCAATTTATGTTTTTTTTTTTGTAAAAAAGAGTTAATTCTTCTAGAATTTGATTTTAAAATGACTAATTGCCAGTATTCTTTGGTAAAAACACCCTTAACCGCCTGGACCCATAAGCTTGTTTTCACGACAATTTAACGTAGGTAGACATAGGAATGACGTATGTCCTGTACCTGAGTTATTAACCGTTTGGTTTGGAAATTCTCCACCCTCATTCAAAAAACCATACCTCTGAATTTTAATATGGCGACACATAAACTACTTTTAGTGTTAGACAGCCATTGAATGCAATATATAAACGGTGAAATAACATATTCACCGTTTGTTCCAAATTTTTAGGATTCATAAAAAATTAACATAAAATTGTTAAATTTAAAGTACCTATGTGAATTCTGCGTATTATTTACTTTAAATTTGCCATTCCTGGTACCAACTTATAGCAATGTTAACTATGACTTCCAGGCCATAGACAATGGTGACCGTTATACTCAGTGGCAACTTTTTAGTAATATGAATTTTCATAATGTTGGTCTAAGAATATGGCCGTAGAGATTGTTATAATTCATCATGGTAATAAATAAGAACGATTGTGATTAAAACTGAGAAGAATATTAATATTTAACATACTTTGCCATTGACATGTGCATATTATAATATGAAATTACATAATGAAAAGTATATCCTAAGGTAGTTTATTCTGAATCGTTACTGAGATAATGATGATTATGATGTGAGAAAGTATCTTTTCTGAGTCAATTTATTATGAGAACACAGATGATGAGATCCCATATTACGACCAGACATGGAACCGTTGTCTATGGCCTAGTTAATAACCACGGATATAAATTTAAATATGCATTTTTTAATATGTAAACACATGATCAATGATTTGTAAGAAAAAATATTTCAATTCATTTCGGTTCGCGGAATGCAATAACAAGATGCGAGACATCTCTTGTTAAAGTGTGAAACTACTAAATTAGCTATTTTATTAGTTGAAGAACCTCTTAGAATAATTACAATGTTTTAAAATATCTCTTCAAATTGGCAAAATTTAGGCCAGCTTGCTCGCACGCAGGCTCTCCAAAATGTGGCCAAAAACGCTCCAGTGGCCAAAAACGCTCCAGTGGTTAAGAACGGGCCCATATTATATTAGTGCAGATTGGACAAACTAAGTCAAGTCACACTTCCTCCATACGTAGATGCTAGAATTGCAAACCTAGTTTACTTAGCTAGGCCAAAACCCTTTTTGGTAAATGTTTACTACTCCGCTTACCGGATAATACGGAATTCGAATTTCGATACACGGATACGCACGGATAATACGGAGCGGAATATTTCCTTTGCCGCCATTTCTTTGGATTTGATATTTGCGATTTTTTTCAATCTAAATACGCACAAATTACTTAGGTTACCCAGCCTAAGAACCTAATAACCTATTTTGTGCACGTAAATAGTTGTATATTGTAGTAATTGAAGTTGTATAAGTCCCGTTTCACTTGGCCAAACGTGGCTGTCAAATACTTCGCGTAAGTGAAATAATCTTATAAAATTGAAATATAAAATACATGTTTTTTCGTCTCCCCCGACATAAATACTCAATTTTCGTAATAATAAATCAAAATCTAACTGTTTGAATAAAAAATATTCCGTATTAACCAGTAGGCGGAGTATGAAACTATTAATCCTTTTTTACACAACGCCAAAAATAATCAATCATTGAGGGTCATAAAAATAATAGATTAGGAGGAAATACTTACAATGGCCATTGGTGCACTTTCCAGGCTCAAATCCTGTAAATAAATAATTTTTCGTTATTTGTGGGAAAAATGAGAACAGAAGGGAAGGAAATTAAGTTATTACTCAGATAGGGACGAAAGACATTGTCAAGTTGTCATCAATACAAAATTCAGCTGAACTATGTAATCATCATAAAAAAACGGGAGAATGAGCCTGATGGTATAACTTCAACAAAGCTGATAAGCATGTGATTTTTTGGTTAGTTTTTTTTATTTATTTTATTTCACTGATATTACTTACATTGTACAATTATTTGTTCAGGGCGATGTGATGCGTTGCTATCTCATGAATTGTGGAGACTCCTATAAATAAATACAAAGATATATTAGTAACAGAAAATAATAAGACTCGTTTTAAACATGGACACATGAAAGTTTTTGATCAGATAGGGACGAAAGACATTGTCGAGTTGTCATCAATACAAAATTCAGCTGAACTATGTAATCATCATTAAAACAGTGTAGATTTTGAATAGAAATTGTTAAATTGTAATCTACAAAAATAGCTCGTTACGTAAGGTAAGGAATAGTGCCAATTGATTTTACAAGTTGAACCATTACATACCGGCTTTTTGCCACGTGGCTCGAGGAAAAACGAAAAGTTTCGGGAATGGCAAATAGTATGTTAATCGAAAAACTTTACCCATTATATCCAAAGGCCAATGTTGTTGAGGACATCAAAGCCCTATGACGAATCTCCAGCGAAATGTCCATCCCGAAAGCGAAATTAAATGAAATAATCGCCGCCCCACCGTGCAGCGCAGCGCAAAAAAGTTTTATGTGGTTTTATGATATGCGGAAATCGGAAATTGCGGAAAAGGAAAAGGAAGCTCGGCTAAATCATAGACACATAATGTTGCCACTAGTTAAAAAAATATTGTTAAAATGACATAAAATACCACACTCACGGTGAAAGAAAAACACCACCTAAAGATTCAAGTTTTTAATATTTATGGTTTTAAAAAATATCTTTAAAATAATAAGTTAATCCGTGCGACGGCCAGAAAACGAATTATCAAACTTTTATAGCATTGTTTTCAATCGCTTGTTTGCCGGCATATCCTTACGGCTACGAAAATTTTGTACCCGTTGAACGCAGACATGTCCATATAGAAATGGAATGGAATCAATTATAGAATACGGAATAAATAGTTACGGATTAACGTACAAAACATACTTAAATAAAATAGAACAATTACAAATCCGTTTCCTAAAATTGATATCAGGCAAAAAAAAGTCCAGTTATGTGAAGGTGATTATAAAAAAATGTTCTCCTTGTGTAATGTCCTCTCTATACACAGTAAGGTAAATTACCAATTAACGCTAGATGAATTCTGGAGTACAGAATTCAAAAAACCTGTAAACCACAACTACCCTACTAGGCATAGAGAAGCACAAATGTTTATTATCAAAATCTCTAAAAATGTATACGGAGATAGAACAAAAAGGCATAAAATTCCGGAAATATTTAACGCATTACCTGAAAATATCAAAAATGAGACATCTTATTCAAAAATCAAAACAAAAGTTAAATCTTTCTACCTCCGAAACTCCGAAGAACATGAAGTCAAATAATATAGTTCCTTTCTATTTTTTTTCTCACCTTATGTTTGTAGGTACTGTGTAAAATATTTTTACTACAACGCAATTCATAAACATTATAATTATTAGTTTGTGTAATAATTAGTATTTTAATGTTAAGTATTATATTTAGTATTTACTATGTAAAAATGAAACTGTATAAATAATTTGAAAAAAATAATAATAAAAATGAAACTGTATTAAATAATTAGAAAAAAATGAGAGATTTCTTACAATCAAACTGATTGATCAGTTTCCAGTAATCCAGCAGGACTGGGAGGATAGTGCAGGACAATGCAATCCCAGTCTGGTCGTCTGGTGCAGTCTGCCATATTATTAAATAATATTACAAGTGATATACAGGTGCAACTATTACATTATTTAAAGAAAAAAAAAAAAAATTAAATCTGTTTCTGAAAAAATAAGAAAATATAAAGATTTAGGAAATGAGATTAAAAGAATTTGGCATTCTCAGACTATAAAAATATTACCATTTATTATTTCGTTTATTTCAAAAGTAGTCAAGTTGTCGGATAAGCGGATGATATTAATATTGTCGGAAGATCAATTTCAACTATTAAGGAGGTCTTCGACCCTTTAGAAATAGCAGCGCGGGAAGTAGGACTGCGGATTAATGACAAAACGAAAATGACGATACAGAGCAGAAACCCTTCACATAGAAGAAGAAGTAGTGCAGAATTTAAAGACAACTACTCATACGAAGTGGTCGATCAATTTACCTACCTGGGCTCTAGTCTGACAGAGAACAATGAGGATCCAGCAGAAATCAGAAGGAGAATCACACCAGCCAACAAAACATACTTCTCTTTGCTGTCAGTGTTTAAGTCACGTAGCGTCCACAGGAAAACCAAAGTAACCATATATAAGACCACTGTGAGAACTGTATTGGCATATGGATGTGCGGCGCTGACACTGACGGCAAAGATGGCTGAAATGCTGGATACTTTGAAAGAAAAGTGTTGAGTAGAATATGTGGTCCCGTGAAAGAGGGGGAACAGTGGCGCATCGGGCCCAACAAAGAACTATACAATATATATCAGGCCCCCAACATCTCAGCCCATATGAGACTCCTCAGGTTGAGATGGGCTGGGCATGTACAGAGAATGCCGTACACATGCGTCCCAAAAAGAATTATGACTAGACACCCAGGTGGAAAGAGAAAAGTGGGAAGACGAGGTAAGAGGGGATGCAGCACAGCTTCTCCATGTAGCAAACTGGAAGTCAGCCGCTGAGGACAGGGGGAGTTAGAGGCTAATGTTGCGGGAGGCCAAAGCTCGATATGGGCTGTAGTGCCATTGAAGAAGATTATTTCAGCTACTGGAATTATACCTACCTCTCTCATTATAAATTTAGGCGTATTAGATTTGTCAAAGAATTTATATATAAAAATGCAAAAATCAGTCATTTAAATACATGTAGGATTACGAAAGATTTTTTAAAATAATTTATATTGAGGGATCAGTAGGATTTATCGGTCCAATTAGGAGTTCCACCGAGCCGAACCCTCTGATATGAAAATATCTGGAGTCGGTGAATTATTTTCCCATTTGGTACTCTGGCAGGTTAACATGTTGTTCTTGTATTGTTTTGTATTAATTATACTTATATAATGCACTTGCATAGCGTGGATTTACTAGATGATAATTTGTGGAAAAGTGTGTGAAAGGGTTTAGTTTTTCCTGTGGGGAAAATTTAACCCGGACATAAAGTCTTGTGAAAAAAGAAAAAAATAAATAGGAAAATAAAGATAACATAAAATTTAAAATAATAAATAAGTAAAATCAAATTTAATTAATTAAAATAAATGTTTTGGTCGTCCCATCAGGGAGGTTGTCTCATCATCTGCGTCCATTGCTCATTTAGTGGAGAGCTAAGCTACTCGGATGCAGCCATGACAATGACATTAATTAACTTTCTTGTTTTGCCCCAGAAATTGGCTAGTCAATGACGAAGTAGGGCGGGGAATAAGCGGACCCTCCCTCGGTGAACATCGTGGAGGCACTGCAGAACCTTGGAAGTTGTCTGCATGAATTATTGTAGCACACCCTCACCTTGTCCCATTGCGTTTATGGGTATTGTGTATTGTGCACATGGCTGTACAGTATTTTTTTAAAAGAAAAATCCTGACATAGTCGCAAATAATTTTTTTTTCTTCTTTATTTATTAAACTTACATGTTTTAAGAAATTTACGACCATCACGCTAGGCGCATTGCCCGTGTTGTGGTGGTCAGTTATCTATAGAGTGCATTAACATACGAACTATAAAAGAATGTGAAAGAATATAAAGTAATATAAATTAACATACAT
This sequence comes from Limnephilus auricula, assembly GCA_951813805.1. NCBI lineage: Eukaryota > Metazoa > Arthropoda > Insecta > Trichoptera > Limnephilidae > Limnephilus > Limnephilus auricula. Next base: position 12,423,037 of record OX638412.1, on the reverse strand, counting down.
AATATGAAAGAATATTTAAAGAATACAAAATATAAAAAAATGTAAATGGGTTTAAAGCAATATAAAAGAATATGAAAGAATATAGTAGATTACAAAAGTATAGAACATAAAAAGCATGTATAGATATATAAAAATATATGAAAGAATATAAATAGTATACAATTTAAAAATATATAAAATCAAAATAATAATGAAGGATTATTATTACTAGCGTACCTATTAATAATATAGATAATGATATTTTATATGTGCATGTTAAGATACATTGGTAGGTATGTACATTTGTTAGTAATATTTGAACAAACTTTTCACCGATAGATGGCGTTATTTTCAATATTGTCAAATAAACCCGTTTTAACGCGTTATGCTTTTTAATATTGAGATAAATTATTGGTTCGCGAATGTACAAAAAATATATTAATCTGTATAAATTATTTTTCGTGCATATCCTTTTATAATTTTAGAGAACGGCAGAAAAACAATCAATTTTATTGTAAAACCAACACGTACAAAATACAGAAAATTTTATTAGCAAATCAAAAGAAATGTGCGAAAATCGTGCATCTCGAAGTTTCAATGTATAAAGCACGAGGTCCAAAAGAGACGTATGATAAAAGGATTGTTGAATTCAGTAAATTAAAACACCGCTCGGGGAGATTGATTGATTTATAAAAAGCGTGGGCCTGGTAACAAGGGCTTATGACGCTGTTGCTGGCGCTAGCTGGACCCTTTTTAAAGACCGCACGACTAACTACGCCATTTACGATCTTCGGACAATCGGGCTTCGCAAGCGATGCAGGTGTACATTCCTTCTTATTATCTCGGTGTTTTATTTGCATCTGAGATATATTTTGTGATAGTCAAAAAGTAAACATCTATTCGTGTAGAAATCTACGCGGCGTTTACCGAAACCAAGGAAGTGGCTAGGATTGACAGACGGAGAAACAAATTTGTCGTGTGTTCAAGTCTGGGTAGGTGCATGGATCTCATAACACATAATGACATAATACTATAACGGGACAATATTTTTTATGGTGTCCGCCCGCCTACAATGTGCATACGAAGTCGCTTGTTCACATAAAAAAAAAACTTTTTGTATTTAAAAAAAAAAAAAAACTTTCTAGAAACAATAAACGTGACATGTTAATGATAGGGTAGAAAGATGAGGACTGAATATAATTTTTTTTTCGAACATACATCTTATATGTGGTGTCCGGAAACTAGTGCTAAAATAAACTGGTGAATCTACATCACATAGGTCACAGAGAACCCAAAAACTTTTTTCGATCTGAGCACTTCGATTTTATTTTAACTTCGCAACTTTTCGGCAAGTAAACATTTAGAGCCTTGCCTACGCTTGGTGTACGAACACAAATTACGCGGTTTCGGCTTTCTGGTGTGCTAGCACGGTCGCTCGATATGTAGTTACCGACCGATTGTCGGTAACTTCTCATCGTTCCCTAGGACAACTGCAGATCTCAAACGTACAAACGACAGTTGATATCGAATATATTAAGGACACTTAGTCATTGTGAACTGTCACCTATTCGTTTGCGATCTGCAGTTGTCGTAGGGAATGATGAGAAGTTACCGATAGTTATCCTATCGATCGTTATAGAGCAAGCGTGCTAGGGCCTCTGGTTAGTCAGCGCTTGGGTATTTGACTACTAATATAATTTTTGAGCAACTTTATGAACCATCCTATACCCAAGATGATTGAACAAGAAGAAGCATAATACATTAGTTGATACAATATATATATGAAATAAGGTAAATGCACGTGAGATATATAACTGGCAAAATAACGATACTAGAAGAAATGAGATTCTTGAGATGTCTGTGTGCTAAATCCATATAGATTATTTTACAAGTGTCAAATAGGTGTTTGTATATTGTATCAGGAAATTATTATTATGGGGAAAGGATGCAAGGCCTTAGCCTTGTATTCTGAGATTCCACCAATTTTTTTTCATAGAATCTATGAAAAATATCGATGAGAACCGGCTTTCTATACGACAGAAACCCAAAGTGGAATCGACTTCAACTTTCGACCTGCGAAATCTATCTAAATTTATCGGTTATGTGATACTAACATTATATTATCATGCTCTTGAGGTAATTTTTCACAAAAACGGCGCAATCAAGTGAATCAATTATTTGAGAACGGTCAATTGGAATAATAGAATAGTAAATATGAGACAATGTATGAATGTAAATAATCGCTTTCTTCACATTCACTTTTAACTGTTCGAGTGGTGATCCATCCTTCATCCATAATTACTAAAAATTACATAATAAGTATCCAGAAATTTTTTGTGAAAAATTTCGTAATATACCTATACCTGAATAATTCGCCATGGTGCCGTTTCAACACGTTTTTTTTACATTAGCTCCACACAGGAGGCCCTGAGGAAAAAAATCCTATGGAAAAAGGACTATGTCATCTTTGAAGATGCTGTGTGTGGGGTCTTTTAAAGGAAAGGAAGGAGAGGAAGTCCTGGGAAGGAAATAGGTTTGAGGGGTGGGTAGGAACCTGGGGATTAATATGTCTAGGAGTGATGGACGTGTGAAGCCATCTCTCCCACTGCGGTGCAAGGCGATGGGTCGAGAGGGTCCGGCTGGAGTGATCAAAAGGTCTCCCTCAACCAGTCTCTCCCTATCCGGCCTGCCACGCAGTTGGTAGGCAGACGCATCCGTCACCAAGTCCCGGACAAACCTAACCCCATGAAGCCGGGCACCCCTGCTAAGTCACCAAACGTAGCGAACCACTTGGTGTGACCTGTGGTAGAAGTGTTGGTTGTACAATAAATGATTCCCGGAGCGGCGGTACCCATATTTGCCTCCCAAATTAAACGCTTTACACTCTAGGATTTACTTTCTTCCCGGAATATATGTGATTTTTATTTTTGATTTCTTGTTGGCACAAAAAAGGTCACTTCAATTGTTTACATTTTTTAGGTAGATTTTAAAACCTCTCAAATTGGTGGCAGGTGGCAATCAGATAATGTTATGTGAGAGTATGTAGGTAGCTACGCAGCTCGATCTATACATTTTATTGTTTAGTACATCAAAATAACTAGGCGAGTCTATCTATAGTGATAGTTACATTTTCAAGAAAGTTCTAAATCATCAATGTCGTCCTTCTTATCATCATACCGTAAATTTCGCCCTTTTTTCTTAAAGCCTCTGTCGCAAATATTCCCTGCGCTCAGTGATACTGGAACATTTATGAAACAGCAAAAATAGTATCAGAATAACAAATCATTCCATGAAGCTTGAGATTTTTACTACAACTAACTACATAGGTACTTCAACACCGTAGGAATGTGCTGAAAACGTTCTGGGAAATATATATCGGAACTGCTTACACAGAAGGATATCTCATTCTAATATATGGATAGGTCTGGAGTAGCGCGTAACTAACACTTACATAAATTCGATGAAAAATAATTACTTTTAAAAATGTAATTACTTCGTTATTATGAGTGATATAACAGTATAATTTGCGTTCGCTAGTATCTCATTGTTAGTATTATTTTTCAGCACTAGAATAAATAAAATATTATCTGTAGATTTCGAATGGGGCATGCAAACAGATTGCATGAGAATTGCCGCTTACGTTTCACCTTAAGTCCGCCGAATAAACGGTGTGATTCATTATTGTGACAAGCATTGTTATAGACTAGAGAGCCTTGAGAACATTCTGGCCCTTATATTAATTGTTTTTCTTTGTCGTTCCATGTCTTCCGTAAGGATATGTCCCAGGTATTTAACCCATGAGGCCACGAGCAATTCATTACCTTCTAGCCAGATTGGTGGAACATTTTGTGGCTCCTTATTGTGTTTGAATATGACTGACTTTTTGTATTGTACAAGTCATTTTTCTGTGAGATTTTTTAAATGTTGAAAGACACCTGTGTCACGTCTAAGTTACAAGTTTGTGCGTTATGTAAAAATCAAAGGTTTGTTGGTAAATTTTAATTATTATAAATGAAGTTGACTGCCATTTCGGCTTTTGCGTGATTCTGTAGTGGCAGTTGGAATGAAAACGTTCAGAAATTATAAAATTCTATTTAAGCAAAGTTTAAACACTTAAATGTGAAAGGTAAGGCCCGTCTTTCTTCTCAATTGTCATCACAGAAGTGCTTTTATGCAATTTAACACCACGGATGACCCATTTCAACATTTTACCAGAAGCTCAAGGCGTGATTGAGGCGTAACAGCCAATGTCAGCCGTCTCGGCAAAATTCTCAAAAAGCTGTAACACTTCACATGCTGTCTCTCTAATATACATACTCTTAGCATAGACGCAAATTACACTTCTAGCGAATATTCGTTCAGTTCCAAGTTCCAAGGCAACCTTTTCATTGAGATAATACAAAAAGAAGTTCACTAGCAACAATCTACTTACATGTCGACATATTTATCTATGCAATAGCCAGCAGAACTCAACAAAAAGTAGTTAATTGGCTTGCTAGTCCCAAATTTATTGTGTAATTTTATTTGTCTCTTACAAAGGTGTCTCTTCAGAAAAATAACAAGTGTATAATAAATCATTATGGGTCTTGAAATCATTTCTCCTTGTAAACTGATTCTTGATTGAGTTTCAGTAATATTGTCTTCATTTAATTAAAATATTTCAATTTGAGGTTTTACTCATCAAGTTAAAAATAAAATACATCGGGTTGATTATGAAATCAGAGGTATTTTCATAATGCAAAAAACAGTTTTCAGCATTTCGTTGTGTGGGTCACGAGTTAAGGTCGACAAGGGTATAAATAAATAAAATTCCATGGTGTTTTATCATTTTTTTTGGTTTATTTTGTTGGTAAATAGAAATAAATCTAAATGTTAAGCCTAGCTGGATGACTTCAGGTAGTCCTTGAGGACATCCAGGGCTGGAGTCTCCTCACCAAAGTCCTGCAAAAAAAACATGATTGGACAATATTAAAAAAAAAAAATTAAAAAAGGTAAAACGGTATAAACTTCGTCCAAACAATACTTCGTCGAAGCATTTGTTGCATGAGCTAGACACGTGGGAATAAATGTATCTGGCATAGTCGAATATTAATCCAAGTATGCCAATGAAAATGTCAGCCTGCAAAACGCCAGCTGACATTATTTTCGTAATAACTTGCTTGTTTTTGCAAAATATTACTTTTGCAAAGTGTACCGTCTTACCAAATAATGCGTTTATATATTTATAAAAATCGAACATAATCAAAAGTAGTTTCCCGGGGATGGCCTACTTATATTTAAAGAAGAGTTCAAATATATTAAATTTTTCCATTAAATAAGCGTTCTTCACAGTAAAATAAGTCATGTGTTATTTATAAACAAGTTATGTTATGTACACAAGGGAACTTGTTTATAAATAAACTGGTGACCGGACAACTCAACAAAGTACAACTTCATCACTCCTTTGAAAAGTCATTAAGTGACGAAAAAACTTGCTTAAATAGGTCAGGTTATGAGCTAAAACAAAAATTTCATTACTTTGTAGGCGATCCGCTCACTGAGGCAACTGAAAACTGTCAACTGTCTTTGTATGACAATGTGATGACCCACACACTTCACAATCACTCAAAAACCCGTTGTCAATAGTAACGCAAGCGGTGACTCGCGACTTGCACTGCTAATTGCCATGGCCGGCCGTTGCCAGTTGATTGTTCTTCGTCTATGGTTAAACAAGCTTTTTGACCAATCAAGACATTGGTTCCTATGTCTTGATTGGTCAAAAAGCTTGTTTAACCATAGACGAAGAACAATCAGCTGGCAACTAGCAACGGCCGGCCACGGCAATCAGCAGTGCGAGTCGCAAGTCACCGCTTGCCTTACCATTGACAACGGGTTTTTGAGTGATTGTGTAGTGTACGGGCCATCACATTGTCATACAAAGACAGTTGACAGTTTTCAGTTGCCTAAGTGAGCGGATCGCCTTGCGCCGTTCTTCCACGTAGCTACTTGCAAGCGACGCTACCGCTGCCTGTCATACTATTTTGTTAGTATAGCGCCTAGCGGCGTTTTCAAACACTAATAATAGTATGGAAAACACAGACGAGCAGCGATCGCATCGCTTGAACGTAGCTCCATGGAAGAACGGCGTTAGTCCTGAGGTTTTGAAATGGCACTTAGTTGAGTTGTCATGGAAACAAATAAACAGGTCACCAGACAACTCAGAATCTTGCAACTTCAACACCTCATTTGAAAAGTCATTAAAAGTGATGAAGAAGAAATGGTTAAATAAGTTATGGGCTATTTTTTTTTCATAACTTTTAATGATTTTTCAGAGGGTTGTTAAAATGCCACTTTATTGAGTTGTCGTGGATCCAAATAAACCATACAATGCTTTCCTGTAAATAAATACAGTACTATGGACTTTTGAAGATGAAAAATTATGACATTATTTGACATGGAATTTGCGATATGCTTTTTTCACAGAGTTATTTACGAATAATGGGGCGTTCTGACGTTTCGATTTTTGTTGACCAACTTTTATTTTACGAAAAAAGTTGAGCAACATTTTGTTCACACGTTTCAATTTAAGTTGAACCGATTTTGACATTCAAAATGGCGTCAACTGAAATTGTTATTTATGTATCTAATTTCTGATGTTCTGTGAGAGGAGCTGGAGATTATGAAAAAATATAAAAAACGTCGTACTTGGGTGAGAAATTGGATCATGAGAAGGAGTGAATTAGGCGCATCCAACACAATTTTTTTCAAAATAATATTATTTACATTTCAAAAATAATATTCTATTTTTGTATACTTCTTGTTTTTGATCCGAAAGACAGGGATGGCTTTGGTACAGATCCATAAATCTGAACATTAAATCGTCCGACCATTATTTTTTGGTTGAAACGGATTCCATGACGGTAGAAACTAGTACCGAATAAATGAAACGCCTGATGTTTACTTTTTCCCGCGAGTAACTAAAAATGATAAGCGACTTGAAACATGTGTTCAGACGCGACGATTCGATGTAAAACTCGAACGATTAGTAAAACCAAAATGGCGATAGTCATACTTGAACGACAAAAGTAGATGGGCTATCAACTTTCGCTAGCAACAAAAAAAGTTGATAACTTTGTTGACAAAGTGTGAACACGTGTCAATTAGCTTTCAACAAAAAAGTTGACCGACAAAAATCGCCCCGTGTGAACCGGCTATTAGAGATTGAAAATTGTTTAACAGGACAAGCAGAGAAGGATCATCGATGGATCGGATTGATATAATATCTGGAACATCAGTGTTCGCAGATTTCCATACAGCACATGACCGCGAGGAGTTGGGGAGCTTTGTTCACAGTGGAATTCGGAGTGAGGGTCACGATACTCAGCAATGAGCAAACCACAATATGGTTATAATTACCTTGATGACAACGCATGAGCATCCTACGATCTTCCTGGCTTTGCCGTCTTTGTCGATCTTGCAGAGTCCTGCCCATTCTCCTAACTTCTTGTTGTTGTCAACCTGAAAACAACATTACACTTTATTATCAACCTGTCCGTCCATTCAAGACACACAAAACTAAATTTAAATTTATGAATGTAGCACTAATGGGAGACCAGTCGATCAACTGGTGATCAGTTGGTACTATGACACGTGCATTGATTTGGGCAACAAAGTTACACCACCCGGCTACAAGGCACCGGGTGATATTTCTGCAATGATCCAACCTAGAACAGGTCAGATCAAAGCAAATATTGTTTTATATTCATTGCCAGCAGTACAAATAATATAATAAAGAAATCATACGAGATATTAAGGTGAAAACAATAATTAGTTCACTTGTAGGAGTCAGAGATGCCCGAGGAAGACATGGCATGATCTTGTGGATCAAACACATGAGTCAAGCCAAGTCAAGAGTCAAAATAACAGCAGGGTATGTATGAGACAATAAATTAACGTAAATGAAGCACGCCAAGACCGAGTTGTAAAGGCGGTCCGCTTTCTCTTCTTACCCCTGCGGTTATTAGTCACGGTACCGACACATGCGCTCATTAGTACCAAGAGAGCATGCCATCAATGAGCAAATGCTACCTAGCAGCATGGTCAGTGACATTGTTAGTATTTAGCATGCTCACAAATCAACTGGTTGTTGATTTGTGGATTTGCAGGTGGAAGGGGAATGAGCATGCTCATTTATGAGCATGTGTATCAGTACCATTAGTTAGATTTATTTTATTCATTTTTATAGCCAGTAAAAAGTGTCACCGCCAATGACAAAGATTTGAGTAGAGAGACTGGACATATTTCAGAATCGAAACTTTCCTTGAAATGCTGTGTTTAGTGGTCAGATCTGAATAGTTAGGTACTTAACATCATTCCTCTCCCCCTCCACCGCTTTCTTCACCCTCAAAAGTAACAACATAGTCACACTGATTCCAGGCAGTTTGGATTCATTTAAGTGCATGTAAGTAGTTGTAACAATTGTCAAGACAACTCTAGTACAGTAGAGACCAAACTTAAATGCCGACTTGAACTTGGTACTAACCATTATCAAGCAGGTATAGTCACTTTACTGGCTTTAAAATGACCGTAAGAGAAAAAGAAAGATGCATAAAAACATATGTGCAATAGAGAAAGGCATGGGCGGGGAGGCATTTCACTTTTCTGACTTTAAACCCTTTGTTGCGACGATTTCTGTATCATAGTCAGGTCGGTATTAAAGTTTGGCGTGTACTTTACAAAGTAGATTAGGAAGAATGTTTCTTCACCTTGATGAGAGGAATCTGGTGTTCGTTGCACAGGGCCTGAACCAGCTTCTTGTACATGGGCTCGTCGCAGTTCTCGGCGAGGACGGCCAGCACGGCTTGCCTCCTGGAAACAACACACAACAAATATTTAATAATACCTCATGTTAGTGTAGCATACGTAAATAAAACAAGAGAGATTGGCCATGAACTATTATTAGTGCCCTATCAGATCCCCCCAACGTCGGCGATCACTCTGGTGAAAATGTCTATCTTGCGCTGCTCGGAATAGCTCCTCCACACTTCGAATACCGGTCCACTCCCGTACATTTCGCAGCTAAGACATTTGTCTCCTACCAGGCCCGCAGCGACTCTCTATTGCCTTTTAATATTAGTTGGAGGAAGTTATATTTCTCCCCTCGAAGTATATGACCCAGATATGAAATTTTCCTGACTTTTACTAATGTGAGCTGTTCTCTATCTACTCTTGCCCACCTGACAATTTCTGTGTTGGTGATCATGTCGGTCCATGGGACTTTGAGCATTCTCCGGTGAAGCCACATTTCAAAAGCCTCTAACCTGTTCATGGTATTTACTTTCAAAGTACATGTCTCACATCCATACAGCAAGACCGACCGCACATAACATACATTAATAACATTCTATGCCTTAGTTTTAAATTGATATTGTCATTGCAGAAGAGGGATTTCATTTATATTAAAGAAGAATTATACCCGACACATTAATGTCATAGGGTTTTGTCTGTAGACTTAATCAGAATAGCCAAAAACAACAAAACGTTATTACGGTGGAGCAAATGTTAGCTCCTTGATCTAGAAATTGCAATCTTAAAGCGGTTAATCTATTTATATAATCACACGGAGTAATGGAAGAACAAATGTAGCACTAATGGGAGACCAGTTGATCAACTGGTGATCAGTTGGTACTATGACACGTGCATTGATTTTGGCAACAAAACTTCACCACCCGGTTAAGAGGCACCGGATGATATTTCTGCAATGATCCAACCTAGAACAGGTCAGATTAAAGCAAATGTTGTTTCATATTCATTGCCACAATTATAAGACAGTTTTATAACGACATTGGTGGTATTAGTGATCAGAATTTTAGATGTTCACATATTAGAAAAGTTAGACCAGCAATTTCACATTTCGTGGGGTAATTCTAGGTAACTCCGAAATAGCATTTTTGAGTTACACACTAAAAGCATAACTCTATTTCCTCGTCTATGAATGCTGCAAACAAAAAAGTCAAAGCATTGGAATCATCAAGTTATGTGAATATGTTTTTTGTGGGTATCTACGATTCTGGGTATCTGTAATTCTACAATTAGGTAAATCTAGAGTTACCATAGTGCTTTTTCATTTTTCAATTAGGCAACTAGACTTAGGTAACGCTATACCAGTTGGTCTAAAGCTCGACTTTGACGGAATATGGAGCTCAGCATGGCTTAGCACACAATCCGTATATCAGTCGTAATCCTAGAGTTGACCAATTTTAAACGTTTAGTCTATGATAATTTTAATCATTTCCATGCCGAAACAATCTATTTATGTAAGTATCTATGGACTCTACAGTTATTATCAAACAACCAAACGTCAAACGATGTCTACATCGTCATCACTCGAAGAAAGTTTGAATTCCATGATAGGTAAACTTATTCCTCCAATGTAATTTATTGCGCCCGTACGAAGCATATCAAAACCAAAGCACTGTGAAATCTGACAAGATGACAGATGTGTTTTTGCCAATAGCGCTACAGCGTCTAGCAAAGGAACTTTTCTGTGGCTTACCATGGCTTAAGCGGACGATTTCGGCGGTTTAAGTTGAGCGAGGAATGTGCTCCTTAGCAAAGACTGATATACCGGCCCTTGGCTAGTTGTAGCACCAATATCTGTGGATGTGCATAAGTTGCTATCCTTGCATTTTTGTATGTAACTAGGTAAGTTTATGTTAATAAATACATTTAAAAAAAAATGATTAGCCATTTTCTCATTTCCAAAATATAAGTATTACAGTTCTCAATACATCATTGCGATTTAGCAATACTTGTCATTGTAAATATACAACAACCGATTTATCAGATTGAATACCATCTTATAATTAGATTTAGCAACAAAGTTGATTTCAGAATTACCTAGTTGAAGTAATTACCCCACGAATTATTATTGTTTTTCATAAATTGCAATTGTTTCACATCTCACTAGCTGTATTTAGCAAAAAAATACTCTTGATAACTGTTCGAGCAAGCTAAGTAAAAAGGAAATAAACAATTATTTTACACTGTGCGTGACAAAATCCGAATGATTCAAACTGATATTTCATCATTGGACTCGTAATTTTACGCCAAACACTTGCACCAAGAACTAACCTAATTATGACAAATGGAATGTTTAGTATACAATCTGACGGGTTACTTACTTGTCAAGAACCTTGGCGGCCTGGTGGAGTCCATGGACTAGTCCATCGTGGATCAGAGCGGTCTTCAAGACTTCTTGGAGAGCTGTGTTCACGTCAAGGGGTCCTCCACCCAGAACTGGCGCGGGGGGAGCTTCACTAAAAACATGATAAAACTCTTAGTAATTCGCACAAAACACGGGAACCATTGGCACTTAATTAATTAAAACCAGACAGATATAAATAGGGTTATGTCCGGTTCAATCAGATGAGTGAGCCTGTTGTCATGTCAGATCAATGTTTATCATCTCGAAATGGGCACTTCTTGACATTAATATGAATGAACACTTAAATTATTTTATCAATTCACTTGAACTAAATCAATTGCACTAATATTTTAACTGTTTAGCGAACTACACGAGCATTTGACATTTTACAAGGAGGCATGAAATCTACTCACACTTCAACGTCGGACATATTTGTGAATGGCGTCTGAGCTGAAATAAAGATATACGGTGGTTAAGAAACATTTTTAAAAGATTGTTTGAACAATTTAACTTCAAATAACTATACGATTATTGTGTAATTTAAGGATTTTAGATGGAAGTTTCAAAAACATAGGTTACGTTTACCTGACACACCGGAAAAAGAGAGACGATCGGTGATGTCAGTGTTGAAAATTGAAAATAAACAATGATATTCTTTATTTCTGTACTTCAAAGCGGGGCATATTTGAAATTGCAAAGTTAGCTATTCACGGAGGTACCACTCAGAAGCGTTTCGAAGCACTGTCTAATAAAAACACAATATATAGACCATGTGTACGTACGAAACACAAACAACAACCTTCAAAAATAAGTATATACTTTGCATAAATTCTGCGTTGCAACCAATAATAATTATTAATTACGGTAAATTCACGTAGCGCGTAATACACAACAAATTCATATTTTATTGGCGTGCTGCATTGCGCACATCGTGTATATGTATTTATATTATAAGGGCTACACAAATACCTCTTACATTAAAAAATATCAGACAGAAATTCAAAATTAATTTCGTATTGGTAAAATAAATAAATATTATCAATAAAAGAACATTCGTAAGAATAAAATTATGTACTTCCATAACTGCAAGATTCTATGTTTTTTAAATATTAGGTTTTTTTCAAATTTGCAATACTCGTGTTATGTCAAACGATGTTGCTTCCAGCTCTCGTATAAACTTGCACATTTAATAAAATCATAGTGAATATTTTTACACGTACCCACACCAACACTGACAACTTTTTTGGACTCCAGGTACTAATATCTACAGCCTGTATGTCGGACGAATATCTACAGCTCATATGTTGGACAAATATCTATGACCTTCAGAGTGAAGACTAAGCGCCTCCGCCCACTCAGGCAACTGAAAACTCTCAACTGCCAACTGTCTTTGTATGACAATGTGATGGCCCGCACACTACACAATCACACAAAACCCCGTTGTCAATGGTAACGCAAGCGGTGACTTGCGACTGTCACTGCTCATTGCCCTGGGCGGCCGTTGCTAGTTGCGAGCTGTCAGCTGATTGTTATTCGTCTATGGTTAAACAAGCTTTTTTACCAATCAAGACAGAGAAAACAGCCGATTTTAGTTGGTTTTCAGTTGCCTCAGTGGGCGGAGCGCCTAATATCTACAGAGCTAAGGTCGAATTAATATCTATGAGGGTCCCAGTGGTGACTAATATCTATGGAGCGTAGGTGGGACTAACATCTACAGAGGGCAGCTGAGCAAGAGGTTGTACGGAAAAGCATAAATTACTTCAATTACGTAAAGGCTTAAACGTTTAAAGTACGTACATGAAGTTTTTGCCTAATATTACGTATTTTGCTGTAATGTTGAAATTGGCATAGCGCCTGCTCGCGTCAAGAAAAACATCCCAGTTTTCAAGTAGTTTAGCGGCTACGCTAGGTTTGTGATACAAAAGAAAGTGCCCCCTTCGTAGCGCCTGCTCGCGTCAAGGCAAGAAAATCATCCCAGTTTTCGAGTAGTTTAGCGGCTACGCTAGGTTTGTGTAACATGGTTTGTGGTACAAAAGAAAGTTCTTTAAACTGCAAACGCAATATTACGTTATGCCAATATGCTATACATAATTGCAAATCCAACCTCTGACAGTACTGTAGATATTCGTCCACATCACCTGTTCCGTAGATATTAGTCAGCAGTTTGAGCTGTAGATATTCGTCCTCACTTTGGTTCCCATAGATATTGTTCCAACATACCTCCTATGACTCCAGACTCCAGGTACTAATATCTACAGCCTGTATGTCGGACGAATATCTACAGCTCATATGTTGGAAGAATATCTATGACCTTCAGAGTGAAGACTAATATCTACAGAGCTAAGGTCGGATTAATATCTATGATGGTCCCAGTGTTGACGAATATCTATGGAGCGTAGGTGGACTAATATCTACAGAGGACAGCTGAGCAAGAGGTTGTACGGAAAAGCATAAATTACTTTAATTACGTAAAGGCTTAAAGTACGTACATGAAGTTTTTGCATAATATTACGTATTTTGCTGTAATGTTGAAATTGGCATAGCGCCTGCTCGCGTCTACGCTAGGATTGTTTAACATGGTTTGTGGTATAAAAAAAAGTGCCCCCTTCGTAGCGCCTGCTCGCGTCAAGGCAAGAAAAACATCCCAGTTTTCAAGTAGTTTAGCGGCTACGCTAGGTTTGTGTAACATGGTTTGTGATACAAAAGAAAGTGCCCCCTTCGTAGCACCTGCTCACGTCAAGGCAAGAAAAACATCCCAGTTTTCGAGTAGTTTAGCGGCTCCGCTAGACTTGTGTAACATGGTTTGTGATACAAAAGAAAGTTCTTTAAACTGCAAACGCAATATTACGTTATGAAAATATGCTATACATAATTGCAAATCCAACCTCTGCCAGTACTGTAGATATTCGTCTACATCACATGTTCCGTAGATATTAGTCAGCAGTTTGAGCTGTAGATATTCGTCCTCACTTTGGTTCCTACAGATATTGTTCCAACATACCTCCTATAGATATTAGTCAACACATGGATTCTCATAGATATTAGTCCGCTCTGTTCAGTTTTTGAAATTCCTGTAGATATTAGTAGACGCCTCCCCTCCTATACATATTAGTCCACACATGGATTCTCATAGATATTAGTCCGATTTGTTCAGTTTTTGAAATTCCTGTAGATATTAGTAGACGCCTCCCTTTTTTGGTCTACGAAATTAAGATTTTAATACTGATTTCAAATGGTCTATTTTAACAGTGGGTACTGCATAGTAAGTTTAAAAAATGTAATATCTCCTATTATTCTTATAAAAGTAAACAATAATCATTGAAAATGCACACTACAAAAAATGCCTTCCACGTAGATTTGAATGAACACCGATGTCACCACTGACTGCCACTGACTTAAAACCTTTTGGTTCTAGCCCATTTTGCACGGGCTCTATATCACACTGTCCTCGCTACTTTATTTGATCTGAATAAAAAACAGTATAATGACGATGAAATGCATTTCTGAATTATTTGAAATTTAAGCAACGAGTGGAAAGACTTTTTTCGCGACGATTTAATATGAGATTATACATAATAAAAAATTGTTTTGGTTTAATGTGTGCATACAAAATAATATATTGAAATGTGTTTTAATGGCTTACTCGTATCCTCGCATATATGATTATTGTTAATTTATATAAAAAAATATAGAATTGGTTTAATTATATTTGTTCTTGTTCATTGAATTATCAATTGAGTGATAGACACACTTATAAATCAATGCCCTGATGGAAGACCACCATTCAGAATCGAAACTTTGCTTGATATGGAGCCAGTGAAAATATGATAACCTCCTATGGGAAGGTTAGGAGATGGAGAAGAGGATGTTATGTATAAGAGGATGGAAGAATTTATTATTAGAAATAGTTGTAATTGTAGCCGTGGTCAGTGACGCATCTGAATAGCCAGATATTTCCGAATCTTCCTTTTATAAATCTCCTTTTCATACATACTCCATTTAGCCTCAGGGATAACATAGTCCCACTGGCTGCTGGCAGTTGAGAATCCTGTACCTAGGGGTACTTATTCAAATAATTCAATAAATATTTATAAAAATATAGAGTAGCTAGCTACTGATAAATTAAACGCAGTTTGTGCATACTCTGCTTTATTACAAAAAGAAGTGACGTATCGTTTTGGTTTGTTCCTAGCTTCATTGATAACAACACAAATCTCAATTTTCATGATTTTTTGACAAATTCGAAGGGTACACGTGTACCATTCGCCCACCCTGATGTCCCTATAAATCGTATTAAATATCCCGGATAGTTAATAAGTGTAGTGCCGACATCATTACTAAATACCGGAGTTTTAACTTACAGGAGTTGTGTAAATTGTGTATGGACTTCGCTCCTAAACGAGTGCCAGTGCCTGACGTTTAGGCAAAATAAACATACCATATGATTATTCCCAGTGATTAAAATACTAGTTTGAGTTAACAAAAATCTGTTAATCATGGCTGACTTTAAGGATTGGTTTAACGGCCTTCCGTTCTTTACGAAATGGTGGTTGAGTTTGACAATTGGTTTCAGTTTATTAGGGAGATTCGGTTTGATAAAACCGTACTATATGATGCTCTTTTTTGAGCCCCTTTTCAAAGAATGTCAGGTATGGTATAGTGTTATTTGAATTATTTCATCATAGTAAACAAATGTTACTGTGATTTTTTGGGATCCAAATAATAGGGTCCCATAATACCTACAATATGCCTGTTATTAGATTAGGAGCGGTATCATGATTAAAAAGTTCAACAATTTGAAAGAAGTAGGAATAATAATACACAACTGCCGACCCTGCACATTGGTAGGGACAGACACGAAGCTCACATCAAAAGATGCTGTGTTATAAATTATCTTTTCTACCGACACTATGTTATAAAAGATTTCTTCCTACGGCAGGAGAGGGGGTCAGTTGAATTCGGAAGCGGTCGAGGGAATATTATTTCTTTGTACTGGATATGTCAATTTGCCCGCGCTCCGTGTATTAAAAATGACCCCCTCTCCTGTTTACGGCGGAGGGGTGGTCGCATAACTTTTCTGATATCGCCCCGGTAGCGGTTACGGAAAATAACGCCGATTAGCGAGGATTCAAACCGCGCTTATAACACATGATCTTTTTACGTCTGGCGGGTCTGTATGGGATTGTATGGAGAGCGCTATTGTGTTATAAGTATCTTTTTGATGTGAGCTGCATGTCTGTCGCTACCTTTAGTCGCAAGTGTTCCCTATTTTTGGTTTGGAGCCGTTATAAATCTGATTGTATGCTATACATCTTGTGGTGAAATATCTTGAAACTGCACTATAGAAATTCAAAGTTATTATTATTTTCTGAAAGTCGAGGACATTACAAAGGCCTTCTCATATCACTTCACATTGGCACAAGAAAAAAATTCTCTTGAAAGTTCTAGAAGCAAATCATAGAATATACTAACCATGAAAATAAGTAAAAAAAATTTTTTTGTCTAAAACAATGTTTTGTTTTAATAGGTAGGTACTGTAACTTCAATTTAAATATATTTTTCGAATTTTCTATTCAGCTTAACCAAAAATTTATGATAAAAATAATTTTATTGCTGATATACATAATATTACATATTATAGGTATACATAAATTATATTACGAACTTTAAACCACAGCAATAAAGTTCAATAACATCAGTACAAAGTACATAAGATGCATAGAATATTTCCAATAGTAAATGCCTTAGTCCAATTTGGTGAAAGTTACTCCAGAGGCTGTGCGAAGAGAGGCTGGGCCTGCAATGGACTGAGGCTGCTAACGTAGCCCGGGAAAGGGACGCCTGGAGGCACCTAGTCCATGCTATGGGTCCCCCATCCAAATAGGACAATGGGAAGAAGATGAGATGAATAAATGGTTAACAGACGATAGTTTAGAGAATGTTACCCAACTGTATTATAGATCAGTTAACCTTAACCTCTTGAATGTCGGATGACAGTTATATTGACAGGATGACCGTATTCCATAGAAAATTAATATCAGATCATTCCGAGAGGCTTAAGTAGTGTAATAAAAAGCAAAGTCTGGAATGATATTTGCGCAAGCGATTCTGACTTTGTCCTTGTACAGTTTCTGTATACATAAGTGTTAAAATCGCATTTTATTTTTTAACCTCTCAGCTGTCACCCGCCCGCCGGCGGGCTTACGACAGATGACTCGTTAACCTTTTGAAAGCCAGCATAGGAAAAATATTTTTTTTCAATACAACGTAAAATATTTGACATTTCTCACCTTTCTTGCTAACTCAATTTTTATAACATTTCTTTTGTGATATATTACTAAAATTAAAAAACAATGAAAAAATATAGACTTCGACTACGAATCCGTTCATATTATCACGCGGCGTCCATTTTGTCGGCTATTTTTGATGCCCGGCGCGTCATCGTGAGTTAATTTGAATTATTCCGAGAGGCTAGACGCTACGCAGTGCAGTATTTCGTTACATCGAGAACGAGAATGACCCAAGCGATTCTGACCTTGTTCTTGATACAATTTCTTATACATAATGGACAAAATCGCTTCCAAAATCGATGGTACACCGGAGTACGTACGGCCAATTTCAGAACAACTCATAACGGTCTCAGAAATCTGTGTGGCTTCTTTACTGTCATAGATAGAAATGTAATGTAAACGGGGGTAGAAAGAGAAAATACCACTCTTTATATTCAAATTCAAATTTTTATTAATTATTTTTACATGGAATGCCAAAAAAGTGAGGTGACAATAAGTTTATAATACATTTGTCTAATAAAATATGTATGTTTTTTTTTTTGTTCATTATCAGTAATTTTAGTTACATAAACGGGAGCCATTTTTAAAACTTTTTTAAGTTTGCAGGCAAAATTTTTGTATATGTTTATTTTTATTTATAAAATTTGGAAGCGCATTTTCAAAAACAGTTTTTAGTATTCGGTTACATTAAAAAATATTCCATTTATTTGGATTATATTATAAAGCGGAAATATTTTGACCCTAATGACAAAATATGGTGGAGGCCTGAGGGGTTTAGTACCTACTTACAAATCTTAAGATTTCCGGGGAAATTATGATTTTGATTTATTAAATAAGAGAAAATTAAAAGCATACTTTCTTGGGTGCGAAATCTACTGTTTACAGAGCTACTAGTAAGTTGTAATGTTTTTGTGTTTATTTTTTAGTTATGGAGGGTTCTAACGGCCGTGTTCTACTATCCCATCACACCCCAGACTGGTTTCCACTTCCTCATCAACTGCTACTTCCTTTACAATTACTCGTTGCGGCTGGAGACGGGGCTGTTTGCCGGACGGCCGGCCGACTACTTCTTCATGCTGATCTTCAACTGGCTGCTCTGCATCATCGTGGGGCTCATTGGAGAAATTCATGTTAGTATCACGCTAGAATTAGGCAGAGAGTTCCTGGAATTAGTCCAAACAACTTACTGATGAAGGTGGTATGGTTATTAACAGGACTCTGCCACCTCAGGAGACACATGCAACCGACTGCTGGGATCGGAATGGACCAACGATAGCTGGAGGAAATGTAAAGAGGATGATTAAAATCCAACTCACTTATGAAGACACATTGTGGAACCTGGAGACATGGCTGAATACCAAATTTCAGCACAAAGAAATCGATAACTTTACAATATCGAATCGATAGGCATAACTTTCTAAATTTGGGAGGCGGGAATGGGTACCGCCGCCCTGGGAACCATTTGTTCTATAACCAACACCTCTGCCATAATGCCAATAACTTGGTCAGCCCAAGTGGCGCCGGATGATCTGATGGATGAGCAATGTAAAAAAAAAAACAAACTACCAATGTACATATTGGATACGTTTTTAGATTTTCACGGCCAAAAGCATTTTCGTTGTTTGTTTTTGGGATGTTATGCCGTGTTGCGCTATCTCCTCCTTTGTAATGATGGACACTGCAACGCTGTCCGAAACGTCGGCTAAAGGAGGAGGTAGCGCAACACGGCATAACACCCCAAAAATAAACAACGAAAATGTACATATTGGTTTTTAGTAGTTTTTTTCAAAAATAAAATTTTACGATTTACAAAAATGGAAATTTTGTGTAGTGAGTGGTAGATTTGGCAATAAAACAAAATAATTATGCATTTTACCCTCGGACACCCTGTATAATAGATACATCTGGTACTAATAAGCCAAGTCCTACTTATTTGTTTACATTTTAGAAATTCAGGTCGGATTTGCCGTATATGTACATACATTAATTCATTCTATAATGGCTACCAATAAAACTACAATAATTCTAAGGAATTTTTGAATCCGTAATTAGTTCTTATGTATCTGTTTCAGGTGCTGATGGATCCGATGGTGCTCTCGGTGCTGTACATCTGGTGCCAATTGAATAAGGACACTATAGTGTCCTTTTGGTTCGGCACTAGATTCAAAGCAATGTACCTTCCGTGGGTGCTGTTTGCCTTCAACCTGGTCATCTCAGGAGGGTGAGAATCTTAACTAAAACAGTTGTTTATAAGGAATTACAAAAAATAAAAATAAGAAGTTACAAATCAAATTAATTATTACTGAATTGCATTGAATTAAATGGTTGTTATTTTTATTGTACAATAGATTAATCCAAATTTCTCGTTCTGACATTCTTAACACCAATTTAATTTAATAATAAATTATACAACGAAATCTTAAGACGATAGACTTCGCTTTTCGGCCCATACAAAAAGGACGCCCGGGAAAAAACACTTTTCTACATCGAAAATTGCACAAAATGAATATATTTTTTTTACACTGCCTTCTAGAGGGTGAAAACCTAAGAGTATGGATATTAGAGAGAC
The DNA here is from genome assembly GCA_951813805.1 of Limnephilus auricula. Classification (NCBI taxonomy): domain Eukaryota; kingdom Metazoa; phylum Arthropoda; class Insecta; order Trichoptera; family Limnephilidae; genus Limnephilus; species Limnephilus auricula. Next base: position 12,403,014 of record OX638412.1, on the reverse strand, counting down.
GGCATGTGAAGTGTGCCCGCGCGCTCCAAGTGTGCCTTTTCGAGAATTTTACTTAAATGGCTGACATTGGCTGCTGGTTTTTGGTCGTTTAATACGTTCCGACATTTTTACGATAGCAGCCATCTTCCATGGTGACAGCAAATGTCAGCCGTTTGGGTAAAATTCTCGAAAAGGCACACTTGGAGCGCGCGGGCACACTTCACATGCCGTCTCTCTAATATCCATACTCTTAGGTGAAAACGATGTCAGTATGTTTTCGAATTTTCGATGCGTTTCGTATTAACGTAAACATTCACTGTCAAACATGTACGATTTATCAAAAAATATTATTTAAGGAAAAAGTGCTGCTAACTCAACTCTCATAAAGAATTATAAAATTATAAAAAGCTACCGACGTAGCTTCTTCTTTCTAAAAAATATGTATTTTTTTAAATTTCAATTTCTAGAAAGTTTCGGTGTAGAAAAGTGTATTCTCCATAAACCCCTTTTCGAGCAATTTCTGTAGGTAAATTTGAGCGTTGTCTCATTCGCACATTTCGCATTCGCATGTATTGTAAGTGTGCGTGAGCTTATTGGGAGCGGGACAGAATGACAGTCGCGGGTGTTCCGCGTGTGATTCAAAGTCTAGCCTCTTAAGACTGCTTAAAGAGGAATTATATCGAGACTGGAAAGGATAAATGGCTTAAGCGCCATACAAATGGAAAGGAAAATGGCTAAAGCACCATACAGATGGAAAGGAACAATGGCTAAATCGCCATACAGATGGAAAGGAAAAATGGCTAAAGCGCCATACAGATGGAAAGGAAAAATGGCTTTACCACCATACTGATGGAAAGGAAAAATGACTAAAGCGCCATACAGATGGAAATGAAAAATGGCTTAACAGCGAAAGAGCTGTTGGTGCTTTAACCATTTGCCTTTTCGAGCTGAATTTTGAAAATTCAAGCATTTTTCCTTTCCAGCATTGATTTATGTAAAGGTATCTAGTGTTTCAGAAATTTCATTCAACAGCACCATTCCTCTTGTCATGCTATGCTGTTCTAGAACATCTGTTCTGCCGTATGGTATTTTGAACAAGTTGTGTCGACGACTACGGCAAAAGTTTTCAGGCACGTATAAGCCATAGCATTCCAAGAGGAACGGGCTATCAATACAGTTATGAATTATGTTAAAACTAATTATTTGCAAGATTTGCATAACATCTAGTTTCTAGGCTAAATCTTTTTTTTGCCACAAGTCTATATGGTGTATGAATCTCAGATAAGTTCCGTAAGTCCGGAATTTTTTTTGGATTTGTTCCAGCATATTAACATATTTAGTTTGGTGCAGAATGCACTAGCATGGCTATCATTGCATCTGGGTCATTAAATTGAATTGTTATGTTTTAGTGGAATCTTGGAGCTGGTTGGTATCCTGATCGGTCATCTGTACTTCTTCCTGATGTTCAAGTACCCCCAGGACATTGGAGGACCTGCCCTTATCAGCACTCCTTCTATTCTGTGAGTATTTATTTACGGTACATGAATTCCATTTGCATAAAATTACAGTACATAAATACAAAGAATATTACATATATTATGTATAATTGACAAACTGAAGAAAGCCATTGAAAAATATTAATTTTGTTGGTTTTTGATACGAAATGAATAAGGAAACGATAAACGGTATCCGCAATCACATAGTACAAATGAACTGGTGAATCTATATCACATTTGGAGTTGATTTTGTGTTTCTTGATTGATTTGAGCTTTCCTTTTCAAGTAAATTGAGCCCGAAGAAAAAATTTTTTTAGGTCAAATTTCTAAAAAAAATGCTGTTTATAATGTCTTTTAAAATGTGTCGAAGTATAGAACTGGCTCCAAAAGTATTTTTAACCATCTGCTGCTTGCCGAAACAAATGGTGATCAAAAAAAATAAAGATATGTTTAAAAAAAAAAAAAAAGTTTTTTTGGATTCTCTATGTAATGCAGTGGCGCCGCTAGCTTCCAAGCTAATTTTTTATGGAGCTTAGAGGGAAGGAACAAGGAAGTAGTCAGAAGTCAGACTAGAAATATTTACATACAAGCTGACGTGTACCCAGCATTGGTCGAGGTTACGAACGGGGGCACTTAAGCTGTGAAGGGGCAAATGAGCATGCTGAGTTTGAAGGTCCCTTTTGATAGCCACAAACCTTCAGGAAACAACAAACCACTTTTATATAATTTTAAATGTTTTTTATTTAATTTTATTAAAGGGTGACTTATTTATGAAAAGACAGTGCCGAGTGACTGAAAAATGTACTGCCTAGGCAAAAGCGCCAAATGATGATCGAATATAAAATTCCATAGATTAACTAATATCAGTGTTACCACTGTGAAATTTTATTCAAAAGAAACAATTCAGTACCTACTTGCTTAACTGTTATTGAATTTTGTCATAGGGATGATGCTGTTTTTGTTTGATTTTACTACTAATAATGTTTTTTTTTATGTGCAGCAAGAGATGGTTCCCCGAAGCGCGCGGCGGGATGGGCGGGTTCGGTGTCCCACCGCAGTCGAGGGCGGCGGCCCCGCAGCCAGGAGCCGGGGGAGGCGGCGGGGGCATGGGCGGCCTGTTCCGTGGACACCAGTGGGGCCGTGGCCAGCAGCTGGGCAACTAGACAACCACCATCTTGAAACAACCATCTAACCAACTAACCATCACGCTATTAATCAAATAGAAAAATATCAAACAGAAATTTGCTTAAGAAAATGGGAAAGAATTTACGATAAATATCCAGAAATTAATGGACACGGCTAATATGCACAAATTATTTAAAAAAAAAAACACTTTCAATCAGTTTAATAACAACTATTTCAGTCAGCGAAAAAGGAAAAAAATGCATTTTAATAGTTATTTCGTTAAAATGAAAATCGATTGTTCACTTGGCGGCCATTGTTGTTGATGTGAAAGTTGCTTAGTTTTTTTTCTTATCTTATTAATTTAATCCAAATTATGAAATAACCTGAAATCGGCTCTTAGTTTGGGTTTATTAAAAAAAAGAATAAAACTAGTCTAAAAAACTTATTTTAATTTTATTAAGTCAAAACATGACGAGAAGACAAGATATCATATTCTCCATATTATGCATGAAATAATTGTTTCTTATCGTTATTAAACCGATTCAAAGTATTTTAAAATTAATTTGCGCACATTGTGTCCAGGAACTCTGGATATTTATCAGAATTACATATTATTGTAAGGAAAAGGGTGTAGAAGTCATAAAAATTGTGAGAAAAAGTAGGCAGAGAGGTTGGGCTGCCAAACAACTGTCTTAAAACGCACTCATTGAATGTGTTTTTTGTCCGTACGCAAGTCTGTTGTTATATGTACGTATTCAGTTTGAATCCAGTTTAACGTATCGGTATAATACAATCATACTAAATTATATGTACGTATTCAGTTTGAATCCAGTTTAACGTATCGGTATAATACAATCATACTAAATAGACACGTCAAATAGCTATGTAACATTTATTTAAAACAACATAATACCTGCCAAGTTACATTAAGTTTCTGTCAAATGATTGAGAGGGAACATGCATCAATTTGGTTTTAATACAAACTACATACCAGCCCTTGGAATGAAAATTAATCCGATCTTTAAAAACAGTTTGTAGTTCTTAGATTTTTTGAAACATTTAAGCTGGAAGATGTTTTAATAACAAACACTTGCACGGTGGTAACTTTTATGCTTTAAATATTAGTGTTTGAAAATGACTTGGTGTTGCCGTTTTATAATTTTAAGAAAAATTCTTAAAAAGTTTTTTTTTTCTGATGGGGCAAATTTGAAGTGTGCAAACAATTTTCTTATGTAATTTAGTGCATTAGAAAATATGCACGTTTTTTTTACCCCCATTTTGAAGTTGTATTTTTCCTGTAAATGAACTTTCTAGGGTTATTAATATTAATGTTATGGGTCCGGGGAACAAGGATTCAAGTCGTAAGATTTCCATAAATTTTTTGTAAGAGGTGATTAACTATGGTTGTTAGATCTTTTAAACTAAAAATAGGCACCAGTTCCAAAATTATTGTACTAGAAAATGCATTTGGTGCCCGAAAAATAATATATTTTGAGTAAATTTTTAAGAATCTTAGTTTAGTCAATACATTGTTTTCATTTTATCTCATTTTCTATTGAATTGTTACTTATATATAATAATATCTTAAGACTTGAATAAACGATAAATAAATAACTGAATATGAAAAATATTGTATCAAAACAATGTATTTCTTGAATACATATTGTAATAAAATCGATAATAATTTTGTTCTTTTTTTTGAAACCATGTTGAATGTAGACATGGATGTGAATAAAGCCTGTTAATTTTAAATATTGTTTTTATATATCTTGGTTTTACCACGTATATGCTTCGGGATCCCATTTCTATAGTATTCAGTCTATTTATCTATTACATTTCATCTTTCTTCTGCCAGTTCCATGACCCACTGCCACACATCAGGTCAGGATAGATAGATACCACGGTTATTTGACAGCCGGCATAGTCCAGCGGTAGGGTGTTAGACTCCCATTCCGAAGGCCGCGGGTTCGAACTCGGCATGCGCAAATAAATTTTATTAAATTGATTTGTGTTATTTTTACAATTCATTATTTAAAATAATATGTAGTATATTTGCGGCACGTTCCAGAGTGAAAGATACTCTTAGTATCGCCCTGATGTAAGACCACCATTCAGAATTGAAACGATGCTTGAAATGGCGTTAGCCATGTTTGGTGACCAGAACTGAATATTGTGGTCCTTCCCCTCCCTACTACATTCAGCCTCACAACATACCCCATTTGGGGATACCATAGTCTTTTGGACAAATAAACTTTGGACAAATTTTTAATACCGCCAGCAGCGTTCAGTCCTCCCATTAGGTTCTTGATCGCCGATGCAAAATTTTCACCGTGCGCCATCGGATTCTATTTTCATCATAACTTACTTGTTTTTTGCTAAATTATACAGGGTGTCCGGGGCTAAAGTGCATTAACTTCGGGAGGTGATTCTACACGAGAGTGTAAGTAAAAAATATAAATAACTTTTTTCGAAATTCCAACTTTTATGGGTACTGTTTTGGTAAAAAGATAAAATTACTACGAGATGTGCGCCCGGCACTATTAGGTATTTTTCGCGGTTACGATACGCGCCAATCAAAAACAAAGTCGCTACAACGCGCCCGGCTGACTCACAGCAAAGTTATCGGGCAAGTTTGTACTTTACACTAAGGATTTTTAATAGGTACTAGCTGACCCGGCAAACTTCGTACCGCCTCAGAATCAATAAATGTTGTGTTTAATTTATTAGCTGAAATAAATTAAGTTTTTATTAAGTTAAAATAAATAGGTACCTACTCTAAGTTCAAAAAATTAAATTGAGCTGTTGACTAAGCACGAAATGTTCGGCACGCTACACCATTGACAGTTCGAATTGATTCAAATTATGTCGGCCAACGCACATTATTTGAAAAGCCGTTCCATACAAAATATATGAAAAAAAATTTTTTTCTTCATAATTATTTTTCCCGTGATTTTTTCTGATGTTTTAATAGTTATTCTGTTAATCGGGACGGAGACAAATCCAACAAATCAAAGATCATGAAAATCGGTCCAGCCATTTTTGAGTTATAAATGGTGTAACTAACCCGACTTTGTTTTATATATTAAGATTATAAATTGTACAGCGCCCTTGAGGTGATTTCTCACAAAAACGGCGCTATACAAATTATTCAATTATTATTATTATTACATCTTCTTGTATGGGAAAAAAAAGTTGGAATTTTGTAAAAAGTTGTTAATCTTTTTTACTCCTACTATCATGTAGAATCACCACCCGAAGTTAATGCACTTTATCCCCGGACACCCTGTATTTTTGTGAATTGTACCGTCTTACCAAATTATTTGTTTAAGATTATCATCCAGGTGATTAGTCAGACATCTCCGAAAAATCTAAATTAGTGTTGAGTATGCAGTTTTATGTAAAAGTGTACCCTTTATCTGGTACAAGATTACTCATAAAGCAACCAAAGCAATTATAATACAGAAAAACTTGTAGCGAATTAAAGAAAATGTTGATGTTTTCTGGGTCACTAGTAGGATATGTCAAAATGTCATACTAATGTACCGGACCATTATGCCTCCTGGTGTTATTTTATAGCATATTTAATATATATTATAAAACAAAGATACATGTAAATAATATTTGATTTACGGTGAGCATTCGAATATTGCTTTCCTTATTATATCAACACTTAGTATTGGAGATGTCTGTTGGGCGATTGATATTTATAAAAAGAGTAGGTATAAAATCTACCACATGTAGTTTCCCCTATGATAGCTAGTTATGTTCAGAGAAATTATTATATATGTAGATACACTGCTCACATACCTCGAGAAGAACAAAATTATTAACGACCGTCAATACGGATTCCGGCGGAACCGCTCGTGCGGTGATCTTCTCGCGTATGTGACGCATGTTTGGAGGCGGTGCCTGGAACGTTTCGGTGAGACCCAAACGGTTGCGCTGGACATTTCCAAGGCCTTTGACCGGGTTTGGCACCGAGGACTTGTCAACAAACTGCCTTCTTACGAACTTCCCGCATCCTTGTGCAGGTGGATTGCCGACTTTTTGAGGGAGAGGTCGATTTAGACGGTTGCTGACGGTTTCACCTCTTCCTCGCATTCGATAAACGCTGGCGTCCCACAGGGATCGGTTCTGTGTCCGACTTTGTTTTTGTTGCACATCAATGACCTTTTGACATGTGCACCAATTCATTGCTACGCGGATGACAGTACAGTCGATGATAGCTTTTTGTTTGACAAGCCCCCAAAGGGTGCACAAATTTCAACGGCTCGGAGGGCTTTGAAGCAAAGAATGGACGGTTACCTCGAGAGTGTTTTCTCTTGGGGTAAGAATAATCTCGTCGAATTCAATGTTTCAAAGACCCAATCATGTCTGATTACGTCTAAAAGGGATCGAAATGACAATCTAGTCTCCTTCAACAGTAGCATTCTTCCAAACAGGTCCTCCATTGATATGCTCGGTGTAACTCTAAGTGACCAGCTCAGGTACGGGGGCTCCATCGAGGTCAGAGTTAAGTTGGCCTCTCAGAAACTGGGCGTACTGTACAGGGCCCGCAGATACTTTAATAGTGCACAACTGCTAACCCTGTACAAATCGCAAGTACGCCCCACGGTTGAATTTGGCAGCCATCTCTGGTCAGGAGCCCCAATGTATCTGATAAAAACCCTCGACTCTGTGCAGAAACGGGCGGTCCGCTTGATAGATTCTCCCATCTTAACAAACGGATTGCAATCTTTAGAGCACAGGCGTCGGGTAAGAATGCTATCCTTGTTCTACCGGTATTTCAATGGAAGATGCTCCGAGGAACTAGCGTCATTGATCCCCTTGGCACCGGTGCATAGTCGGGAAACACGCCAAACATGCGCCCAACATATGTACACGGTTGACATTTGTCACATGAGAACGTCGCTTATACGACTCGTTTTTGTGTTCAACAGCTCGACTGTGGAACGATTTGCAGGCCTCTGTGTTTCCTCCTTCCTACAACATGGGTTTCTTCAAGACCCACGTTCACTCCTTCCTCTCCTCAAAAAGACCCTTCTCACAGCATCTTCAAAGATGGCATAGGCCCTGAGGGAATTTTTTTTTCCAATAATAAAATATCACTGACGAAGAAGATAACAATAATAATCTAATTTTTTTTTTAAATATGAAAATTAACAAGACACAGAAAAAAAATAAAAGATAACGGTCGCAACTGGGACTCGAACCCAGAACCTTACGTAATAATAGACAGTCTCATATAAGATCGCAGTAGCCCAATTGGTAGAGGTGTATGTCCCGGTAAGACGTAAGGTTCTGGGTTCGAGTCCCAGTTGCGACCGTTATCTTTTATTATTTTTCTGTCTTGTTCATTTTCATATTTAAAAAAATTAGATTATTATTGTTATCTTCTTCTTCAATGATATATTACATTGATGTGAATAACCTTCAAAAGTTAAAAAGAGAATTTTTCTTATAAAAATATGAATAATAAAATAGGTTGAAATCTACACTATTGAAACTAAACATTATTTAAAAAGATTCACTGGATATCTGGATGGGAGTATAAAAAACAAATAAAAACACACACAAACTATGAAATATTTACATTTAATTAAATTGCAGAGATATTATAACAAATGTCCAAAGATTCAGTGGTGTCCATCGTACTCTCCGGGCTTGGGCTTGCCGTACTGGCGCTCCCACCACTCGACGTACTCCTTCTTGCGCACTTCGCGGCGCGCAAAATACTCGGGGTACATGGCCTTCTCCAGGGGGTGCCAGTAGTCCAGCACCCAGTCGGGGGCGAACACATCGCGCTGGTAGGCCGCGCCGCCCGGGGAGTGGGGGACTAGGACAAGCGGAAATAAATCAATAAAAATCGGTAAAGTTTCTACAAAGCCATGACACTGAACTTTGCCATAGGAACGTGTTTGAATTTGCTTTTCATTTTGTAATAGCTTCAAGAACAAAAACAAACTGCCTCGGATGAGAATACTTAAAAGTTTATGGTATGTATAAATGTATGTTGTGCCGTGAAGGGACAGTCGGAGGCTTTTAGAATCATTTAATAGTAGTGTCGTTTTAAAAACAATGTAGTCTTAACCAGTAGAGGACCCATCTGGTCCTTAAAACGTTTCGGGAAAATGATGGGTGCCCTAGGTGCCATGACAAAACTGAAAGACTGGTGCCATGATAGAACAGAAAAATTAAGAGAAAAAACCAACAAGCAAACAAACTAACCTATTCTTCTATCAAGTTTTGTTTTATCCAGTTACCAGTTTCTTTCTACATATCTGTCCTGATGATGGATACTGCAAAGCTGTGTGAAATCTTGGCTAAAGGAGGAAGAGTAATACGGTGCAATCCAAAAATCAGTAAAGTTGTTCTGCTCCGCCTATGAACTTCTAAGGTTGGGAAGGGACGGTTCCCTGTTGATCATATTGTGATCCATTGATAAGTTTCAATCTGGGAGGGTATGGGGGCCGCTGCCCCAGGAACCATTAATTGGATAACCAACACCTCTGCCAATGGTCACCCCAAGTGGTTTGCTAGGTTTGGTGATTTGTCAGGGGTGGATAGGTTCGTAGGCTGATGTTTGACTAGATTTTAACGGCGGATTGCTGGGCCCACCAGCTGCTTGGTGGACCGGAGAGGCCGGTTGGTCTTTTACCTCTCCAACTGGACTCTCTCGACCCATCCTCAGATTCTTACCCACATACCGTTCTCATTCTGAGAACCTTCTCTAATTTTTTTTCCCTAAAAAGACCCTCCACACAGCATCCCCAAAGATGACATAGGCCCAGAGGGTAATTATTTTTCTCCTGTTTGGAGCTAATGTAAAAAAAATATTATCATTACGCTTGACAACAACTGATCACATAATGAACAGGAAATGAAATTAGCTATGTTTGGTGACCATATCTGAATATCTAGGTAATTCCCAACGTTCCCTTCAACCTCACAGCATACCCATACCAATTCCTTAGTTTCCCTGGCTTCGGAGCAGTTGGGACTCAATACATTAAAAAAGTATATCTTAAATAAACATACAAAATAACTTACATTTCTTTGGTTGGTAATGCAATTCTTGGAAGAGTTCCTCGTTTCCTGCAGCCAGAAGGCGTCGCGCCTCCACCATGTCTTTGATGTCCTTATTCTTATCGAAGCGTTCGCGCAGCAGCACGCATCTGTAGCGCATCACATCCCTGGAAATAGAGAATATTAATTTTTTTAAATGCCATAAAATGGCTTTTACATTAAAGTGATACATGAGATTATAAGTATACAGTGATAGGGTCGAAACACGTAGAACGCGGGTAAAGCAGTCGGCGCATGGGCGGCCCACGGCCGACAAGAATGTTTGTATGTAAACGTACTAAAGTGCACACAGTGAAGCCAGATTCAGATGTCCGCAACTCGGCACAAAATACGAGCTGGGCGCGGGTAGTCCGAAATACGAAACACGCTTTCTACGTGTTTAGACCTATACACTGGAGGGTATCAGTATTATATGAACAAAAATAAGAATGAATGAGCTGCTCTTTAAGTTCACTTCATGTATATTCTTTATTTTTTCTTTTCACTACATTGTACCTACGTATCATTATTATGTTTAACTCTTGTTCTACACCTGTAAATCTTTTACAATGTATCTGCACTCTTTTCACTATAATGTATTACTTGCGTCTTTAGAATATTATGATGCTTAACTTACCTCAACTTACTACATTGTATCTGTATAATACTATGATGACTATCTCAAAACAGCTACCTACACCTACTATATGTGGAACTACGGAGTCTTCCTTGAGAGTCTCAAGGGGGATACTGTGCTATCACTTATGACGGCATAATAATACATGCGAACACCTCAGCACAGGTTCTCCTAGTGAGGTGTTCACAAAACATAACCACATTAGTTTTAACCATTTACATGCAGTTGCCGAACATACTTCACTCTACTACCTACTATGTTTTATATTAAGGATATTTTTTTGTTTTACTCCACCTATTGTATTTATAAACTGTATGTAAGAGTATAGAAATGAATAAATAAATAAAAATAAATGAGTACACAAAAATAATATCGCTGAAGTGATACAGTTGTTATTAGAAGTATATTGAGATAATATTGAAAAGAAATATGTACTTGTTAAATAGTTAAATAATTTACTAGATTTACATAAGACCTGACATAAAACAAAGTATCGTGTATGTATGATAAAAGCTAGAATTTAGGTACATACAATTTAGGTACAATAGGATACAATTATTTAATGTGTGTTATATCGAACAAAAAAAAGAATATGAAGTACTTATTACTTAAGGTATAGAATGTTATAATAACAGAGAACATTTTATTTAAACAATAAAAAAGGTAAAGTAGACTTGTTAGCAAGTGGAATCGAGCAAAATTGTTAACATAGAGTTTATCTACTCCAGCGCTTTTTGCCACAATATGGCACTATTTAGAAAACCATGGATTGCTTTGTTGCTAAAATATGTCAAATATTCTCTAGATTCTTTAAAATGTTTTAAAGTTAACTATTTAATATTTTGTAAACATAGGTGAATTCATTGGCTTTATAGAACTATAATCAGTTTGTATGTCTCCATATTCAAATTCGGAGGTATGATTTTTTTAATATGGATGGAAAAATTACCTTTAACAATCCAAGAAAAAAGTCAGAACCCACAGGCTACTATGTGGCTGCCTTCAGTCTCCACGCACTTGTCGTAGCAGCCAGAAGTATTTTACGCTCCGAAACTAGTTCGAAACTAGGAAGAATTCAAAATCTTCTATTGGCTTTGCGTTTCTTACGAAACAAGAGGTAAAAACTTATTTCTTCTACGTCCATATCGCTTGACGGAAGGGTAACTACTGGCCGCCGAGTCTGGGTGCCGAAACTGGCTGCTCAATATTTTGGCTGCCTAGTGCGCAGCCAGTCTAAGACTGACTTGCAGATCTAGATGTTACCCTAAGACCCCCGTCATACAAAAGAAAATTTTATGAAAAGTTAACGGTTTGTGCAGCTCCTGAGACACTCTGTCCGTAGGCTATTTGTGATATCTACCATTTTTTTATGTGACGCCTTAATCCATGTTTGTATGGTGTACAGATAGATATACTATATTACCACTCAGCTGGGCAACATGGGATTGATTGGAGGAAAGGATTAAATGAAGGAAGAAAGACAGATGCCAGTAGCTCGTTTTCAATTCGAGCAGTCTTACAGGAATATGAGCATGAATGGCAATGGATCGTCAGAAGTGTAATGTTACTATCAAGAAGGCTAAAGAACTCCAAGAATTGTCATCACAAGTTGCATTTAAAAATAAAAATGTCCCTGTCCTGGAAACGATGATAAATTATACTCATTGAAGAGGATATCAAATAAAAATATGGTAAATGTTTACTACTCCGCTTAATATAATAATCTAAATACGCACGAATTACTTAGGTTACCCAGCCTAAGAACCTAATAACCTATTTTGTGCACGTAAATAGTTGTATATTGTAGTAATTGAAGTTGTATAAGTCCCGTTTCACTTGGCCAAACGTGGCTGTCAAATACTTCGCGTAAGTGAAATAATCTTATAAAATTGAAATATAAAATGCATGTTTTTCGTCTCCCCCGACATAAATACTCAATTTTCGTAATAATAAAGCAAAATCTAAACGTTTGAATAAAAAATATTTCGTATTAACCAGTAGGCTGAGTATGAAACTATTAATAAAAATATAAATAATTTATGCTTTCAAAAACTACCAAATAGTAGGTATTATTGTAGTCCTTGAGTGTTTAATTTTTAGATACATAATAAATTAGTATAATGAGGAAATCTATACTTACAATCCAGAGGCCGATATTTTTCACAAACGAATAATTAGAATCGACCTGCCAAAACAATGTTCAAAGAAAACACCATAATATATGACACGAAACGTAAATTGTCAATTAAATTACAGAAACTGCCTTACTCATGAGAAGAAATCGGGAGCTGATAATATTTTTATAAACACTTCAGGATTTTGACAGCTCAATTATGTAACGCTCCTAGAAACTTTGTGGTAGATTGGAAAAGAGTGATTCTGTGTAATGGGTATTAATTAAACCGGTATTTACCTATGGGATGCCCAGCTTTCAATATTACGAAGCGCTTCTTTGTACAAAGTACAAACTTGCTGTGCGTGAGTACGCAATCCGGCGATCGGAAGCTTTGCGCCAGCCATTTTTCCCGACCATAGAAACGATTTTGACAGTATACATTTTCAGAACGAATTTGCATAGAAAATAGATAGTGATATTTCAAATACAAGTGGCTGTAAAACACGATAAGATTAAAGTAATACAATATTCTTAATTTTAATTAGGTAGGTACCCAAAAATTTGAAGTTTATAAACGGTTGCAGGAGGATGGAAATCTGGATTCTTACAATGCGAATTCTGGATTAAATCAGGTTTTTGTTTGGTTTATTTGTAAATAATTCCAATCCCTAGTTGTATATGTAGCACGTATAACAAGAGAAATTAATATAGAATTTCGACATGTCGACCTAGTTATCAATCAAACCATAGGGAAATACGTATACATTTTTACGACGAAAAGAACAGGTTACGTGCTACGTTTTTGACTGAAACCTAAAGTTAGGCGTTGAGTTTCAGATGTTATTTTCCAATGTATTTTCAGATAGTCGTTGTGTATCGGTACAAATTACCGAATAGATAATCCCTAGCTATCTTTAATGATTTGATAGAATACGGTTGTCGCTAATTTACAAAAAAACGTTTAGATTTCTAGTCCCCGAAAGGTAAAATAAATTGATTATCTGCGAAAGAAAGAATTTCGACATTTGGACTTGTTCGATCAATTTCTTCAGAACTAAGATAAAATTGAGCTTACTTCAATCGGTTTATTTCTTCAGTGGTAGTAGGTAAATTAAAAAAAAAATCATAAGTATGTTTTTTATCTTTTAAAAGAAGATTCACAAATTAAATTAACGGCCTCTGTGGTTGAGTGATTACCATCTTCAGCTACGAACCCGGAGGTCGCATATTTATTTGTGTTATTTCACAATTTATTCATATAAAATAATAATTGGGATCCATTCCAGAGTGTTTAATATTTTCAGAATAGCCCTGGTGAAAGATCACCACTCTTTTATTTTAGTTTTTTAGGGAAACAAACAGAAGTATATTTTATTAAAATAATTACATTGTTACATGGTTGCATGAACCAGCGAAGTTTCCTCAAAAAAATCATATCACATACAGAAAAACATAGATTAGAAAACATAAAGTGGAGAGAAAGAAAATTAAAAAAAATAATTGAATTAAAAAAAAACACACACACCGATTAAAGCATGTAGGATAGATAATGTGAAATTCAACTATTTAGTACCTATGTAAAAATATGTTGCTTGAAATAGCTTTAGACGTGTTTGATGACTAGATCTGATCAGTCAGGTACTTCACTCCCCACTACCTTCAGCCTCAATAGTCATGCCATAGTTTCACTGGCTACATATTGCTGGGAACAGTTGGCACTCTTGTGTGGAACTAATCTTAATATATAAAACAAAGTCGGGTTACATAGTTACACCATTTATAACAAGAACGGCTGAACCGATTTTTATGATCTTTGATTTGTTGGATTTGTCTCCGTCCCGATAACAAGATAAATATCGGAATAAATCACGGGAAAAATAATTATAAAGAAAATTCATTTTTTCATATATTTTGTATGGAACTGCTTTTCAAATAATGTGCGTTGGTCGACATAATTTGAATTAGCGCCTCCGCCCACTCAGGCAACTGAAAACTCTCAACTGCCAACTGTCTTTGTATGACAATGTGATGGCCCGCACATACACTATCACACAAAACCCCGTTGTCAATGGCAACGCAAGCGGTGACTTGCGACTTGCTCTACTGGTTGCCCTGGGCGGCCATTGATAGTTGCCAACTGTCAGCTGATTGTTCTTCTTCTATGGTTAACCAAGCTTTTTGACCAATCAAGACAGAGAAACAGACGGTTTTAGTTGGTTTTCAGTTGCCTCAGTGGGCGGAGCGCCTAACTTCGAACTGTCAATGGGGTAGTGTGCCGAACATTTCGTGCTTAGTCAACAGCTCAATTTCATTTTTTGAACTTAGAGTAGGTACCTATTTATTTTAACTTAATAAAAACTTAGTTTATTTCAGCTAATAAATTAAACACAACATTTATTGATTTTGAGGCGGTACGATGTTTGCCGGGTCAGCTAGTATAAAATAAATGAGGCATTTTGAATCAAATACGGCAATCTACATTTTTTTTCATTTTAATTATTTTGCCGTGCTATGAACAATAAAGCATAATTTTTGTTATTAATTGTTTCCATAAGTTACATACTCTGCGTAGTTATATTTTATTGCGATAAAATGGTAAATTATTTAGTTAGGCGATCCGCTCACTGAGGCAACTGAAAACTGTCAACTGGCAACTGTCTTTGTATGACAATGTGATGGCCCGCACACTACACAATCACCGTTGTCAATGGTAACGCAAGCGGCGACTCGCGACTCGCACCGTTGATTGCCGTGGCCGGCCGTTGCTAGTTGCCAGCTGTCAGCTGATTGTTCAAGCTTTTTGACCAATCAAGACACAGAATCCGCCCGTTTTTAGTTTGATTTCAGTTGCCTCGTCAGCGGAGCGCCTTATCAATAGATAATGGAGATTGCCGCTTTTGTTCCGTCACTCTGATTGGCTCAAAGGGAGACTGCCGTTTTTGTTCCGTAGGTCCCCTGCAATTTTTTTAATGGAGATAATCGTTTTTGTTGCAATAAATACATTTATTCAAAAATGTATGGGTTACGCCGTCCGTTCATGGAGCTATTTACAAGCGACTCGAGCGCCGCTCGTCAGTACCCGCTATATCATTTTGCTAGTGCAGTACGCGTGTACGAACACTAGCAACATAGTATAGCGAATACTGATAAGCGGCGCTCGAGTCGCTGAACGGTCGCCAAATGAACGGACGGCTTTACTGTCATTTATCCTCCAAATCCTTTGAGGATGTCGATAGTATTTTTGTTTATCAATCGCCATATCTAACTCATTTTAGACCAGTGGTGGATAATGTAGATATTGTCGTCTTTGTTTCAACACGCCTCAAATGTAATATTTGAACTATTAATCCTGTGTAGGTAGGTACTAAAGGTTCCTACCCAAAGCATGAAAAGAGGTTGGCTTGTTACGTTCCGTACTCGAGCCACCTCTTCACTTCAAAGCAGAAGAACCAGAGACTTACTAAGTAGAGGGAGGGAGACTTACTAGTACAGGTAGGTACCTACCCACTTAAGCACCCCCAAAGAAAGCGAGCAGGGTTTTCAAAACGGAATTTCACCCAAAAGACATTAAAAAACACGTATATAAAAAAAAACATCAGTAAGGCGGTCCGCTCACCGGAGAAACTGAAACCACACTCAAACTGGCTGGTTGCTATGGTTTCCAACCAAACTTCTATGACGGCGCTACTCAATTTTACGATTT
Source organism: Limnephilus auricula (assembly GCA_951813805.1). Classification (NCBI taxonomy): domain Eukaryota; kingdom Metazoa; phylum Arthropoda; class Insecta; order Trichoptera; family Limnephilidae; genus Limnephilus; species Limnephilus auricula. Next base: position 12,386,893 of record OX638412.1, on the reverse strand, counting down.
CTGATTAAAAACATTTTTCAACTAAATTCGCTATCCTGTGTATGTAAATGTGATGGTCCGCACACTACACAACTTCTTAAAAACCCGTTGTCAATTGCAAAGCAAGCAGTGACTCGAAACTCGCCATGCTAGTTGCTACGAGTTGAAATAGTTACTGAAGTCGTAAAATTGAGTGGCGCCGTAAAAGAAGTGTGGTTGGAAACCATAGCAACCAGCCAGTTTTAGTTTGGTTTCAGTTTCTCGGGTGGGCGGAGTGCCTATTGTTTATTATCTCAACTTGTTTAACCATAGACGAAGAACAATCAGCTGTCATGTAGCAACTAGCATGACGAGTTTCTAGTCACTGCTTGCGTTGCCATTGACAACGGGTTTTTGAGAAGTTGTTTAGTGTGCGGACCATCGAATTAACGTACACAGGATAGCGAGTTTAGTTGACGACGGTCCGTGGTCGAGTGGTATGACACTCGACTCCCACTCGAACCCGGCGTGCGCAAATAAATTTTATTTGATTAATTTGTGTTATTTCACAATTAATTAATAAAAATAATATATGTTATATTTGCGGCACGTTCCAGAGTGGAAGATACTCTCAGTATCGCCCTGGTGTAAGACCACCATTCAGAATTGAAACGTTGCTTAATAATGTCTTTTGTCGTGTTTAGTGACTAGATCTGAATAGCCAGGTACTTTCCCCACCTTCCTCTTCCCCATCTCCTTCCCTTCACTACTTACCTTCAGCCTCACAACATACTCCAATTGGGGATGCCATAGTCTCACAGGCTCCAGAAGGGAGCAGTTGGGACTCTTGTGAGGTTTCTCTATAAAAAAAAAGTTGAAAACTGTTTTTTTTTCAGCTTCTCTGTCAGCGGATGCGCTAACAGTGAGGCTTTGAAATAAGCGAAGCCAAGTAGAATACTAAATAACTAGGGTGTGCAGTCAGTAATCATTACGTATTGATTACCTATTCTTACCGTAATTGGTAATGTTTTAAAATTGGTAGTGTTATTGTAACATTAATGTAACGTTAAGGATTACCTATTCTTACCGTAATAAGTAATAAGTAATGTTTTAAAAATTGGAAGTGTTATTGTAACGTTAAGGTAACGTTAATGTAACGTTAATGTAACGTTAATGTAACGTTAATGTAACGTAAAAATAACGTTAGTGGAACGTTAATTTAACGTAAAAATAACGTTAGTGGAACGTTAATTTAACGTTATTGTAACGTTAATGTAACGTTTAAAATAACGTTAATGTAACGTAAGTGTAACGTTAATTTAACGTTAATGTAACATTAATGTCACGTCAATGTAACTTTAATATTAACGTCAATGTACGTTAATGTAATGTTAATGTAATGGAAGAGCATTCACTGCGGTGGGTCAAGATTCCTTCAAGAACCACGCCATTTAATCTGAAATCAAAAACTGGTTTTGAAAACTTTAAGAAACAATAATTTTTTTTTCAGAAATGGCTACCGATGTAAAGCGCCCTTGAGGTGATTGAATTACTAAGCGGCGCTATATAAAGTTGGCCATTTTGGAAATTTCATTATTATATCCATTAGTCCAACGCTAATAACATGTTCGGATTTGTACGTTTTTTTTCCATTTACAGGCAACAAAAAAGAGTAGGTAAATAGAGATTTACCCTTCCCTGAAGAGTGTGAAGAATCGACATAATTGGTGTCGGATCCCATCCCTAGTGAGAACCATCACCCACTTGAAAGAAGGGTTTTAGAACACGTGACCTAGTTTTTGAAAAGAGATAAAGGGTGCCTGCTTACTGCATGCCTACTGCCGCCCTCCAGGAAAGAAAATCGGAAGTATGAAGAAGAAATTGCGACGCAGCTTGACAAACAAAAAGGTGCCTTGATGAGACGGGTGCGCAAACTCTGTTTAGTCCGGGATGTAGTCTTGTATCGTGCCAATAATTTCAATTTGAGAGACCATTGGCCATGTCATGTCATATGTCGCAGGAACAGCCTTGTCCCACATAGAAAGTACCTCCAAGAGAATCTTCACAGGCAATGTTGAATTTGCCACCTCAGTTATACTTTGACGACCTCTGTAGTCGAGCGGATAAGAGGAAGCAGGGCGGCATTTTGTCTCAATTTCCTCACTGGATTTTGACACCTATTAAAATATTTTTAGATAATATAACATAGATATCGGTACGTTTTGCTATTTTGATTAGATACTTCCTAAATGAGTTAGGACCCTTTTAAAATTCTTAGAATCGCCTAGTTTTAACGCTATCAACCGACATTCAGTACAGTACACAAAATAGTACTAACCCGCCCAGTAAGAAGAAGAATGAGAGATACGACAATACAAATGTAGGAGGGAGCGCACTAATATTAAAAACAATAAAATTCAAGCGAAAATCGGGAAAGTGTTTAATAAAACACGACTCGTTTACAATAGAGTAAAAATCTCTCTTCAACACCTCAATTAGCATTTAAAGAAACAATGTGAATTTTTCATACATATAACTTGTAAAATAACGGAAACCAAAGTGTAAATAATAATTTTCGGAGCGTACTTTGCAATTTTTTTCTATGGAGGGAATTTTATATAATTGACGTTTCGGCTCTACAAATCTTCAGATATTATCTTAAGCTTTTGATGGCCAGCATAGGAAAAATATATTTTTTCATTACGACGTAAGAAATTTGACATTTCATAGGAATCCAATTTTTATAACATTTATTTTGTGATATATTACAAAAATTACATAAAATTAATGTAGATAAACAATATTTTTGATAATACCTGAAATCTATTCTTTCCACAATGAAGTTATATCAAAAACAATTAAAGAATATAGAGTTTCTAAACCAACTCCGTCCATATTTCGATGCGGCGGCCTTTTTGTCGGCCATCTTCCTTGCCCGCCGCGTCATCATCATTAAAATTATTCCGAGAGGCTAGACGCTATGCAGTATTTCGTTACGTCGAGAACGAGAATGGCCTAAGCGATTCTGACCTTCTTGATACAATTTCTTTATACGTAAGGGACAAAATCGCTTCCAAAAACCGGTGATCATACGGCCAATTAGAGGTAAAATAACACATATTTTTTTTTAGAATTTAGAAACGTAAAGTGTTCAAGGGAACATATATGTTATAAATCAGTAGAAAATGGGAACTCCCAGCCTTGCAAAAGGTACAGACGTAGAATAATATTTTGTTCTAATAAATTTAACTAATCTAACATATATTTATTTATATTGACAGTACCTACCTACTACCTATTCGCATATAATGGCGGGAAACAAATAATAAATGCTCACGTACATGCTTAGATACCATTGATATTTTATGGAACGACTCTTTCAAGGTAGGAACTGTAGGTAGGCGGGATAAGCATTAGCGCCTCCGCCCACTCAGGCAACTGAAAACTCTCAACTGCCAACTGTCTTTGTATGACAATGTGATGGCCCGCACACTACACAATCACACAAAACCCCGTTGTCAATGGTAACGCAAGCGGTGACTTGCGACCATCTTGCGACCATCTTGCGACTGTCACGGCTGATTACCCTGGGCCGCCGTTGCTAGGTTGCGAGCTGTCAGCTGATTGTTCTTCATCTATGGTTAAACAAGCTTTTTAACCAATCAAGACAGAGAAAACAGCCGGTTTTAGTTGGTTTTCAGTTGCCTCAGTGGGCGGAGCGCCTTATACATTATAAACAATCAAATGAGAAATATTAATATTTGCCAATAATATTAAGTGTTGCCAATAAAACAAACAACACAGCGAGCGCACTATCCAAAAAATAAATAAATGTTTACGTATTTCATTTTTTCGAGAGGGTGCGAATGTATATTGTGGACTTAAATTGAACAAGTAAATATAAAAAAAGATAAATATGCAAGTATAAGTTTTTTTAGATGACGGGAGAATGCTATTTTTTTTAAATACCGTTTTTTAATTAACTCCACAAACGAGGCCCCGGGGAAAATAATTTCTCTCAGGGCCTATGTAGGAGGGAGGAAACACAGAGGCCGGAAAATCGTTCCATAGCCGGACTGTTAGACTCAAGAAAGAGTGGTAGAAACAACTAATTGAATTTCACTTTTGTTTTCTTGATTAAATGAATAAATGAAGTGGAATCTTGGGAGTGGAAATTAATCCACTTCCCGACATCCGATCGAGTTGAAACTCAGCGGATAGACCAGTTGTCGATGACAATTCATTCTGTTAATGGAAATTACGCACACACAAACAGATATATATGCATTACTTGAAAACGGGGACGTTTTTCTAGCTTTGACGTGAGCAGGCGCTATAAAGGGGGCACTTTCTTTTGTATCACAAACCATGTTGCACAAACCTAGCGTAGCCGCTAAACTACTTGACAACTGGGATATTTTTCTTGCCTTGACGTGAGCAGGCGTTATAAAGGGGCACTTTTTGTACCAAAAACCATGTTACATAAACCTAGCGTAGCCGTTAAACTACTTGAAAACCGGGATGTTTTTCTTGCCTTGACGTGAGCAGGCGTTATAAAGGGGCACTTTTTTGTATCACAAACCATGTTACACAAACCTAGCGTAGCCGCTAAATTATTTGAAAACCGGGATGTTTTTCTTACCTTGACGTGAGCAGGCGGCGCTATAAAGGGGGCACTTTCCAAAAGATACAAAATATCACAAACCATGACATCGCAGATATAGTTCACTTAAAACAATAAAATTTTAAGGTAAAAAAAAAAATTCAAGCTAATAAATTTTAATCACAACGCACGCAGTGTATGTGTATTAGGTAAGTACTAATTACGCTGAATTTTATTTTTTTAACATTAAAATATTATATTACATACAAACTCATTCACTTGACACTGGCTAGAACACTCCCTTGGGGTGAAATGCCATGAAAAAAAAAACATTAAAAAAATCAAATTATCGAAATCAAAATTGTTTTTAATGGGCAATAGTGCAAGGATTTGATAAGAATATTTATATTTCAATTTGTCTATATTTATATTTCAATTTGTCTGTCCTAGAACGGGAAACTTTCCTAGTTGGATAGGCAAAGCTTTCTTATATGTAAAATGTACTTTTTTTGTATCCTTCTATAATAAATAAATAAATAAATAAATAAATAAATAAATAAATAAATAAATAAATAAATAAATAAATAAATAAATAAATAAATAAATAAATAAATAAATAAATAAATAAATAAATAAATAAATAAATAAATAAATAAATAAATAAATAAATAAATAAATAAATAAATAAATAAATAAATAAATAAATAAATAAATAAATAAATAAATAAATAAATAAATAAATAAATAAATAAATAAATAAATAAATAAATAAATAAATAAATAAATAAATAAATAAATAAATAAATAAATAAATAAATAAATAAATAAATAAATAAATAAATAAATAAATAAATAAATAAATAAATAAATAAATAAATAAATAAATAAATAAATAAATAAATAAATAAATAAATAAATAAATAAATAAATAAATAAATAAATAAATAAATAAATAAATAAATAAATAAATAAATAAATAAATAAATAAATAAATAAATAAATAAATAAATAATAAATAAATAAATAAATATTCCCGATTATTTATGATTGACATATACATCTTTCATGGTTAAGAGTGCTTTACCAGAGAATACCGGAAATTAGTAATTTTTAAATCAAATTCTAGACGTATTGACTCTTTTTTACAAAAAAAATCAATTGATTTTGAAAGATTGTTATTTTATCTGGTACAGGCAGTTTTAAATTTTTAAAAAACTAAGTGCATTTATAATATACTAAGGTTATACCGTTGGTCGTAGGCAGATTTGTTCAATTTTCAAACGATAGATTCTATAAAACCACACAAATTTCAAATCAATATATAATCTAGTAAACACAGTTTTGACAATTTTAATTTTAGTTAAATTAAAATCATTAAAAAATAAATCCGAGAACGTGTTTTGTGACAAAAGGCGTCAGTTTTTCTATTTATTATAGGTCTTACAAACTAAAATATTTCAGATTTTTTTACACACTTATTTTGTTTAGACATTATTTAAAAATTATAAATTATTTTGATCAAAAATTTATTTTAAGAAGTATTTAATTTTTATTAATTTACCATCTCCCGTTTGATCATTTTTATGGCAGTTCGAGACATAAATTTACCCGACTCATTAGCCGCCGAGATGCGGCCGTGTGAGGTTGTCTGTTTTGACAACATTTCGCATTAAATTTAAAATTAATACCGTTTAGCATCATTGTAAAAACATCCGCGCGCAGCGCTGTTAAGCAAAACGGAATAATGGATTGCTGGATATTACCTTTTAATAAAACTCAAGAATTGTGGAAGCCATAAGACATGACATCCAGCCGCCTAGCGACAGCGAATAGCGTTCACATATTAGTTTAAAACATAACTTTCACTTTTCAATAAACACTCTTATAAATACGGAGCGAACGAGAAACCAATCAAGTGGATGCTAAAAAAGATCAAATAGAAAAAAAACGCAACTAAAACAGAATTTTGTATTGTGTGCTGAACGAATGTCGCTGTTGTGATTTTTCAATGCCTCTTTTATTTAAAAAAAGTTGTCTGCTGGTGTCCGTGGCATTTCGTAACTTTTTATTCTACTTTCGCCAATTTCCAGATCAAAAATTAGTTTATTTTTTGTGTAACTTTTTCATGGACGGCCGGCGTAGTCCAGGGGCAAGGCTTTGGACTCCCATTCCGAAGGTCGCGAATTCGAACCCGGCATGCGCAAATACATTTTATTTGATTGATTTATGTTATTTCACAATTAATTAATTAAAAATAATATTTAATAATATATTTGCGGCACGTTCGAGTACGAGTGGAAGCTACTCTCAGTATCGCCCGGGTATAAGACCACCATTCAGAATTAAAAAGGTTGCTTGAAATGGCTTTAGCCGTGTTTAGTGACTTTTTTACATTATCTCCGCACAGGAGGCCCTGAGGGAAAAGTTCACTTTTTACATTTTTTTAAAAGAAAAACATTCCGGATTACGAATAACCTGACTATGTTTGAAAATCTCCTACTAACTCCACAGTAAGCTGAAAACGTCACTTGTGTTGTGATGGAGGACTTAGCCAGACGAGTAATTGAACACGGGACACCTTGGTGGTACCGAAGGGCGATGCCCACTCAGCCACTGACCGGTCATATATACGAGTATATAATCGGACTAGAGAAATACGGTAATACATCATGTCAATGATGTTATGAAAATGTAAATAATCTAGAAATAAACACATTCGGTTTTCATATTTCCTTTTGTATTTTGGTTTGTGAAAAATATTTGTATTGAAATAAAGATTTGTACAGAAAAAACAATGGCCTCGCACCTTCTTAGTAATAATAAAACAATCATGCACTTTGCATAACGAATTTTCAACATTTACGTTTATTGTGAGTAACAATGGAAGGTCTCTTAAAGACACGGGTCAGTGAGTCCCATATTCCACAGTTGTCTCTTACTCTTGCGACGTTCACCGGCATTATTGTCAAAACCAGACATTAAAAAAATACAATTAACCGATTGGAAATAAAAAAAATCCTGGTTTCGTATCGACTTTATGCAGTTCATACCAGAAATGCATTTAGTTTTTATAAGTCTACTTTTTAATGGTCTACAGACCCGTGAAAAATCAAGAGATAATTGTAGGATTTGTAGAGCCGCTGAAAGTTCAAGATCTTTCAAAAACAAACACAAACACTTTCAAAAACAAACATTGTCAATTTTAGAGACAAAAAATTACCTTTCGAATGGACACCGTTAGTAAACTTTAAAAATTTCGGCATCCTCAACAGCTCATTTGAAAAGTCATAAATAAGTTACGTTAGGTTAAGTTATGGGCTATTTTCTGTTTTTTTTTTCATAACCTTTAATGAATTTTCAAAGAGGTGTTGAAATGCCACTTTGTTGAGTTTCCATGGAACTATTTCAAAAAGACGAATATTTTTTCAAAAATGAACCTGATTGTGGGAACAATTAAAGCGATAAAATAGGTACATACCTTTAATACATTATTTTAACCACTCGAGCGCTTTTTGCCACAATATGGCACTATTTCCAAAACCACGGATTGCTTTGTTGCCAAAATGTGGCCAATTTAAAAAATAAATAAATTTATCAATGTGACTGTATAATATATCGTACATTCAAAATATGACAAAATAAATATTCTCCAGATTCTTTAAAATGTTTTAAAGTTAACGATTTAATAATATTTATTTTATAAATCCTACGAATATGTGATAATAGAAAAAATATAGGTGAATTAATTGGCTATATAGAACTATAATCAGTTTGTATGTCTCCATATTCGGGCATATGTGGGCGGAAAATTTTCTTTTAGCAATCCGAGGAAAAAGTTTTAAATTGCTCTGTCGCTCCAGTGGATAAAAGAAAATTATTTTAATTTGGAAAATTTGAATTATAATATCCCGTGATTTTTCAAAGGTCTGCGGTAGTAATATATTACTTTCAGTTCAAAGTTTCAGTACCAGTATCATAAAAGAGCCTGCAAATCCCCGTTTTTTTAAATAAATATATTATGTAATTATGAAAATTGATGTGTATACTGTATAGAAATAAATTTGTTTGTATACACTTAAGGTAAAGCACTACGAAGTAATGCAAAATCACGTGTTTTTAGTTTAAAATTTTGATCGCTTAAGAATTATGTTAAATGCTTTAATTAAAACTTCTTGGTCTTTGAAATAATATCAAATATTTTTTTGACAAGTCCTTTGACAGAAAAAAAGTTTTTATAAGGCCTATAAAAACTGCTTGGATGTTCAATATCTCCTACTTACAAAACACCTTTAGGTTATGAATTTGTTGTAAAATGTGGAAAATTATATGCTTTAGTAAATGATCGTAAAACATTTAAGTATTTGCGCATGAACTTCCAAAAATAAAATAAAACACGCTTTTTGGAGATGTTTTTACCGTGAATAAACCAAAACAGGCGGCTGGTGTTAAACGGGAATTTAAACCTTATCGATATCTACATAAAGAGTGTTATTGTTAGCGGACCGATTTCGAATTTTACACGACGTGGTGCATTGCCTTAATAACAAACGGTGACCAGAATGTTCAGTGGAAACTTTTTAGGTGTATGAAAACTTTTCATCTGATGTTAATTCATCATGCCTCGAAGCGTCAAAAATTGATAATTGGGGTTTTAACCTTAGGTTAGGTTAGGTTAGTTTAGGAAAGGTTAGGTTAGGTCAGCTTAGGTAAGATTAGGTTAGGTTAGGTTAGGTTAATGTGAGTTATGATGTGATGAATTATCATGTGAGGAAGTATCGTGGCTGAATAAATTTACTATGGGTATTCAGACACTGAGATCTCATAGTCCGATTAGACATGGAACCCTAATAATCCACAGTGATAATAGGATAAAGGTATGGTGAGACAATATGGTGTTATGACAATGGTAAATTGATTCTGAGAGAAAATAAAGGTTGTTTTCCGCCATCATCAACATAGTAAAAAAATTGTTCTTATCTATATCTTATTGTAAACTCTATACCGAGAAAACTGATCACGCGCTATTTTATGTGAGACCCGTCGACGGCGTCCATTGAAATTGTTAATCTGTTCGAGAAAGAAATATGATATTTGAAAATGTTTGATTAATGTCGCCAGAAGTAAGGAAAAATTGAGTCCACTTTGGGCACACGTTCACGCCCACAGTACACTACCATCGGTTTATCTCTTCAGTGCATGGTACCTACTTACTGGGAACACCGCGATTGAAGCGTTTCATGCAAGAATTGCTGAAGTCTGTCTTCTCACAAAATTCTACACAGAAAATAAATTTAATATTATAAACGTTATTATTTGGTTATCCGGCCACTTGATCTTCGAAGCACTATTTTTCGATCAATAATGTCTTCTTAACACAACACATTAACACCTTTCACCAAAAATTACTTCACTTAAAAAAACATTAATAGATTTAAATAGAAGTCAATTTAAATAAATTTGTATTAATATACCTATATAATTTTTTTATGCATAGTCTATGGCATTTAGGGAGCTTATAATTCTTTATTTTAATTAATGAAGACAACATTAGCGAAACTCAATCGAAAATCTGAAACAGAAAAATCAGAAAAAGATACTGCCACATCTGGACTCGAACCCAGGACCGTGGCCGTATCTTTTCTGTTTCAGATTTTCGATTGAGGTACGCTAATATTGTCTTCATTAATTAAAATATTATATTTTGAGGTTTTACCTATTAAGTTAAGAATAAAAATTATAATAATTTTTTATATTTCTCCACAATTCTGTACATCTTCTCTCCACAAACTTTCTTTTTTCTTATTATTATTACTTACACCTAAGACTTCTATTTCCAGACAAAACCCATATATTGCTATGACATCCGCAATGGAATCTATAACCAGATCAACTTAATATATTATAATTTGTAATAATGCAACTTTCTCCTTGCAGAAACGTGTTTCAATTTTTTTTAAATTCACCAACGATAATTAATTGTTATTAGCATGGCGTATTTTAAAAGTAAAACGATGTAATTCTAAAAAAGTTGTATAATCCTGGTGCATATTTTTCGTATACCCAAGGGCCCAAGGTGCTCAAAAATGAGTGGCACCAGAGTGGAAGATGCTCTCAGTATTGCCCTTTTTTATTATCACCACCCTTCAGAGTTGAAATCTTGAAATGGTTTTAGCAGTGTTTGGTGATAAGACCAGAATAGACAGGTACTCCGCCACCCTCCCCTTATCGATCCCATTCCCCTCCCTACTACCTTCAGCCTCACAAATATTAATTCCCCAATTGGGGATGCCATAGTCTCACTGGCTCCAGACGGGAATAGTTGGGACTTTTTTGCGGTATTAAAAAAAAAAGTCATGACTTTCAGTTTCAATATTCAAATAAAAAACTTTCCGAAAGTTAATGATTCTAATTCTACTTCATATTCGAAGGTAATTTGACCTTGTTATTTTTTAAAGTTTTGCATGGAGACAATTCCATAGAAAAACTTTATTTTTATTTTTGAAATTTAACTTTAACGTTAATTTGGTACGTACCTGCAGAGACGTACGTACGAGATGGAGACCTTTTTAAATATACTTTGAAAACATACATTTAATCAGACTGAATTTACCATAATATGGGGCAAAAATTGTGCTCAGCTGTTGATTTTTTCTTTTCTTTTTGTCTGTAATGTAGTAGGTATGCATAAACTGCCAATTGGTCTTGCTTATTTTCGTTGTTTGTTTTTGGGGTGTTATGCCGTGTTGTGCTACCTCCTTCTTTAGCCGACGTTTCGGACAGCGTTGCAGTGTCCATCATCAGGGCAGATCCGGCTGATCCGTCGATGCCGGATCTGCCCTGATGATGGACACTGCAACGCTGTCCGAAACGTCGGCTAAAGAAGGAGGTAGCACAACACGGCATAACACCCCAAAAACAAACAACGAAAATGCTTTTGGCCGTGAAAATCTAAAAACGTATCTGGTCTTGCTTATGTTTATTTCACGTCATGTCATATAACTATTTGTTTCCTAAATACATATAATAAAAAACGATTGAAGCCAAACAGAAATTTGTTCAAAAATCAGCGTTAGGTAATCGGTATTTCCATACTAATGAATCATTTTATATCCACTTAATTACATTTCTATGTTTAATATCTACATTGTTTTAATTACAAAAATGTCGATTTTTGCAGATGTACAATTTGTTATACGCCCATAGGGGCTTTAACATAGATTATAAAATAATATTTAAGTTATCGAGGATAACACATACATAGAATTTATACCAAAAGTTATAAAAGTAAAAAAAAAAAAGAATATACAAGTAGTTTTTGTAGAATATGGCAGTGTAAAACCGTGCATTATTTTAAACAATATTATATTTGACAATAACATAGAACAAAATATAATACAAAACATTACAATAACACATCAAATCGTTAAATTAATATATTATACTTACGTTACAATGATTTGTAGGATTCCACAAAGCGTTGGTTTAAATTGCATTTTAGATTATAAAGGGAATCAGCGAATATATCTACAATCCCACTAAACTTGTTGCCTAAATCGGTAAGTGAATGTGATTGATAGTTGGTTGTGAATGTGTTGCAAAAGAATGTTATATTTTGTCTAGTATTCCTTATCGGTAAATGGAGTTTAATAGTACCAACGATGGCAGTCAATTAGGTTGTTCCACAACTCTGTTTAATAAAATTAGGTCTGAAAAGTCAGTTCTGTCAGACAGCGTAATTATTAATTATTAATTTAACAATGAAACCGAGAAAGGTGGACACGCGACTTTACCAGTACAACCTCTTCAATTATTTGTTGTAAGTAGGCCGCCAAGTACCAAACTTGCACGAAATCTGGCCACTTATTATTTTGAAATTCGAATTCTCTCATCCCACCTCCCGCCAAACACCTGACATTCGATTCGAGCCGCCCGCGATCGTCTCTTGTTTTCTTTCTCCACTTTTCAGTCGCCGCGTGAATTTCGAGTTGATCGGATCGCTTTAGGCGGGAACTACAAGTTTTAAATCGACAATTTATTTTTTCGTAAATATTGTCTTACTACCTTTCTCCTTTCATTTTAATTCTGCTGAATGCGAGCGAGACCTTGATTATTCGATTATAAACTCGAAAGTACAAACTACAACGTGAAAAGTGAAAATATTCAGATAAAGTTGTGCATCTTTTGTGAAACTTCTCTCTGCTCGTTTTAGCTGCTAAGTAAGTACCTACTGCATTTTTCTTAGATTTCTCATTGAATAATAATTACTTTTCTTTAGTGAATACTTCATTATTATTTGATAAAAGCCAATTTTGCTACAGGTATGTTTTTTATCTTTCAAAGTGTATTTTAGGAAAGATGTAAATAAAATAGTACTTGATTTAAGTAAATAGGCACGTAGAGTGTTGTTAAATCTATCCAATTTCATCTGTATTTTATTTTAAAACTTGTCAGAAAACCTAAATGTAATAAGAATTGTAATAGGTAAATTTATTTTATCTTAGGTAAACGTTTGGGATGACTGGACACGCTTAATACGAACATTTTTTAGAAAAAAACCCTTTGATTCAGCTTAATTAATAACTATTTGCATTCGCCGATGGCAAATACTCCATTTAAAATGATAAATTTGTAAAATGAAAATTTGCTTTCGTCATATAGGATTTACAATAATTTATGTCCGTATTCTATGACATTTTGTATTGACATTTTGAATGCAGTATTTTCCATCGGCCCAAATGAAAATACGTAGTAATCAAGGTGAATCAAAAACTTTTTTTTTCTAAAATATTGATATTATCTCAGTTTGATAATTTTGATTGTGAAAGAAAAAATATTAATATTTTATATGTACAACTTTTAATGTTTTTAACTTATCTTCTATAATATTCTATACCTTACGAATACATTTTTTGTCTGTTTAATTGGATCCTAACACACATAAATACTTGCTTTCCTATGTTTTACTGTCTTTTAATGACTATATTAGTTTTATATTAATGTTTAAATTCAATATAAATAAATAATAATTGTTTTAGGCTTTTCCTAATTTGCAAAAAAAAATTATTATAGGTAGATACATTTTTTCTTTAAGTATATTTATCGTGCTATGTTTGCATACTGTAACCTATATTAAATTTCACAGTAAAATCTTATTAGTGTTAATAAATAATTTTTAAAAACTTCAGAGGTAAGGAAAAATTATTGAGTTTAAATTAGGCACACGCCCATAAATGAGTAGCATACTTCTTTCGGTTAATTTCTTCAGGGAGTAGGTCTAAACCGGTTTTATTTAAACAAAATTCATAAAATTTCTTTCAATTTGTCATCACAACTGGAAAATTAGTATTTCTATCGCGAACTGGCACGCTGGAAATTATTTGGATTAATTATGACATAATTTAACAGGTTACGCAATTATTTAATTATGTATTCATTTTCTAATCTATTAGCAAACATTTTATCCGGTGTGCCAAAGTAGTAGAAAGCTCATTTTGAAATATTATCATTATTTCGATCGATATATCGAAAAATCGATATTTGAGTTGAGTGCCTATGTAGTAAAAATGTATCCTCTGCCTGGAACATACTCAGAATACTCATAAACGCCAACAAATCTTATCTTATCTTACTAATATTATAAACGTGAAAGTTTGTATGGATGTATGTATGTTTGTTACTCTTTCACGCAAAATTTACTGAATGGATTTTAATGAAACTTTTCAATAATATAGCTCACATATCAGAATAACATATAGGTTATAATTTATAAAGCTAGCTATTAATTTTCAAAACATTAAAAAAAATTTTTAATAGAAAATGTCAAAATTTAAGAATGACATTTTGCAAAAAGATGATTGTTAAATCAAAATTCTATTTTAGAAAATATTTAAATTAATGAATTTATTTGAAGTACTCGCCTAATACTTTGAATCGAATCAAGAATTACAGATATTTAAAATGAATAAGTTAAGAATTTTGGTATAAACGTATAAGGGACCTAGGAAAAGAAAATAGATTACTCGAAGTACTAATCCTACGCAGACGAAGTCGCGGGCAGAAGCTAGCCAATTATAATGCACAGGACTTGTGGTGAATTAAACAAAATGTTGATGTTTTCTAGGTCACAAATAGAATATTTCAAAATGTCATACTAATGTACTGGACCGTTATGCCCCCCAGTTTTATTTTATAGCATAATCGTATCTAATATGTAAAACACAGACACGTGTAAAATATTGGATTTACGGTGAGTAATCGAATGTTGCAAAACTTACTATGTGTAGATTGTCTAACTAATTAACCAATAGAGCGACAGAGCAATTTAAAACTTTTTTCTCGGATTACTAAAAGAAAATTTTCCGCCCACATAAAAAAATCATACCTCCGAATTTGAATATGTTGACATACAAACTGATTATAGTTCTATTTAGCCAATGAATTCACCTATATTTTGTTTATTATTACATATTCCTAGGATTCATAAAAAAAATATTATTAAATGGTTAACTATAAAACATTTTTAAAAATCTAGAGAGTATTCAAAAATCAAACCGTGGTTTTGGAAATAGTGCCATATTGTGGCAAAATGCGCTCGAGTGGTTAACTGGACAATCGATATATTCTACTCCGACAGTGGTATCCACGTCAAACGTCACTGAGAAACACAATTTTGCCATAAGAAAGTCTGCTTATTGTTTTTAGCTAGAGAAGGACAACAAATGGTTACGGTCGGAAATAATATGGTGTTCAAAAAATCGCTGGAATTTTCTTTTGCGAAGTCGAATAACAAGTTATGAATCGTTATTAAGTTGTGTCTCATGCACGCAATGCATCTGTGTAAGTACTTTCTTAGGGTCAACATCGGTAATATGTATAAATTACTTTACTACGTCATTCTAAATGAAATAACGTATGATAAAATAAAATTAATTTTTAATTTTATCCTGATGAAGAAACCTTTATTTGAAACATGTTGATAATTTTAATTAAATGAGTGAGTTTCACAAAGTGATTTGTTATCATTTAATTAAAATGACACCAAAAAGTGAATTTGCAAATATTAGGTCATTACATATGAAATTGGTGTTTTTCCGTACTGGCAACATCGATCTCAAATATCTTCTCTTTGGTTAAGAATTCCGAATTCAAATTTATACAGCTATTTACTCATGTATTTGTGTTTCGAAAATTAAAATTTATTTGTTTTTTCCCTAATTTTTTTTTCTTTGCGTCACCAAACCACCTTGCGATGGATCCGCTTCCACAACAGCCTTCAATTCTTCATTATCAACTTTGGTCTCCGGCCGTCCATGGGGCTTGTTCTGCAGGTCGAAATTTCCAGAACGAAAACGTTGGAACCAAAAACGCACTGTGTTTTATTTTACGGCACCGTCGCCATACACATCATTAATCCTTCGAGCCGTTTCTGCAGCACTGGTGCCATAGTGGAACTCGTACTCGTGAATAACGCGATATTTCAAGTTTTCCATTTTGTAAACTAAATGACGCAAAGAAAAAAAACAACTAAGAAAAAAACAAATGAATTATAATTTTCGAAACACAAATACATGAGTAAATAGTTATATATATATTTTTTTATTTATTATTTAATAACCAAAAAATACATGTTATGTACATTCTTTTAGGTATATGCCACCTCACTAGGCTGAGCCTGTTCCGAGGTGGCATATAAATTTGAATTTGGAATTCCTAACCAAAAAGTAGATATTTGAGATCAAAGTTGCCAGTACGGCAAAACACTAATTTCATATGTAATGACCTAATATTAAATAAGTAATTATGTGTGTACATAACCATATTTACAACGAAGAGTATGGATAATATTATTTACTTTGTTTATGAAACTAGAGTTTGAAAATAGAATAGAAACAACGTTACAGTGACGGTAAAGTAATTATACTTATCACATAACCTGCCATCTGTCGAAAAATTACCTAACTTCCTTGCCAATATTGATAGCGATCACATCGGCGCCATAACACTTTTGACATTCGTAACTAGATCGGATATTTAATCGGAAATTGCACAACACTTTAAAAAAGCTTTCAATGGAACACATATGTTATGGGAATACATGATACCAACTTTTCGAAGTCACCAATTTCTTTCGCTTCCAGAGGCCCTAGCACGCTTGCTCTATAACGATCGATAGTATAACTATCGGTAACTTCTCATCGTTCCCTACGACAACTGCAGATCGCAAACGAATAGGTGACAGTTCACAATGACTAAGTATCCTTAATATATTCGATATCAACTGTCGTTTGTACGTTTGAGATCTGCAGTTGTCCTAGGGAACGATGAGAAGTTACCGACAATCGGTCGGTAACTTCATATCGAGCGACCGTG
Source organism: Limnephilus auricula (assembly GCA_951813805.1). NCBI lineage: Eukaryota > Metazoa > Arthropoda > Insecta > Trichoptera > Limnephilidae > Limnephilus > Limnephilus auricula. The sequence continues at coordinate 12,369,963 of OX638412.1, read as the reverse complement.
CTAGCACACCAGGAAGTCTAGCATGTTTTATCGGTCGATAAAACCCTACATCAATTCGATAATGACCAAATGCGTAATCTATGGTCAGTTGTTATCAATATTTGAAACGACTACGGTCTACGATTGTTAACACATATTCTGACCGACGATTGATAAATTTTAAGTATCGGTTGAACATATTTGTTTATTTAATTAATTTTTTTTATAATATTATTTTTATACAAATATTTTTGAATTATTATGTCGTTCTTTTTGCATAATTACTGGCTAATTTAATGAACGTATGGAACTAACGAAGCTCTTAGAAATGAAAGAAGTCGTTTACGCGATCTATTGATTTAAACAATGCATCTAAGTTGTAATCGATTTATTCCGTTCGATCCAATTTACTCCCATTTAGCGTAAAAAATAAATGCGGACTGGCAATGCATATTTTAGTTATTCTTCAATTCAACATTACCAAATTACTGCCTAAACCTTCCTGGTTCCACAATAAAATTGAAAATATACGAATAAGAATAACCAAATAAACACGACGATTTCACTTTTTTAAAATAATCTTTACTGAACCATTAAAATGGGGCATCATATTGAAACGTACAATTTTTTTTTACATACAGACGAAATGCAAAACGGTCAAGTTAAAATAGGACTTAAAGAAAAAAATAGTTACGCTCAGTATACAATATATAATGCATACGTACGAGTGCGACAATTTCAAAATGGCAACTGATCTTAAGTGCGCTGTGAAAAATATCAAATTAAAAATGAATTTTCACATCCAGACAAGAAATAACGTGCGTACTTACTTAGATACGTATATTATATTTTTCAGCAGATTATTTTTTTTTTACATTTAAAATGTGTGTCTGGATTATGGTAGGTTCAGACTGGACGACGTACGTACGCATCGCTACTCAAACAATGCTTAGCAACCCATAAATTTTCTATGAAAATGGCCACAGACATCGCACGTCGCGATGCGTGTGGCCAATGTGATTTTAAAACATAAATTTTCATTGAAAATCTATGGTTGCTAAGCAGTCCAGATATTGTTAGGCGTAGCGATGGGCACGTACGTCGACCCAGTCTGAATCTACCATTACTCTGCAGGCCATTTTTCAAAGAAGAAAAAAGTGCGGAGTAAATAAAAAAAAGAACATTTTTCAAATCCAGATACATTATCAGTTTTTATCTTAGCAAGTCAAGTTATATTCTGTGATTTTTAATGGCTTCTTGGAATATTGTGCCACAACAGAACGAAAATCTTTCATCGATAACTTCTGTCAGTAAATCCGACGTGTGCTGACCCCAGGCAACCGTGAGCAGCCGATACTCGATAGTACAATTTACAATGAATGTAATATTTAGGCTTTGCGAAAGTGACCGTTGTGCAACGGACAGGAAAGTGGCTGCACTGTTAAAATTGTGGGTTGCGAAAGCATAGCGTGCAGTTATAATATTAATATACACGGAATAGACTAATGGACTACATATTGGCATTTGAGATATTTAGGCACCTCGATATCGAATTTTGTAATATTTTTTGAAGAATGACTTCGAGCATTACGACGGGTAACTCAAATCTTTTTTGGACGGAAGTTACATTAACGGAAATGACGTTCGATTTATATTTCATCATATTAACGTCGTAGGTATTGCAACCATTAGCCCAAACCCTAGCAACGCATAACAAAATGATGCGTCAGATCAAACTCAAACGTCAGTCACCCGTCTCTTTTTGTTTACTAATGTGTAAAGTAAGTTCAACAGGTTTTTGTTATGTTTTGTTGATTATTATATGATTTTAGAACCTTTTGATTTGTATTATTTTTTACGATGAATATTAATCCTTTTTTTCTCTCTGATTCTTGTGAATTCTAGCTACTGAAGTAAAAAGTGGTAGTAGTGTGACAATAAAAATAGTGTTTAGAATTCAAATGGCAGAATGGCAGGAAAATTTTACCCCTTCGTCTATTAATAATTATAAACGAATAAAATAACAACCTAATCATGTTCCACCGCCTAAAAAATGTAAGTTTTTATTTAAAGAAGTTTTACTTCACTTTATTTTTACTTTACTTAAGGTTAGACGCACTCAAATTTTTATCAATAATATGATTTTGGGTGCAATTTGAAAATATAGTGCATTAGTGCCAAAAAGTTAATAAAGAGTTACGATAAATTTATTATTTTTGTGTCGTTTACAAAGCATTCATATAATCCTTTAGTGGTTCCGGTCACGGGGCAACTGAAAAAAAAACCAGTTTGTAACTTGACTCGCTATCCTGTGTATGTACTACACAATTTCTCAAAAACCCGTTGTCAGTAGCTACGAAAAAAATCACTCGCGACTCGCCGTGCTAGTTGCCACAGTCGGCCGTATTTCGAGTTTTTTTTTAGTGTCAGCGCCAATGTGACAGTGACAGATGACTGAAATGACAGCTGAAGTGTTCTTCGTCTATGGTGAAACAAGCGGAGATAATTACTGAAATCGTAAAATTGACTTGCGCCATGGGAGAAATTTGACTGGCCACCCCGCAGTTTTATTTTAGTTTTATTTTCTCTATGAGCGAAGGGCCCTTTAGTTATTATTTCTTCCACTCGGTCAGCTAAGATTTAAAATCAATGGTGGCCATTTTGTTATCCGAACACGTGCATTACTCGCAAAATACACCGGATTTTTTTTTTGTAATTTGAAATGCTTTGTTTATTTTTTTAATGATTTTTTATTAGTGTATAATGAATAGTCCCCTAGAGTTTCGCGTTTTGAGCATAGAACTTGCACGGTCAGTCGTTTTTTGGGTCGATGCGTAAATTAGTCGTTTGTAATTAAAAATGAAGACTATTAAAATGCTTTTTTTATTTCAAATATCATCATTTTTTTATGAAAAGACAAATAACTTTGTTAAATAAAAGTGATGTAAACAAAGTTATTTGTCTTTTCATTAAAATAAATAGTGCCATCACAAAGCAAAAACCTTTCCGAAGAAGTTTTCCGAAGAAGTTTTGACCGGTCAGTGGTTCAGTGGGCATCGCGTTTGGGTCCCACCCAGGCGTTCCGTGTTCGATTCCTCGGCTGGCTAAGTCCTCCACCACAACACAAGCAACATCTTCCGCTTAGTGTGGTGGTAGTAGGAGATTTTCAAATGTTGTTGGGTTATTCGTAACCCGGGAATATTTGTCTTTCTTTTAAAAAAAAAGAAAAAAAGAAAAAAATTAAATTAATATCATGTTTACATATAGGTAGGGCGAAATTTTTTTTTTTAATATTTAAATTTGACTTACAAATAATTTCCAAATTTGCCTCCAAATGGTGAAAAATCAATTCTTTATTGGCTTATATTTTATAATTTGAAACACAAATAAATATAGTAATACATATCCGTACTAGATATCAGCTATACCTTTTAATTTAAAAAAATATTATTCATTTTAGTCAAGTAATTTGGCCTGGTAAATTCAAATTTAATTTTAAATGAAAATGGCCGCCGTTAGCTTTTATATGGAAATAAGGGTTTTTGCATTAAGAATACAGGAAAAATTATTCAGATTGCATGATTTATGGTTAAGATGTTTGTATTTTACATTTATTTATAGATCTACTAGCTCAGTATTGAAACGTTTTAAAAAACCTGATGTGACTTCAAAAATACGGATACAAAGTTAAAACAAATACTGGCTGTTACAAAAATCCTCACCTAACCAAATTGATCTTTATTTTACTTTTACGGATGCTTCCTGAATTTTTGTAAGCTATTAAGATAGATCGTTTTCAATTGTTAATTCACCGACTTCTTATTGATGGTTGATGGTCGAGGTCAGACATAAGTAAGAACTGTGACACTAATTATTAATGATGCGTGCGTGTACTGTGTGATGTGTACTTACATGATACATAACAAAATCATAATACATTTCAAGATCACTTCGCAGTTAGAATTCTAATGTCTTATTTAGTAATGTTAGGACAACAATAGAGAATATAATAGGAACAAGAGATTTATCGTTGTGTCATGTCGTTATCGTCAACGCTTAGGGCGCTGTTCGGCCTTCCTTGGTGGTGCAGCGCTTCGCAGTTGTTCGGAGAGGGAAGGGTGCTTCGCTGCTGTGATGGGCCACTGAGTAACTGGGACTAGTTAGCGCTACCGGAGATCGGAAAACAACCTCGTCCAGACCCTTTAAAGACATTAGTAGAGCTTATGAAAAAAGATATTACTTGATATTTATTGTAAATCAGTTTGTTTTTTAAATTTGTGTGTTTGTATTGTGACCACACAAAGATTACTCATAAAATATTTCCGATTGATTTGTTGAATAGTTTAAAAAAATATGTTTTGATCTCTGTGCTGCATCCCATTTAAATAATACGAAGTGACAAATACACAACCGATGATTAATTGTGGCGATCTATTACCAAATAGGACTTTACAATGTCCCATTGAATTCACAGACAAAGGGTACTCGAATACCTATGATGTAGATTTATTATGTATACTAGACTTTACGTGTTTTGACGAGTATGAAGTGGGACCTTCGGCCGTTTCGGTGGTACCGATAAATTGAAGTAGCGTGTTAAACTTAGCGTAAAAAATATAATATAACGCCTGACTTCGGCTCCAAGAGACGTGAGATGATGTGGAACTGTTGGTGGCTGAGTTGATAAATGCGTCGGTTTTCCAACCAGGTGTCTCATCGTGGGTTCGATTACTTTCCTCTCCTAGCTAAGTACTCCATCATTGCAATAATCGCAATCAAGCAATTTCTTCCGCTTATATTGATGGTAGTAGGAGTTTTTCAAATTCAAAAAGGTTATTCGAAACTCGGGAATGTTTATCTTTCTTAAAAAAACAAAATACAACAATGCCAAGATACGTTCTACGAGTATTTTTCGTATTTTGTAATTTTTTCTCGTATTTTCTTATCGTGTTTTTTAAAGAAGCTAAAATAATATTATAGTTTATTATTGCTTGTATTTACTGGAAGAATACTTTTGTTTACGATAAAGTTACTTACTTGCTATGTGTAATAACTTTCACTTTAATAATATGATGTGCCAAGCATGCAGTACTTCTGCAACCTTCAACTTTTAAAGTTCAATGTTGAAAGTTTTGAGGCAGAGAAAAGGTTTGTATCTTGTCCATTCGTTGATGTTTCAATCATACTACTTCTTATCTTTTGAATTTCATACTAGGTATTTCAGATAAATTTAACTCCGTAGTAAGCTTTTAAAAAGCTGTTTTGAAATGGAGATATGTAAATACGAATGTTATAGCGCGTAAATAATAAAAAAAAAAAACAATTATAATTATGGCGGGTAAGCGAACATATTTAATAAAGCTTGTCTTATTTAAAAAGAGCAAAAATCCCTCGACAAAAGTGTAATGGTAGATTCAGACTGGGTCAACGTACGTATGCATCGCTACGCCTAACAATATCTGGGCTACTTAGCAACCATAGATTTTCAATGAAAATTTATGTTTTAGAATCACATTGGCCACACGCATCGCGACGTGCGATGTCTGTGGCCATTTTCATAGAAAATGTATGGGTTGCTAAGCATTGTTTGGCGTAGCGATGCGTACGTACGTCGTCCAGTCTGAATCTACCTTTATTTGCATTAAAAATAACACTGTCAAATTTTAATACCCATAACATATTGAGGGCTCTTGCCCTTAAAGATTACATCTTATAGATAATAACCATTCCTTCGCGGTACCGCAAGGTTCCCATTTAGGCCCCCTGCTAAATAGAAATCCAAATTTAAAAAATGATAGTTAAAATAATTTTTTAACTATCATGTCTGAATTCTTGACAAAATCAGTTACAACTTTGAAAATGAAACTTGAATTCAAAACAAAACCAAGATCGTTGAACCATAGTTACAACCATGATATATAATAGAAAGACCCACAACCGAAATTAGTGTATGATTGAATTATATGCATATATTTTGTTTCGATAAAATATTTATTTGGACATAAATAGTGGTTGTAGTAAATTGACCGAATGGTAGCTTAGTAGATAAATACGTCGGGTTTCCAGTCAGACGTTATGAGTTCAATTCACTGCTAGAAAAGTCCTCCAGCATTGCACGAGCAACATTTTCGAGAATCCTAATATTTTTTGTCTTACCTTCTTTCTTCTTCCTTGCACTTTCCCAATAATTGCCTAGGTAGGCTATTGGGGTCGGCTCTCCTCGTTCTCAGGTTGAAGCTTCTTCGGTTCTATGTATCGCTTTCATCCAGGCCGTTTCTACGTAGACTTTTGGAGCATTGAGTCATCCATGAGTTCTTTGGTCTTCCTCTGGATGACTGTCGATGAAGCTCCATAGACATTGCCTGCTTCACTGTGTGGTCTCCGTTTTATTTGACCATACCATCTTAACTGTCGTTCCTCTAGCTTACTGTTTATGTCCGTGACACCCAGGCTACCACTAATGCGTGAACTTTTAATCTTATCTTTTAGTGACACTCCTGCCGACCATCTAAGCATTCGCATTTCTGCTGATTCAAGTTGCCTAGTGTAGAAGTTGTACATGGTCCAGCATTCGGAGCCATACATTATCGCGGGTCTAACAATAATCTTTGTCTTACCCAAAGAAATAAATATCTTATTTTTGAGCAATTTGAATTGTTAACAATTCAAATTATTTAAAAATTTATTAGTGAACTAAATGCACAAAGAAAGTAGATTACGGAATTTATTTATGCAGAATAGACTGAGAATAATAGAGAGTAGTATAAATTAGGTTTGGTCCATTGACCGAGAGCGATTTCCTTCTTGTAGTTGGCTTGAAAATACTCAAATTACTTCAAATCATTTCTAGTTGTAAAAATTGATACTGTTTTGAGTAATTTTCTGCCCTGTATGTAGTACTAAATGCATATTAAACTTGATGAGGCTTATATGTAAATGGCGTAGTCCAGCGGTAGGGCGTTAGACTCCCATTCCAAAGGCCGCGGGTTCGAACCCGGCGTGCGCAAATAAATTTTATTTAATTGATTTGTGTTATTTCACAATTAATTACTTAAAATAATATATTGTATATTTGCGGCACGTTCCAGAGTGGAAGATACTCTTAGTATCGCCCTGGTGTAAGACCACCATTCAGAATTGAAACGTTGCTTGAAATGTCTTTAGCCGTGTTTAGTGACTAGATCTGAATAGCCAGGTACTGCCCCACCTTCCTCCTCCCCATCTCCTTCCCTTCCCCACTAACTTTCAGCCTCATAACATACCCCAATTGGGGATGCCATAGTCTTACTGGCTCCAGACGGGAGTAGTTGGGACTCTTGTGAGGTATTCACTATAAAAAAAAAAAAATGGAATTTAGAAAATTCCTCCTAAAAAATGTATTATTATAAATACTAAATAATTTCGGTAGTGAGTCTTTTTAATTATTATTTTTTAGTGTGAATATCGCACAGGAGTCTCAACTGCTTCCAACCGCCTGAAGCCAGTGAAAGGAGTATGTTGATATGGGTAAGTGGGGGGGTTAAAGGAGATGGGAAATAGGAAGGTTGGGAAGTATCTGGCTATTCAGATCTAATAACCAAGCACGGCTAAAGCAATTTCAAGCAACGTTACAATTTTGAATTGTGTTCTTACATCACGGCGATACTGAGAGTATTTTGTACTCTGGAATCTGTACTCTGTGACTCCGGTTCAATGACACTAGATCTTTTGTTCAGAATTGAAGTTTGATTTTCAACATTGAAAGTGATACATTCATATAGATGCGACACGACCTGAAAAAATTGTTTCACTTTTTTACGTCCAATTCGACCTCCAATTCTCTAATGCCGAATGATCGGAAATCACCGAATTCGGTCCTTGCGTATTACTACTTGCGTGGTAAGAGTGGGAACGCGTTTCGACGAGATATCGACTTCCCAGTTGATTAGTCGGCCATATCCAAATACCAAGTTTTGATAAAATGAGGAAAGCAATATTCGAATGTATCCATAAATCAAATATTATTTATACGTGTCTGTGTTTTACATATTAAATATGCTATAAAATAACATCGGGAGACTTAACGGTCCGGTACATTAGTATGACATCTTATAATATCTCTCCACACAGCATCTTCATGAGTGAGATAGGCCCCGAGGGAAATTATTTTCCTCAGGGCCCTCTGTGTGGAAATAACGTAAAAAAATTACCAAGAAAACATCAATATTTTTTTTTAATTCGACATGAGTTTTTGTGCATTATAAAATTGATTTGGTGATTTTTATGATTTATCTTAGTATTGTACCATTAAGAGGGTACACTTTTACATATAATTGCATACTCAACTAAAAAAAAAGTTTCTTATCATTAACTTCCTACTTCCTACTAGTAACTTTTACAACCGTGAAAATAAATATTAATAATTTTCTACCTTTTTTGTTTTTCTTGGGCATTAACTGTGTAACAATTTTTAGAAATTTTATTTTGAAGTGTTTTATTTTCCATGTACATTTGTTACCTAATTTTTTTTATCTGCTGCCGGTTTAGACGCATTCGTGTCATTCGCTAGCGGACTTAAAACTAACTTTAAATTTATATAAGTACAGAAATGATTAGATTTTATTAGATAGGGGTAGTAAGAAGTAAGAAATAATTACTATTCCGAATTTGCTAATCATTCAATAGTGATAGGTCATAGCTTTAACACAGAAAAAATCAAGTTAAACATACCAATATCAATTTATACTTTACTTTATGCGCTTTAGAAACTTAAGAAATAAATAATAATTATATCAAAAATTAATTTAGTTAACAAGATAATAGCAACCTATAAATCGCCATTATTAACAATGTTTCCATGTTATGTAGACTCCTCCAATCGTTCTCCTCCTCCCCCAAAATCACCCCTCTCACTATCTCTACCTAATAAAATCTAATTATTTCTGTACTTGTATAAATTTTAAGTTAGTTTTAAGTTTGCTAGTGAGTGACACGGATGTGTCGAAACCGGTAGCAGATAAATAAAAATTTATAAATAGATAAAAAAAGTACATGGAAAATAAAACTCTTCAAAACAAAATCCTCTACCTACCCGGGTTATTGTCTTCTAACCCGTATTATAATTTTACTTTGTGTTTCTGGTCATCTATTTTTAAAGCCCGGAATGTAATGTCACTAAAACAATTATATACAAAAGATGTTATAATTTATGCTTAACATCAGAAAAACATTACTCAGACAAACTCGGGCCGATTCACAAGATCCACATTACAACACACGTTACACCAACCCACAAATAAAATGACTTTTGGACAAATAAATATACAATGTCCCTGTATAAAATTATTTAATACCCTTCCTCTTGCAATAAAATCCATAAAAAACCGACCTCAAAGATGATACCCATATTGAGCGAAAGGGACAATGCACCTCGGGCTATTAATATCTAACTAAAATCGAGGTTTTATATTCCCTACTTTTTTCCTCCAAAAGCGGACTGATTTTCAATTTTTTTTTACCAACTACATAAAAAAACTATTCTATATCTGTACGTTTTGCTTTTTTTAAAAAACATTGTCTAGTTTGTATACTGAACGTCTTTTGACGGCGTTTAAACCAGTCAATTTTATTGATTTTTGGAAGGTCCACTTCTATAAAAAGTAACTTTACAAAAAAAAAAAAAAAAGTACCGACACGCTAGTAGTTGATATCTATTTTATGTAAAAACAATATTTTCTCTAGGGTTAAAATCCAGAGAGATAAATAGGGAATACAGATACGTTTTTAGATTTTCACGGCCAAAAGCATTTTCGTTGTTTGTTTTTGGGGTGTTATGCCGTGTTGTGCTACCTCCTTCTTTAGCCGACGTTTCGGACAGCGTTGCAGTGTCCATCATCAGGGCAGATCCGGCACATCGACGGATCTGCCGGATCTGCCCTGATGATGGACACTGCAACGCTGTCCGAAACGTCGGCTAAAGAAGGAGGTAGCACAATACGGCATAACACCCCAAAAACAAACAACGAAAATAGGGAATACGTTTGTATGGAAAAATCACCGCCGGGTATCCCCTTAAGATACGGATTATGGACACGGGAAGGAAGAATATTGATATAATTTTACAGCCAAACTAAGATTAAAGCTTGTATTGTGTTCTATTTTCTTCTAGATATTGTTTTATAATTTTTTTCGTATTATTTAAGCATACGTATTTACTTTAATTTAATCACGTAACAATGTACAATGTGATCTTAGAACGGGGTACCTCAGTAAGGACACATTCTCTTATAAAAAATTGGAAAAAAAATAATAAATAAAGAAATTAAAAACTTGAAATAACTTTATTAAAATTATTGTTATTAATGTTAGTACGTGGTTTGAGCTCCGCGAGTTGTTGAACGTATCGGCTTTGTGTCTGCCAGATCCAAAACACTCGGAGAAAGTTTTCGTTCGATTTACAGCGGTCGCTATGGCCCGTCTGGCTGTGTGGGTGTGTGTCTGTATGTGCCGTAGCTGTGCATGTGTAGGTACCCAAAGGCGATGAAATATTTTGCCTATTTTGAGAAAGTGTTGCAGTTACAACAAAACTATTTCGCTGTGTGTCTTTTTCGTAAGTCATTTCTACTTACATAGGGTTGTTTTTGTTTAGAAAATTACTATCGGTTAGAAACTGTTGTTTCTAATTGTTCCCACTTCCCATCTGGGTATCTAGCACAGTCGATCGATACAGGATTTATCGATAATGTCGATAACTTGTCATCGTTTCCAAGCACAAGTGCAGATCGCCAACGAATAAAGACTAGTTCACATCGAATAAATTAAGCACACTTCGTCGTTGTGAATTTATTTATTTATTTATTAAACGCCTTTATAGGCTTTTACATTTTAGTTAAATAGATGAGTATAACAGTGATTTCAAAAAATCTAAATTAAAACAACAAAGAAAGCAAAATACAGTGAAAATAAAAGTAAAACAAAAGCATATATCTACAACAAAATATAACAATAAATGCATATAATAAAATTAGATACATAGGTAAAAAATATAAGAAGTTTCACAAAAAAAAAGATATTCAATATAGACAAAAATTGTAGAGATTATAGACGTCTATTTATGTCTAAATATAAAAAAGAATTGAAATAAACAATGTTTATACTGATTGTTTTTAATGTGAAATATATCTCCCAGATCAGAATATTTATTTCCGAGACTGTGAAGTCTCGGTATCGGGGAATTTTGATAAGAGAGTGTCCTGGTGTTATTAAAATAAAAGGGTAGTAAATTTCGGCAAGATTTTTTAGGTATGTGGATATTAATTAATTGAAGCAATTTTTTTTTTGTTGCTAATCTGCAGTCATGTTCAAGAATGATGGCAAGTTACCGAAATTATCGATAAAAAGTTTATAGATTGACCGTGCTACATAGCCTGATTTATTTCGTGAGTATTTAAGGTCAATTAATAGAAAGAAAAATAAAACTGATTACTGCAGGCACATTAGTCTAGGGATATTAATATTTGTATTTGAATTTGTTTTGTATTACCCAAAATAATGTTCTACAAATATCCTGTTTGTGTGTCAAACAAATAAAATAAAATAAAATATACTTTGGTTTTCTATTCCAAAGAAAAGCCTGCTCTCTCGGATCTGTTTCGTAGATTCTATGAATTATGTGAGATCCCGGCTTAACAAAACCTGTTTTCTTTATTATCGTTTTGCCATGAAAATCAAGTTGTTGAATTGTTGCTTTCTGAAAAATCAAAAAAGTCAATTACGATTCCATGACAACTTAGCACAGTGGCAAATCAACGCACAGAGTCATTTAAAACCAGTGGCGGCTCGTCACTTTTGGTGAGCTAGAGTGCTAATATTAACAAAAATGGCATTATTGATGTCGTTGTAGCCGAAAAATATTTTTTATTTTTTTTTCGAAAATTTATTTTCTGTATGAAGATTTTCAGGAAATGTGTGCGGCGCACGGCAAAACTGAAATTTCCTGAAAATCTTCATACAAAAAATAAATTTTCGAAAAAAAAATAAAAAATATTTTTGGGCTACAACGAGATCAATAATGCCATTTTTGTTAATATTAGCACTCTAGCTCACCAAAAGTCACGAGCCGCCACTGTTTAAAACGTTGAAAAAACCAATGCTCTTAATTCTCTCTAGTTTTTATTTTATTTCAAATAACTTTTCAAAAGTGTGTTGATTTGTCACCGTGTTGAATTGTCCGGTGAACGAGGTACAACATATTTTGTATTTTAAAATATATATTTTTTAGAATATTTTTTTATTTTAAAATTGTTCAATAAGAACTAAGATTTCCGAAAAAGAGATAAACCGAAGAGATAATAGACTCGTAGGCCCCAGACAGGTCAACGAATTTGATTATCTGCTCAAGAAAGATTTTCGGTATTTGAAGAAAATTTTATCTTTTTTCAGGTAAACGAACATACGTTTAACTCCTGCCAGTTTATTGCATTCATCGTGAAGCTGCATCAACGAGATGTAAAATATCTTGACGCATATTATAATATATAGTAGCTATATTCACCAGAGTTTATCATGCAGAAAACTCGATGATTCATTCTTGGATATGAAAAGCAAATTATTATCTAATCTGCTTGCTTGTGAAGTTAAATCGATATGATAGAGTCCGAGATGAAAGCCAGTATCTACCTCTGATGAAGCGACATTATCTTTCTAATAATATATTATATTAAATATTGTAATGATATAAAAATCGATAGATATAATCCTATCTATATTATTTACCGTATTTCACGTAGGTGGGTACCGCGCAGGCTGTATTCCAGAAAAAATCTATGTTTTTTATCAAAAATAAAATTGAAATATTTTCTTTGAACGTTGTTGTTAACGTAGCTTTATAATATCCGCTTACGAACCCGCTTTACATACCAGCGCATAAAGGGTCGGTTACATGAACTTGTAATTGTTTCCTTGTATTTTTGTTAACATTTCAATTTTTAACCTCACAAGGTAGTAAAAATAATACAAAATAATATGAATAAGTATTGAAAGAATAATATTTTTTTATCAATCTTTCTTACAGGCGGAAGGAAGCTAAAATACATTAAAATGTAAACATGTAGGGTGACTATGTGTTTTTTTTTTGTTTTGTTTTTATTTTTTTATTTTTTTTATTTGACATCTTGTTTTTACATAATTCAACATCAAGTCCCGTTAAACTGATTTATATCAGTTTGTCAACGGGTTTTTTTAACAATTACTTTAAAATTTAAACAGGTACATAAAATACACACATTATATATTGATTGAAATAAAATGTTATGCTATTAATATAAAAATAGGACTAAGATGAAAAGAAAAAAATATATCTTTACATAATATATTACGCTTTTAATTTGAAGGAACCAAAATGAAAAAAAAATACAGTGCATTATTTTTTGCTATTAATTTAGAAAAGACAAAGATGAAAAAAAATTATGGCAATCATCGTCTAAAACGAATAATTAATTAGTATTTTAAAATGTGCACAAGGAATTTTGTGACTTAATATGTTCGATTATATAGTGCAGATTAAAAAAAAAAAAAAAATTTATATAAAATTTTTTTCTTGAACGTAACTTTAAGAATCATTTTTTGGACAATATAAAGTGGTTCTATATTAGTCTTTAGGTAGGATCCCCAGCACACTATTATATTATAACTAATTAAATTTACTAGTGCAAGTCCGTGAAAAATTACGGAATTTTGTATAAAATCTATAAAATAGATCATTGAGAACAGTCTTTTCTATGGAATAGAAACCGACTTCAACTTTCGTTGTATGAATTGACCATATATTCTCATAGAATTGCGGTAGAAACCCAGCATTAGAAAAATTTCCTCAACCGAGAACAAAACCATTATTTCAAGCCATTTGTTTAACACCATTCTACCTTTTGTATTCGTCTTTGTAATTCTACAATTTGAATTTCGAACATTGCGTCACGTTGGCGGCAAACCACAGAGACATTATATAATGTACCGTGTATACTTGTATACCCGTTCGATTTTTAAATACATTCTGCATTAAAATTTTTTCTTACGTCATTTTGACGGTCACAATGGGACCACGTGCTTTAGGATTCGATGGGGTCAATTGGGTGTCAATTACGAAAATGGAACGAATTGTGCTTATTGAATTCAACTAGTTTCCGTAATGCCATTCGATAATGGGCTCTAGAGGAAGTTACTTTAGAGTATATTATCGCATAACGTTGTTGTGTCATATGAAACCTTAGTATTCTAAAGGGTCGATAGGATACCTAAAGGTAATTTAGTGGGTTAATTAGAGAACTACTCGTAATTAGGCACCTACTGAGCAAACACTACTTTAAAATGTATGACGTAGCGATATAATGGAAAGTAGTTATTTAAGCGAAAATTAGCATGAAAATATTTTTTTATCATTGAGACAAATTTTTCCTAGTTGAGCAGATACCGTGAAAGAGAAAAGCGAAAAGATTTTATCTGGTTATTTGGTTTTTGAATAATTTAAACATTAATTTCAATGTCAGGAGAAACTATAAAAAAAAATCTGCCACAATCTCCATAAAATTTTATTCTGTAATCTGTTTTTCGAAGCAGAAAAACTCTCTGAAAAACGCTCTGGCGTCATAAAATTTGCATGTTATCCATTTATAGTGATAAAAAATCTATTTATAGGTAGACATCTCCCAAAAACAGAAATTTAAATTTCAAAATTTTACAATTTGAGGTTTGACTCAATAAGTTAAAAATAAAAATGAATATTCATCGTAGACTTGCAGAAAAGTCAATAGATGTCGCAAATTAAATTAAAATGGATAAATTTATCCAATACACTGTCTAGGTAGCATTTAGTTCGGGTTTGAATCTTGTAATCATACATAAAGATAGTAGCCAGTAAAAATATGCGTTAAGAAAGTGAAGATAATGTTGGTAGTTCTCAGTAGAAGTATGATTAGCTCAGTTGGTAGAACTGCGCCCCTGCAAAGCGAAGGTCCTGGGTTCGCGTCCCAGATGTGAACGTATCCTTTTCTGATTTTTCTGTTTCAGATTTTCGATTGAGTTTCGCTAATATTGACTTCAAATTTGTGGTTTTACTCAATCCCTCTTACTTATAATTGCGGTATTCGCCGACTCATCTTTGGTTTTGTAAAGTTGGCCTTAAACCTGATTTAAAGCCGTTTTAACCATACACACGCAGTGATAATAAATCAAGTTTTTCACTGTTACGACGTAATACAACGCGTATTAATTATACTACGATTATGAGTAAAGGGGGAAAGTTTAAAATAAAAATAAATAAAATTTCGTGTTATTTATTTTACAAAAAAAAAAAAAAAAACATTAATATTTTTTAGCTTCCAATTTTTAATTACGCACCAGACTTTTAGGTTCCATTCACACACTTTTCCATATAAATGTTCATCTAGTAAATCCACGCTATGCAAGTGTATTATATAAGTATAATTAATACAAAACAATACAAGAACAACATGTTAACCTACCAGACTATTAAATGGGAAAATAATTCATCGACTCCAGATATTTTCATATCGGAAGGTTCGGCTAGGTGGAATTCCTAAATTGGCCGATAAATCCTACTGATCCCTCAATATAAATATTTAAAAATCTTTCGTAATCCTACATGTATTTAAAATGACTGATTTTTGCATTTTTATATACAAATTCTTTGACAAATCTAATACGCCTAAATTTTTAATGAGAGAGCTAGGTATAATAAATCTTCATATTATTGTTGTCTAAATGCAATTGGAATAAATTTAGGGAGAAGTGAGGAATGTAAGTGTTTTTTGGTGTTTTGAGATAAAGGAAGGAATGCTTTTAATAGTTATTAGATACATGGACATATGGACAACCATCGTCAGCAGATAATAAAGTACGTATATAGTTTTTAGGTTAGATGACTCCACCAAATCACTTAAAATACAGAAAAACTTGTGGTGAAATAAACAAAAAGTTTGCGGGGTTACTAGTAGGAAATTTCAAAATTTCATATTAATACCGGACCGTTATGCCTCCCGGTGTTATTTTATACTATATTTATTAAGAAACAGACATACATGTAAATAATAATTTTTGATTTATGGGAGCTTTCCTTATTATCTCAAAACTTAATATTTGGAGATGTCCGACTAAAGAACTGGTATTTTTCATTCAAGTATATTCAAGTATATTCAAGTATATTCTATTTTTTATAATAATAAATTAATAAATATGTGTAAAGTAATAAGAGTACCTACCTAGAAATGTCTAGGATTCCTTTACATTTATTTACCTACCTACCTACCTACCTACCTAGTATTTAAGTACCTACCTAGAAATATCTAGGATTCCTTTATATTTGAATTATGAATTTTATTTTATTCTATTGTTTTTTTTTCAAATGTCATTACTTTGGTTACACTATGTTATGTGACTGATATTTTTAAAACATTATAAAAACAACCTCTATATGACAAATATACTTTAATTGTCGTTTTTTTATACTCCAGAGCAACACATTGTTTTATTTGTCATTTAAAACCTAAAGACAATAAACAATCTTATATATTCATAAAGATTTATAAAGTACACAATTATGATAGCTTTTCCTCACCATAAATAGACAAGGCTCTTGTGTTTGGTGAGGGAATTTAAGCTCAAATAATAAAAAGCAAATAAGTCATAAAATAATTTATTTTTTATGTGAATACCGCACAAAGGTTCCAACTGCTCCCAATGCCAGGAGCCATTGAGACGATGGCATCCCCGATCGGGATGTGTTGTTAGGCTGAAGGTAGAGGCGTGGGAAAGGAGATTGGCAAGAGGAAGGTGGGGAAGTATTTGGTTATTCAATTCTGGTCAACAAACACGGCTAAAGCCATTTGAAGCAACGTCTTACAACAGTGCGATACTGAGAGTATCGTACACTCTGGAACGTGCCCGAAATACACGATATATTATTTTTAATTAATCAATTGATAGACGATAAATAGCGATAAGGATTTAGCGATTAAAGAGCAACTCAATGTAAAAACTTTTGTCATCATAATTAACACATCTAACTGTCCATTTATCTACTTATTTTTAAGTTCAAAATTCCTTAAATCATATTTAATTATAGGTTCAAAATATTTTTCATTCTGACACTCGCTCCTCTTCTACTCACAAGCGTCCGCTTCTATAGGAGAGAAACATCAAAAATAAAAAAAAATCTCTGAAAACTTATTTTGTAATTTATTGTTATCAACATTGTTATACCTTGTAAACTTATAATTTAATAAAATTTTTTTTTTGTAAAATAACATAAATTTATCAAATAAAATTTATTTGCGCACGCCTGAATTTGAACCCGGGACCTTCGCATTGCTCGACCTTCGACCACGGAGCATACTGTCACCTTAATACAAATATATTTTCTATCAATTTCTATGTTTTGATTCTAATTTACATTAGCTAAACATCTCATAATTTATAATGTTAATGTTAATTATTCTTAATATTTACATAATTTACTCGGCTAAACAACAAATTATCTGTAATACAAATAATGTTTAATTAATATTAAAATCGATTATTCATAAAAATGAAAAGCAATGTCAAGTCTACAGGTTATGTAATTGGCAAATTAAATCATCCGAAACCGCAAATTTCTAACGCTAAATTACAAAGTTATATCGTTTTCATTAGCGAACATTACACATATTACATAACATTATTTAGAGGTCAAGAATATGTTGAATCAATTTCGCGAAACATATCGTGAATAACCAATTATTATTTTGCAAGCACTGTGAAAGTTGGCTCGACCGAAGAAAGTTTTCAAAGCGGCCGAAGCAGAAATTAAACAATGCTACCCAATTTGGTACTTGAAACTTATTCGTTTTCTGCGTACAAATTTCGCGATACTCATCTGATTGCAGCGTTGAGACTGTTGCGGAATTCACTCTGTTTTCGGTTGACATAATATACAAAGGACGTTTGTTTCGTAATAGTGTTATCGTTCGATCGATAACTTTCTCAATATTAAATTTAGTATTTAAATATAACTACATTTAGTATATGATCATTTAGTATGTCATCATCATACCTCATCTTCATCCAAAGTTACTTACCTATTTTTTAATCAAATAAAAAAAAGGATTAGGAATGTACTTATGTATATTTCTAATTAGGCATTCCATTATTGTGTTAAGCATTTATCTTACTTCTTACTTAATATTATAAACGCGAAAGTTTGTATGGATGTATGTGTGTTTGTTACTCTTTCAAGCAAAATTTACAGAATGGATTTTAATGAAACTTTACAATAATATATATAGCTCATACATCAGAATAACATATAGGCTATAATTTATAAAGCTGGCTTATTTTAAATATATTGAAAATAATAATTATTGTTCAATAGAAAATGTCAAAATTTGAGAATGACATTTCACAAAACAATGATTGTTAAATTAAAATTCCATTTTAGAAAATATTTAAATTAGTGAATTTATTTGAAGTACTCGCCTGATTCTTTGAATCGAATCAAGAATTATACATATTTTAAATAAATAGGTTAAGAATTTTGGTGTAAACGTAGATGGGACCTAGGAAAATAAAATAGATTACTCTAAGTACTAATCCTACGCAGACGAAGTCGCGGGCAGAAGCTAGTAAGTTATTATAATTCAATTATATGTCAAACAAATCTGATTCTGCGATGGAATTGAATTCCAACGGGCTCTATAGAGTGAACAGTTTAACGAACGATGGTCGTATATCTAGTACGTCAAATATGTTAAATATTAGGCCTGTTTCAGTCATTCTATGTTTTTTTAAGTATTATGTTTTCTGTTTTCTCTGCCATTTCCATTTGATCGATAGCTGAGTTTGTTGCTCCTCCCCAACCAATTATTCCATATTAGATTATGGATTGACAAAGTGCAAAATATATTGTTTTAGCTTATAATTAGGAAAATGTGTATTGTTTTGAGAAGTTTATTTGTGTTTCTTAACATTAGCTCATTTACCAAATTTGAGATATTATTGTTTTATTGTACATCCGTTGTATCTGCCTACCTTTCATTAACCCATTCAGACCCCTTGAGCATAATTATGCACACTAACTTCAAAGCATAATATAAGGAGTAATTTTAAGTATTTTAAATGTTCCGCCTATTTGTATTAAAGTAGCAACATTATTTCTACCTAAAAATTGAACTAGTGGAGTTATCTTACCCGCAAAAGTTATAAATATCGGTTCTTTCGAAAAGTGTGATGACCCGTTTGACAGGAGTGCTGATAGGTACATTTTGTTTTCATTGTTTTTATTAAAATTTCAAAATTATTTCATAAAAGAAGTACGCAGAAGCAATTCTAAGATGTTAATAACTATTATTTGTAAATTGAAAATGTAAATAGTTAAATAAATAAGCGTATGGAAGTGTTTGAATTTTGATGTGCAGAATTATGCACAATCAGTCTCTATGACACCTTTACATGATGTATAGAAAATGTTGTACACCTTTCTTTGTGATTTGGAAAACTTATGTTGTGTTGTTAATTTTAGGAAAAATGTATAACTCTATGTACAAAGAAGATTTGGAGGTGATTTTAGGATTGTTGGAGAATGATTCTGACTCAGACCTTAGTGATGATGATAATTTTGACGTGGAAGCTGAACGTTTGGAGGCGAGTTCTTTGGAACGTGAACCTTCGACTTCTACAAAACAAGTTAGAATAGGTGCAGATAAAATTTCTCCAGATGCTATCAGAGGCATTATGAAGATATTTCATTTTAAAAAGATGAACCATTGGATATATCAGGGAAAAAAAATAATATAAAGGGGCAAGGGAGAATTTTTTTTTTACATATTTTCTAAAAAAAAGTTGCATTGCTTGTTACTTTTGAAAATGGGAAGGACGACTATATTAAGCCTGCAATGCATTATTTTTTAGGTATATTAATGAAAGTGAACTAGAAAAAATGGCGGAATAAACAGACATTTTTGCTGCAAATTGGTAAACGTAATTTTAAGCCAACGAAATTAAATCACTTATCAGGCTGCATATACGTATTGGAACATTAAATTTTCAAAGAGTTCAATTGTGTTGGAAAAGGCTCTTGGTGCAAATTTATTTCAGGATACGATGATCTGGGACAGATTTTTTCAACAAAGAAACAATCTGAATTTAGTAAATAATTTGGAAATGACCCACTCGTTTTCCGATAAACTTGCAAAAGTGCGTACAATGCCATCAGTCAGAACACGCTGCCTGGAATTAAAGCCAGATAAAATATTGTGTATCGATGAACAAATGGTGCCTTTCAGAGAAAAGTAGGAAGATGAGCCTTGCAGAACCATTAGTAAAGGCGGGTAAAAATAAATCATTTAAAAGATAGTCCGGACGTCCAAAATATCCAGATACGAGGGAACCTGCACCAAAAGAAAAAAAAGTTAGTGAAGAAGTTCGACCTAACGCAGACGTTCGACATGATAAGGTTGGCCATATGCCCCATCTTGACCAAAGAAAGCGATGTAAAAAAAAATTCTCGCAATCAAAAAAATATTTTTTTATGATAAATGCAAAATTCATTTATGTATAAAAAGGAACAAAACTTCATATCATGAAAATACTTAAAATAAACTTCATATATTTAGGTTCGCCACTGTTTATAAGAATTTCTATATTTCATTAATAATCGTTGAAAATTTTCTATTCAAAACCGATGCAACAACATTCTCCTTTCAGTGATATGTGACCGTTGAGACCCGATGGGCATAATTATGCACATGTTCAATTTCCTAATAAACAAAACTAAAAAAATATTAAAAAAATATTTTTGTGTTATTAAAACCACAATAAAGCCTAATCCACTCTTAAATAATTATTTTCTCCCTTAACAATAATTCAGGTCTGAATGGGTTAAAACATTTTTACAATGGTAGGACCTTGCCAACACCACTTGAAAGGATGGTAATAAATCTACAATAGGTGTCACGACAATAGTCAAACTAACCGAAAAATGTCAAACTAACCATTGTTTTATTTTTATCATTTAAACTTTGCAATTTGTCACGCATGGTGTTCGATCAATGTCTGTTACCAGCGATAACTTTGAGGAAAAGATACTTTGTAATTATTAATTGAATAATACTAAAAAATGTATACGTTTTAAATTAGCAATAAAAGTTGCAAATAAATTCAAAACACGTTAAGAGGAAAGGCTGCGCAGCCTTTTTCAGAGAAAGCTTGTATTTGATTTGAGTCCAAAACACTCAAAAAAATAATCACAATCAATTTCTGAATTTATCTCAAATATCTAGTAGGTAACTATGTATAACTAGTATAACTATCAATCACGGAAATTTTAAATGCTGTAAGGACAAATGTTAATGGTTCAGGAGAGCAAAATGCAGGTTTTTTTCTTTAAAAAAATCATATCTCCTGATTTTGAAGACGTAAATTTGTATTATTAAATAACATTGAATATAACTTTCAGAGTTCTTACCTTTTTTGTAAATATATTTATTTTTTCGGAATTTTTTTTAAATGCACGTCGTAAAAGACACAATTGTTTTCCTAGAAATTTTTCGACCAAGCCGATTAAAAGAGAAAAAATATGGATAATATTAATATATTTAACTCATTTTTGGATTTGTCGTCCTTTACAGTATTTCAAATTTCCGCTATCGATTTATTAGTTATTTTATTTATTTGTGTTTTAATCGTAGGCCATTATTACAAATTTGGTAATTACTACAAAATTAATCTTGACCAACGTACTATGTTTATAATGAAAAAAATATATAAAGCCTCGTAAAAAGGCGTGTTT
The DNA here is from genome assembly GCA_951813805.1 of Limnephilus auricula. Taxonomy (NCBI): domain Eukaryota; kingdom Metazoa; phylum Arthropoda; class Insecta; order Trichoptera; family Limnephilidae; genus Limnephilus; species Limnephilus auricula. The sequence goes on along the minus strand of OX638412.1, from coordinate 12,348,170 downwards.
TGGGTCTTATTTTTTGTTTATAAGTAAACTACAAATTTGTGTTCCAAATTAAATCGGTAATTTAAATTTAATCATATAAAAACATTTTTTTTACCCTTTAATAATTTTTTTTAATCATGTAAATAAGTGGTTGGTGGAGAAAACATTAAAAAATATCAAAGACTCGAATAATAATTGCCAAAATTGTCATTAAATCATGAAAGTTAATAGATGTAAACCAAAAACATTGCTTATATATTTGTATATTTTATGTGAATACCACACAAGAGTTCCAACTGATCGTAGCCAGTGGGACTATGGCAGGTAAGTTGTGAGGCTGTACCTATTTCAAGCAACGTTTCGAATCTGAATGATGGTCTTTCACCATGGCGATACTGAGAGTATATATACAAAAAAAGTTGCGGTCTATAGAATACATGTTTTATTGAAGTAAATACTTCTTTACGCACGCTTGACTTGAGGGGTAATGAGTAACGAAAAGTGAAATGCGTTGCGAGGCGAAGGGGCTCACTGTAGAAGCAAGAGAGAGCAGTACGCGCGCACATTTTCTTTCTCTCTTCCTCTCATAGTCAGTGCATGAAATATTTCAGTCAGTATTTTGAAATACCAGTGACGCGCCAAACGCGGAGGGAGCGGACGTCGATGCATATAGATGGAGCTAAAGAAGTATTTACTTCAGTCGGTGTGGTCTAAAGCACACTCGTTTTTTTTTTTTAAAGTTACGATTAATTTAATAAAATTTTGTGTAAGTAAGAATTAAAAATTAACACATTATGATGTTAGGCATATAATAATGTTGTTGGTGCAACCACACTTAACTTATCTACATTAATAAAGATGTAAAAACGCTTTGGAAACACTCGATAATTTAATATGAATATTCGGTGAGCTGGGGTAATTCAGATTGTAGGGGAAAAACAACGCCGATTAGACCGGTCCGTTATCTGCTGATTATCAGATTGAGATGGAAAAATAAACGACCTTCTCTGATGATTAACGTGGAAATATTCAGGGGAAATTTTTATTTTGTTATTGGGAAATTTATTAATTCCTCTATGGTGAAATAAAGAGAGGGTGATTCAAAATTAATCTACCTATTTATATGACTAAAGTTTAAGGGTAAATTAAAAATATTTCATAATCTGCTTGTTTATACTCATAGATGGCGGTATTTGAATTATTTTAGAAAAAAATCAATTATTATAAGCAAAAATTATTAGCCCGAAACACTCATCCATATTGAAAAAACATCCCGAGAAAAGATACAAAAACGGGCTGTTTTTTTTCAATATGGATGAGTGTTTCAGGCTAATAATTATTGCTTATTATAATTGTTACCCTTTGTGCTATGCATAAAAAAATCTTGTAGTTTATCAATTAATAATAATGAAAACAAATCGTTTTGCAAGTTTTTATAAATTATTGTTTGCGCTCGTAAAAATGCAAAAAAATAGTTTTGTTCGTATAAAAAGCGAATTCTTCGAAGAAAGCATCGCATCTAGGAATTGAACCCAGGACCTTAGCCTTGCCGGGGGTCTGCTGTAACCACTGAGCTAATTCGACCCTATCTCCTTCGTTCGACTACCAACATTATCTTCATTTTCTCAACGCATATTTTTATTGTCTGTTGTCTTTTCGTATGAATGCAAGATATTTCCCGAACAAAATGCATATTGGGTAGTTTCTTGGATACATATATGCATTTTTATTTTAATGTGCAACATCTATTTACTTTTCTGCAAGTCTAGAACGAATATTATTTTTTTATTATTTTAGAATAAATTAATGAGTAAAACCCAGAGTAAAATCTCAAATTTTAAAATTTATTCCTTAAAGACAATATTAGCAACTCATAGGCGAAAATTTTAAACCGAAAATGTACTTAAATAAAACAAATTGTGTAAACCACTATAATCACATGTTTATATATATAATACTAGTTTCTGCCCGCGACTTCGTCTGAATAGGATTAGTACTTCGAGTAATCTATTCGTTTTCCTACTTCCCATCTATGTTTATACCAAAATTCTTAACCGATTTATTTAAAATATCTATAATTCTTTGTTCGATTCAAAGTATTACGCGAGTACTTCAAATAAATGCACTAATTTAATTAAAAATAGAATTTTGATTTAACTATCATTGTTTTGCAAAATGTCATTCATTTTCAATATATTAAAAATAAAAAGCTAGCTTAATGAATTATAGCCTATATGTTATTCTGATGTATGAGCTATATTATTGTAAAGTTTTATTAAAATCCATTCAGTAAATTTTGCGTGAAAGAGTAACAAACATACATACATCCATACAAACTTTCGCGTTTATAATATTAGTAAGATTTACATGTTTCAAAACCGATGGTTTCTTTGTCAGGATAAAAAATGAATTTTTTATTATTATTATTTATTCATATTATTATCCTGACGAAGAAACCATCGGCTTTGAAATATGTACCTATATATTTAACATGTTTTATAGTGGTTTACACAAAGTAATTTGTTTCATTTAATTAAAATGATGCCACAAAGTAGTTTTGCAAACATTGAAGAAAGAGAAGATATATACAATAAAAGATGTTTCAATTTTTTAAAAATATAATGCGGAAATTGCGACAATAATATCTTTTCTATGGTGTTTTTAAAAAATAATGGATAACTATAAAATATTTTCTATGTGTTCATAAATAAATATGTACATATTCATTCTGCTTTGTTTTTCTTCAATAGTTAAATAGTTATAGACTCTCAAGTAAATATTTGCCGTCTTTTCAAAGCTGACATTCATCAATATTAGCACAAATATAGCCTATGCCCTTAGATAATTGACACAAAGCAGATGTGCCATGAAGCACTAGCCAACACCGTTCACCCACACTACTGCGAATAGTATCTGCGCACTTCATGACACATAAATGTTTTTTTTTGTCGATGGCATGAACACATAACGTTCATTAACGACCGTTGTTCCCAATATTTCGATCGATCAATCGAGTCTCCGATCAGCTAGGTAAGTGATTTGTTTAATAAAGCTTGATTCGCCTTTTGGTCAAAGAGCTGCGTTGGGAAGAGCAAATAGGGTATTTCACAATTTTTTTATTGCCTAAAAAATTAAGCAAAAAATTACAATTATTATAACATTTTTATTTTATTTTTATGTTGACGAATAAATTTTCTACAGCTGCCCATTTTTGTAATCCCGCCAAAACAGCATTTTCGACGAGTGACGTCACAAGCGTCGCTCGTTCTTGAAAAATTTCCGACAGTTCTACGTTGTTTGTTTGAGGACATGCGTATACGAAGCATCGTTGGCAATCATGGGCCGTTTTAGTTTTGTTTTTAAGCGTTTTTAAAATGAAAAAATTTGAATGAAAACGTAAAAAACAAACATTTTTAGTAGGATGATCAAAATCAGAAAAATGTTCTTTAAATATTCCATACATTTTCAACAGAATCCCTCGTTTGTGAAAATACCCCATGGAGTGTTAAGCAAAAATTTTGGCTCAACAGTTGATCAACAGGTTTGGGAACAACGGCCGTAAGTCACTGTGACCTATGGCAGGGGTGTTGGTTATCCCAAATTAAGAATAAATGAATTGTCACTGTAATTGAAACCGTAAACGGATCATTAATCTGTCAAACTATAATTTTAAAAAAAATTGTCAAACTGGAGTTATTACGTAGCTGAACTTAGATAGTAATGAGCCAGACAGACACCTCCAGATGCCTCCTATCTGGACTGCCCGGGCTACGCCCTCGTTGGCAAGTTCAGACCCAAAGGAGGTGTCTGTCTCTATAGCCGATCTGACGTCAACTGTGTGCGTCTGTTGAATCTGGAAAAACCCAGATTCGACGTAATGTGGGTGCGCGTCAATCTTGCCAGTACGGCAAGATTCTACGCGTGTTTATACCGCTCACCGAACCTTAGCGAATCAGACACATCCGAGCTATTCAAACATTTGAGCGAGACTATTGATGACCTCTTGCCCCGCTACCCTTCGGCTGAGTTTGTGGTTCTGGGGGACTTCAACGTTCATAACGAACCATGGTTGAAGTTCTCAGGACCAACAGACTCAGCTGGCCGACAGGCGGAATCCTTTGCCCTTTGCCACGGATTGGAGCAGATGGTTCAGGAGCCTACAAGGGTTCCTGATGTCCAGACTCACCGCTCCAATCTGTTAGACCTATTTTTAACCACTGTGCCACACGGTTACAAGATTGAGGTCACAGCGCCTTTAGGATCGTCCGACCACTGCCTGGTGACGACCTCAATCCCTGTCAACTTCAGACCGCCAAAAGAAAGGCTGAAGAGAAAAGTGTGGCACTATAGGTCAGCAGACTGGTTCGGTCTGCGGGCTCATTTCAATGCTTTCCCGTGGTCAGCTGTCTGTTTTCGGACTTCGGATCCCTCAAGATGTGCCCAGGAAATAGGTGAAGTCATTACATCCGCGATGGATGGCTTCATTCAATCCACTGTTAAAGAAACTGGTGTGGGCTCAAAGCCGTGGTTCAGTCGACAATGCTCCGAAGCAGTTCGGCGAAAAAACGCGGCTTACCGAGCCTACAACACATCTAGAACCTCCGAAAACAGAGCAGCATATAACAAATTGGCAAAGGAAAGCAAGAAGATCATAAATAGGTCAAAGTTCGAGCACGACCTGCAGATCAGCAAAAAGCTGGCTGCATGCCCGCATGGCAGCAGAGCCTTCTGGTCGCTTGCGGGCTCAATAGGTCGCAATTTCTGCAAATCCAGTCTGCCACCTCTTACCAGACCTGATGGCTCACTAGCAAATACCGCCACCGAAAAGGCTAACCTATTAGGAAAAATGTTTGCGGATAACTCAACCCTCGATGATCGGGGTGCAGTCCCGACGTCGGTCCCTCACTGCGGTTTCTATATGAAAAAGCTGAGGATCCGGCATCGGGATGTGCTCCAGGTTTTACGAGGGCTTGATGTTAATAAAGCTAGTGGGCCTGACGGAATCCCCGCCCTGGTATTGCGGAGGTGCGCTGCAGAAATAGCTCCGATTTTGACAAAGCTTTTCAAAATGTCCCTGAATTCTGGCTCTGTACCCTCTGGTTGGAAAAAAGCGGTCATCCATCCTATTCCAAAGAAGGGTGACCGCTCCAACCCGGCCAACTACCGTCCCATAGCGATCACATCAGTTCTATCCAAGGTGATGGAACGTGTGATCAACGACAAACTGCTCACATACCTCGAGAAGAACAAAATTATTAACGACCGTCAATACGGATTCCGGCGGAACCGCTCGTGCGGTGATCTTCTCGCGTATGTGACGCATGTTTGGAGGCGGTGCCTGGAACGTTTCGGTGAGACCCAAACGGTTGCGCTGGACATTTCCAAGGCCTTTGACCGGGTTTGGCACCGAGGACTTGTCAACAAACTGCCTTCTTACGGACTTCCCGCATCCTTGTGCAGGTGGATTGCCGACTTTTTGAGGGAGAGGTCGATTCAGACGGTTGCTGACGGTTTCACCTCTTCCTCGCATTCGATAAACGCTGGCGTCCCACAGGGATCGGTTCTGTCTCCGACTTTGTTTCTGTTGCACATCAATGACCTTTTGACATGTGCACCAATTCATTGTTACGCGGATGACAGTACAGTCCATGATAGCTTTTTGTTTGACAAGCCCCCAAAGGGTGCACAAATTCCAATGGCTCGGAGGGCTTTGAAGCAAAGAATGGACGCTTACCTCGAGAGTGTTTTCTCTTGGGGTAAGAATAATCTCGTCGAATTCAATGTATCAAAGACCCAATCATGTCTGATTACGTCTAAAAGGGATCGAAATGACTATCTAGTCTCCTTCAACGGTAGCATTCTTCCGAACAGGTCTTCCATTGATATGCTCGGTGTAACTCTAAGTGACCAGCTCAGATATGGGGGCTCCATCGAGGCCAGAGTTAAGTTAGCCTCTCAGAAACTGGGCGTACTGTACAGGGCCCGCAGATACTTTAATAGTACACAACTGCTAACCCTGTACAAATCGCAAGTGCGCCCCACGGTTGAATTTGGCAGCCACCTCTGGTCTGGAGCCCCAAAGTACCTGAAAAACACCCTCGACTCTGTGCAGAAACGGGCGGTCCGTTTGATAGATTCTCCCGTCTTAACAAACGGATTGCAATCTTTAGAGCACAGGCGTCGGGTAGGAATGCTTTCCTTGTTCTACCGGTATTTCAATGGAAGATGCTCCGAGGAACTAGCCTCATTGATCCCCTCGGCACCGGTGCATAGTCGGGAAACACGCCAAACGCTCGCCCAACATATGTACACGGTTGACATTTGTCACATGAGAACGGGACGCTTCTACGACTCGTTCTTGTGTTCAACAGCTCGGCTGTGGAACGATTTGCCGGCCTCTGTGTTTCCTCCTTCCTATAACATGGGTCTCTTCAAGACCCACGTTCACTCCTTCCTCTCCTCAAAAAGACCCTCCTCACAGCATCTTCAAAGATGACATAGGCCCTGAGGGAAATTATTTTCCTCAGGGCCTCCTGTGTGGAGTTAATGTAAAAAAAAAAAAAAAAAGTAAAGTTCTTACGTCTTCAACTTCTCATAGTCATATAACGCATTACATCTGGTATGCGACTTTACGTGTCAGGAATGTCCAATGTCTTCACGCTCGAGACAACATAACCTAGGATGGTCTGAAACGCCTCGTAAGTAACAATGGGTCTGCATAAATTACCCACAAGTAGTGATACCTACAATATCTACTTAGTATCGGCGGCCTCAGTATCGTGAAGTAGCAACATTATTATTTTACATGACTTCAATGGTGACCACGAAGTGCTAATGAACAATACTCCGTGCTCGAAATAATGTTGTGTTCCGGGTCGTAATAATCAATCACATAACTATTTGACTAACTTGGTTTCAGTAGAATGTCTCTGCGAAATCTAAGTTTCAATCGAAGATGATATGTAAGATATAAATTGCAAACGTGTAACCGATGATGTATCTAACCGAACCTGACATTATAAAATAAATTAACGAATTTTCTTTGTCATTCGCTAGTTAACGAAAAAGTCGTTAATTTTAAAGTTAAGGGTTATAATTTTACTATCATTCGAGCTAATAGGAAAAGCGATTAACGACAATAATTCTGCTGTCATCCTAAAAAGCTGGAATCGCAGTTAACGTAAAGTCGTTAATAATTTCAAGGCTAAGTACAATTCTGTTGTAATTGAGAGAACTGCAACGTAGACGTAAGAGTCGTTAGTAATTTTAAGGTTAAGAAAAATTCTTCTGTCATCCGAAAGAACTGGATTCATAATTAACGTAAAATTCGTTAATAATTTTAAGGTTTAGAACAATTCTGCTGTCATCCGAGAGAACTGGAATCGCAGTTAACGTAAAGTCGTTAATAATTTTAAGGTTAAGTACAATTCTGCAGTCATCCGAAGGAACGTAAAAGTCGTTCATAATTATAAGGTTAAGGACAATAATTCTGCTGCCATCCGAAGGAACAGGAAATGCGGTTAACGTAAAAATCGTTAATAATTTTAACGTTAAGAACAATTCTGCTGTCATCAGAGAGAACTGGAATCGGGGTTAACGTAAAATTCGTTCATAATTTTAAGGTTAAGGACAATAATTCTGCTCTCATCCGAGAGAACTGGAATCGCAGTTAACGTAAAAGTGTGAAAATTTATAATAGGTTATGAACAATTCCTTATCCTTAAGTAGAACCGAAATCTCCTAAAGGGGTATGGGTGGCAAAGTGATTCAACTAGCGTTTGGGCTATTCTTGTTTAATATTTAATATTCAGCGTCCCGTAAAGAGACCTCATTTTATCGGCATTAACTTTCACCAAGTACCCGGCCGAATAGCCAACGCCAAGACTGCTGACACAATAAAACAACGGAAGTGATCTTTCACGGTCGAAATTAGCTTTGTTCGGAGCATCGTCACCTTCTGTGGCTCTCCAAGGAAAAACGTGCTAGACATTGAGGGCATATTGCGAATTACACGGTCTGTACCGAGAATAAGAAGCAATAGCCGTTAACCTAATAAAAAATACATTAGATTGTAATCCAACAGACCATAAGGCATTATATTTGGCATTAAACTCAGATCAGATCGTAGTTCATGGATACTTCTGTACATCAAAGATACAATCGTGAAAACAAGTAAACATAATCTACAAGTATCTATTCTTGACATTAAAAAATAATTCTGTGAAACTTCGATTCAAACCTTCACACATTGATGTATATCTCTATGCCTTCACAAGCCTTCGGTTTGTGATTTGGTTTTCAGGCAGACATTTTTGTTTCCACAGATTATAAGAAATCTATCGAAAATTATACAAACATTTTTAATGCATAGTGCAATAAACATAGGTCGGAGACTTTAAAATAACAAATGGACGTACCCACTCTTATGTGTGTTGAATGAATGTTCATGGAGGATATGAAAGGCGAGTTGACGTTCAGATTTATTTCACATAAATTGGCAGCCTAAAATCGTTGCAGTTTCTCGTAGGATACTGAAAGGTCTTTTACCAAAGCGATACTGAAAGCATCTATTATTCCAAAAATATGATACATTTCATTTTAAATGAATAAATGTGGAATAAATAGGTTATTTATAAAGGGAAGTAACTACTTTAAATAATGCCTGACATCATTGAATTAAGTTCACTTGCTTTATTATTATTTTTTTTAAGAGAATTTAATTTTTTGTTTTATTAACTTAAGAATGGTGCATATTAATTCATACTGGTCTTCCATTAAAAGCATTTTCTTGTGGATGGAAGAAGAGTTTACATTTCATATATGTTCAATTAATACAATCACGTGTGTAACATACTACGGTACAGTTAATACAGTAACTAAAATATATAAACATCTACTTATTCATTAAGAAGAAAAACAAGTATAATTATTATTAGTGAGACTTTCATGTGGAAATGGAGGAAGCAGTCTTCCTGTTGGTGGTTTCTTTAAACTATTTTTGATAGAGTTCAACAGTTGCACTTTGTTATTAATGTTTCTGATTTCTATTGGTTAAAGAAGTATTTTCCTTGGTGTGTATAATGGTGTTTAGTTGGGCAAAAGAAGTGTTTAGTTTGGGACATACAAATACAAGTCTAGTATGATTTTTAGTTATGAATGGGTATTTATCTTTTTCTTTTATAATTTGTATGATTGAATTTTTGACAAATAAGTTTTTAAATGTTGGAACTTTGAATTCTTCGAATACGCGTTCAGTGGGGAAATCATCTATGCTTGCTATCTGCTATCTATTATGCTGGTACAATCTACTTAACTGTCGAACCAGTTAAAGTATTATTTATTATACAAATACATTGTATTTAACAAAACCATATGTTAACAAATTAACAGATATTACCTTTATATAATTATATATAAAAATTTCTCTAGTCTAGTGTGGTAGTCAAAGAGCATGTAAAAAAACTCTACACAAAAATATTTTATGAATAAAGAAAAAAAAAATAACACAAATTAATAAAAATAAAACGAACTTGTCCCCGTCGGGATTTGAACCCCCGACCTCTGAATTCGTAAACAAGGATCGCATCTAGTCAACCACTTAGGTCGTAAATATATAAATCATTATCGATCGAAACTTGTTGAAAGCCAGCATACAAAAAATATATTTTTTCAATACGACGTAAAATATTTGACAGTTCTCACCTTTCTTACGAATTCAATTTTTATAACATTTCTTTTGTGATATAAAACAAAAGTTACATCAAAATAATATAGATAAAACGAACTTCCTAATAATCACTCAAATCTATGCTTTCCACAATGGTTTTATATATAAAAAAAAACAATGAATAAATATAGACTTCGAATATGATAGCGTTCATATTGTCAAGCGGCAGCCATTTTGTCCGCCATCTTTGGTGCCCGGCGCGTCATTAGCAATTAATATGAATTATTCGGAGTGGCTAAATGCTATCCAGTAATTCGTAATGTCAAGAACGAGAATGGCCCAAGCGATTTTGATCTTGTTCTTCATACAATTTCTTCATACATAAGGGGCAAAGTCGCTTTAAACATCCGGACCCGCCGGAGGGACTGCGGCCTACAAGAGGTTTTAAGCAAAGGCGGGCGTGCTAGCGACATTAGTAAACTGAAGTCGATGGCTTATTTTATCGTATCGATTTTGCTTTGTTGTCGATGTGGTTGTTTTATTGACGACATAATATGTATATTAGAAATAAATAATAATTTACTGTGAAATAATTATGATGATTATTCCTATTTGACAGACTCTGGCGGAATAAAAATGTACTAACAAATACGGCTACCATCTTCACCGGACACATAAACTAAATTACAGACAGTCAATAATATATAATTTCTTTCCAGATTGCCTGCCTGAAGCATGACCTCTGTAGCTTCCCCCCCGGCTATGCCCGTGACGTGCGAGGCGGTGGAGGGTGAGGTGCGCATGCCCGAGGACCTGAGGGCCGTGGCGCTGGAGGAGCTGAGAGAGGACGACCTGGTGCGGGAGCAAGCCCTGCAGCAACTGAGGGACTGGATCTCCAAGCACCCTGCCATCAAGCGCTGCAGGACTGGTGAGCAAACTCTTCCAACTGAACCTAACCTTAACAATAAGAGGTTCAATCTAAAACAGCATTATGAAAGTAACAATTATTGTAAGCAAGAATTTTCAGCCTGAAACACTCACCCAGATTGAAACAATCCTCCGAGAAAAGATACATGCCGCCGACGGGACCAATGTGGATGAGTGTTTCAGGCTGATAATTATTGCTTATAATAATTGTTACCCTTTGTGCTATGCATAAAATCTTGTCTTAAACATTAGTTTATCAATTAAAAATAAATATTAGAATATATAAATATATTTTCCAAGCTTAAATTTTGTAATAAAAGTGTGTTTATCGGAATTGACCTGCTAGGTAAATCTTTTAAACATTTAATTTTTTTTATGCACCAGATTTTCAGGTCCGGGTTTAGTTTTTTTCCATAGGAAAAACTAAACCCTTTCATACACTTTTCCATATAAATGATCATCTAGTAAATCCACGTTATGCAAGTGTATTATATAAGTATAATTAATACAAAACAATACAAGAACAACTTGTTAATCTACCAAACTATTAAATGGGAAAATAATTCACCGACTCCAGATATTTTCATATCAGAGGGTTCGGCTCGGTGGAATTCCTAATTTGACCGATAAATCCTACTGATCCCTCAATATAAACATTTAAAAAATCTTTCGTAATCCTACATATATTTAAAATGACTGATTTTTGCATTTTTATATACAAATTCTTTGACAAATCTAATATGCCTAAATTTTTAATGAGAGAGCTAGGTATAATGCCAGTAGCCGAAATAATAATAATAATTATTTTTTATTATTTTTTTTTAAATTTTTTTTTTTTTTAAACAAACACAATTCAGACAAATAAATAATTATTAATTAATAAAATAAATTTAATAACTAATTTATCGCCTGTTTGTTGTAATTTATACATATCAGTTTTGAAAATTAAAAGTTTATTGAACTTGAATAATAATTTTATGATTTAAGCGTGAATCCGTATCACTTCACTTGCACCGATGCATGTTTAATTACTCTAGAAATGTGGAATCTATACGGACGCCATCAAAAGTAGATATCAAAGAATTTTTTTAACCAGAAATTACTTTTTGGAAATTACTTTCAGAGTTAAACCATGTACCCGCAGTGTCTACCTTTGAGTGTCATTTTAATGACGTGGAAACTATGATTGACGCTAACCACGCTAAATTTACATTCTCGTGTCTATTCGGGAACTTTGAAAGGAAAATATCATTCCATTTCAAGGTGACTCTTTGAGAGAAATCTTGTAAAATTTACCAACTACACAAAATTATGTATGTACATTGTTTTAGCCACTTTGAACTCTCGACCGGTTTTCCAAGAATCCTTCTTTGGCAATCAAGTTTAAACTTAAAACAGATACAAAAAGACATCTTTAATTCAATAAATCATTATCCATAATTTACATGATGTCAGATAAAGGATATGCTATGTAAACAGAATGGTTGATGCGAACAAAGTATATATTTGACGGCCGGCGTAGTTCGAAGGTCGCGGGTTCGAACCCGGCGTGCGCAAATAAATTTTATTTGATTAATTTGTGTTATAGCACAATTAATTAATTAAAAATAATATATAGTATATTTGCGGCACGTTCCAGAGTGGAAAATACTCGCAGTATCGCCCTGGTATAAAACCACCATTCAGAATTGACACGTTGCTTAATAATGGCTTTAGCCGTGGTTAGTGACTAGATCTGAATAGTCAGGTACTTCCCCACCTTCATTCTCCAAATCTCCTTCGCCTCCCCACTTAGCTTCAGCCTAACAACATTCTCCAATTGGGGATGCCATAGTCTCACTGGCTCCAGACGTGAGCAGTTGGGACTCTTGTGAGGTATTCACATAAAAAAGAAAACTTACGTAACTACGTATTTGTATAGTCGACCCTTTGGAATAACAAGGTTCCATCTGTTGCGGAAACTTCACGCGGTTTTGGGATCTATGGTAAGCTATCTTAGAGTTCATTATCGTATGACGTTAAAGCAACAGATGGAGCCTTGTTATTCCAAAGGGTCGTAGTGTTAAAATTAAATAATGACAAGCCACAACTTAGCACTATCTTCGTATTCTTCACGCGGCTAACATCCCAGGGTCTTCAGATTGGGCCTAATTTTATTAAAACCACAAGGGCCGGTAGTACCCGCCCAAAAAGAATAAGAAGGAGAGATACGACAGTGCGAACATCGGAGCGAGCGCGCCAATAATAAAACATAAAAATTCGAGCGAAAATTGGCAAAATGTTTAATAAAACACGACTCGTTTACAATAGAGCAAAAATCTCTCTTCAACACCTTAAAAAGCATTTAAAGAATCACTGTGAATTTTTTCATACACATAACTTGTAAAATAACAGAAACAAACGTGTAAATAATAATTTTTGGAGCATACCTTTGCGATTTTTTTTTCAATCGAGGGAATTTTATGTAATTAACGTTTCGGCTCTACAAGTCTTCAGATATTATCTTTAAAAATAACATATATTTTTTTAAAAACTTAGAAACTTAATGTGTTCAAGGAACATATGTTATAAATCGGTAGAAAATCGGAATTCCGGCCTTTAAAAATATGTTAAATAAAACAAAATTAAGTGACAAGTAGCATTTACAGAATATACAAATGTTAAAATACACAGAAATAATTTCACGTATATATGGTTATACATATGGTTATTTATTTTTTTATTTATTTTATATTACAGAAACAAACAGTACATTGGTTACAGTGATGAGACAGTTTACATATATTAAATGATATTTCATGGTGGGTACCTATGATATGTTTCTTTGAATGTCTTATTTGTAATTACCGGGTGATGTGCGTAGTGTATATGTGTGTGAGTGTATGTGTGAGTATGTTGGTAGGTGTGAGAAGTGTATGCGCATTGAATAGTTTATATCATTGACATAATGTTCTTTTTAAATTTGGGCAGTGAATCGGAGAAAATGTCAATGTTAGAATTTAGGCAAATATTATTGAATGTATGAAGAGCACGGTTAATTGGCGAATTAGTTGCTGCATTTGTTTTGCAATTAAGCGTGTGAAACAGTGCAGTATGTCGTGTACGTCTTAAAGGTATATTGAAATTAATTAAGGATAGTAGTTCGGTACAGTCGATATTATTATTTAAAATTCTGTGTATAAATGTTATGAAATATATCACCATAATAATGTTAGGCTTATGTGTATGGATGATGTGTTCTAATGTTCGTTATTTGTCTCCAGTTCAGTTCTTATCGCAATGCCACAATTCTCTTCCACCGGTTTATCCCCCTCTTCGTCGGTCTGCCTTTGGGGGTCAAGCACAGACAAAACGATAACTTTTCAATATCGATAGGTGCAACTTCCGACGATTTTATAGCGATATACCGAGCACGGTTTCTCTGTTGACAGCCAAACCGATGTTGACATAAAATCAATAAGAAATTGATATACTCTGGCAAAACTGGCAGATTTCTTAACGTTAAACGCCAATAAATTACGTAAAAATGTTCATAATTTGGCAATGTTGAATTGTAATACTAATCTAAATAAGCATCGGCATTCCGCATTTACATTTAAAAATTGTGTTAATTAGTTAACGAGGTCTTTATTCAGAACCTTTATATGAATCACTTTCGTTTCTACAAGCCCAAACCGAAGAATCGTCATTGGCACGAACTAAGTCAAATCACCGCGTATACGAATTCTTTCAAGTCTGGGAGCTTCGTTAGTTTAATCGTTCATTAAATAAGACAGTAATTATGCAAAACGAACGAAGGTATTAAAAATCATGTGTATACTGACAGTTAACCTTAACTTATCTGATACTATCGAGGCTCGCTAAAATTGGAGTCGGAATATTTGCTATCAATCGTGCTCGCAAATATTGATAACTGACCATAGATGACGGATTTGGTCAATATCTTATTGATATAGGATTTTATCGATCGTCTATGCTGGACCTCCTAGGTCCCTTCCACTGGGGCACCCAATCGATCTTAATTTTTGGCGTCCTGTCCTCTAGTACTCTTTCAACATTTCCAGCCCATCGCAGTCTTTGTGACCTACAGAATTTGCGATGGTCAATTAAAATAAATGCATCTTACGAAGAGAAATTCCGGTCTTCAAGATCGGTTTTCAATATCATTATTATAACTTTAGTCGTGATCTATCCACTGGATGATGGCTACATAAACTTCTTTCACTTATATCGGTTGTCCTTTAATTTATTTTCAGTAATTCATGTTTTTTTAATAGATTCTCACATTAAAAACAACCGGTTGGCTCTTTTAATTGTACTGTGTTCTTAACTGAATAGAATTGAGTTGTTGAGTTTGAAGTTAAGTAAAGTTGATTGGAAGTTAAAAGTCACGTTTCGCATAAAAATCCGACGCTCACTTTCCTAGCCTCTAGGTCAAAAACCCATCGATTTTTGTAAAATTGATTCAGATTATAATTGATTTGACCTCGTTGGTTGTATGACGAGCTATCTCAATTGTGAGTAGCTTCTAAATGGGTCTACGGATTTAAATAGTCAAATAGTACGTGTTTCTCAATATAAATATTAGAGAAATTAGGTTAATGAACAACGAACAACGATCTAAAGCAATGGTTCGCATTGAGATAACCAGAAGTGCTTTCAAAAAAACTATTCTGTTGCTCACTCACTATTGCCACTCAAGTCAAAATTTAAGAGTCAGAAAGTTCTTTGTTATATGTAAAAATGAGAAATAGTTTTGCCCTTCCATTGAAAACGAGTCAGTTTGTATCACTTCGTTGTTCGAAGTGAACAGAGTGATTTTTTCTGATTGCACGTATGCAATGAATAAAGAAGCGTGCTAAAACAAGATTTTGGATAAGTAACAAAACTTTAGTTTAAAAAAATATATTGTTAATTTTTTTTTCTTTCTTATTTCGGGCAATTACATCTCAATGAAGATTTTCTTTCCACGCCGCATCCTTCTGTCGACATTGCGACATTATTTGCTAGTTGTATCCCATAAACACTAAAATTGTCGATTTAATAAACACTCGAAAAAACGCAGTAGAATCAACTGAATTGATGGTAATTCTGGAGCGAAGCCCGCTAGTAACTAGTCGGCGATGGTGTGCGAAAGCGGGCTCGTTCGAATCTATTTTAACTCGTTTGGTCTGCTTCGCTCGTATCGTTCTTGATGGAAGCACTACTATGCAGTTGAAGTTTGCCAAGTCGAGCTAAGCTGCGCTTTAGGGATTTTCTCTCCCTTTTCATACCCAAAACCTTTGGCATAAAACTATAATGTCACAATCAATGCAAAATGAGACTTCAAGTCAGTGACAACTGTGTGGGATCATTTTTCTTATTTGAATAGCTTCAGTTTGCTTTAACTACTCCTGCTAAAACTGAATGTGAGAAACTTTGCCATCCATTTTCTCCAAATCATAATTAATCTCTAACAAGAAGTGCACTGTAAATAAATAAACAGTCAATAAAAAGGTGTTACTTACACCACCTATTTAAACTGCATTGATTTGTATTTTGTATCCAAGAGTTCAAATACAATAGTTCTGCTAACGAAATACTAATATTGTTTTTTATATCTTGGGAAAGATGTTTTAATGGCTTTGCATCTTTTATGTTAAATTTCTCACGTTGAGACTGAACTTGAAAGATGTCGTTCATATTTGTTCAACACCAACATCCTCTCACGATAAACACAACTTTTGTGTTTTTCTTTAAATCCTTGTTGTTTCTGCAAAATTATTATTACGCTGTTATTATTTTTGTCAATATTTGTAGCGCCATTACCTGACTGAGGGATAGGACAAGTAAAATCTCAATTTGGAATATTTAATCATAGACAATATTAATCATTCTCAAACGATAAATGTGGAACTGAATCTTTTGTGACTTTTCGTTTGAGAGCGGTTAATGATCTTCAATGATTAAATTTGATTTAATTGTTGTTTAAAAATTTGCTATATTTTCGGCACGTTCTGTAGTGGTAAGATATTTATGGGCTGTTTCACAGAATTTAAACAATTCAACAAATTTAAAAGTTAATATTCAAGTTCTGCGAAAGTCCTTTTCAAGTTCTGTTATCATACAAATACTATGAAACATCCGGCCCATGATGAAATATAACTTTCACAGAACTTGTATTTTAACTTTGATTTTGATTAATTGTTCAAATTCTGTCAAATAACTCATCCTAATTATCACCCTGGTAAAAGACCACCATACAAAATCGAAGTTTTGCGTTGATTAAATGCTTACGTGGTTGATGATCAGATCGGAATATGCAGGAACTTTCCAATCACTCTCTTACACATCTCCTTCCCCACATCATTCCCTCCAGCCTCACAATTTACTCCATTTGGGGATGTCATCGATGGAGCTAGACTATTGCAATCTTTTGAGTCTAGTCAATCTAAGAGTACCTACTCAATACACTAGGCATAAGTTCCAATTTTAATGTCAACATTCATAAAAAAATTGTGTAAGCAAAGTCGCCAATTCCTTGACTATATAGTTTAGCAAATGTACCAGTAATTATATACTATATAGTTTACGTACCAATGATATCGACAATTTTAATGTAACAAATTCGATGTTTGAAACATACTTATACATTTTTTTTTTATTTCACGATATTATTTCTGATAATTTTTGTTTGTTCGCAATAACGTTGTATCAAAAATATTCTTGTTTTGAGAAAGATGAAAAAAACGAAACCGATTATATTTCATAACATTTAATATTAAAAATACAATTCAAGACAATTAAATTAAAATTCCATCAATAACTCAAAACTGATATTCTTTTGGATACAACATTATTCCGGGCAAGGGCTCAATTATAACCCTTATGTAAAAAATTGTAAACATTTTAATGAACCCAATATAAAAGTCCCATGGGAGTTTAAAAAGAGAAAAAATTTACTTATTTTTTATTGATAAACAAGACAAAGACAAAGTTTAAGACAAGATTTTTATGCATAGCACAAAGGGTAACAAATATTATAAGCAATAATTATTAGCCTGAAACACTCATCCATATTGAAAAAATCTCCCGACAAAAAAAAACATGTTACCGACGGGACTCGAACCCGCACCCCTCTGATTGCCGGTCAGGAGCTCTACCATTAAGCTACGGCGGGTTACCTCCTACCCGCCAAATGATTCAATATATAAATAGTGTTTAATTCAACAATTACCGCTCATTCCATTTTATCACCTACAAACAATTTTTTATGAACTCTCTCACTTGGTGGCGTCGAGACATACCTATTATATCTACATTTTTTGGTGAAAATACTCTCGTCAAATATTGATTATTTTTTAATTGATAAACTAATGTTTAAGACAAGATTTTTATGCATAGCACAAAAGGTAACAAATATTTTAAGCAATAATTATTAGCCTGAAACACTCATCCATATTGAAAAAAATCTTTTCTCGGGAGATTTTTTCAATATGGATGAGTGTTTCAGGCTAATAATTATTGATTTTTTGTATTTCTTGGGCATTAACTATGTAACAATTTCTAGACATTTTGTTTTGAAGAGTTTTAATTTTCAATGTACTATCGTTACTTAAATTTTAATTTTTATGCTACCGGTTTCGACACATCCGTGTCATTCACTAGTTTTAAGTTTGCTAGTGAATGACACGGATGTGTCGAAACCGGTAGCATAAAAATTAAAATTTAAGTAACGATAGTAAATTGAAAATTAAAACTCTTCAAAACAAAATAATAATTATTGCTTACAATAAAATATCAAACTGTAAAAGTATTGCGGGTTTATTTTGTAGAACAAATCATCTAAACCTTCTCACAAAAGACAACAATATAACGTATTATTGTTGACATGGATCTTGCAAAAGGTTATTGCTTTGCCATTCGTGCCGGCAGACATATCTAAAATCACCATCATTACATACTGTATCCATAAACAATGATTGATGTTTGCAGCAAATTGTGTGTCTGCATTAAAGGATGTAATGTATTTGACCGGAAAATCTTCATTTACTTTGTTAATGTGTTGATTTTATGCATTTCGAAACGTTGTTTCGTAATAATTGGCTATCAAATTCTGTTCACGTGATTAGTTTCTGTAAGATGGAAAAGCCTAATGAGGCCAAATGTCGAACATAAAAAGGTAATAAATGTAAATGTATTTCACGGATTCTTTTAGATTGCCTTTTTTATAAGTTGGATTAAAGTGCAACGTTTAAGGTTAAGGAGACGTATTGTTACGTAGATATTAGATAATTACATTTATGACCAATTAAAGTTTCTATGTTATTCTTACAAATCGCAATTCCACAGATTATAACTGTAAAATCTCTTATGTTCTCTCCAGAGATATTCGTATTTATTAAGTAATGGGACCTGTATTCTCCTATTACTAGGATGCTTATTGTTTATTAAAAGATTTGGGTTCTTTAAAACACAGTTACTGTTTATGACGTAACGTAATTTATAATTAAAACTTCGGAGGACAAACGTCCTCTCTGGTGGAAAGATAGGTTTGATCAGCTCCTGAACTATAATGACTCCGTACGTTTACCTTCGGCCACCCTCGGCACAACTCGGCGACGAGACCATGTGACCCATGATGAAGAGCCCATATATCAGACCACTTATACATTTAGAATTGAAACGTGAAGAGCTCTGAATAGCCATGTACTTCCCCACCTTCCTATTCCCCATCTCCTTCCCTTCCTTACTACCTTCAGCCTCACAACATACCCCAATTGAGGATGGCTTAGTCTCATTGGCACCAGATGGTTGGGACTTTGGGAGCAATTGTTTGGAGCTTAAAAAACCAGTCCTAAATAAAACACGTGAAACAGAAAACGAGTCGGTCCCTTCTGGGAATTTCTGGGCATTTTTGTCTTTAGCCATATTGCTAATATTATAAATAAATAATGAATTCTGTATTTGTCCCAGATGCGCCATTCCTGCTGCGCTTCCTCCGCACCAAGAAGTTTTCTGTGCCCCAGGCCTGCGCCATGCTGGAGAAGTACCTGACCGTACGCCAGATGTACCCGCAGTGGTTCCAGAAACTGGACATCAACGACCCCAGCATGGAAGCCATCATGGACAGCGGCTATCTGGTGCCGCTGCTCAAGAGGGACGCCAACAACAGGCAGATCATTCTATCCTGCGCAGGTAACTAGAAATAAATCCCACTACATCCCAAAATTTCCCTGATGAACCAGGATCATCCATTCCCCACATTTCTGTGCTGCATGGAGACCGAGCGATATTCCTAGAAACAGTGATCTTCCTCTGCTTCTACAGCCTACCATTTTGCCAATGACTAAGTGCTTCTCCACAGCTTCAATTCTCAGTTTGGAGAGAGTAGTGTCCAAGGTGTGTTACAATAAGTTATAGGCAGACAGTTGAGAACCTATTTTGATGCCTATGCTCTTCTAGAAAGAATGTAGGTACATCTGGTTGTCCATTAATCGCAGTCTTCTCCATCACTACTTTTTGAGGATGTCTGTCGGTTTATTTTCACTGGCTATTGTTTTAAAACGTTTATGTTTTTGTTACATGAGAAAATAATATTACATACCATTTGCGGGAATGGCTGCAGGGGGTTGATCCTCCGCACCTTTTCGGGCTTTTAAAAGTTTGTCCAAACACATTGTTCATA
The DNA here is from genome assembly GCA_951813805.1 of Limnephilus auricula. Taxonomy (NCBI): domain Eukaryota; kingdom Metazoa; phylum Arthropoda; class Insecta; order Trichoptera; family Limnephilidae; genus Limnephilus; species Limnephilus auricula. The sequence goes on along the minus strand of OX638412.1, from coordinate 12,327,930 downwards.
CCGGACTGGACAATAATTAAAGTCATAAGGATGCAGGCATAATAAATAAAATAATTCTGGGAGAACTAAAGCCGTCGTCCCACTAGGTCTGTGTCGGTAAGTAATCGAAATAAACCGAAGACCCTGCACAGAAAATTCCCATAATGGCAGCGCTGTAAAGCGTAGCGAACTTTGCTTTTCCGCACAGTATTTTCGGTTTATGTCACTTGCACAGTGAAGGTCAGGGCTAAAACATATTTTTTGAGGATATTAATGTAATGTCCCCTCCTATAGACTCACAAATATTGAACTGCTCTTCGTAGATACAATGCACCATAGTCCAGAATGAACTGGTCAACTTAAGACAAGACCTTGATTTTATTGATATAAGTCTTAATGATTTTTATTTTGACTTGACTTGTCACTTTGTTCGTATGTTTATTTCTATCTTTTTTTCTTTACTAAATCTATATTACATCATTTACTTAAAATTTGGACTTTTTCTTTTAATTTCCTTGCAATTATTTTTCGTTGTTTGTTTTTGGGGTGTTATGCCGGGTTGCGCTACCTCCTTCTTTAGCCGACGTTTCGGACAGCGTTGCAGTGTCCATCATCAGGGCAGATCCGGCAGATTCGACGATGTGTGATGTAATTACTTTGAACACATTGCCCACCAAATTGAGGTTTCCAACTTGGAGAAACTCATAGCCACTGGCAAAGTACTGAAATGCGCTGAACTTGACCAAGAATTACTGGAGTCCGGTATTAGGGTGTCCTTGGCTCTCCACGCAGCACAGGACCACGAGGAGTGGAGAAGCTTTATCCGTCATGGAATTTGGAATAGGCGTCACGATCCTCAACAGGAACCTGACTCACAGACACTCTGTTTACATCGTTGGATGTGATGAAATCTGGAAATAGCGATACTGCTTAACAGACACTCTGTTTATATCATTGGATGTGATGAAATGTGAAAATGGCGAACCTGACTCACATACACTCTGTTTACATCGTTGGATGTGATGAAATCTGGAAATAGCGATACTGCTTCACAGACACTCTGTTTATATCATTGGATGTGATGAAATGTGAAAATGGCGAACCTGACTCACAGACACTCTGTTTACATTGTTGGATGTGATGAAATCTGGAAATAGCGATACTGCTTCACAGACACTCTGTTTGTATCATTGGATGTGATGAAATGTGAAAATGACGACACTGACTCACACACTCTGTTTACATGGTTGGGTGTGATGAAATCTGGAAATGGCAATACTGCTTAACAGACGCTCTGTTTATATCATTGGATGTGATGAAATGTGAAAATGGCAATACTGACTCACAGACACTCTGTTTATATAATTGAATGTGATGAAATGTGAGTCAGCTTAGTCAGGTCAACGAGGATTTGACTTGAGAAGAAATATCGTTTAAGGTCCCAATATCTTCTGAACACGATTAATTAATGAAATAATTTTGTTTCGCAGGTCGTTTCGACCCTTACAAGTTTACCTCCGAGCAGATGGCCAGAGCCCACGGGCTGGTGTGCGAGGCTCTCATGGACGACCAGTTAAATCAGGTGTACGGGTATACCTACATCAATGACGAGAGTGGCCTGCTCATGGGGCACGTCAGCCTGTGGTCACTCACCGATATCAAGGCCATCATGGGATGCATCCAGGTGAGACCAGATTTTGACTATTTCCTTCCCTGCCTCCTTCAACCTAACAATTAACAATATTAACTCTATAGGTGCTGTTAAAAAAATATGTTGATATCTCAACCTTGACAATTTCAATTGAAGATGTTCTGAGGAACTAGCGTCATTGATCCCTTCGGCACTGGTGCATATTTGGGAATTACGCCAAATGTGCGCCCAACATTTGACATTTGTAACATCAGAACGGGTCGTTTTTTAGATTCGTTCTTGAGTTGAACAATTTGCCGGCATCTATGTTTCCTTCCTCCCTCATGCAGGAAAAAAATATTACAATAATTACGAGCTAGAATTGATTTAGTTGGCAGAAATTTACTTTTTTATATTTGCTCTAAACAGGAGGCCCCGAGGAAAAAAATCCCCCAGGGCCTGTCATATTTGGGGATGTTGTTTGAAGGGTCTTTTAAAGGAAATTAAGAACAGGAAGTTCTAGAAAGCAAAATAGTATTAGGGGTGGGTAGGAATCTGGGGTCAATATGTCCAGGACTGACTTAAATAAATGTATCCCTCGAACTGCGATGCAAGGTGATGCGTCGAGAGAGTCCGCCTGGAGAAATCTAGGTTAGTTCTTCCTCAACCAGTCTTTCCTGATCCCGGGGTTGGTTGGGATCGGGAATGGTTTCCGGGGATATTCGCATTCCAACTTGAATAATAATGCTGTGTTTTTAGAACCTAGTTCGTATATTAATTTTTATATTGAAACTAGCGCAGGCCCGTGAAAAATCAGGGATAAAACAAGGGATAATCTGAATTCCTGACACATTAGTTCCAATTTTGAAAATGACATTTACTTAAGACCCATCGACTCCTAGATCTAGTCAGGCTCATGAAATTGATTACCGTCTGTTCAAGAAAAAATCTTAATATGAATTTTTTGAGTAATTGCACCCGAAGTAAGATAAAAATAATCTTAATTTGGGTACACACATAGACATATGAATATGTATAGACCTGTTCTAAGTGATAAAAGCGTATTATTTCCCCCTCCTTAATTCTGGGTTCCATGGAACCGGCCGGGCTGGCGTATAGGTTTGCGTGAATCTAGACATTGTGACGTCATCATTCTTGTGCGGACTAGCGTCGAGCTCTTATCGGTACATTTTACGAAATAACACGGCAAAAATGGTAACTTGTGCTATTAAAACATGTAAAAATAGAAGTGAAAAAGAGTATAAACCCAATTGTCGTATTACCTTCCATATGCAGGCATTATTTGTCATTATTTTAAGCTTATTCACATCATATAATATGATCAGTTTTAGACATGAACCGAAATTCCCGGTCCCGTCGTGTGCACGTTGCAGTTTACTGTGATAAGTAAATTATGAAACATTTGTAAAAGTGTCTTAACTAAACACGGTAACAAAATATTCGACTCTCAAAACAAGCGAACCTTTCTTCATTTTATATGGATTACACAAGTTTGTTCAAACCGGGCGAACAATTCGCGCTCCCATGTAAAAAGGTCTATTCATTCAAAAGCAGATTTTACTTTTAAGAGCTAAATGGTGATATTATAATGCGTGATGCCTATATACTGTCATATTGAAGGATTAACGAATCACATATCGTTACCGTCAACTCATCCCTCTCCGCCCCGCTACAGATGGTTATTACCCCTCTCCCTGATTCTCAAGTCTATGAATAATATGTCTGTGGGTACACAGATACGCCTATAACATATTTCTATCGATATAATATCTCTTCAGTGGTTGCGGTAAAGGCAGTGCAATAAAATAAAAAAAGGTTTAGTAACTTTGGATCGATTTCGGCTTTACCAATAAACCGTAGACATTTGATATTTCTCAACTAAATTTATAGTTTGTTTTACGATCTTAACCACAAATAACTAATAAAAACTAAGGCTTTTATTAATGTTACTATTTCACAAATCTTTTATAATAGATGTATTTGATGTGATGAACCATGCATTATTCGTATTTATGTAATAATACTAGTCATATATATTTCGAAAACGGAAACTTCAAATGCTGTAAAGCATGGATAGGCAACCTTTTGTTTTAAAGGGCCAAATATTTTACGTGGGGATTTGTGCGGGCCGCACTTGGGTCACATATCATAAAAGTATACCTACAAATCATAACTTTGCAAATCTATCTCGTTGATTTGCAAATCACTTTGTACATTATCGATATACACTGCGAAGCGGTTATCGAAAATCTCCATCTTACGTGAGATCTTTTTGAAATCAGCAAATCGGTTTTCAAACTCAGTTTGAAGTTGTATTAATGCACTTTTCATTTTAGTATTCTGCCAAACAAAATTTATCCCAGCTTCTTCTACTGCTTTCTTGCAATTTGGAAAATGATCGAGTTTTCTTTCATTGATATTCTTGATGGTAGTTTCATTTCAAATTATTTTACATCTGAATACATATTGTATATCAATTAATTTATTTCCTGTAAACGAGTATTGAGTAGATACAGCTCGGCAGTCAATTCAGTTAAAACCCCAACATCTACAACCCACGGGTTGTTGGAAAGCTCGTGTATTGCCATTCCTTCCATCTCGATGAGGTTACAAATTTTTTTCTCAAATAAAAAAAAATCGTTGATGTGCTGCTCCTCGGCTTAGCCATCTTACTTCAACGTAAAATACATCACGTCAACATATTCAGCTTCCACATCTCCGTTATATATGACATCGTCCGTTACGTGCGTTGCGATGAGAATCTTGCGGGCCGCACCAAGACGGCGGGCCGCTGGTTGCCGACCCATGCTTTAAAGGACAAAAAAATCCAAAAAGACTTAAGTTTGTAATTTTCCTCTGTATTTTTTCTCTTTCAATCTGTGTCGTCGATATATTTCTAGGAAAATAAGTGCGTCTTTTACGACGTGCATTTTAAGAGGATTATTTTTCGGAAACATCTTCAATAAAATAAATACCTACTGTGATTAAAGAAATTTACCAAAAAAATTGTATTCTGTATACATCTATTCAACGTTATTTTATATTTAAAAAAATCATATTTATGCGTACAAAAATCAGGAGATATGATTTAAAAAAATAAATCTTTTCGCACTCGTTACCTTTTTAGTTTTATTTGTCTTGTTCTGTTGCATGTTTCATTTAGATTTGATAGTATTATCTTCTTCTTCAATGATATATATATATATATATACTTCAAAAGTTATTACAATCAAAATTAAATATTCTTTTAGACTTTTACAAAAAGTCAACAGGTGTCCCATATAAATAAAATCGGATATGTTTATCCGAGACACTATATAAGGTTACAAATAAATTCGATAAAAAACTTTGTAATCATTTAAAAAAAAATATATATATATATAGCTGCCAAAAATTTGTGTGAAAATTAGTTGAGGATAATATTGTTAATTCAGAATTTGAAATATCGGCAAAAATGAACAGAACAAACATGGTTCCCAATGGCCGAGTTGGTTAAGGCACTGTGTCCCCTGTGTATAATGTGGGTAGGTACCTTAATATTGATTATTCCGATTAGATAGCTCGTATTAGGAACCACGATCGTGTGAACTCTGGCGGGACAAAAATGAAGTAAGTATCTAACAAGGCCACCATCTTGAATCAGAACCGGAACGTAACAATTTTTATTACATACAAATGAAATGCCAAATGGTCGAAGTAAAACAGGTTGTCAAATATGTATAACAGATAAATCAACTCTAGATATGGAATGTCTTACAAGATCCAAAATTCCGAAGTTCCGAAACAAAAAATCTGATATCGTCGCCTCGTTCGTAGACAAATTTGGTCCTTTCAGACCAACAAAAGATAAAAATTAATGATTTTTGCGATCTTCTTTGACTGCGAAATAAAATCTTTTTGATAAACAATGTTTTCGTAACCCAATTTTTGGAACCAATAATTTTGGTTTCGGTGTCATTTTTAATATCTACACGCTCTGTCTAGATTTTGTCGATGACCATCTCCCTTGATTCTACTTTATCTATGGGAAATGGATACACATTGACTATAATATAATAAAGAAGATCACCTCGATCAAATTTGGTCCATGAGTGAGATTCTGTCCATTGCGCTTCGTTGCGTGTCTGTAATAACCGGCAACCACTACTCACAACACACAATCGTAATATTCTAATACTTAAACAGTGTATAAAGGAACTGTGAATAACCGCTAGGCCGGCAGTCAACTTTCCCTTTCAGTCAGCTGATTTGTGGTCATTAGATAGGTACTTGATTACTGTCATAAATAATATTGTACAGTTTGACATGGTTAACTTTGTAAGGGGACATACATTAATTACGTGAGCAGTTTAAACAAAAAAAATAGACCCTTCACCAAGGGGAGAGATTAAGTGAGATTTAGTGGGACCCCCCCCCCCCCTCATGTGAGATTTTTTTCTTACTCTCGAAAAAAATGATTTTCATTATAACCATTTTTCAGCGGGCATAATGGGACACTTCACAAGAAGAGAAACAATCTAATATTTTTTTTATTATCTCTTTTTTAATATATACTCTTTTAAAGTTGACGTGAGATTTTTATTGACCCTCCCCCTCGGTGTAATGAGTTTTTGTGAGATTTTACTGGACCCCCCCTTATTTTTGCTATGGTACCATAATGGTAGGTGCATTATCGTCAGTGCCGGATTAGCCCCTAAGCAAATTAAGCAATGGCTTAGGGCATCACGTCTTGGGGGGCACCAGAAACAGAACAAAAAAAAATCAATCTGTCGCCCAATTGTACAAAATAGTTCACTATGATAAAATTAAATCATCGTTCCCTAATGTGGACACAGCCCTGTGTATATGTTTATGCCTGATGCACGGAGAAAAATGTTGTTCGAAAAACCGATCATTTTAAAAGTAAAAACGGGCCTGAAGTTCTTACGAACAAATTAACAGGGTTTCAATGTTTATTGGCGGGAACATGTAATAATAATTTGTTGGTATACGTAATTTCGTACGTATACCAACAAATTATTCTTACATTTTCCCGCCAGTAAACATTGAAACACTGTTAATTTGTTCGTAAGAACTTCAGCCCCGTTTTAAACCGTTTTTAATATTAAAATGATCGTTTTTTCGAATAACATTTTTCTCCGTGTGGTATCAAACTGCACAGCGGAATGATCTTTTTTGAAATTGAAAATATTAAAAAATGAAAAAAAAAACGATGATGCTGCAGGAAAGGCTTGATGCTTTATCAATATTATATAAATATGCTAAAAACGTTGGACTTAACTATGCCCGTAAAAGTAGCAAGTCGCATTTCAATGAATAAATAAAAAATGCTTTGGTTTTTATTGCATGTAAAACCTTCATACATATTTTATTACCTATCTCGTTGTATTAAATAGGTATTTTTTTTTAAAGCCCGAGACTAGTTTACTAGTATAGGGGGGCCCACAGGCGTGGATTGCTTAGGGCATCAAGTAGTCTTAATCCGGCACTGATTATCGTTATAGATATCAAGCACGGTCATTCAATAAAAGATCTATCGATAATATCGATAACTTGTCAACGTCATCAAGAAAGACTACAGATCGCCAACGAACAAATAACAGTTCACATAGAATAAATTATGCACACTTCGTCGTCGTGAAATGTTTTTTTGTAGTCATGCGACTGTGCTAGATAGGCTAGCTAGGCTTCGATTATCTCTAAGGCTTCGATTTTATCTATGGCTTCGATTATCTCTACGGTTTTGATTATCTCCATGGCTTCGATTAGAATATTCATAAAGTGATTAAGGCGCTCCGCTGACGAGGCAACTGAAACCAAACTAAAACCGGCTAGTTTCTGTGTCTTGATTGGTCATAAAGCTTGTTTAACCGTAGACGAAGAACAATCAGCTGGCAGCTGGCAACTAACAACGGCCGCCCACGGCAATTAGCACGGCGAGTCGCCAGCTTCGTCTGTGGTTAAACAAGCTTTTTAAGTTCAGGGAGTTATTTAGCATTGATATCTTCAAAATTTGCAATGACGACGCCACCGTTTGCAAAGTTAAATTTGTTGTTCTGTAAGTACAAAGTAATTTATCCTAGCGTTAATCTCGCATTTGCATTGTCATCTTACATTTAGAGTTAATGTTTTGGTTCGGTAATAACATCCGGAAATACAAAAGGGAAAGGAGGATGACGGATGCGAATCATTAGAATCGTATTTCACGTTTACTATCATTATTATATTACATTATTATATTATAACATGTCTTAACATTACGTAATTGCTCGTGATTCATGTATAAACTACTCCCTGATCCGCCCACGCGTTGCTGTGGCTAACGAAACACAACGCCATCTACTGGATGGTTACCTAACCTAGATTACCAAGTGTCAATAAATTAGCCCAACCACCATCTGTCAGAAACTAACGGAACTTACAAATAATTTCAAATCATTGTCGCGTAACAAACATTTAATGCAATAATAAATTTTGAGGTCAATAATCGAGATCAAAACCTATCCTACCTTTTAAGTTGGACCAAATTACACACAGCAAGCCAAATTTCAATCGGTTAAGTAGTTTCGGAGTTTATCTTGGACTAACATCGCGATGCGAGATTTTTATATATAAAGATGAAATTCAATTAATATACATTTTTTACATTATTCATTACACACGGGCCTATTAGAAAAATAATTTGCTTCCGTTTTTTTTAAGGATTCTGTGTGGCATTGGCGGTCCATGTCTTTCAGTGATTTGGAGTGCTAAGATTGAAAAATACGACATTGATGTTGTTGTAGGTGGAAATTTAAAAAAATGAAAATTTTAAATTTTTTATTTCAAAATTAAATTTTTTAAATGAAGATTTTCAGGATTCTTTCAGTCTGTGGATGCGGCGCGCCGCGGATCTGAAAGATCTTTATACAAAAATTGAAATATTGAAATAAATTAATTTTGTTCAGCCACAACAACATCAATAAAGTTGTATTTTTCAATCTGAGCACTCTAGCTTACGTAAAAGTGACGGACCGCTACTGCAATTTTTTTTTTTTTTTTTTTTTCTTAAAAAAAAAACGTTCCACATATTGTCACTGGTCACTCAGCCGAGTAACTGCAAAACCCCTCGCCTTACCCCTAACTTGACTTTTTCGATGGCGTTTTTTTTTTCAATTTTTTTTCTTCAAAATCCAACAAAAAAAAATTCATGTCGTCACTGGTCACTCAGCCGAGTAACCACCCGACCTCTTATCCCGCTCAACTGTCCAAAACCTACTACGTTTTTGTAGAAAAAAAAAACAACAAAAATATCACCGGATCCCAAAATTTTATATACATTTTTTACTTCAAATAATGTCAGGAGTCACTGGTTAAAGTTTGTCGGGTACGTGCCGATACACCCTGTATAAGTAAAAAATAAAGAAAACTTCAAAAAAGTCACCGAAGATCAAAATTTTATTTACATTTTTTGCTCCAAATAAAGTCAGGAATCATTGGTTTAAGTAAGTCAAGTACCTACGTCCCTTGACACCCTGACCCTGTATCTATACATTTACAGATGTCGTGGGGTGCGAAAGTTTTAGGATAAATTATCTCACAACGAATGCATAAATCCGAATTAGATTGTTGTGAACTCCTGCATCTCATCGACTTCAAGGTACCTGATCGAGCAAAAAATAAAAAAATATTATTCTGCAACAATAATTCCGTGACCAACTACCACGTGCACTACCACTATGCACCTATTTCTCGCTTTCACACACTTGGAAACAAATTCATCTCAAATATCGACATGTTTATTATGAGTTTACCATTATTTAAGAGATACCTGATTGATATTTTTATTTAGCAAATTTAAGCTAGCTGTTAAATATATTTTTGTATTTTCTCATCTATTATGTAAAAACTTGTTACTCTCTTTTCTTTTTCTGTATTGTGAACTTTGAAATGTATTATTCACCTGTAAATTTCTCATATTAATATACACTATATTATTATTTTTATGCCATCTGCAATTTAAAAACTGGTTTCTGTTTAATTTATTTTAATTTTTTCTCTTTTCTTATAATAAATTATTTTCACTTACCTCTTTATACCTACCATTTCTCTAAGTTTATCTTTCTCATTTAAACATTGTATTGTATAACACTGTGTTATACACTTATCATATAAAAGCCCAAAAAACTAAAAAAAATCATTGCATTACCGTTTTGATAGTCCGTGTAGTTTGGTAGTAGCTCGGCGACAGTCGGTATGCTACCATGACACATCTCCTTGTGTTTCATTATCCACGTAACTACATAATCGAAAGTCTTCCGGTAACCGGTACACTTAAACGGTTTATAATTAATGTGTTTAGCGAGCTAAGTTTAAAAAAAAATAGAAAGCACAATCGTATAATAAATTATATAAGTTTTACCTGTCACGCTATATTGTAAGTAAATTATAATGATAATCTGTACTCTATGATATAACGTTAAATCACCGAAGAAATTAATCCTAAAATTAAAAATACGAAATTAAATTCTTTCTCAGATAACTAGTAGTTAAAAGTAGACCTCGCATTCAAAAAGTTAAAAGCTACTTCCATACATATATTATTTTTGATTCCATGATAGTTGAAACCCTGACATCCCCCCCCCCCCCCCCCCCCCCCTAATGAAAAATCTAAATGAAAACAGGGTTTAGATGAAAATCACCACTCTCCACAGCAATTAACAAGCAAAATCAACACTCTCCACAAAAGCCAATCACTAGCCTGAATTCAAAATAAATTCAACATGACCAATGAACACATTAAGGCCGGTCTCTTGCGACCAATTACACAAACAATACCTCAAACATGCCAGAGGCCCTAGCACGCTTGCTCTATAACGATCGATAGGATAACTATCGGTAACTTCTCATCGTTCCCTACGACAACTGCAGATTTACACAACAACAGATCGCAAACGAATAGGTGACAGTTCACAATGACTAAGTGTCCTTAATATATTTGATATCAACTGTCGTTTGTACGTTTGAGATCTGCAGTTGTCCTAGGGAACGATGAGAAGTTACCGACAATCGGTCGGTAACTTCATATCGAGCGACCGTGCTAGCACACTAGGGCCACAACGTTTGTGCTTTTCCGTGGGCCACGGAAAGCAAAAACATTTTGGTCCCTACCTATCCACAAAGTGTGTACACATTTTCGTCGGAGAAGACGAAGCTTTATTACAACATTTTTTTATTAAGTTTTTAATGGAGTAAACATACTCCTGTTTGCCGATGATTTAAAAATTTACAAAACGATTACCTGTATTAATGATTGTAATATCCTTCAATCCAATCTCGATCGTTTACAAAATTGGTGTAATCATAATGAACTATTTTTAAATATTGATAAGTGTCAATTCATATCTTTCTGTAGAAACAAAAATCCTATTATGTTTCATTATAGTATCAATAATATTTCTCTTAAAAAGATGTCTCATATCAAGGATCTGGGTATCGTATTTGATGAAAAATTAACGTTTGTTCCACACATTAATGAAGTTACTAATAAGGCTATGAAATGTTTGGGATTTATTTTAAGAACAGTCAAAGATTTTACGTCGCTTTATTCATTTAAAATACTCTTCACTGCCTTAGTTAGAAGTAATTTAGAATATAATTCCACTATTTGGTCCCCATACTATAAAGAACATCAAGTAAAAATTGAGAGAGTTCAACATAAATTTTTAAGATTCATTAATTTCAAACTCTCCATACCCATTGAACAAATTAATTATGATATATTAATGAAACGACTTAATTTAACTGACTTATCTTCTAGAAGAACCAAGAGCGATATGGTACTTTTATTTAAATTAGTAAATGGCACAATTGACGCACCTGACTTAACTAAACTAATAACATTCAGAGTACCAAATCGTAATACGAGGCTTCCAGAGCTGTTCTTTGTTTATCCTCCGAAAACTAATTATTTCAATAACTCCCCAATCCAAAGACTACATAGGCTTGGAAATAAATTTAGTTCAGTTGATATTTTCGTTTATTCCTTATCAAAATTTATTTCTGAAATTTCAAAAATTTTGTTTCCCACTTACTAAACAATGATGTAACATAATTTGTATATTATTGTTTATTTTTCTATTATTTTTGTATTATGATTGTTGTAAAAGCTCTAAGGGCGTGAATAAATAAATAAATAAATAAATTATCATAATTCACTTTGAATTATACTTTTTAAGTTATTACTAAAAAATCACACGAATAATGCAATATTTTGATCGTTTTTTTGTGATTTACCGATAACAGTTTTTTTGGAGAGTGGCGTTTTTGCTTTTAACCCCCTCAATTGATAAACGACCGTTTATGTCAAAACTTTACTAATTGACAAAAAACTGAATCTGACAAAAAATACATTACTTAACCAGCCAAAAGGAGTTTTTTATCTGTTGTATACAGTGTTATTAAAAATAATTTATCATCGTTTTTCGGATTTTTTCAAAGATATTTTACATGTCTTATATATTTCTTATTTTTGAATATTTAAAACAAATACAATTTTATAAAATAGATAAAATTCCCCTTTAGATTTTTGTATTTGTAATATACTTAAATATTTATAAATTACAATATTTTATCTCTTCAATCTTTGCAAAAATTCATGTTATTATCTTGACGAAGAAACCATCGGTTTTGAAACATGCAGATATATTATAAACGTTTACACAAATCAATTGGTTTAAACAAATTAAAAGGTTTACACAAATTAATTGGTAAAACCATGTATGATCGTGTGAGAAATGTGGAGATTCGAAAAGAATGTAAGCGTAATGAATAAAATTAAGAAAGGAACCCTCAGATGGTTTGGGCATGTAGAGCGAATGAACAAAGAAAGGAGCGTAAGGAGAATATATGATGCAAGTGTGAATGGTATAAGAAGTAGGGGACGTCCGAGAAAGACATGGCACGATCAAGTGAATCAGATACTTGAGTCGGGCCATGTCAAGAGTCAGAAAAATAGAAGAGTATGTATGAGACGATGTATGAATGTGGATGAGGCAAAGAGTGTGTGCCAAGACCGAGGTGTTTGGCGGTCCGTCCTCTCTGCCTACCCCTGCGGGGAAACGGCGTGATGGTTAGTTAGTTAGTTAATTGGTTTCCTTTAATTACAATATTTTAATTTAAAATTTGAAAAATATTGAAAAACAAAACTAAAAACAAAATGTAGAGAAATTAAAAAAATGTATAATTAAAAAGCACAGTCCATTTATTTAAGGAATTTGCAAGTGACTCGATTTTGCCATCAATAGAGTTAGAGGGTATTTTTATTATACAAATAATAACAAAATAAATGATAACAAATCGAATATAAAATGGTACGGTCTTTGTACAATGTGTAACTAAAACACCGTTTATAGGTTGGGAAGTGATTTTTATTAGTAAGGCTGTTTAATCATCGTTGTAGTATCACACCAGTCTTGTCAAAAACCGGTTTCTCACTTTATAATGATACAGTTTAACGTAAATTATATTTGACATGCTTTAGTTTTGAACTCGAGAGATCTGATTTGCCTGTGTAAATTATGATTTTAATTACCTATATAAAGTATGATTTGCTTGTATAAAGTCACAGTAGAAATAATTGAGGGCGCTGGCAACACCATCGTAGTTTTTTTTGTTTATTTTTCACTTTTCTTTATTAATAATTGCTTTGTAATTACATAAATTGTGGATTTTACAACCACCATGCTAGGCATATGCCCATGTTTTGATGGTCGATAAAAAGTTAAAGAGTGTAGGTACCTAACTTTAAATAAATACTCTAATACAAGTTCATATTTTCAAATTATGTATAAACGGTGTTCAAAAATTAGTGGAACATTCCGATAGGAGATGATTCCACAATGGATTCCACATCATTATCTAAGGCAGATTAATATTCTAACTTATTAATTTTTGACGTTTTATAAGTTAGATAATTTATAATGCAAGCAAAAACAAAGCAGCCTTTATCAGATGTTTAATAAATAAATAAATAAAATCTATGTGTAAGAAACACGCACTTGAAGCAATTAAAAAGATTAAAAAAATACAATTTTTCTGTGAAACATTAGGCTGTCAAATTCAAGAATTTGACAGTGATTATTAGTGAATATAGTATAATCATTTGGTAGTTTTGCGTGGAAAGTTTTCCGGGAGTTTTGAAAATTGGTGTATTTATAGATTTCGATGTGCTCTTTCTGAATTTCAACTTTGCCACCTTGTATCTTTGCCGCTCGTGCCGCCATATTGGAAACATGGCGTCTAATAGCGTTTTTTGGCAATATCTCCTTTCCGACTCATTTTACGATAAAAACATGTAGGTATGTACAACATAAACTGGGAGAAAATTTCCTACAATTTACGTACTAACAATTTTTTTGTAAAATCAATTTTTTTGTAAAATCAATTGTTTTGGCGTAGGAGTGCCGCAAAATATATTTCAATATTCGATTTGGCTAAAAAACTCATTTTCACACCACCTTAATAGAGTAAGCGGCACGTTTTTTTTATCCTGGTGTCTGTCCCCTGTAGGCCTAATCCACATGTTATGCACAATTTAAAAATTTAGCTCAATCTTCTTCACTTTGCTGTTCCTGATGGACAAGGCGTTGCTGTTCGTCTTCGGTATCGATCGAGACATCACAGACCAAAATTTCATCCGCATCATCTGCGATAAGATTAGCAGACTCATCACAATACTCTTCGTTTTCGTTTCGACATCGAAATCTATAGAATCACCAATTTTAAAAACTCCCGGAAAACATTCCAGGTTTCGTTTTCTAACCATACGACTATACTATTAACCTCACATCTAAAATCTACTACAATTTGTTCAGAAATCAGTGTTGCCAAAATACTGAAAAAAACTGATCGACTCTATGATATTTCTACTTTTATTTTGTCAAACTGTATGTACTAACATTTGAATTCAATGTTTATCATTTATGCAACACTCATGATCAAATAAAAAATGGTTATGAATAATATTAGTGAAATTAGTTCATGGTACAACGACATTAATTTGTCAATCTCTAGATTCCAGTGAAAGTTATGTGAGCATTTTAAATTCAACGATACACTTTTAATAAATTAATAATATTCGTGAATACAAAGGTGTTTCAAATTGGGAGGTAAGTACGGGTACCGCCGCGCCGCCAAATACAGTACGTTGGTCGTTGGCAGATTTGTTAACTTTTAAAACGAAATATTGTATTATACAACACATTTCAAATCATATCATACAGTAAAATTCGTTGGCAGATTTGTTAACTTTTAAAACGAAATATTGTATTATACAACACATTTCAAATCATATCATACAGTAAAATAAATCAATACAATAATCTAGTAAAGCCACTTTTCAGAATTTTAATTTTAGTTCAAATAAAATCATTAAAAAAACTCCGAGAATGTGTTTTGTGACGAAAACATCTCAGTTTGTGTATTTATTTACGCTCTTACAAACTAAAATATTTCAGATTTTTTTGCACACTTATTTTGCTTAGACATTATTGAAAAATCATAAATTCTTATCATCAAAAAATACTCACAAGAAGTACACGATATTAAGAAATTAATCATCACGCGTTTGAACATTTTTATTTCTTACTTGAATGCAGGTATATATTAAAGCAAAATTTGAATGAAATAAAATGGATATTGTGTTATTAGTTTAACATTTTGGTACCGAGAATAATCAATCTTTCTCATCGGAACCGCTCTGTACAATTTTTTAATTGTTTTATTTAAACGCCCATAGGGCTTTTACATACAATTTGATTAATTACAGTGAAGAGTTAGAAGTGAATAAAATACAGATAAATAACAGAAAATATTAAGACTCATAATATAGGTTAGATAAAATATAAGTTGACAAAATGTAGGTAATACAGAATATAAATAAAGTAAAAATAGATAGCCTGCCAATATCCTCCAAATCAACAATAATAGGTATTAATAAAAATGTATAAAATACAAATGTCTGTACATTTCCAAGGGCAGGATCGCAAGTTGAAATTTGAATTCCCGGCCGCTGGTTAATGGGCCTCAATCTTATAGGTAAGTATATACTTTATCGCTTATCTGATTTTTCACACAATCAGTTCCAATTTTGAAAAATAGATTTAAATTCAAAGCAAATCCAAGCTTCGGAGTTCGTTAAATCAGAGTTACGCAGAACATCCGCACAACCGAAATTTTTATTTTTGATGATATACCTTCCGATTTCCAACTTATTGAAAAACTAGCTTCTGCCCGCGACTTCGTCTGCGCAGGATCAGTACTTCGATTAACCTATTTTCTTTTCGTAGGTCCCCTCTATGTTTATAGCAAAATTCTTAGGCGCTCCGCCCACTGAGGCAACTGAAAACCAACTAAAACCGTCTGTTTCTCTGTCTTGATTGGTCAAAAAGCTTGGTTAACCATAGAAGAAGAACAATCAGCTGACAGTTGGCAACTATCAATGGCCGCCCAGGGCAACCAGTAGAGCAAGTCGCAAGTCACCGCTTGCGTTACCATTGACAACGGGGTTTTGTGTGATAGTGTATGTGCGGGCCATCACATTGTCATACAAAGACAGTTGGCAGTTGAGAGTTTTCAGTTGCCTGAGTGGGCGGAGGCGCTTAACCTATTTATTTAAAATGTCTATAATTCTTGATTCGATTCAAGGGTGAGTACTTCAAATAAATTCACTAATTTAAATATTTTCTAAAATAGAATTTTGGTTTTACTACCATTGTTTTTCAAAATATCATTCTCAAATTTTGACATTTTCTATTAAAAAAATAATGATTATTTGTAATACACGGAATAGAGCAAGCTTTGGGCATAAATTAAAACCTATATGTTATTCTGATGTATGAGCTATATTATTGTAAAGTTTAATTAAAGTCCATTCAGTGGTTTTTGTGTGAAAGAGTAACAAACATACATACATCCATACAAACATTCGCGTTTATAATATTAGTATGATAAATATTTTTCGTCATTCGTATTGGTTCGAATTTTGAATAAATTAAACAATGTTGCATCACCATAGACAAAAACCCCCGACATTTCAACACTTAACTTTAAACTCACAACAGACATGTCATTTACAATCTAACCATGAGAAAAACCCACAGACCTTAAAAAGATAGACCATCAATTTAGACAACTGTTACTATATAATTATTTAAGAAAATAACAATGTATTTTTTTATAATGGCGTCTTTATTTCGAAATTTGCGGTTTATTCGTCCTTTCAAAAGTGGAGCGGTGAGTCTACGAGAGGAAAATTTTGCCAGCCTTGGGAATTGCGAAATGTATTTCAAAATGACGTAAAATAATTATAGAAAACATCTTTATGGTGACAATAACCGTATTTTTAATGGTAAACAGTTCGCACAGATAATATAAACGAATGGAGATAATGGCGTGGAAGTACGGAATGCTGCACAGTAATCGAGTGATATGTCGGTTCAGGGAGACCATTTGAGCCTTCCAGCTGGACTCTCTCGACACATCGCTTTGCACTACACTGTAAGGGGTGGATCTGTACATGATAAGTAGATACCTACCTGTAATATAATTTTACATAAAAGTATTTTAATTGTCATTTTCAAAATCTCGTGTTATTTCACACAGAGAAAAATGTTATTAAAAAACGATCATTTTAAAAGTTAAAATGGTTAAAAACGGGACTGAAGTTCTTGCGAACAAATTAACAGTGTTTCAATGTTTATTGACAGGAAAATGTAAGAATAATTTGTTGGTATACGTACGAAATTATCTATACCAACAAATTATTCTTACATGTTCCCGCCAATAAACATTAAAACCCTTTTAATTTGTTCGTAAGAACTTCAGTCCCGTTTTTACTATTAAAATGATCGTTTTTTCGAATAACATTTTTCTCCGTTGCGTCTTTTGTTTACAATAGCTCCACACGGGAGACCCAGAGGAAAATACTTTCCTTCAGGACCTATGTCATCTTTGGATCAATAGATATTTTACCAAACTTTTGCTGTCACAGTCGCTTTTATCCCCCCCCCCCCCCCCCCCGAATACTGAGCAAAAGGGACCACTGCACCTAAGGCTGATAATATCTAAATAAAATCGTCGGAATCGAGGATTTGTCTTCCTTATTTAACTCCTCCAAAACTGGACCAAATTATAATTTTTTTTTTACCGACTCTTTTAGATGAAAATATTTGACGAGTATTTTTTTTTTACATTAGGTCCACACAGGAGGCCCTGAGGAAAATAATTTCCCTCAGGGCCTATGTCATCTTTGGGGATGCTGTGTGTAGGGTATTATTTTAAGGAAAGGAAGGAGCGGAAGTTCTGGGAAGGAAAAAGGTATGAGGGTTGGGTAGGAATCTGGGGTTCAGTGTGTCTAGATCATCCGCCGCCAAGACCTAGATAAACCTTACCCCATGAACCCGGGCACCCCTCTTAAGTCACCAAACGTAGCGAATTTCATGGGGTGACCTATGGCAGAGGTGAAGGTTATCCAATAAATAGTTCCCGGGGCGGCGGTACCCATTCCCGCCTCCCAAACTGATGGATTGTATGTCTGTATGTTTTGATTGTTTTAAAATGAATTATTTTGTTTGTATACTGAACGTACTGGCGTCCAAACCAGGCAAATTTAATTTAATATTATATTATAAACTAGCTGACTCGGCAAACTTCGTACCGCCTCAGAATCAATAAATGTTGTGTTTAATTTATTAGCTGAAATAAATTAAGTTTTTATTAAGTTAAAATAAATAGGTACTTACTCTAAGTTCAAAAAACGAAATTGAGCTGTTGACTAAGCACGAAATGTTCGGCACACTACACCCATTGACAGTTCGAATTGATTCAAATTATGTCGACCAACGCACATTATTTGAAAAGCCGTTCCATACAAAATATATGGAAAAATTAATTTTCTTCATAAATATTTTCCCCCTGATTTTTTCCGATGTTTTAATAATTCTGTTAATCGGGACGGAGACAAATCCAACAAATCAAATATCATAAAAATCGGTTCAGCCGTTCTTGAGTTATAAATGGTGTAACTAACCCGACTTTGTTTTATATATTAAGATATTTGCACTAGTGTCAAAATCCAGAGACGAAATTGTGGGATACGTTTGTATGGACAAAATGCTTCTGGTTTTCTCTGAAGTGGAATCTCGAGATGATTTTAGTAATTTGAAATAAGATAATTTTATAAGAGAATACCTCATCGTTGAATGTAATTTAGGGCAAGGTCTTCAATCCATTCATATAGCCCTGTTCATTTTGTTGTTTATAAAACATCATAATAATTTTGATTTCGGTTTACGAAATGATTACACAACGTGTTAGAATTTGAATAATGACTGAGGCTAAAGTTGGTACCGGATTTAGTCTGGGTTTATCCAAGTAGTCTAATAATAATAGAAGATGAATAGTTATTATATATTTATTTAAATTACTTCCACACAGGAAGTCCCAATATCTTAGGGGATGCTGTGTGATTTAAAAAAAGGAAGTAGAGGAAGTTCTGCGAAGGAAAAACGCGTGAGGGATGTATGTATCCATTTATCCACTTCAACTTATATATTATTATTTTGAGTTGTATATCTCATTATTGTTACCACTACCTACCAACCTGAAAATTTTGTCAAATATTTTTGCTTTATTGAAAAATGTACTTTATATTATAATTAGAAAATATTTGTAAACTAGTCTGTCTCGACACAGGAGTTCCTAGTGAGACTGGCAAGGCCAAAAAAAAATGTAAACCTTATGATATAGATTCAATAAATAAACAAATAAACAATAAACAAACTTTTGTGCAAGGCGATGGGTAGAGAGAGTCCGGCTGGAGAGGTCAAAAGGCCTCCCTCAACCAGTCTCTCTCTCGATCCGGCCAGCCACGCAGTAGGTGGGCAAACGCGTTCGCCCCCAAGACCTAGAAAAACCTCACCTCATTAACCCGGGCATAGCTGCTAAGTTGTCAAACGTAGCGACTCATATGAAGTATGGAAGAAGTGTTGGTTATCAAATAAATGGTTCCCGGGCGGCGGTACCCAAACCCGCCTCTTAAATTGAAAAATCTGAGCTATTTTACTAGATTAGATTGTCAATAATAATATAATGATTTTTGATAAAAACCATTTCAATAGAAAAGCTCTATCCTACTGGCTTTGGGCAGTTTGAACTCTTGTGTGGTATCTTTTGAGGTTTTATTTAGGTTTTATCAGCTTGAGGTGCAGTTGTCTCTTTTGCTCAGTATTCAGGAGAGTAAGAACAACAGTGATAGAAAATTTATGGCAAAATCTTTTTATTCAAGTTTGTCGGGGACTGGGTTTCCTCTTAATATATAAAGTTGATTGTCTGTGGCAAGCGGGCGGTGTGGATTTGTCTTGTATTCAAATCTATAGTTTTATTTGAAAGATGATGAGACTTTGCACACTTGATCTTCAAAGCAAAAGGAAGATCACTGTGTACATAAGATTTCGGAAAACTATCCCGAAATTTCACTTGACGTTGATGTGAGACGAATATTACTGTTTACATCCGATTTCAAAAACTCTGCATAAAGCCCAGGAAACGCCGGGGACATCAGCCATGTACAGTGGCGGATACATATGGAGGGCGCGCCCCCCCCCCCCCTTGCGGGGCCGCCAGCCCGCTCGCTATTCGTTCGTTTCGTCGAGTTATCGAGTAGTTGTATTTTCTTATGTAGCACGCGCGCGCGTCCGCGTCATCGTATTTTATACGTTTGTGTCAGCCACATAGATAGCTAACCTACGAGAAAAGTCGCGGCCATTCTAGTGATATCGATCATTCTGTCTGGCATTTGTTCGACAAATGTTTGTATTTGTTCACACTCCATAAAAGTCTGGAAGCGAACATTCCCGTTTTAAAATGTTACTTCCGACCAAAAAAGATTTGAGTTACCCGTCGTAATGCAACTAAAGAAGTCTTACTTCAAAAACAGTTTAATAATGAAGAATTGTTTATTATAAGTATATAGTAATATTTCTTTGAATATTTATTGGTTTGTGAGTATTATTAGTTGGTATTATGAACAGGGTTGCCGATTTGCGGGGAATTCCCCAAGCTGCGGGGAATATTTCAGATTTTTTAAGAATTTGGTGTTTTGCGGGGAATGACTTTTTGTGGGGAAAATGCGGGGATTCTGGGCATTTCTTGATTTTTCAACAATATTGAAAAATAAGCACATTCGGTGGAAGATTTCGTAGTTTATTTTATGGCAGCACTGTAGCATTTATTTCTAAACTATAATGTCGGGGGGATTTCCGAAGTTCGGGACCCAAACTAGAAGACACATGAATTTGCTAGCATGGAACTTCTATGACAGAGAATAATGGATAAATGGTTAAAGAAGTGTGAAGTTACACAGGAGCAAGGCAAACAAAACCTGACATTCTCTAGCCCCCCCCCCCCGGATAAATGATTTAGGATTTTTTCAGGAAAATTCATTTTCGCATAGGTAACTCTACGTGTGGGGAATTTGCGGGGAATTTACCATTTTGCTCTCCCCGATTCGGGGATTTGGAACATTCGTTGCGGGTATTTTGGAACATGAGCATTGGCAACCCCGATTATGAACAGATTACGTAACACACTCATTTATTATTATTATTATGGTAATAAACTCAAAGATTTCCAAACGTAATTTGTAATGAAATTAAAATCGGAAAGAAATCGAAAGTTTACCGTTTTTTACTAATTTTTATTAACTGTTCGTTTGTTTATGATCCGACTTTTTCGTAGCGATTTACATAATCAATCGATATTGTTTGTAATCTTTTACTTTTGTGCCAAATAATGTAATTTTTTATTAATCGATCGTTCACTAGATTAGTCAGACATCTCCGAAAAATCGAAATTTGAGTTGAGTTTGCAGTTATATGTAAAAGTGTGCCCTCTAACTGGTACAATACTCAGATTACTCGTAAACACCACCAAATCAATTATTATAATGCAACTTTTAGTGAATTGAACATAAAAATGTTAATGTTTTCTGGGTCACTAGTAGGATATTTCAAAATGTAAAACTTTCCCCGTACCGGGCCGTTATGCCTCCCGGTGTTATTTTATAGCATATTTAATATGTAAAACACACACACACATGTGTAAAACATATTTGATTTATAGTGAGGATTCGAATATTGTTTTTTTTACTATCTCAAAACTTAGTATTTGGAGATCTCTGTATAATCAACTGAACTGGACATTCGATATATATGATAAAAAAAACTATTAGCACTGTAAGCGATGTAAACCAGTGATTCCCAAAGTGGTCCAGGTGGACCCCCAGGGGTCCACAGGAGACTCGATGGGGTCTACGTTGGCATGATAACAAAATGGGGGTCCACAAGTTGTATGGGTCCACGAAAATTTATCTGGTTTCGATAGTAAAGAACAAAAATGATGTCTTGGCTTTACCTATCAATGTAGGCCAGTGGTCCCAAAGTGATTTTTGCTAATATGGAAGCTATTATAAATATCGATGTAAATACAAAATTATTTGCGATTTTTACGCCCTAAGTAAAATACAGAATTCATAACCTCAAATTCTCTCCCCTCCCTCCCAGAATGGATGGTGTACACCGGGTGCCTGGCGGTCCGTTAAGTTTATGATTCCTTGAAATTCTCTAGCCCCCCCCCTTCCCTTTCCCGGGGTCCATGGGCAAATTTTGAATATGATAAGTGGTCCATGGGCCAAAAGAGTTTGGAAACCACTGATGTAAACTCACTTAAGGGGGTTTCTCACCATCCTCTTCATAGTTTCAGAGGAAATTTTGGTTTTGATTCATGAAATAAGAGAAAATTCGAAACATACGTTTTTGGATGCAAAGGTAAAATACATTTTTTTCCATTATCTT
Organism: Limnephilus auricula; assembly: GCA_951813805.1. Classification (NCBI taxonomy): domain Eukaryota; kingdom Metazoa; phylum Arthropoda; class Insecta; order Trichoptera; family Limnephilidae; genus Limnephilus; species Limnephilus auricula. The sequence goes on along the minus strand of OX638412.1, from coordinate 12,305,409 downwards.
CACACTCGAGGCCCCGAGGAAAATAATTTCCCATCTTTGGGGATGCTGTGTGGAGGTTTTTTTTAAAGGAAACGAAGTAGAGGAAGTTATGGGAAAGAAAATGTATGAATGGTAGGTAGGAATCTGGGGTTCAGTGTGTCCAAGTCAACCGCTGCTAAGGCCTAGACAAACCTCACCCCATGAACCCGGCCACTCCTGCTAAGTCACTAGACGTAAGGAACCACCAGGAGTGACCTTTGGCAGAGGTGTTGGTTATCCAATAAATGGTTCCCGGTGCGGCGGTAACCATTTCCGCATCCCAAATTGCTCTATTGTCCATGCTATATTTTTTTTTAAATGTATATGATAAAACAATGCGTGTGTTTGTTACAGAACTCCACCCCTATGCGACACAAGGAAACACACTTTGTGAACATTCCCTCCTACGCCAACCAGCTCGTGGTGTTTGCAGTTTCCGTGCTCAGTGACAAGCTCAAGAGCAGAATCATGGTAAATTAATCATATTCATCAACGTCATCACTATTGTAGTATACAGGCAACCCTCTTACTCATAATCGTAATAAAACTAATACGCGTCGTATTACGACGTAACAGTGAAAAACTTGGCTTATTATCACTGCGTGTGCATGGTTAAAACGGCTTTAAACCAGGTTTAAGGCCAACTTTATAAAACCAAGGATGACTCGGCGGATACCGCCATTATAAGTAAGGGAGTAGTTTTTATGTTATATTTAGTTTTTTAGGTGTCTCAACAGATGTCATTGAAGAGCTTTGGTATATATTTATACTTATATAAATATTTTATTTATTTATTTAATATTTGTAGGTTTTTTTAAACAATAAATACACAATTTTTACATGTTATACAGTGTTAAAATGGTAGATAAGAATAGCTTTTCCTCACCATAAAGAGACGAGGCTCTTGTGTTTAGTGAGAATTGTAGTTCAATTATATAATATCTGTAGGAAAATAAATAATACAATATGGAAAAAACAAGGGGTAATTAAGAAAATGCAAGATTTATCAACAACGGAATTCAAGATTTGAAAAAAATAATAATAATAGTAAGATATGGACTCAGTAGTTTTAGGTAATTTTTTAATTTTTGCTGAAATTCCTGAATATTTTCGAAAACTTTCGATACATGGCCCATCTCCCTTGTTCTTATTATCTGTGATAAAAAATCTGATTGTTTTTTAATATTCCAGCTCCATAAGACAGCTGACGAGATGAAGGAGAAGATTGACCCCTCCATCCTGCCCAAGGAGTACGGAGGCGAGGTTCCCCTGGCTGACATGATCGCCTCCCTGAAGAAGCGGCTCCGAGATTGCCGAGAGTCGGTGCTGGCCCTGGACGACATGTTCATCGATATCGACAGCACCATCAAGCTGGATAGCGACATGAAGGACGAGCTAGGCACCGGTGTCATCGGCAGCTTCAGGAAGCTGCAGGTGGATTAATTCAGATGCTATTTCGAGGTTATGTTTAGTGGTAATGTTAATTGTTTTATAAGAGTGGCCCCGTTTAACTGATCGTCTGCTCATTATCATCAAGATGCTGCACATCCCAATGTATATTTGGACACCTCCACTGGCTGCGGACCCTCACCATTCACCTCCAGTCCTCAATTCTTCTCCACATAGTCTATCCACCTCAGTCTACCTCTTTGTCACTTCCACTGGGGCACTTTCAGTCATAACTTTTGGCATCCAATCATCTGGGATTCTTTCCACATATCCAGCCTTTGGGACCTACATAACCTTACAATGGTATAATGATCTATTAGACCTTTCTCTGCTTCTCCTGCCAAACCCTTTGGAAGTGACTATGAGTTCCTCAGTTTGGCGAGCAACAAGTTCCAAAGTATCTTAGAATATATTGTAGGTAGATATTTAAAAGCCTATTGTGGATGACTAGCTCTTCCAGAATGGATACATTTGTGTGTCTAACTGTCCATAAAGTCCTGAACATTTTTCTTCAGCGTATTTATAGTGTCTATCCGCTTTTTTTTTTGCTGGCTCTCGGTATCCAAGTTTCCACATCCTTTAGAAATATGGGGAAAATCAGCATGCGTAAGACTTTCATTTTGTTGGTCTTCGTTATGCCTCCGTTACTCTATAACTTTTACAATTTGTTAATGGCGTTTTATGCTTTGCAAATCCTTCTTTTTACTTCTGTTTCACAGCCTCCTTCATCATTTTTAGACGAGCCTGATGTATGAAGTAATTTACCATTATCTTAGCTATCGCATCTTCTTTCCCTTGTCCTGGACGCCTTCAGGCGTCCATGTTTTGGGTTACTTCAGCGGTATCAGCTCTTAGTTGTGTTCCCCAAATAATTTAAATGCAAAATGAAAAATATGTTTACGCTAAGGATTTTGACCAGTATTTCAATCTCAACTTCAAAGAAGGATGTTTGTTTTTCTGATGTTTTAAGCAGCAAAATCTGTCAAACTAGAGACATCTCTGGCGACATATTATCTGAACATAATAATTGTCTGTCTGATAGGTAAACGAAATGTCTTTTTTCCATCTTGACAGATTGTATTTCACCATCTTACATAAATTGTTATGAAGCAAATATCAGTTTGATTCCAAAATACAATATTTATCGGAGGCCACTCTTATATTATAAAAACTACAAATATTATTTAATGTTTAAAATATAATAACTAGATACCTAAATCATGAACAATATGAGAAATAGATTAACTTTGAAACATTTTCACTTCATGTTATGATAAAATTTCTTATATGTATAAGGTAAAATTTCATAGAACATCTCATTTATTTAAATATAGTTTTAATTGATACCTGTAGATCTAAGTTTTTTTTATATTTTTTACTATTTTAAACAGCACGTTTAATTTTAGAATCTAATGAAACCTAAAAACTAGCAAATGTCTCTTTGGATGTTAAATCCGTTAACCTAAATAAAACTGTAACAGGCTTTAAAAGATAGTATTGATTGATATCTTTGCCATTAATTAATTAAATTTAATAGTTACCTAAAAAAAATTGCTTAATATTTACACCAATTATTATCAAAAGCTACTAATAATTAGTATCACAAAGTTATTGAGTTTATTGTTTGGTATGTGCTGACCATAGATTATAGAAATAAGGGTACGGGCCATGAACCGATGCACAAGGTGTGTTGCTAACATTGTTCACCCAACTGCTTCAAATCACATCTACACAAAGCCTCGCCCCACCTTTGTTTCTACCTACATACCAAATGCATAACTTTCATTGTATAACGCTTTGTTAGTCAATACAGTTTGGTCATAGATAGTCAGAATCATGTAAAATTTTCTTTTGTTTTTATTATCTATGGTACTAACTTATTAGGCATGCTTTTGTCACAAGATCAATCAGACGATAAACTCCAGTGTTTTATTAAATTGATTTTTTATGACTAATAGAATTTATCCATTGGTGGACAAGTGTTACCAATAAACTAACTACGTTAGCACATTCCCTATAATTATTATAAATGAGGGTGAAAGGGAATTTTGCAAAAACATTTTCGATAAAACATCAATAGTTTTATTTTCAAAACTTAGTACTTAGCACAGTAAAATGTCACTTAGTACTCTAGGAATCAAAAGGTTCTAAGCTTAGAAATTGGCGATAATCTGTTTTCTTTTGAATCAGTGTAGATCACACTTATAACATTATTAGTTTTTCCTTGTCGATCTTTTGAAGAGTTTTATTTCACATCATGTAAACTTGTTACTCAATTTTAATTTATCTGCTATCGGGTTCGAGATATCCGTGTCATTCAGTAGCAATCTAAAAAAAACTTAAAATAGATAAATAAAACTCTTCAAAACAAAATATAAAGATTTACTTACCAATTTCTGTAAAATATCACTTATTTTTTTTCCATCCTTCATTTTCACCTATTTATTTCTATATTAAATTAAGTGGTTATATACATAAAACTTGTGTACTTAATAAACCACAATTTTTGACTATTCATATTCATCCTAATTCTCTATGCATTTAGTATGCAAAATATTGATAACTCCTGTTTTATCCAGTAGCCAGCGTCGGGCGCCGCGATTAGCTCGCGCCAGGTATTTTCTGAACGGCGCTCGAGCATGCTAAGGGTTAAAAATGTAATTCTCTGTATACCATAGACACTAATATTTACACCAATTAAAGAAACAAAGAAAAAATCCACAATTAGTTTAACCATTGGCTGATCTTTGATTTTTCCTAGTATTAATATATTTTTTTACATTGCTCTCTTATCTAACTAGGCTAAGATATTATTGTCGCAAACTTAATTTGTTTCATTTATCATACCAATATTTGATGACTCAAACAATGTATGCACGGAAGAGAAAAGCTTGTCGAAGTAAGTTAAATTTTTCCTTACTTTTCTGATGAAATTGATCAAACATTTTTTAATAACGAAATTTTTATCAGTGAATCGATTTCATTGGCCTGTCAGGGGCCTAGGAGTGGAAATTCCGCACAGACAACACTTCTTAGGATTATATAATCAGTGCACTTTGGTTTTATAGAGGTGCACATTTTAATTCATGTGTTGTTAACTTTCATATTTGAATATAAAGCGTGGTATTTTCTCTTTCTAACAACATTTAGATCATATCTCTCACCATGATAGTAAGGGAGACACAACGATTTCTATGAGTATGCATATTGCGTGTGTATAGTAATCGCCAAACTTAAAATCGTCGCAATAGGCAAGTTTAAGGTCTGAAAAGCAGCATGCCCACGCCTTTCTCTGTAGCACATATGTTTTACGCATCTTTCTCTTTCGCTTACGGTCATGGTAAAGTCAGTAAAATGATTGTACCTACGAGAGAATGGATCATATCAAGTTCAGGTCGGCATTTTAGTTTGGTGCGTAATGTACTTTGGTTTTACAGAAGTGTGCATTTTTTTAAATCTGTGGTTAACTTTTAGATTCGAATGTAAGCGTGGTGTTTTCTCTTTCTAACACTGTTTATAATCACATCTCTCACTGTGATAGTGAGGGAGACAACAATTTCTATGTGTATGCTTATTATATATACAAAGTATTGTATGGGTTAGTTTTTGGTGTTTAGAATGATGTGCTTACACATCCCAATGACGTTAATGATTATTATTTGAGCCAATTCATAACAGTAATTTCTATGTGTCAAGACAATGTGATATATGTGGATGGACGGAGTGTTGTAAAGGGATTACTTTTAGAATTAATAAAGATAAATATATTTATAAATGTGTTATTATTTCATTGAACTATTTTCACTATCCCATCTAGGTTTTATAATTAGAAGACATTGAAGATTCCCTCATTTTTGAAGATTCATTGTGTAGGAGGGAGGTTGAGGCAGACCCATGTTGTAGGAGGGAGGAAACACAGAAACCAGCAAGTTGTTCCATAAAGAATGCGTTGTAAAAACAACCCAGTGTGGCAAATGTCAAACAAGTGCAAAACTTTTGAGCTGTATGTCGAATGGACCAATGATTGTACATCTGCTGTATGTCGATTGGATCAGTGTACATCTGCTGTGTATCGAATGGATCAATGATCGTACATCTGCTGTGTGTCGATTGGATCAATGATTGTACTCCTGCCGTGTGACGAGTGGATCAATGATTGTACATCTGCTGTATGTCAATTGGATCAATGATTCTACATCTGCTGTATGTCGAGTGGATCAATGATCGCACATCTGCTGTGTGTAGAATAGATCAATGATAGTACATCTGCTCAATGATCGTACATCTACTGTGTGTCGATTGGATCAATGACTGTACTCCTGCTGTATGTCGAGTGGATCAATGATCGTACATCTGCTGTGTGTCGAATAGATCAATGATAGTACATCTGCTCAATGATCGTACATCTACTGTGTGTCGATTGGATCAATGATTGTACTCCTGCTGTATGTCGAGTGGATCAATGATTGTACATCTGCTGTATGTCGATTGGATCAATGATTGTACATCTGCTATATGTCGATCGGATCAATGATTGTACATTTGCTGTATGTCGAATGGATCAATGATAGTACATCTGCTGTGTGTAGAATGGATCAATGATCGATTGTACATCTGCTGTATGTTGAATGGATCAATGATTGTACATCTGCCCTGATTATGGACTCCGAAAGCTGTCCAAAACATTGGCTAAAGAAGGAGGAAGGGCAACACAGTGTAATAACCCAACAATTAATCGCAATAAGAGTCCCAACTTTCCCGAATCACGGGGACTATGTCATCCCGAATCGGGACATGTTGTGAGGCCGAAGGGAGTGGGGAGGGAAAGAAGAAGTACGTGGTTATTCGATCTGGTCACTACACACAGCTAATACTGTTTCAAGCAATGTTTCGATCCTTCTTAATGGCAGCCTTCCATCGGGGTGATTCTGTCTACTGCATTATACTGGACATATCACACATCCCCTAGAAAAGGGTTGTAAGTCAAAATTTTCTGTTTTATAAAATTTTATATTTATCTCGAATCGTAAAGTGATTGTGATTATCTATGCCCCATAACACCGTTTTTAAATTAGATCACTCTATCTCCGTGAGATGTCGCTAATGTCTCTTCAATGGGAGCGCTTGTTTCATCAATCATCATTTGTTTTCGCTCTCCTGTAAAATTAACTTTTTTGACTTACGACCCTTTTCTACAGGGTGCCGTATGTTATTTTGGATGTGATATAACACACCACTTAAATAGCAAGGATCTTAACCACTAGGCCACGGAGGTCACCAATGTTTCAGTTATGATCCATGCAACAGTTCAGTGTGGAGATGAGGAGAGGATGAGAAAAGAGAAAGAGAGAGAAAAGAGTGTTCAGCTAAAGAATAAGTTTATTAATAGTATTTTGACAGTCGACATCATTTCTTAATTAATTCATACAATATATAAACACAAAAATAGAACAAAAATAATTTACACATTTGTAAGGCGCTCATTCTGTCACTTCATGTTCAGACATGATTGGATTCAGTAAACACTACTTATTGTTATTGATTCATACTATGGAACTGGTGGACTGACTGATTGTAATTAATCGCCTTCCAGAAAGTAAGCGTGATTGTAAATAAATCATTTCTAATATTTAGTTTATGCTATAAAAATAATATTTGTGATTGTTTTGAGATAAAAGCATGGATTTGAAATAAAACAAGCCTTTATACCGCTCTTTATAAGTGCCCTGGAGAAAATCAATGCCAATGTGTTTATGTGATTAACATAAGCGCTTATTTTCACGACAATTTAACGTAGGTAGACATAGGAATGACGTATGCCCCGCACCTGAGTTATTAATATTTTCATCCCAGTTGCGAAAACATTGATAAACTTTTGATTTTAATTTCTATTAACTCTGGACAATCGATATAAAGCAAATTAATCTCGTTGCGTGATGAAACTGAATCCCAAAAGGTTCGACAGATACAGCAATTGATCAAATTATTGTCAATCGCATAGCGAGACAATCATTCCGTCGCGTCAATGAATGTCGGGATGACAGTTAGGTTAAGGCCGTATTTCATAGAAAATTAATATAAGAGCATTCCGGGGAGCTAGAGTTCTCTAAAAAAAGGAAAGTCTGGAAAGATATTGGCGCAAGCGATTCTGACCTTGTCCTTGTACAGTTTCTGTATAAATAAGGGTTAAAATCATATTTTATTTTTTAAACTCTCAGCTGTCACCCGCTCACTGGCGGGCTCAGGACAGATGATTCGTTAAATCAAAATACCTGTCAATCTCTATCAATTGCATCAATGATGTAAAAATTGATAATTGTATTGATCCGTCTCCAGTGCATTTAAGATTGTTGATTGAACAAGTTACATTTCTCACTCCCACAGTATTTTCTACAATGTATGAACGATTGCCAACTTAGTGTAATTATAATATGTTATGTCAGTCTGGCATATTTTGAGATATGGCAGTTTAGCTGTGGGAGTGCGATTTGTACAAGTAACTTGAAAATACGCAGCATTAATTTGTTTGCCATTAATAAAAAAATGATTCCAATCTCTTTGATATAAAAAAAAATCTTTATACGGGATTAAAATATCTATGTGTAAAAAACATGATGTAAAAACGTTCCATAGTATTCGCATAAAATGAAAAAATATTCACTTAACTTATAGAATAGACAAAGACAATGTATGTATTTGTGTGATTCAATAAAATTAAATGAAAATAAAGTAATACAGGGGACAGAAAGGATACTTATAATAGGAAGAATAATGAATTGAATCATTATCGAGGAATCATTAAACACGTTTTAATCAGAAAGTCAATATAAGTATACCTTATGTTTATATAAATATTATAAAACGCGCTGCTCATTTGCCCACACCATTCTCTCAGCCCAAACTCACCACAAGAATGCTTACATTTCATAAAACAACCACTTCAAGCAATGTTGTTGGTACCATTATCCTTCTTCAGTATTTACTTCAATAAAACAGACGCAAATAATGTCACATGCCCTAAAATCATCGTAACAACACTCGCTATTTGACGGCGGGAGGAAAATTTACAGTAAAACTAGAATTGTTTTCTTATTTAAGAAATTATATTGTAAACTGAAATAAAAAAATGACCCAATTTGAAACTTACATGGATGTTTTTACTACATTCCAATTTTCTTTCTTCCCCTCCACACTTTCTCACAATATACCTCAAATTGGGAATGCTATTTCCCACTGGCTTTGGGCATTTAGATCCTTGTGCGGTAAACATATTATAAAAAATAAAATAGAAACCGAAACTGTTTTTTTCAGTTTTTTGAAAATGAATCTCTTTTGACTGTAGATATTAATTTCCAATAAAGATGTGCTAAAAAAAATCACCCAAATGTTCATGTTAAAATGAAAATTATATGATTTGAGATTTTCACGGCCAAAAGTATTATCGTGATATATTTTTGGGTTATTATGCCATGTTGTGCCACCTCCTTTAGCCGAAACGGCCGAAAAGCCCGCTTTGTCCGAAACATTGGATAAAGGAGTTAATGCAACAAGGCATAATAACAAAAAAATAAATCACCATAATAACCAGAAAAAATTACACTTTTTAACAGTGGGATATAACTAGTTTTTCTTATGTGAATACCGCGCACAAGAGTCCCAAATGCTCGGAGCCAATAGGTATGTTGTGGGGTTGAAGGGAGCGCGGAAGGGGAGGAGATGGGAAAGATGAAGTACCAGGCTATTCAGATCTGGTCAGATTGATTGACTTAGGACATTGTTACCGAGATCGTTACGCCCGTTTAGAAAAAATCATGTTTAATTCATAGAAAATTCTTTTACTGAAGATTGATAAAAATAATATAAAGTTTTAGTAAGTAACAAATGTATGTTTTGTGAAATATAAACATTATTGTTGGACCTTTCAGAACTAGCATAATATGTATAAGTTATTCAACTATCGCAGGGATAATCACCTATCCGTTCCTGATCACTCTAATTCACATCGCCGAGTTCTAATTATAAATCAAACACATCGAAAATCTTCATTTTGACAAAAATTATACAGCCATATTTTACGAATCCTCGCTAAACAGATTAGTGCGGCGTAAACCCGGATATTCACTCTTATCGAGCTAATATCACCGTTGATTGTAGCAATTTAAAAAATATATGTATATATATATAAGTACCACAGGACAAATCAGAAGTATCAAATAAATGGATTTAAATTCGTAAATTTGGTAAAAACGTTTTCAAATGTTTAATTTATTGACTTGCAAACATGAGAATGTTAACATGGCGGCAAATACTGCTATTTTACAGCCGATTACAGTAAAACCCTATTAAGAAGTTTTCCAGCTTAAGAAGTTTCATGCTTAAGAAGTCTCATGCTTCAGAAGTTCCCTCTTAAGAAGTTTACATGCTTAAGAAGTTTCATGCTTAAGAAGTCTCATGCTTCAGAAGTTCCCTCTTAAGAAGTTTACATGCTTAAGAAGTTCCCCCTTAAGAAGTTCCCTCTTAAGAAGTTTTCTGCTTAAGAAGTTTACATGCTTAAGAAGTTCCCCGTTAAGAAGTTTCCATGAATAAGAAGTTTGGTTTTGTCAGTCCCTTGGAGACCGAAGGGCCCAATTTATCACACATTAGGTTTCCTGCTAAAAAAGTTTTTTTCTTCCAATCCCTTGGTAAACTTCTTAAGAGAGTTTCACTGTAGTTTGCTAATAAGTCCTTTGGATAAGAAAATCCATAATATTAGCAGATAAATTTTATGTAATCATTTTGTACGTGTCAGGAGTGTCATATTCAACGCACAACTCAATACCGAATCATATTGTATGATTATGAATTTCATGTATTTAGCACGGTTATCATTCTCAATCTGAAAATTGTTGAATTTTTAAAATGTTAAGTAAAAAAAGAATGTGGACATTTTCGAAATCTGAACACATTATTCAAACAGGGCTACCACTAGAGCACAACTTAATTTCATTTAGTTCGTATTATTAAAGGCAAAAAATGTATTCTTTTTAATTTAGAATAGGTTGGGAGAAACCACCAGGAAAACATTGAGTGGGATCATATCGTTTGTGAAATCACCAGATGGATAACATGAGATGGATCACCAAAATAAGAGTTGAATCATATTAATTTGAGAAATCACCCATAAAACAAGTGTTGGATCAAATTATTACGAGAAATCACCAGCAAAACATAAGTTGGATCATATTTTTACGAGAAATCACCAGCAAAATATGAAAGGGATCATATTATTACAAGAAATTACCAGCAAAACACGAGATTTTTGTAAGAAAATTATTTTAAAAAATTCCTTGTCGGTTATCGGCGACACTGACTAGTAGTCCTAAAACAACCGAAAAATGTTACCATTAACTTTTTTACTTCTTCAATGCACTTTCCTTCCGTACGTAGCGTTGACACGGAGTCAAACGGAAAAATAACTAAACAACGTCATAACAGATCTTGAACTGGCGATTGTTCCCTTCAGATTGAGACAAATACTGGACTTGTTTTTTCAACGTTTTTGAAAAAAAGTAATCCTTGATTGGTGACAGCACCGTGTGATGACTGCGGAGAAGGAGTGGTTACTCCTCGATGTCTACCATCTGTCGTTTGCTGGGGGGGCCGCTATCAAGGGCCTCTGACTCCGTTGAATCCGTGAGCCCGGGGAGCTGGATCTGTGTCTCGGAAGCTTCGGACGGCTGAAAGTCAAACAATGTTATGTGTTAGTCAGTTAGTGTGGTCTTGCAGTTTCGACTTGTTCAGTTTTATGGACAAATCTTACAATTCAATTTTTTTTTTAAATGCATAGTTTATATGGGAGCAAGGATAAAATATTTAGGCAGTTGCATAACATGTTATGGAACCTAGAGACATGGCCAAACAAATATAAATATACAAAATTTCAAAAACAATACTTCGTTTCAACTTAATTATTGTAAGAAAAAATGTTGAAATTACTTGAATTAGAAAATAATGCACTTAAATAGCCATTTTGTCTAATTCGCGGACATTTTGAATGACATTTGACGGTTGGTACTGCCAAGTAGAATGAAACTAAAAATAATTAACAATAATGGATTGCTGACCATTTAAATGCAATACATATTTTCCATTTCTGGAAGTTTAATAATTTTTTCTTACAGTAATTAAGTTGAAACAAAGAAGTATTGTTTTGGTATTTGTGCGTATTAAGAGGGTGGTGGAATATTAAATATTTATAATAATATAATAGTAATAATAACCACTTTAATTAATTACTACATTAAAAACATTGTACAGCACCTAATTTCTTTCTTAACATAAAAATATTTTTGTGTATGTGTTTCATGTATGAATTGGTTTTATCAGACTTGTATGTAGCAAGGTACTAACAAGCCATTTAGTTAATAATTTTATGTTTTTGGCGGTTGACGACATCGAGCACTAGCGAACTCTGGTTTGGATCAAAACTTCAAATCATTTCATTTAGAACTTCGTGTCTGTCAGTTGCTTTTGCTAATAGCTTTCGCACTTTCTGAATATAATTTAAGTCACGTCATTGTGTTTCCAACATTATAAAATAAAGTGAATCTCTGTTAATAATAAATTCATCTTCTCATTTAACTCCCGTGACACATATCGCTTGCTGATGGTTGGTTTGTAGTATGTCCACAAAAACTCATACATATTGAGAAAACGAGGTTTGAAGTTTAAAAAAATTCTATTTGTGTTTCCTTTACTTCAAACTAGTTTTTATAAATATAAAAATAAAATATAAGGGTTATTAATCTAGGTAAAAGAAAAAAATAATTGGTTGAATTTTTATCTGAAAAAAAAAGCATAATCAAGAACGTAAAAGGACACTTTTTTTAAACAAAATAACAAAAAAATAAATGTTGGTTTGTCCCATGACCATATTTTAATGTTGGTTTTTACTATATCCATACTGTGCGGAGATAGACCAAACCAACAGTAATTTCAACCTTATGGCACATCAAATAATAATTATTTAACATTCTCATACATATCATACCAGCGCCCTTAAGGTGATTTCTCACAAAAACGGCGCTCTACAAATTATCCAATTATTATTATTATTATAAGGTTTTAATAAATAATAATAAAATTTAAAATATTAAAAATTCTTCATTAGAAAATTTTGTATTGTCATATGAATAAATAAAATGTATGGGGTAATCAAACATTAGTAATTTTTACATACGCGTACATAAGGTTTGAATAAATAATAGTAAAAAATTAGTATTGGCGAATGGACATAGTACACTCCAACCCTCATTTTTTTGTAATTACTATGGAGATAGAACAAAAAGTGATGTCCAAAATGTGAGTTCCCGCTGAAATTTTTTTTGTGTGTGGATATAGTAGATAAAACTATGATTAACATTACTACATTCACAGTTTAAAAAAACCATAAGTGGACATAGTACAAACCAACCCTCAGCAAGCGATATAGTAGTGTTAATTTGCTAAGATTGACATGCATACAACTATAAGACTATACACAACTTTGTCGTTCATTTAATATTCTGTCAAATCGGTATAAAACATCAAACAAAGAATACAAACAGTAACGGAATGATAAACAGTACTGACCCAAAGCAACCAAATAATGTTTGTATAAATATTGGAAATTCATTTAACTTAATATGGTATTTGATTATTTCGTTACGTTGGTGGTATTGTTTATTCGTAGACGGGACATACACGACAGCTTAAAACAAAAATAAAAGAAAAAGATATATACACTCAATACCTGGGCGTCAATACTTCGTGACCGTTCCAAATGATGCTTGCAAAAGAACACACATACAAAGTTATAGCGATTAATCAAGTTGTTAGGGACAAAAAAAGTAGAATCATACAAGGAAATGAATGGTGTTTGGTGGACTAGGTACAATCAAATAATAAGATCAGCAAATCTGGAACGGCTTCGCTGAGTAGGGTATACGGTAAGGTATATAAAAGATGATAGTCCTGGGTCAATTGTGAACTACCCTACCATTATAACGCGAACATGAACCACCAATGAGTGTTCGGGTTACTTTCACAAAAAAGATACGATCGTCAGCACAGTAGATTAGATACTTTCAGTATCGCCCTGGTGTATCGTATATACCCTGCATTCAGAATTGAAACGTTGCTTAATAATGGCTTTAGCCGTGTTTAGTGACTAGATATGAATAGCCAGGTACAATCCCCACCTTCCTCTATCCCATCTCCTTCCCTTCCCCACTTAGCTTCAGCCTCACAACATACCCCCACTGGGGATGCCATAGTCTCACTGGCTCCAGACGGGAGCAGTTAAGACTTGTGAGGTATTCTCTAAAAAAAAAAAAAGTAGATTTATGAATTTTGTAGAGCAGAATATCTGAAATCCCTTTCTCGCAACAGACAGAACAGATGGTAAAAACCTGAAATCTAAAATCAATTTGGGTCTCGGTTTTGATGGGAACTTTCGACTTACGGCGTATCGATCTATCTTTTCTACTCTATGGCATTTTTTTCAAATTTAAACGTTTCCATTCAAAGAAAAAACTCTTGTCCCGATCACTTGGCCAGTGGGTCGTGTAAAATCATCGATTGATCCAGCTCTACTGCAGGATGAAGGAGTGTCAGGAGACCTAGATGGTGTGAAGTGAAACAGTTCCAACTAGCTACAACGCCATTATGAAGTATAACATGTCGTTTCGGCAGCAAATCAAAAATGGCACATTTTAAACCGTTATAGAAAATTTATTCATCAACATAAAAATAAATTAAAGTAAATTCATTATCCCTTTTTTTTTAACATAATAAAAAACAGTAAACCAAATCCTATTATCATACCCAATTTGGGGTATGTTGTGAGGATGAGGAAGTGAGAAAAGGAAAGAGATACGTCATATCTGGTCACCCAACACAGCTAAAGCCATTTCAAGCAACATTGTAGAACCCATGACCCCCTACTGTCATATCTGGTCACCCAACACAGCTAAAGCCATTTCAAGCAACATTGTGGAACCCATGACCCCCTGGGTCTTGAGCTACTTATCAATTAAGGGGGGAGTCTGGTCCAGTTGAGTTATTTTTCAATGTGTTTTTTTTTTTAAATAAAATTTATTTTCGTTTACAAAACATTCTTTACTTGTAAAGGTACATTTGAAAAAAAAAAAACACAATTGTATGTTTGATTTGAATGTCTACAGATATAGCGAAGGGTCCGACCAAATGGGTTGGAATCTTGGCAGTCCTTGGAAATCATTTGAAATATGACATTAAAAAAAATCATTACAGTGTGATTGTAGGTTGTAAAAAAGTTGTTGATTGCAAAAATGGCAATTGAATGAAAAATGACAAAAAAAAAAAGGCTTAACCTCTTGTAGGCCGCAGTCCCCGCGGCGGGTCCGGATGTTTGAATTTGCCCCTTATGTATAAAGAAATTGTATGAAGAACAAGGTCAGAATCGCTTAGGCCATTCTCGTTCTTGACATTACGAATTACTGGAAAGCATTTAGCCACTCCGAATAATTCATATTAATTGCTAAAGATGCGCCGCGCCGGGCACCAACGATGGCGGACAAAATGGCTGCCACTTGATAATATGAACGCTGTCATATCCAAAGTCTATATTTATTCATTGTTTTTTTTTAACCGTTTTAGTGCTAAGCAATTTTGGCAAAAAATAAATGAAAATTGCTATACACATATTGATTAATTTAGAGGAAAAAATAATGGTGTCAAATAAAACACTCTAACTTAGACAAATATCAATCAATTTTATTAATTATTTTTGCATTATAAAGATAAAATGTTTATTGTTTATTAATGTTTATTAAACATAAAGTGATATCAATATTATTGTATTTTATTTCTTTTAGAAAATAAAAAATTAAAAAAAAATAGCTCAACAATTATGTTTTGCCGCACAAATAGCGTGTAGGCCTTTCCTACAGCGTACGCAAATAAGGCGGGATCGCTTTATCCCACTCCCTCTGTTGCTACACACCTCGCACTGGCGTAAGTTACGTCCCGGTAATTTTTCCAGCGCAAATTTTTTCTTTGATGAAGATGGTTGTGTTGACACGCTATTTTTATGATTCATCCACTCCTTTTCGAGATCCTCAATAATTTTCGATGTGAATTGGAGCCGGGTCATTTTTTTTTCGGTAGTGTTGGAAACATACAAAATATAAGAGTTGAGTACCATTCTTCCAAAAATGTTGAATACTACTTTTTTCCAATATTTTAGGGTTCTTCGCTCGTCCAAATACACGTACAACATTTTGTCAGATTCGTCTACACCTCCCATGTATTTGTTGTAGTCATCAATCATGCTTGGTTTCACTTTTTCGTATTCAAAATTCCCTTTCTTTTTCTTGATCGTCACACTATTAGTATCTGCATTGGATGAAATCAATATGACTGGCTTTGGTTTGGACTTTTTGTCTCTGAATGAACACATCAAAACATTTTCATGTGCTAGGTATTTGGCTTCTCCTACGATTGCTTTCTTAGCTTCTGAAGGAATCTCTTTTCTGTTACGTCTTATTGTTCCAGTTATATATGTATTTTGTTCCAAAAGGGCTTTGGCCAATCGTAAGCTTGTGTAAAAATTATCTGTAAACAAATGATAACCTTTGTTCAGGTAATTTCCAATTGAAAGCAATTTTTGCACTACCGTAAATCCAAGACCATATTTTTCTACCGAATCTCTGTCATCTGTATTTTTAGCTCCTTTGTAGCAGAAAAAACCCAAGCAATATTTGGAAACCGAGTCGCACAGCATCCAAAATTTGATTCCCCATTTATGGTGTTTTTTGTTTGGAATATATTGTTTTATCGAAGAATGGCAGTGAGTACCAACTAACGACTCGTCGATGGATAGTTGTTGATTTGGTACATAATGCTGATGAAATACGGTATTTGCATGTTTGACAAGCACATCAAACCTGCCACATGGGTCATAATTCGGATGGCCTGGTTCAAATAATAATCTGTTATCAACCAAGTGAAAAAACTTCAAAATCAGTTGGAACCTATCCCTTGAAAACATTGTCCCAAACCATGGTATGTGTCGGGAATTTTTTATCCAATAACTACTAATTGTTGGCCTTCTAGTTATTCCCATTTCGAGTATGACAGCAATAAAGGCTTTCATTTCGTATATTGTTGTCGGCGTCCACTTTTTTGCTCGAGAATTATCCGATACAGTGTGCGAGGCCAAAAACTGTGCAGCATATCGATTTGTTTCCCTTACGATGGTTTCGAGCAGTGATATGGTAAAGAATATGTTGAAATAGGTTATGGGTGTGCCATCGGGAGGAGGCGCCCGCCTAGGTCCAGGAGTCTCGAAAAAATCATTTGTTGATTTAGAAAACACTTTTGTCGGAGGAATTTTGGCAAAAGTTGGTGTTTCTTCTGTTTCTGTAGATGAAGAGGAGGTAGAAGACTCACTTTCAATCCTCAATCTTTTTCTTCGATGCGTTATAATACTGCTATCATCACTATTTGTATCTGTCGTTTCACTCCCCGTAGAATCACTAGGAATCGAATCAACGTTCGAAATAATAGCACGTGACATGGTTAAATAATATAAAAAAACGATAAAAGTTATTTTTAAATGTATAAGAATGCACTCTCATTACAAATTACGCGCGAGGCTAGCGTACGTGCACTCCCGCGGAGCACCGAAAACACACTGAAACTCGCAGCGCTTTTGCGCTGCGCCGCAATTTTCGATACAAACGATCGCAGCGCTTTTGCGCTGCGTAGCATTCTAACGGTTAATATAAATCCATTGAGGAAAGCATAGATTTGAGTGATTATTAGGAAGTTCGTTTTATCTACATTATTTTGACGTAATTTTTGTATTATATCACAAAAGAAATGTTATAAAAATTGAATTCGTAAGAAAGGTGAGAACCGTCAAATATTTTACGTCGTATTGAAAAAAAATATTTTTTGTATGCTGGCTTTCAATAAGTTAAGTTTGCAATAACTTTGTCCCATATAATAAATTTTTCATAAGTCGAGGCTCACCTGCATACAAATTTAATTTTCTTTAATTTAAACTTTAAATGAAGAGAATCGGATGAAAATTTGATGAGCTAAGATTCCAGCCAACTTTGAGAAACACGGGTTTGAGAAAAACGTGTTTAAAGTTTTCGCTTGTAACTTGGCCGGTATGTTTTCCGGTCCACCTGCTTGTCCTAACTATGTATATTTAAAGGTCGAATTTGATGCTATAACTCTGGGAATGTATTTTCCACACGTATAGGAAGATTTTTAGGCAAAAAAAAAGTGGATTTTTTGGATCAGTTGGACCAGACTCCCTTCTTAAAGCAGTTTAAGCGACTTTGGCTAATGAAAAGTGAAATAATAATTTGGTTATGGGATTACCATGACGTCAGTTCCATGGGGCCCCGTTCCCTCGGGCTTCTGTTTGGCTTTCCTCTTCCCCCGCGTGTTTTCTGACGCCTGCATCATGGCGTATGTGATGCCGCTCTTCTTTGTCGCCTGGTACTGTGAAAATTACAAACAACACTGAATGTAGCAACATAAATAAATAACATCAACAACATCACAAATACTGATAAATATATAATATTCAATTTGTCAAGGAAATTTTCATTAAGGTCTGGAAACATACAAACTCATTCTGAAATCATATCCTACCCAACACTAGTTAGGACTGATATTTATAACAGTATCATCCGTGTTTTACTTGTCAACAGTAGAATCGCTTGACAATAGGCACTACGTATAGGCTGCATCGGATAGAAAAATCCACTAAAACGTTTAGTAGGAAGACAACCAAAAGACCATCACGAATAACGTTCGCAAAGAATTTAACTGTAACACGTTCCCATTTTTGTAGTTGGTCAGGTCACATAATATAAATCGCACACCCCGTAGAAAAATGTCATAAGACAAAAAGGTTAATTTTACAGGGGAGCGAAAACAAACGATTGAATGATGAACAAGCGGACCCGTCGAAAAGAGTAGTAGTGACATCTTGCGGAGATGGAGTGATCTAACTTAAATATAGTGGGGCATAGATAATCACAATCACTTTACTTTCCAGAGATAAAACATAAAATAGAAAATTTAGACTTTCGACACATCTATGGAATGTGCGATATGCAAGATATTATCTACAAGGCTACAAGACTAGACTACAGCAGATAGCAGATGGCAGTTAGAATGAATGGAGGGAACGGACATTGACCTGCAGCTCGGGTGGCAGGAAGACGCGCGTGTTGACAAAGTGCTCGGGCTGCTGGGAGAAGTACATGGAGGGGATGCGCGTCTCCGTCGGGAATTCTTTCATCTCGTAGTTGGTGGTCTTGGACCAGATGATGCTCATGGCCAGGTCGCATATCGCCCACAATTTCTGAAATCAAACAACATTTCATTTATTGAAGAAGCATTATCTTTGCGGCATGAAATTATAATCTCAATGAAAAATTACTTAGTTTTAAACCACTTTATTTATAACACAATAATAAATTAGTTTCTGTTATAACTAAACTTCAGGACCGCAATAATATCCACGGTCCCGAAGAATAATGCCTGATGTGCCATTTTGTAGTTTTGCAGTAGAGCTGTTTAAAGTTACGTTTTTAGATTTTCACGGCCAAAAGCATTTTCGTTGTTTGTTTTTGGGGTGTTATGCCGTGTTGCGCTACCTCCTTCTTTAGCCGACGTTTCGGACAGCGTTGCAGTGTCCATCATCAGGGCCGATCCGGCAGATCCGACGATGTGTGATCGTCGGATCTGCCCTCATGATGGACACTGCAACGCTGTCCGAAACATCGGCTAAAGAAGGAGGTAGCGCACGGCATAACACCCCAAAAACAAACGAAAAAAAAAACTGTTTAAAGTTACTTTCTAAAATGCTGCTACTCCAATCTAACTATTACTCCTTTGACATTAACCTATTTGAGACGAGCGGCATGTGTACATGCCAACGGATCGCATACCTAAAAGACGAGCGTCATCTATACATGACGCAGCGTTACACTGAATTTCGTACCTTAATATCTCGGTAAATTCACACTCGACTGAGACGAAAATCGTACTAACACTGTGTGCATATATTCTCCTTCGCAAAATCTGTCAATTTATCAGATAAACATGTTAAATTCTTATAATAAGCAAATATGCGAAACATGTGAATATTCCGTAAAGTACGCAATCAATTTAAACTCTCGCGCTTTACGAGAATCTACTGCGCATGTTGGACAACGGCGCCGATTCATATGTTTGAACTCGGTGATTGTAATCAAACGTCGTCATCTCGCTATTGTCTCACAAAAAACTGTCATCGGCGCACATTCCTTCTTCGTTACGATTCGGCTCGGATCATGTGACATATAATGGCTGAAGCGGATCTTGACATAATGAAATACTGGATAGCATTTAGCCACTCCGCTAAATTCATATTAATTGCCAATGACGCGCCGGGCACCAAAGATGGCGGACAAAATGGATGCCGCTTGATAATATGAATGCTGTCATCGAAATCTATATTTATTCATTGTTTTCGATATAAATCCATTGTGGAAAGCATAGACTTGAGATGTATACATTATTTTGATGTAATTTTTGTAATATAATTCGTAAAATTGAATTCGTAAAAAAGGTGAGAACTGTCAAATATTTTACGTCGTTTGGAAAAATATTTTTTGTATGCTGGCTTTCAACAAGTTAAACCACTTTATTTATAACACAATAATTAACTAGTTTCTGTTATAACTAAACTTCAGGACCGTAATAATGTTCACGGTCCCGAAGAATAATGCCTAATGTGCCATTTTGTAGTTTTCCAGTAGAGCTGTTTAAAGTTACTTTCTAAAATGCTAATACTCCAATCTAACTATTACGCACTTCGTTCACGCAGCTACTTACAAACGACTAAATCACCGCTACCCGCTACCTGTCATACTATTTTGCTAGAGCAGCGCCTAGCGGAATTCACAAGTGTGGTATGGTATTCATAGTATGAAAGGTACAGGACGAGCGGCGATCGCGTCGCTTGAAAGTAGCTCCATGGAAGAACGGCGTTACTCTTTTGACATTAAGAAATATAGGGTTGTTTTGATATTTTGCATTTTATTTACAAATACATTTTCAGATAAAAAAAATAGGAAACAACCTAATTTAGCATAGCTTTCCTAATCCTAATACATATATAAAAATTAATGTTTCGTTGTTTGTCTCTTATGCGCAACCTAAACCATTCTTCCGATTGCAATGAAACTTTGATGAGTTGTAGTCCACACGCCCGTGAAGGTTTCTATATATAGTGCTGAGCTCTAGCGTTATGAAATTATTTCCCATATCTTTCATCCGAATTTGAACCGGCATTTGAACCCGCGACCTCCGGATCTCCAGTCAAGAGCCTTGCCCCTGGACCACGGCAAAAGGTATCTAGGGCCTTCAGAATGAACAATAAAGCACAGTTACAATTTGTACGGGGCCAGCAAGCTCTGTGCAATACAACTAGCTTTCGAGTAATTAATTTTTATAAGAAAAATCTCTTTTTAACTTTTGATGGTTATTCCCATCAATGTAAATATAACACTAATAATCTATATGAAAATGAAGAAGTCCCAGCTGCGACCGCTATCTATTATTTTTCTGTGTCTTGTTCATTTCATATTTTAATTTAGATTATTAGTGTTATGTTCTTCTTCAATGATATATTCCGAGTGAATAATATAGATCCGTAAATTGGATGAAATTGAATCATTATTTGAGGTGTGTAAAAGCAAAGGCAGCAATCTCCACGTCATTTCAAAAGCAACCTTAGCAATCTGGCCAAACTGGAGATTGCTGCCTTTGCTTTTACACACCTCATTTGTAGGCCCCCCGTGGTTTACAAGAAAACCGTAATACAATCTATGTATGGTACTTACATAATTAGTAGAATCGTCATCTTCGCTGATGGCATCCTTGTGATTTTTCATTCTGTCAATGAGATTTTTGTAGAAGCCATAACAGTAGAAATCGTTGCGCATTATAAGGGGCTCCAGTACAAACCATAAGCACTGCTTTACAATCTGCAATAAGCAAACAAAAATAAATTATATACATAGTTTTTATATTGCCAAGAAGGGGGCACAGTTTTGGCCCCAAACTCAACTACATGGGTTGTACAAATTAAAAAATATATATATTTCAAAAACACAACAATTTTATTAATATTTTTTCGGAAATTAGTAGCTTTGTAACACCTCTGTGTTCACCAATTAATTAACACACTGATTTCGAAAATGGTTGTTATGCCGCCCTGATGGTACCTCGAGGTAATGTCACAACAACATAATATTATTTACTTCCGAGATGGTAAAATACCTTCTTTTTGGTTAAAAAATGATATTACGTTCACTAAAAACACCAACAACTCATTTCCAAGGTAGTTCCAAATCTTCTTCTGTTTTTAAAAAACAAATGCTCTCGATTTTGCTATTTTTCTTGTAATTGTTCCAAATTTCAAATACTTTTCCAGCAATGTGAGGTAGGTACTGGATGTAGGCACTTACTTTCAATTGATCTAAGTTGTCGAACCTCTCAAACAGCGGGTCGTGTGTGAGTACAGGTACTGAGAACACAAGCATGTAGTCGGGCAGGATATGAGACAACTGGCTCATGGCTTTTTCCACTGAAACAATATAATCACTTATTAAAAAAGCACAACATATATGTATTAGTGTATTTTACATTTATGTATGAGTCATCTCTTATTAGCTTTATGGATACAACAAATCTTCCGACATTCAGTCCTACAATAAAGAGTTAACTGCATTTACCCTTCTTTCAATTTCTCTATCAGCCTTTCCATCTCTCTTAAACATATTCCCCAGATACACAACTCCACCTGCTCCAGGTATTTATCATTCACAATTATATTACACACTGTTTTCATACCCTCTCTTTCAAACACCATGACTTTAGACTTACTTAGATTCAACATTAACTCATTCTTCATACATACTTCGTTCATTCTAGATACGAGAGACTGTAGATTTTCCATACAGTTAGAAATCAGCACCGCATCATCAGCATACAACAGGCAACATATTTTTAGATTACTCAATTTCGCGCCCAATCCCACCTCTTTCAATTCTTGCATACATTTATCCATGTATAGACTGAATAACCACGGTGACATTATGCAGCCTTACTTAACACCTTTTGTGGTGTGAAACCACCCTTCACCCTAAAATAGGCTTCCCTCATACAAAGACACAATTGCCTGTATGAGATTTGTATCCACTCCTTGCTTGGACAACACCTTCCATAGCTTTTTCCTGTCGACTCGGTTACATGCTTTTTGTAGATCTACAAAAGGTACAGACGAGTTTCTGGTTTTTTGCCAGAAACTTCTCAGTGAGCATATGCAATGAGAAAATCTGGTCTGTGCACCCCCTTCCACTCATAAAAGTACATTGCGCTTCGCCCATCCCATATTTTATCCTTTGTTTCAATTACCCTTTCAATCAATATTCTATAATCAGCTTGCCGACTGAACTTAGCAGGCTAATAGCCCTATGACTCCCACATTCCAAACGTGACCCTTTACCTATGTATAACGGCATGATTAAAGCCCTTCTCCAATTTAATAATGGTAACCGTCCTCTAAACACTGGTTATTTCATCCATGCTGATTTTGGTAACATTCACTCTGCCATCGTTCATACCCGATTCGCCGCTGGAACCTAATTTGATTTTCTGTGAAGAGAAGCAGAGGTTGAATGCTAAATATGAGTATCCAGCGTTACCTTGAGTCCCCACTGTGATAGTCTTTATGTAGTCCCTCCTGCGCGTGACGTCGGCGATCATGAACTGGCGGATAATGTTGCGCAGGCGCTTGTCGGGCTCCTTGCCGGCCAGCGCGTACACGCCCATGAAGTCCAGCGGGAGGCACTTGTTGGGGATGCCCTTGGACAGGCCCTTGTGAAGCTTCGTGGCAAACACCTCGCGCACCTGCGGCACTTCGTCCTAAATAATAACAAAAAAACAACATACCCATTGAACATGTGCCAACTTTATTTATTTATTTTAAATGTACAGTGAAACTCTCTTAAGAAGTTTTCCAAGGGACCGGGGAAAAAAAACTTCTTAAGTGGGAAAACTTCTTAAGTGGGATTCAATTTTAGCCATTTAATAACTCGAGTTCAGGGCATATGTCTTACCTATGTCTACCTATGTTAAATTGTAGTGAAAACATGCTTATATGCTCCAAGCGGTCAAAAAAAAAAAAAAAAATTTTTTAAATATATATATATTTTTTTTTTGACCGCTTGGAGCATAAAAAAAAAAAATATATATATATATTTAAAAAATTTTTTTTTTTTTTTGACCGCTTGGAGCATATAAGCATGTTTTACTACAATTATTATGGTAATTAGTATTATTTAGAAAAAGGTGGGAATGTGAAATAAATGAAAAATGGTAGAACATAGTTGATTATAAAGTGTTTATTTACATACCTACATATAAATTATTCTTTTTTTTCAAAGTATTTATCGATAGTCGATTGCTTTAATCTATTATTAAATTCTTTTGTTGTAAAATTTTGCATTTCTGCCAAATAACCCTTGAAGCATTCGGGCACTTCTGTACTCCCCATCAAGAAATGCTGAAAGGCATCTAAGTGGGCGAGTGCTTGCCCACAGGTTGGAATTTTCTTGAGGTTTTCAATTTCTTCAGCTATATCTTCATCCTCTTCTGGTTCCTCGGAGCACAGATCGGATATTTCCTGTACTCCACAAGGAACCAATTCAGAGTCGATTCGGACGTAATCCGAAAATGTCTCCGGCAATTCCATTCTTCCCCGGAGAACATCCCATGTAGCACCGAAATCATCTTCAGGCTGCTCCCTCTCTTCTGGCGTATCTTGGAACCCGGCTTTCCTGAAACAGTTGGCAACGGTTTGCTGTGTCACCGAGTTCCAGGAAGACGAAAGGAAGCAAACGGCTTCGAGCAAATCCAGTTTATATGTTTGATGTTCTTCACTCATCTTTTGTAGCAACCTACAGACCATTTTTTTCCTGAAGTGCTGCTTCAGGGAAGCAATTATTCCCTGGTCCATAGGTTGCAGCACTGATGTTGTATTGGCGGGAAGAAATTCCACCCTCACATTTTTCAAATATCCAAGGTCCTTTGGATGTGCAGCGCAGTGGTCCACAAACAAAATTATTTTTCTGTCTTGTGCAGCCATCTTCCGGTCCATGCTGAGGAGGTATTCATGAAAAGTCTTGCATGTCATCCATGCCGATTTATTGTTCCGGTATGTGCACGGAAGGTTCCTGATGTTTTTAAAACATCTCGGGTTTTTGGCCTTCCCGATTACCCATAAAGGCCACTTGTCGGAACCATCCGCATTGGCACATACCAGAACTGTAATCCTCTCCTTGCTCCGTTTCCCACCATGGCAGGCTTCTCCTTTAAAGGCAAATGTTTTATCCGGCAGCATATTAAAAAACAGTCCGCATTCATCTGCATTGTATACATCACTTGGCTTGTAAGCTGCCAGAAGAGCCGGCAGCGTGGTGGTCCTCCATACATCTACTACCTCCGTATTCACACTGTTGCACTCCCCATTTACTGTTTTGTACACAATGTTAGCACGTCGCCGGAATCTGTCGATCCAACCGTTGGAGGCTGTAAATGGAATATTTAGCCTCCGTGCTATATCTTCAGCCTTTTCCTTGATTATTGGTCCACTTAGTGGAAGATTGAGAGCGCGTTTTTGTCTGAACCATTCCAGAAGGACAGCCTCCACCTTCTCGTACTTGCTGGACTTGGTCTTCTGGCGATTCAGAGGTCCTGTTTCCTGTGATTGTTTGAAGATATTCTCCCTTTTCGCCACTATTCCATTTAATGTCGTCACCGGAATCGCGAGCCTTTTTGCCAATTGAATGCGCGTTTCTCCGCGCGACGCGTCTAATTCTCTGATGATTTCCATTTTTTGAGAAATCGATATTGGTTTTCGTTTTACAACAACCGGTTTAGGCACTCCGGATAAAAACATGATTAAGAAAAACACGCACAAAAATTGTCAGATTATCGGAAAACAGTGGAAACGCGGAGGTCGGCGGGTAAATATCGGTAGCGAAAAAAAGCGATATTCGGCGGTATAATACTGGAAAAAATCACTCGAAAATCAATGGAAAAGCGGCGGGTCGGCGGTTGTAAAATGCGATATTTGGCGGTATGATATTGGGAAAAATAACTCGAAAATCAGTGGAAAAGCGACAGGTCGGCGGTTGAGATAGGATAGTCAGTGGAAAATAGCGTTGGTCAGAGAGTTCAGTAGGCAAAAAATCGGAAAAGCGTAGGTCAGCGGGTGGAGAAATGGAGCGTTGGTGGTGAGATGTAGATGGCGAAACGTTAAGATCGAGACTAAACCAATCAAAATAAAACCATCCCATGGACATATTCATAAATATTTTAATCCCTTATCGGCAAAAGAGAAAGTAAACAAAATTTTAAAACTGTTAAAAACCTTTATGTACATAGACTCCCGTTAATTCGAACCCCGATAATTTGTAAAAACGCATAATTCGACATTTTTGCCAAAAAAAATCCGCTGAAATTTTTTTTCGTACAAAATGATTTTTTAATTCGAAATTCGAAATTTATTTTGGTCCGCACACGAAAATTGGTTCGTGTAATTCGAAAAACATCGATTTTTGCAAAAAAAAATTTATATAATTTCGTAAATCGGAATCTGACAGACAGCCGTGGCAGTAAAACGCGTTTAAATGTGGATTTAGGCGGTTAGACATTGTCCGAATTCGCATTATTATTTTGTAAATCGGAATCGGTTTCCCCTGGTATGTCGAATATTTACAAATTTAAATCCGCGGAAATATATCGTATTTATCTGAATTTACTTCGAACCTAAATAAATAATATAATACAAATTCTCTTCGAATGCCTAAATTTAAACGTCCGGCTGCGATGGAAATGGGACGCAAAATTTCGATTTCTGCGGAAATATACTGTTTTTTTTACCAATTTACTTCAAATACCTAAATGTTAAGAACCGGTTGCGACGGAAATTGGTCGTGAGAATTTGATTTACGAGGAAAATATAGGGAATTTTGACGAATTTACTTCCAATATCTGAATCTGAATGGCCGGCTGCGATGGATATAGACCGCGAAATTTCGATTTACGCGGAAATATCTCGTATTTTCACAAATTTACTTCAAAATATATGAATTGGCGGTAATTGGCACCGAAAATTTAATTTACGCAAAAATATATCGTATTTTTATGAAAAGCCGGCTGCAACGGGACTTGCGCGCCAAAATATTTATTTTAATTTACGAATTTACTTCGAATGGAAGGACCGGCTGAGACGAAAATCGGTTGCCAAATTTCGATTTTCGCGGGAATGTATCGTATTTTTACGAATTTATTTCGAATATCTGAATTTAGGGGACTGGAAATCAGCAGCGAAAATTTTATTTATGCGGAAAAATAACGCATTTGTATGTATTTACTTCAAATATAGGGCCGACTAAATGGCTGCAAAATTTCGATTTATACGGGAATAAGTCGTATTATTACGAATTTACTGCGAAGAACCTACCCAAATTTGAATTTTCGGCCGAAGAACTCGATTTTCGGCGAATTATTATAATTTTTTTTTTCATAAAATTTCGAATTACGTGGGAATTTGTTTATTCGAAATTTTATTTTTGATGTCCCATGGATTTCGAATTAGCGGAGTCCTACCGTACATCGCAATTGCAAGCATAAGTATATACAAAAAGCCACTCGAATTCGGATAGTAAAAGTTGCAGCATTCCAAAAGGTTCATACTGTTGATCTTATTTTAAATTGGTGTAAAAGCAATGGGTTATACTTGTTGGTGATTACTCGCGCTTAACTTGACAGAGCCGTCGATATACGCTGTCTCTTTTTCACGCTTTGGTTTTCTATATGAACTGAGGGAGAAAGAAACACTTGTTTTGGTTAATTTTAGCAGGCGGTGTGATAAAAGGACACCGCTCGTAATTTTGTTTGTAAACATAATCTTATGCTACGGCCTCATACGTGCCGAGCGCGCTCGTGGCACGACTCGGCAAGCTATGGCACGCAAATATAGGCTTGTTGAAAAAGTATCGATATATCGATATATCGATATTTTCAATGTAATATATCGATATTTTTAGCCGATATATTTTGAACCGATATATCGATATATCGATATAAAATATCCAATATCGAAAATTGTATCAAAATCGATATTTTTTCAATTTCGGGGGGGGAGGCGCCTGATTAAAATAATGTACATTGTGTAAATATACACTTTCATTTTTACACATTGTGTATATGAACACTTTAATTTTAAAAACGTACAATCTAAACATTTGACCGATATATCGATATATCGATTTTTTTTCCTCGATATATCGACGTCGATATTGATATTTTAATAAATATCGATACATCGATATATCGATACTTTTTTCCACTTTCGACATCCCTACGCAAATATTCGTGACCACACTCGTGCATAAGCTTGAGTTCGGAGCGCCATGGCGGACATCGAGGCAACTACATCGGCTGTCACATTTGCCCTAACTTATTTGTACTAAATTTAAAAAAAAAAACGAAGAGTTCGCCGAAAGAGATGGTGGATGATTCAAATTTACAGAAACCGTACCAGATAATTTATTTTAAATTCTAGTATTTTGTTCATTCGTGTGTTATCTCTTCGTAGAATTTTATTTTATTTTATAATAAATCTAAACAAAAATATGAAAAAGAACAACACACAAAAAAATTAAAAGGTAACGGCGCACCCTTTTTTTACATTATGTCCACACAGGAGGCCCCGAGGAAAATAATTTCCCTATGTCATCTTTGGGGATGCTATGTGGAGGGTATTTTTATGGAAAATAAGTTCTGGGAAGGAATAAGGAATGACGGTTGGGTACGAATCTGGGGTTCAGTGTGTCTATATCATCCACCGCCAAGACCTAGACAAACCTTACCCCATGAACCCGTACACCCCTGCTAAGTCACCAAACGTAGTAAACTACTTAGGGTGACCCATGGCAGAGGTGTTTGTTATCCAATAGATGGTTCCCGGGGCTGCGGTACCCATTCCCGCCTTCCAAATTAAGACTGGGACTCGAACCCAGGATCACTCGTCTTATTAATTACTTTAAACTTACATAGGGAATAACCTTAAAAAAGTTATTATTTATTATAAATAAGAGATATTCAATAATTTAAAAAAAATTCTTGTAATAAATAATAAATCTTTAAAAAAAAATTTATTTAGGGCTATTGTGTAGATCCAGTCGTAATAAATTTTACTAGTGCAATAAAAATCTGTAACATAAAAATAATATATTTTACATTTTATCGCAATTTACGATAAACCGCACGGAGCAAAAACGGCGACCGCACCGGGCCAGTTCATAAGTTATACTGAAGCTTTCCGAGCTTGTCGCTTGGTGGCCGAAATATCCACCGGGTCCCGGGTCAACGGCAAGCTATGGCACGCGTCGGCACGCGGTCTGACCACACACGTGGGACTTGCCAAGGGTTGTAGTGGCTCGCCACGAGTCTGGTCAGGGCATTATGATAGCGGGTTTTACTTCGCCTCAGAACAAGCGTTCGCGTCCTGCAACCCTGCCATGGCCCTGCGCAGAAAAATCTCACAAAGTCCTACGCGGCAAACTGTTTATTATTTGGCGGACTTAACTTTTTTGCACGCTTGCTGCTTGCTCGAATGGCATTCGAGAGCCTATTGTTGTGATGTATTTTCGCCAGGCACAGTCGCTATCATATATTTTTAAAGATATTTTAATCCTTTCCTAGAAATTCTTATGTTCTACCTACCTACGTAATAGCTACGATTCGGCACGTAAATAAAGGGCTTCATGGTTGAATCAGAAAGTCATATCATACGAACTGTTTGACGCTGGAATTAAGTTGGTAAAACTATTGAATTCGGTCTCGCTGTGAACCTACAAAACAACTACAAAAACCATTTGCGAAGTTTCGTTTCAAAATTTTAAATTTATGCATATGTATTTCCTAACCTTCAAACTTAATTTACGACAAATGTCAGATGAAACATGATGCACGGCGATTTTTGAAGTTTGATTGAAAAAAACGTAATTATAATGCATATTTTACCATCTACCCGGCACATTTAATCATGTTATGTAATAATAAAGCAAAAATATATTTGAAGGTGAAATATTCCATATCATAAAGTTTTTCGTGTTTTACAAATTCGATAAAATAATTTTTTTATAAAATATCGAAACTTCTCCATGTTCAGTAAGGAAGATTATTGAAGGAGGTGTCAAATGTATGCGAATGTAGATCTAGCCCACGTTGTCATTAAGGCCGAAAAAACATGAAAGGTTATATTAAACTCAACCTTATAGACGCTTGCATATTCGTTACATAATTCTGCATTGCTTATTCGTTTTACAGGTCGCATTGCTATTGTACCTAGTTAGGGGATTAGGGTTGCGGCAGGTTACGGCTCACAGCCCGGCGGCCGACAAAGGGTTTTATGGTCTCAGGTACTAGTTGTGGGTACTAGGATCGCGCGTAATCTGTGAAGCCAACGTCTTTCAATTTATGACTTGGAAAAAGGTTCATTTTGGATATTTTGCGGCACAATATTTCGTTTGTGTTGATTTTACCGCCGGGTTTCTAAAACCTCTTAAGCGGGAAGCAGTTTTAGCTCTAAAACTTCTTAAGTGGGAAAAAATCGTGTTTTTTGTATGGAATTTTCAAGGGACCGAAAATCAAAACTTCTTAAGCGTGAAAACTTCTTAAGTGGGAACTTCTTAAGCGAGTTTTACTGTACATGTAGTTAACAGAATCAATACAAACACAAACTAATTATACATCCCACTCAAGACATTACAAAGAAACATATCAAAGGTACCCACCATGAAATATTATTTAATATCTGTAAACTCTGTTATCACACTGTAACCAATTTACCGTTTGTTTCTATAAAATAAATAAATAAAAGCCTTCCAAAAGAAGGGGGCATTTTATTTTTTAAATTTTCCCAATACCTATAGGAAGCCCTAAATATAGAAAATACGTCAGGACTTACCACCATGAGCTGTGACAGGTTATAAAACTGGTCAGCGGTGAACTGGTCTCCGACTCCCTTCTGTTCGCAGATCTTCAGCATAGCCACTCCGGCCGCTAACCGCAGATGTGACATCTCTGCCCGGGACAGTTGGCCTTGCTGGAAACACACAATAACAAACTGTATTGATCTAATCTCACCTATTTACCAGTTTAACAGCGATGTAAGCGATTCAAATTCTTGAGAGATGGCCGTTGATGACTGTGAAATGTTTTGGTCTTCACACAATATTAAATTGTATGCGCGGTAGATTGCCTTGGTAAATATGTAAAAATTGTGTTCTATTGAACTGCGTATGTTTAAAAGAATGTTTGCGTATGATATACATATTGATTGATATAACCACTCTAGCGACAGAGCAATTTAAAATTTTTTTCTCGGATTGCCAACAAAAATTTTAACGCCCACATTAAAAACATCTTACTTCCGAATTTGAATATGGAGACATACAAACTGATTATAGTTCTATATAGCCAATGAATTCACCTATCTTTTTTCTATTATAACAAATTCGTTGGATTTATAAAAAAAATATTATTAAATCGTTAATCTTAAAACATTTTAAAGAATGTAGAGAATTATTTGCCATACTTTGGCAACAAGGCAATCTGTGGTTTTGGAAATAGTGCCATATTGTGGCAAAAAATTTGTTATATCTTTGTCAAGAATCAATAAAAAAATTTTTTGGCTTTGAGGAATAATAAAATCCCTCAGAGCCCATGTCATCTTTGGGGATACTGCATGAAGGGTATTTTTAGGTAAAGGAACAGGAGGAAGTTTTGGGAAGGAAAAGGTATGAGAGGTGAGTAGGAATCTGGGGGTCAATATGTTAAGGAGTGACATTATGAATCCATCCCTCCAACTGCAAGGTGATGGGTCGAGAGAATCTGACTGGAGAGGTCTACGTTAGGTCTCGTCTCCGTCAACCAGTCTCTCCCGATCCAGCCAGCCACACAGTAGATGAGCAAACATATTCAACTTAACAAGATTTGAATTTGGGAGGCGGGAATGGGTACCGCCGCCCCGGGAACCAATTATTGGATAACCAACACCTCTGCCATAGGTCACCCCAAATGGTTCGCTACGTTTGGTGACTTAACAGGGGTGCCCGGGTTCACGGGGTTCATTGTCTAGGTCTTGGCGGCGGATGATCTAGACACACTGAACCCCAGATTCCTACCCAACCTTCATACATTTTCCTTCCCAGAACTTCCTCTCCTTAAAAAACACCCTCCACACAGCATCCCCAAAGATGACATAGGCCTTAAGGGAAATTATTTTCCTCAAGGCCTTCTGTATGGACCTAATGTAAAAAAAAAAAAATTAAACCTGGCAACCCTGCTAAGTCACCAAATGTAGCGAACCACTTGGGGTGACCCATGACAGGGGTGTTGGTTATCCAATAAATGGTTCCTGGGGCAGCGGTACCCATATCTACCTCTCAAGTTGTTTAGTTGAAAGTGTGCAATGTGTATCCTGACCTGTAAAAGGTCCCCTTTGTGAAGTATGAAGGCGTTGAGCATGCGGAAGGTCTTCTGTGCCGAGAGCTCGTCCCTCTTCAGTCCCAGCAGCCATCGGGCCATGGTCTTCAGTCCCTCCACCTTGCAGCGGGTCTCCAGGGGCAGCTCAGACTCGGGGCACCAATCCCCCTCCACATACTCCCGTGCTTCTGACGATTCTTTTACCAGGAGTTCCTTCACTATCTGTACAAGGGATAAATAACAATATTAAAATCATGTAAACCATTATAACTAAATTACGATTGTAAACCTTAGGAGTAGGCAAATTCTTATTTTTGTACAACAGGTTTATACCTACAAATAATTATATTATTGATGCATTTACTAATTACTTGCAGTTATAATATGTCAAATGGATAGGTTATATGTATTACTATTGTGAATTTACAATCTTCAGAATATTTTTTTATAAACTATGTATGTAAAAGCCCAATGGGCGTATAAATAAATAAATATAGCTGGCCATAGACAAAATCATTCAACAACCAACAGAGTCCAACAAAAAGTCTGCCTACCCTCTGAACCACAAAAAGAATCATCAAGCATACCGATTTCGGTTGTGGGCTGTCACTCGTGAGTAATTCTGGTTCAATGAACTCGGATTTGTTTTGAAATTAATTTCGGTGGTGTGTATCTACGTGTAACTCGGATTCAATGAACTTTAGAACAGGGATTTGCTTTGATCACAGAGTAAGTAAGATACAGAATGGGTATTCCAGCAATTATATTGAACCACAACATTCTTTTAACCACTAAGCTTGTTTTTACGACAATATAACGATAGCAGTCAAGTCCAATAAGCTTGTTTTCAAGCTAACGCGTGTGTTCCCACAGAAATCATTATAATGTTGAAATTGTGATCATGTTGTTCTAGTTACAACCCTAAAACAAAAAGGAGAAAATCTGTAATAAACCACGCTTCACGTTTCTGTTCAAAGTTGTCCATAGAAATAGATAAAAAATACTTATTTTTTTTAATCTTTTCAAAATTACTTTATTGCATCATTTTAATTAAATGAAACAAATTACTTTGTGTAAACCACTATATAATGAAATGTTATAAGGATAATAACATTAATAATAAAAATAACAAAAGAAACAAACAGGGATTAATTTTAATATATAAATATAAAAATGAATCCCTGTTTCCCTTGGTCATGTCATAACTTCAGAACGACTTTACCTACTTCATTTATCTTTTTTTAAAAGTTTTCTAATACTTTGTAGAAGGTTCTAACGGTAAGAAAAATTCAGAAAATCGCGCAGAAAATTCGATAATTTCAGAAAACTTAACTTCGTATGTTTGACAGTTAGCGCGTTTGATATATTTAGAGATATTTCCTATACTATTCATCCGATTGCGATAAAAATTATGTGAGTTGTTGTGGACATGCCCGTGAAGGTTTCTATATAGCAATATTTATATATTGGTGAGTTCTGGAGTTATGAAATTTGCAAAAAAAATGCAATAGGGCACACGCGAAGTGTTTGAAAAAATGAGTGTTTTTATGGAGTTTAGTGGCAGGGAAAAAGGCGTGAGGGGGGGGGGGGGATTCATGAGGGGAAAGGGGAATGAAGGTGAGGGGAGGACGGGGGAGGGGGAAGGTGGATAGAGAATTCATGAGGGACGTTCGCGAGAATGGGGACAGCGGGAGAGGGAACACGGGAAAGGTGACAATGGAACACGAGAGGGGAAATGTGTAAATTGTCAGACAGAAGGATATTCGCTGACTTAGTATTTCTATATAAAATTTAAAAAATTATGTAGTTGATAGTCGAGAATTGCTTGCATTTTTTTTTGTGTATAAGGCAATTCACCCTAAGAAGAGTGCTACGTGAATTGCTTGCATTGATAAACTTTCGGATTCAACTACGTAAAACCAAAATTCGGGATATATTTCAGCTAGTGCCTAATATTTAGTGTACGTATTTATGTACATTGTTATTTTTTCAATAATAAAGAGATGTGCGTACCTTTCTGGAGACAATATTCTTGATCTGCACGGGGTACTTGTCGGGGAGGTTGAAGGCGATGTGTCCGAGAGTGACGATGGCCGTGCGATAGTGCTCCGAGGAGGGGGTCAGCGTGGACTTGAGCGTGTCCAGAATCTCCATGAAGATGGTCTCGTGCTGGTCGGCCATGTTGACGAAGATGCAGCGGACGGCGTTCTTGGCCTGCTTGGGGGTGCCCACCTCCGCGTACGCTTTGCACAGCATGGTCAGGCGGGGAAACAGGGCGGGGCAGGCTTCGTCTGAAATATACATTTACATTTGTTGAGTCATAATATCAAAAAGCTGGAACACGCACGCACTTAAAACAGTTATTATTTTCAGTACTTTGAGAATGGGAATATTGCCATGCAGGAAAATAAATCTTCAGTTTTCCACACCGGGAGCATTTTATTAAATTTTTCAAATTTGTTAATGTATTCACTTGTGCGAAGGATTTACAAATATTTTTTTTATATGAATACTGCAAAAGAGTCCCATCTGCTCCCTCCTGGAGCCAGTGAGATTATGTCATCCCCAATTGGGGTATGTTGTGAGGCTGAAGTCAGTGGGGACGGGAAGGAGATGGGGTGAGGAAGGTGGGGAAGTACCCAGGTACCATATTCAGATCTGGTCACCAAACACAGCTAAAGCCATTTCAAGCAACATTTCAACTCTGAATGGTGGTCTTACACCAGGGCGATACTGAGAGTATCTTCCACTGCTGCCTCTGTTCTGCCGGTATTTCAATGGAAGATTCTAAGCGGAATTACTTGTAATATGTGCATCCTTTGGCTCTGGTGCATAGTTCGGAAATTTGTACACGGGTTGACATATGTCACATGGGAATGGGTAGTTTCTATGACTTGTTCTCAAGTCCAACAGCTCGGCGGTGAAATGATTTTCCAGCCTCTATATTTCCTCACTCCTATAACATGGGTATCTTCAAGCCTCATGTTAATATCTTCCTCTCCTCAAAAAGACCTTCCACATAGCATCCCCAAAGACGACAGGCCCTGAAGGATAAATAATAAAGTTATTTTTCTAAGGGCTTCCTGCTGTGAGGAGTTTTCAGCATCATAATCTGCAATTGTGTTGACACGTTACTGTAAGGATTCTATCCAAATCGCTAAAACACAACAGTCATGATCTTCCCAGCCAATTTAGTGACTTTTACTTGTTGAAAGCCAGCATACAAAAAATATTTTTTTTTCAATACGACGTAAAATATTTGACAGTTCTCACCTTTATATACAATTACATCAAAATAATGTAGATAAAACGAACTTCCTAATAATCACTAAAAATCTATGCTTTCCACAATGGATTTATATAAAAAACAATGAATAAATATAGACTTCGAATATGACAGCGTTCATATTATCAAGCGGCAGCCATTTTGTCCGCCATTTTTGGCAATTAATATGAATTATTTGGATTGGCTAAATGCAGTAATTCATTATGTCAAGATCGAGAATGGCCCAAGCGATTCTGACCTCGTTCTTCATACAATTTCTTTATAAATAAGGGGCAAAATTACTTCAAAAATCCAGACCCGCCGGGGGGACTGCGGCCTACAAGAGGTTAAGCCATTCTCTCAGAGCGTAAAAAGTAGTAGGTATGCATTGACATCTTATGTTTTTTTTGAGTAAGGTAAAATCAATCAATAAACCAGGACAAGTTAGCATCAAAATTAATTCAGTTGCTGTGGTCAGTTTCAGTCAAAATAATTTCAGATAAAAAGGTATTGAAATATGAAATAATAAAAATAAGTAAAAAAAAAAGGCGGTACTCACTGAGCGGTTTGTACTTCCCGAGGAAGGTGAGGACGGCCAGGATCTGCGGAGCCACATTCTCCTCCTCCATCTCCAGCATGGCCAGCAGCTGCAGCAGGATATCTTCGTGCAGGAAGTGCGACGGGAATACAAACGAGAGCATCTGGCGACACAAACATAAAACACTGGATTAAGATTGACGATTGACATTATTTATTTAAATTAGAGCCACCGTCCCCCTTTTTAGATTATTTTACTACTTCTTTACACAATGTGGTGTCCTGATGATAGACACTGTAGTGCTGTCCGCAACGTTGGTGGCTAAAGAATGAAATAGCGCAAAACGGCATAATAATCAAAAAAAATTAATCACAATACATAATAACTTTGGCCGTGAAAATCTCAAATCATACCCAAGATAAGTCATCTTTAACCGCTTGGACACATAAGCTTGTTTTCACGATAATTTAACGTAGGTAGACATAGGAATGACGTATGTCCCGTACCTGAGTTATTAAAAACCACATAAGAGTTTAAACTTCTCCTAACTGTCTGGAGCCAATGGGACTATGGTTGTGAGACTGAAGATAGTGGGGAGGGGAAGGAGATGGGGAATATTATTAGTATGTATATATTATTTTTAATTAAACTTGCCACTTACTGCATGGCAGATCGGATCGGGAGAGACTGCTTGAGGGAAACCATTTGTCCTCTACAGATGGTCTCTCCCAACCTATCGCCTTGAACGCAGTTGAAGGGATGGATTCATATGTCCCCACCTCTAATACCTTTTTCCTTCCCAGAATTTCATCATTCCTGCACAGCATTCCCAAAGATGAGATAAAAAAATTAAAAAATCGATTCTCAATGGTGATCTTTCACCAGGACAATACTGAGAGTATCTTCCATTGTAGGATGTGCGTTGTTTACTCACCACCAGTAAGCGGAGTCCCCTCTCCCCGGCGGTGCTGGGGTTGAGAGACGCCTCGTCTATGATGTTGCCCCCGCGCAGGCAGTCCTCCACGTAGGCGATGAGGATCTTTAGGGCCTCGTGGTCTATCATCACGGAGCTGACGCGCTCCAGGAGCATCTTCACCGTGTTGTAGTACAGGTTGGTCATGATGGGCTGGCCAAGCTTCTTCAGGACGGATGCCTGGAGACACACGAAACAATTATTATCTTTATTTTCGTTTTTAACCTAATGAGTAAAACCTCAAATTGTAGTATTTTAATTAAATGAAGACAAAATTCATCCTAGACTTGCAGAAAAGCAAATATTTTTCCAAACTTGTGTTCAGGCATTATTTGTAATTTTTTTCATGATTATTTGTAAAATTTCCAAACATGAAAAAGATTTTTCTCTACTCAGCATACTGATTTTTAAATTTATTTATTATATTATAGAACATAAATAGTTGCAGTCGGAACATGAAAAAGGTTTTTTTCCACTGTGAGTCGACTCGCCTTAAATGTTTCTTTTGAGAACACGAATAGTTGCAGTCGGAACATGGATATGGTTTTTCTCCACTGTGAGTAAACTTGTGGGTTTTTAAAGTCTCCTTTCTAGCACATGAGAATGATTGCAATCGGTACATACAAAAGTTTTTTCTCCACTGTGAATCAGCTGTCTGTGTCCAATCAATGTCCCTTTGTGGTACATGAATAGTTGCAGTCGGAACATGAAAAAGGTTTTTTTCCACTGTGAGTCGACTCGCCTTAAATGTTCCCTTTGAGAACATGAATAGTTACAGTCTGAACATGAATATGGTTTTTCTCAACAGTGAGTAAACTTGTGGGTTTTAAAAGTCTCCTTTCTAGCACACGAGAATGATTACAATCGGAACATACAAAAGGTTTTTCTAAATTGGGATTTTAAATGATCCTTTGTAAAACGTGAATAGTTATTTGAATTAACGTAAAAAAAAAAAAAAAATTGTCATGGAACACATTATTGTATTTTACTTTGATTTATATGGGAAAACTGTTTCGCTCAACGAGTTTTTCACATAATGAGTAAGATTTCAGAACGAATTATGCTCATTGTAAGAGGTTCCACCGTATTTCATTTATTTAGATTTTATTGCAAAACGGAAATATTTTGACTTTGCTATAAACCTGAGGGGTTAATTACAAATGTCCATTCGAATGAGGCAAGAAGTGTGTGCTAAGATCAAGTTGTTTGGCACTTCATCCTCCTTGGCTACCCTTTTGGGGAAACGGCACGAAGCGTAGTTAGTTAGGCAGTAGATTTAAAAATTCGGCATTTTGTTTATCGCTAACAGTATATTAAATAAACGAGAGGTGGGCATACCGTGGTCCTGACGCAGGTCTCGCAGCTGACGTCGGGACTGACGATGGCCTCCATGCCGCGAAGTAGCTGTGAGTCGTGGCGCATGTGCGCACTGAACTTGGTGAGGAACTCCTGCGCCTTGACGGGCTCCGGCAGGAACTTGCTGCTGATCTGGTGCACGCGAGCCTGGATCTCCTTCAGCGTACCCGCCGTGTTGGGTCTCTTGTGCAGCTCGATCCATTCCGCCACGCTGCGCCGGACACTGGACAACACAAACATAAATAGGTCAAAATTAAAATGATTACTTTTTTATTATTTAATGCTTTATTATGATATTGAATTGTAATCATAAATATAAAAAGAGATACAGCATGGAAAAGTGCCGACCGTCGCTGAGTTACAATCAATCTACACAGACCGTCAAAAATGCTAAAAAAGTTATGCATCTCATGGCGTGGGCTAAGTCCACCAAATTACTGCCGAATGAACTTGAAACCCCCGTAATGCGGCACATCCCCTCCCCTTACCCACAGCGCATATCGTACACCTTAAATAAAATTGATTTACTGAGACACGTTTTGCATCGACTTCAGATGTAAATTTGTCGCAATTAAATGGAATGGTTCCCAAATAATCAAAGGAAATTAATTACATCACTCTAACATTCTTCCAGATTCCTACAATTTCTACACATTACCTCACTTTTGCACCACTCCACAATTTCAACACGTTACCCTCACTCTTGCATTCTTCCAGATTTCCACAATTTCAACAAGTTGCCCTCACTCTATCAGGTTACCCACAATCTTTTCAACACATTACCTCACTTTTGAACAATTTCAACACGTTACCCTAACTCTTCCAGATTTCCACAATTTCAACAAGTTGCCCTCATTCTTACAGGTTACCCACATTCTTTTCAACACATTACCTCACTTTTGCACCACTCCACAATTTCAACACGTTACCCTCACTCTTGCATTCTTCCAGATTTCCACAATTTCAACAAGTTGCCCTCACTCTTACACGTTACCCACATACTTCCAGATTCCTGCAATTTCAACACATTACCTCGCTCTTGCATAATTCCATGATTTCAAAACATTAACCTCACTCTTGCACTCTTCCAGATTTCCGCACGTTACCCTCATTCTTGCATTCTTCCAAATTTATACAATATCAACACGTTACCCTCACTCTTTCATTCTTCCAGATCTCAACACGTTACCCTCACTCTTGCATTTTTTCAGATGTCTACAATTTCAACACAATATAGAGGTTTATCAAACGTACACCTCAGAGATTTAAATTTCTACAGTATTTAGTCTACTTTCACCTTTCTCCTGGCCATTTCCCTTTTTTCTAACATGCGTGCATAATGACTTGTAAGACTTGCAGACAGGTTTACTTACGCAAGCTGATGTTTCTGCAGCTCAACAAAAGCCTTGGTGGCGTTCTCGTCGATGTTCCCAAGCAGGTAATAGAGCTTTTTCATGCGGTCGGCTGCGGACAGCGTGTACGGGACCAGCGAGGTGTTGAGGAGTCGCTCCACCAGCAGCCGGTCCTCCATTGTGGTCATGTAGTATCCTGGAATGGATATAGTTGTTTCATTCGGTGACCAGAATGTTCAGTGGAAACTTTTTAAGTGTATGAATATTGAGTACAAACTTTTCGTCGGATGTTAATTCCTCACATGATAATTCATCATGTCTCGAAGCGTCGAAAACTGATAATTGGGTTTTTTAACCTTAGGTTAGGTTAAGTTAGGTTAATATGAATTATCATGTGAGGAAGTATCGTGTCTGAATAAATTTACTATGGGAATTCAGACACTGATCCAATCAGACATGGAACCGTTTCATTCGCATTGAAAAAAGAAATATTCTATTTATTTGGATTTTATTGAACAGAGATAATATTTTGACCCCCTGACAAAATATGGTAGATGCCCGAGTTTTTTTTTTTTTTTTACATTAGGTCCACACAGGAGGCTTTGGGGATGCTGTGTGGAGGGTATTTTTAAGGAAGGGAAGGAGATGAAGTTCTGGGAAGGAAAAATGTATGAGGGTTGGGTAGGAATCTGAGGTTCAGTATGTCTAGATCATCCGCTGCCAAGTCCTAGACAGACCTTACCCCATGAACCCGGGCACCCCTGCTAAGTCACCAAACGTAGCGAACCACTTGGGGTGACCTATGGCAGAGGTGTTGGTTATCCAATAAATGGTTCCCAGGGCGGCGGTACCCATTCCCGCCTCCAAAATTGAATAATATATACATTTGTAAAAAAGAATTACATAAATATGAACAGTGGGTATAACAACTATGTATACTTGTAGAAAAGGAGCTTGCCTACTAAAGGCAGCTTCATTTATGCAAATTATATTGATATCCAAATTGATTCTGTTCAACAGAAAGATTGCTCTCCCCACCGGCATGACGTTGGCAAGTTAGTCCTGCAGGCTGGGAGATTAAACAGTCTACGCTGTCAGAGACGGAGATGATCATCGGAAACATAGAAATGAATGTTCTCCATGATAGTCGAATTTCAACCCATCCGCGAATCAGTCTGAAGAAATGTGTAGCAAAACAGATATCACTGTTCAAAACCGAAACATTATTTCAAGTGGCTTTTAGTGATCAGATCACTTTTGCTATTCCAATTCTTTTAGCCCCACAACAATCTACAAAGAGGATAACATAGTTCCACAGGCTCTGGGCAGTTGGGACCATACTAGTCATATAATTACCGTGTAAAATCTTATCCTTAATCCACATGACAGCCTTCTTAGTGGCCTGCGGCACGTTGGGGTCCATCAGGTGCTTCTTATAGATCATGGCCAGGCCCGCCATGGCTTCTTTACGAATCTTGAACTTCTTGTCGAGTGTTCGCTCCTTCACGAAATCCAGGAGGTCGTCTGACTGTGAAACCACCTCAAAATCGCGCTGGGCCGTGGTTACTATGGCCATCACCACCTCGTATCTGGAATCAATACAATAATATTTCTTCACTGAAAATTATAGATGGCAGCACATCTGTACGTAGCTAGCATGTGGAGCAAGTATGTACAACAGATGTGAGCGTATTAAGGTGATGCACTACGAAGTAATGCATTGGATTGAAAAGAGCTCACTTAGAAGTATTTTTGATGCCTTAACCTCTTGTAGGCCGCAGTCTCCCCGGCGGGTCCGGATTTTTGAAGCGATTTTGCCCCTTATGCATAAAGAAATTGTATGAAGAAAAAGGTCAGAATCGCTTGGGCCATTCTCGTTCTTGACATTATGAATTACTGGATAGCATTTAGCCACTCCGAATAATTCATATTAATTGCTAATGACACGCCGGGCACCAAAGATGGCGGACAAAATGGCTGCCGCTTGATAATATGAACGCTGTGATATTCGAAGTCTATATTTATTAATTGTTTTTTTTTTAAATATGAAGTTCATTTTATCTACATTATTTTGATGTAATTTTTGTATTATATCACAAAAGAAATGTTATAAAAATTGAATTCGTAACAAAGGTGAGAACTGTCAAATATTTTACGTCGTATTGAAAAAATATATTTTTTGTATGCTGGCTTTCAACAAGTTAAACCTTACGGCTTACTATATAAGGAGTGTTATTGTTAGCGGCTTGTTCCCGAATTTTACGACGTGGTGCATCGCTTTAATTATAGATGGTGGTTATATTCTGACCTGACTTGCTCCTCCCCGTCGTGCTGGCGCATCTTGAGCGTGTCGGTGATGTCTTTGCGCAGGTCGGGGTGGTGCACAAGGAAGTGCATGCAGTACTGCACGCACTTGATGCGAATCTGCACCGAGATGTCGTTGAAGCGGCCGAGGAAGGCGCGCCACAGTGCAGGATACATGCGCGCCAGGTTAGAGTCCTTCTCTGAGAACATGCGCGCCAGAAGGGCCACCGCACCTATACAAACAACAGACATATTAGCACTTCAAGAGATATAAAAAATATATATATGTATATAAATTCGTCACCGGAAGACCTTAGTCATTTTCCTGAGTCTATGTCATCTTTGCTATGTGGAGGGTTAATTGATGTTTGCGCGAGTTGAGTAAGTACTTTCGATTGCTATTAATCAGAGTAATTCAAATAGCCTTTTAATGTTCCATATCTCCCTTCCCTTTATTTTGCCCAGAGACTTTTGAAATTGAGCACTTCGAAAACAAATGAAGTTCATTTCGTTCCACACGCCGAGAAAAGTCGCAATATGGATTACTGTTAATTGCACCGCAAACATTCTTGTTTTATTTGATAATAATCAAATTATCCGCTGTAATTCGTTGTATTTTGTTGTACCCTGCCAAAACACTGTTTTGAATCGCCGCGACGGATATATTTGTGGTTGTGTTATAGAATAATAGAACTATTGTGTTTTATATGTAAAAGAAATGAGAAGAAAAACCAGCGGCATTGAACTGACCAACAGTGGATTATTGAAGAGACATTTGCAGTAGATTAGGTAAGTCTTTGGGCTCCCAACCTTTCCTATGCATTAAAGGCAAATGTATTTTTAATTAATTAAATGTGTAATTTACATCACACTGCGATCGAAGTAATTGTAAAACCAGCGCCACCATCATTGGTCCTACGAGCTAGGATATTTATTAAATTGAACCACCAATTGAGTACATTTATTTATCTAACACCCTTTTTAGGGGCATTTACATATGGAAAGTAAAAATTATACAAAATTTATTGTACATAATTGAACAACATTTTGTATTTGTTTAGTGACAGATCGAAGATGTCACTGACTTGGTATAATTATTTCCCTC
Source organism: Limnephilus auricula (assembly GCA_951813805.1). Taxonomy (NCBI): domain Eukaryota; kingdom Metazoa; phylum Arthropoda; class Insecta; order Trichoptera; family Limnephilidae; genus Limnephilus; species Limnephilus auricula. The sequence goes on along the minus strand of OX638412.1, from coordinate 12,262,410 downwards.
CGTTAGTATCCTGGGCAAAGAGGAATATATACGGTAGTTAGTCCCTGAATTTCTGCACTGAAATAAATCCCAACTTCTAGTATTATGTAGTGGAATCCGAAAGCTTATCAATGCAAGGAATTGTGGACTATCAACTAAATCATTTAATATTTTATATAGAAATATCTTCCTTCTGTCAATTAAAGCATATTCATATAATTTAAAAGAGTGTTGTAGTCCGACATAAATGCTGGAATACCCATTTTAAAAGTTAGAAAAGTAAGAATATATTCTTTCAATAGCTTGGACATGAATATTAAAATTTGTGGGTTCCAAACGGGAGAATTGTATTCAAGTTGACTTCTAACAAAGGCAAAATATAACAGTTTAACCACTCGAGCGCTTTTTTCCACATTATGGCACTATTTCCAAAACCTCGGTTTGCTTTGTTGCCAAAATGTGACAAATTTTCAATTTTTTATTTATTTATTAAAACGATTATATAATATATTGTACATTCAAAATATAACAAAATAAATATTCTCTAGATTCTTTAAAATGTTTTAAGGTTAAAGATTTAATTATATATTTTTTATAAATCCTACAAATATGTGATAATAGACAAAAGATAGGGGAATTCATTGGCTACATAGAACTATAATCAGTTTGTATGTCTCCATATTCAAATTCGGAGGTATGATTTTTTTTAATGTGGGTGGAAAAATTTCCTTTAGCAATCCGAGAAAAAATATTTTAATTGCTCTGTCGCTCCAGTGGTTCATATACTTGATATTGTTGAAATTTTTATTTAGCCTTGTTATAAATCCCAACATTTGTAAGCCCTTATTAGAGATTTCCATTATGTGTCAATGAAGGATTGAACCTTGGTCCTGAAGAGACTGGTTGTAAAATGTTGAAAACACAATATTGCCAACCACATTGAGAGTTTTACATGTTTTCTGGCTGTGCTCCATTGCCAAAGGGATCAATTACGCTAGTTCTACGGTGCATCTTTCATTGAAGTACCAGTAGAGCAAGGACAGCATTCCCAACTGACTTTGGCGGTACATAAAAAGAGGAAGGTACTCACAGAACCTCTCCACCTCGTGGGCGCTCTTCAGCTTGCACTCGAGCTGGGGCAGGACGGCCAGGAGGACGGAGGGGCTGCAGAGGTTCAGCTCGTAGATCAGTTCGTAAACCTTGGCGCAAATCGGGAGCCCCTTCTCTTCTTTACCCAGGATGAGCACATGGTTGAAGAACTACAAACAGACAAATCAACAATTCAATTTTTAATTCTCAAAAGTACCCTTTGAATAAAAAACTAAAAAAATTGTATCCGTCGAGCGTCTGCATATCCAATTTGCAGGATTGCCAACTCATGGGGATTTCTACAAATTGCGGGGAATTTCTAAATTTTTCAAGAATATGGTATTTTGCGGGGAGAACCTGTTTGTGGGAAAAATGCGGGGATTCTGAGCATTTTTTGATTAATTGTAAGAAACTATAATTTTGTTTTTTTTAGTGGCAAATTTTCAAACAAACTTCTATTTTTATGACTAGATAATAAAAAATAAATGCTAATTTCAATAGAATTTTGTTTCATTTTGGAGGTAAAGGGGATTTGAACATGTATGTGGGTATTTCAGAAAATATGCATCGGCAACCCTGGGGATGCAATTTTCCTAGGTCTTGGCAGTGGATGCATCTGCCCACCTATTACGTGGCGGGCCGGATCGGGACAGATTGGTTGAGTGAAACCATTTGACCTCTCCAGCCGAAATCTATCAACCCTTGTGCCGCAGCGGGAGGGATGAATTCATACGTCTTCCGAACCTTAAAAACACCTCCCACACAGCACCCCCAAAGATGACACAGGCCCCGAGGGAAATTATTTTCCTCAAGGCCTCAAGGGTGGAACTAATGTAAAAAAAAAGAGGAAATATTTGTTATGCAATTATCTATTTGACAGTTCGTTTAAGAGAAACGCAATGCAAAATATAGAGGTTCTAGGGGTTAAAAAAAAAATAGTCATGATTGTAAAATAAAGTTTCCCATACAGGTGATATTTTATGTACACCAAGAACACGGTGAAAAAGTTAAAAGCTACGGAGGATAGTAATTTTAGAGATCTTGGTTACCCTTGTTTACAACAGGAAAATATAATATTTGCAAAAGGTTCACATAGACTCACAGTCTGAATGTACGGCTCGAGCGTATCACTGGTCTTGACCACCAGCTCCTTGGCCAGGACGTAGGCGTTCTTCTTCTCCTTCTTGTTGGGCTCCACCAGGTTGATGAGGACTATGTTCAGCAGCTCGTTGGACACCACATCACTCTCCGTGATGAGGGGGCACAGTACGTCCAGCATGAACGATTTCACCTTGCTCGAGTGCTCGTCACTGTAGGGAATAATACAATGATTATTATAATTAAATGATTTATGAAGATTAAGACAGTTTTCACTCTCTCCCTAATTCGTCACCCAAAAAACTGGGCAATTGCCCCGTTAGTGAAAGATGCGGATTATAGCACACACATATGTGCTAAATATTGAAACAGGTATTTCGTAAAAACCATAGACAAGAGTAAACCAATAGACGGAAGATAAGGGTGAGGGGAACAAACTGTCTCAACTGCTCCCAACTCCCAACAGCTGTATGTTGTGAAGTGGAAGGTAGTAGGGAGGGGTAGAAAATGAGAAAGTATCTGGCTATTCAGATCTGATCATCAAATACGAGTACAGTGAAACTCTCTTAACCTCCTGGCCGCGGGAAGCATCTAATCATTTCATCGTACTTGCCTCTCACGCGGGAGCCATCTTAAGTCATTTTTAGGTTTGAGTCCTCGCTCTATTGTGTACAAGCATAATATAGAATCGAAATTTATTTGTAAAAAATTCCCATACATATCTCTGCGACGATCTCTAGAAATATGTTCATTACATTTATTTGTTTATCTTCGGTAAGGATTTAAAGCCACCGAGTCAGGTTTTTCCCTTCAGCTCATTTCAAATCTGCCGCCTCGGTACACGGGCTTGTTCAGCGTGCAGGCGCAATGGACAATTAGTCAATGCGTTGTCAGTGGAACCGTGCGTCGCTATTCGTTTTCGGCTGATTTCGCGGCAGTTTTTTTAGCAATTGTGAAACTAAAAATTTCATTTATTATTTCTATCAATCTCATTTCGGCGGAATAAACATAAGTATTTTATTCAAATGTTTAATATAAAACGCATATGAGTATATAAAATCGCATTAGAGTTGTTAACCTAAAAAATTGCATTTCTCTTTTGAGATTTGTTTCTAGTCTCTGTTATATTGCATTTCTCTTTTGAGATTTGTTTCTAGTCTCTGTTATGTTATATTTTGTTTCGAGTTTTAGAGGATTTATGTGCATTTTAAAATTAATTTAAACTAACATGATGCCCAAAAACCTGAAATGTAAATTGATTTAAAAAATTGCATGTGATTGTTCAAAGGGAAAGAATGTCATCTTTATGCTCGAAGTGTAAAAACAAAATATTTGTAACATTGCATTTAACACAACATAAATAATTTCATAAACAAATTCTTATTAAAAAAAACACTCTTAATATCGGCACATAGATCAAACAATGGGATATAAAAATTCAAACACAAACAGACGTAAGTACCAGTCGGTGCCGCCGGCCGCTGTTGAAAATGCAGTGATTTTTTATCTGCTCGGTGATACTTCATTTTATTTTTATAAACATTGCCCTAAAACAATTTTTTTGAGTTATTTATGAATAGTGAAGATATGAATGCGTTATTTGAGCAATGTTTACATAAAGTATGGTTGTGTGAAACACGTTTAATTACGGTTTCAAAAAGAATTATTGCTCGGCGAGACGAGATTAAAAAATATGCTGCGTGGCGGAGACATTGCCCATACATTCAAACGCAGCCTAAAGGTTAAGAAGTTTTATTTTTTAAAGGTTAAGTACTTCCTAAGAAGTTTTCTTCGGAATACAGACAGTTCACTCGAGTGAAGGTTTACTCCATGTTTACTCGAGAGAATGTTCTATCTTCGCTTCATTCGATGTTATATAATATTCGATGTTATGTTATATAATATAATAATATATAGAAATAAGCATTCACTCGTCCATTCCCACTACAGCGTCGCCGAGCGGGGTCGTGCAAATCAATCCAGCGTGGTCCGGCCTCGAATTTTAAGGAGAAACATGTCAGATGCATCGATTTTTACACAATTTAATTAAATTTAGAAAAAACAGTGTTGTTTCGTCTTATAAACCTTTTTATTTTTTATGACATAATAACACAAATTGATTTGACTTTTTTATTACGAACCTACAAATTAATAATCTTACATATTTAAAAAAATATATATATAATACATGATAGTAAGGGGGATCCAACAATTTCTATGAGACATTTTTTTTTTTTTTTTAAAAGAAAGACAAACATTCCCGGGTTACGAATAACCCAACAACATTTGAAAATCTCCTACTACCACCACACTAAGCGGAAGATGTTGCTTGTGTTGTGATGGAGGACTTAGCCAGCCGAAAAATCGAACACGGAACGCCTGGGTGGGACCCAAACGCGATGCCCACTGAACCACTGACCGGTCGTACATGTTCCAAAAGCAAACAAATTAGCCGAACGAATACCATTTTGACGTTTTGCGTGCCACCTGATAGCATCCTTTCACTGACGCGAAACGGACTGATAGAGAGTTCACTCCGCGTTCAGACATTTCACTTTGCTCTCTTCCGTGCGCGAGTGAAGAATGCCGAATGAAAATATCCAACATTGTTGGATCGGTTCACTTGAAGATTTCATTCGGCCATTCGGTCATTCCGAGTAAAAGAGGCTGAATGAAATACAGACATGAACGATTAGTGAACCGTCTGATTCAGCCATTAAGAAGTTTGGTTTTTTCGGTCCCTTAACTTCTTGTAGGCCGCAATCCCCCGGCGGGTCCGGATTTTTGAAGCGATTTTGCCACTTATGTATAAAGAAATTGTATGAAGAACAAGGTCAGTATCGCTTGGGCCATTCTCGTTTTTGACATAACGAATTACTGTATAGCATTTAGCCACTCCGAATAATTCATATTAATTGCCAATGACGCGCCGGGCACCAAAGATGGCGGACAAAATGGCTGCCGCTTGATAATAAGAACAATGTCATATTCGAAGTCTATATATATTCATTGTTTTTGATATAAATTCATTGTGGAAAGCATAGATTTGAGTGATTATCAGGAAGTTCGTTTTATCTACATTATTTTGATGTAATTTTTGTATTATATCACAAAAGAAATGTTACAAAAATTGAATTCGTAAGAAAGTTGAGAACTGTCAAATATTTTACGTCGTATTGAAAAAATATATTTTTTGTATGCTGGCTTTCAACAAGTTAAGAAATATTTCATTTATTTGGATTTTATTGCAATGCGGAAATATTTTGACCTTCTGACAATATATTCCCTAGAATAAAAATACCACAATTTCCAAATTCTATCCCGCAATCCCACAGGGTTTGAAAAAGGTGCGGGATTTGCAAAACCTTTAATCGCACTGAAAACGATAATAATAATAATAATTGGATAATTTGTATAGCGCCGTTTTTGTGAGAAATCACCTCAAGGGCGCTGTACAATTTATAAAATAATTCTTAGGCTATATTTAAGTTTATTATTTACAATTGTATACAGAAACATACTTACCTGGTCGGTCACTTCCGATAAACACACTTTAATAAGAAAGTTTATGCTTGGAGAAGATACCAATTTGCACGCGGAGGACATTATATTGAAAACACTGGACATTGCATGATTTTACATTTACTGCCCCCCATCACTTTTCGTATTCACTTATAAGAAGTATAATGCCAAAGGTGAGTTAATACTTACTTTGAAAGACTTGAGAATTTAATGATTTTTTATGACTGGAGAATTTTCATCAAGTGACCGTTATAAAAGCTTACAAATAAGAATTAGCTCATATTTTCACAATTAGTTATTTACAATGTCGCGGGCTGTGAATGTGAAAGTGAAAAGGTTTTGACTTTATGGATAAGACAGTCCGAACAGATGAGTTTTAAGTTTAGCTCTAAATTCCGCCGAATCTGTAATCATTCTTAACTCATGTGGCAGCCTATTCCATGCTTTAGGTCCCGACACTCCGAAAGCGCGCTCACCGAACTTAGTGTCTGGTGTGCGCTTTGGTTCCTTCAACCTTCCGATAGCTGATGATGCTGCTGACCTGAGGGTTGATTGTCGAGAATTGGAATTTTCAGGAATACACAGTTCCGATAAGTAAGCCGGAGCCATTGCGTTAAGCGACTTAAATACCATCCAGCAGAGCTTGAACTGGATTCTTTCAGGACATTTAAGCCAGTGAAGATTTTTGAGATGTTCTGAAATATGGGAATATTTAGATACGCCGGTGATAAGTCTTGCCGCAGCGTTGAAAACGGATTGTAATTTGTTTATTTGATATTTTGGGAGACTTGCATATATACCGATAATAGGTTAAGTGGGTCCAAACGGCCTCACGGATAGAGGAAGTTGCTGACGGAAGGACAACGAAGTAAACTCACTTGACAATTTTGAACATGAGCGAGAAGAGGGCGCAGAAGATCTCCTGGCAGTCCTCCAGCTCAAAGCACATGTTGAAGGACTTGACGTAGGCCAGGTTCTCCAGCAGGTAGAAGTAGCGCTTGAAGGCCGGGTCCTTGGGGTCGCGCAGCCCCGACAGCTGCTTGATAAGGAACATGAAGATCATCTGCAAAATGCAACAGAAAAGGGATGTTAAACATATTTCCGCAGTTTTCCTGTATGCAATTGGGATTCTCGTGGTAATTGTTTGGTTCCTAACTGACTAAGCATCACATCGTTTTCTGGCAGGGGTAGGTATAGGGAGGATCGCCACGGTGAATGGACAACTCAGAATCATGCATAAAGTGAGAACTTTTAATGACTTAGGGTTGGCGTAAGGCCCTGTTCAGAAGGAGCGAATCGTTACGCGCGTAAGTTTGGGTCCAGAAGGATCGCGAAATTCGGAATTTTGGGATTCAGTCCTGGAAGATGGACTTGGATGAAGTGGTCGTTTTGTGGCTGGCTGGTCGCTCCATTGCACTCGATACGTCCGCTCTCCCTCATTTTGAGCGTAAACTAGAAGCAACAATGGAGTCTGGCGTATTACGCGCGTACTCGCAATACTTCTGGACGCAATGTATTGGTGTCTAGCACCTCGCCTTTGTGTGTAACGATTCGCGGCGAATTCGCTCCTTCTGAACAGGGCCTAAGCTGGGAGTCAGCATTTGTCACACGTGCATAATTTGTTTGGTAATGTACGGACTTATATGAAACAGCGTATGCTGACAGGCAGACATGCTTTGCATAGGTCCATACATTTCCTGCAAAATCTGCACGCGGGACGCATGCTGACTCCCAGCGTACGCCGACATTTATCAAAGGGAAGTTGAAATTGCATGAGTTGTTATGGAATCACTCTCTAAGTATTTGATTCACTTGATCGTGTCATGGCTTCCTTGAGCGTCCCTGACATCATCTACCATTCAATTTCAAGGCACTCCTTTTTTTCATCATCTGCTTTACACACACCAGTACCGTACCGCCGTCCCGGGAACCATTTATTGGATAACCAAAACCATGCAATACACCCCGGTATACACAATAATAAAAACCTCGCAATACATGCAGGTGTATTGCGCGCATTCGCTGTGTTTGGTGACTTAGCAGGGGTGCCTGGATTGTACAATAGAAATTGTTTAGCAATAATAAAATCTGCGTAGAAAAATGTAACAGCCAGAAATGGGTTCATGGGGTGAGGTTTGTCTTGGCAGCGGATGACCTGGACATACTGAGCCCCAGATTCCTACCTACCCCTCATACCCTTTTCCTTTCCAGAACTTCTTTTAAAAAGACTATCACACAGCATCCCCAAAGATGACATATCTATTTAGAAATTATTTTCCTCAGGGCCTCCTGTGTGGAGCTAATGTTAAAAAAACATCCCCAAACCATCTAAGCCCCCCCTTTCTGCATCTTAACCATTACACTAACATCAATCAGCTTTGCATTATTTCTGACTGCTACACATCAGGGTTGGTACCGACACTGCAAGGTTTCTTTGGAACGTTTGGAACATTGGAGTCTGGGCTCTCCATGCAGTGCAGGACCACAAGCAGTGGTCAGATAGTGGAGTGAGGGTCAGGATCCTCTTCAGCGAAGAAGCGACTAAAGAAGATTAAGATACTGACCTTGACTTGGTCTTGCTCCTTGTAGGGAGCTTCGGGAGCGTAGACCCTGAGCACATCGGCGATGCAGCAAGCGATGAGGAGCTGCACATCGCGGGAGGCGTGTCCCAGAAAGTGCTCTTCCGCCAAGTGCAGCGCCAGCGGGATGTACTGCTGGTACATACCCTCATCCTGCCCCAGACCTTGCAGGGTATGCGCTAGAGTCTGCACCAACAAAACAAACAAGGTTGGCAAACATCATATCCATTGTCATCATCGTCATGGTGCTACATCCCAGGGTGGAACTTGGAGTCCTCAACAAGTGGATCGTCTTAAGAGGCTAGACTTTGCACCATAGGAATGATGTCCTTGTTCTAACAGTATTTCAATAGAAAATGCTTTGATACATTTGCGACATTGATCCCTTCGGCACCAGTGCATAGTCAGGAAATACAAAACACACACGACATGTATGCCGTCATATGAGAATGGGTCGTTTTTGAGTTTGCTCAGACCCAAAGACGAGATAGACCCCGAGGGGAATCGTATTCCCCAGAGCCTCCTGTGTTAAGTTAATGCAAAAACAAATGTATTGAATAACATATATTTACCTTAAGTCTTCGCACCAATTCATCAGGACCAAGATCATCTGTCACAGGGCGACAGCCCTGTGGGTAAACTATGTCCGACATTCTGACAACCTGTAAAATATCAAACAAACATCAGCAATGATCCATATTTAGAGCGATTGACCAGCAGCTGAGAATAAAAGTTTAAAAAGGATTGCAACTGTACAGGGAGGTTCCAATGAGAAACTTTGATTATTCCCACAACCAAATTTTTAAATTAAAAATTTAGTATCGATTTATTTCATTAAAAACTTGCTTTAATATATACCTACATTCAAGTAAGCAATAAAAATTATCAAAACGCACGATGATAAATTATTAAATACCATGTACTTCTTGAAGTATTTTTTGATCATAGGTATTTATGATTTTTCAATAATGTCTAAACAAAATATGTGTGTAAATTTTTTAAAAAATATTTTGGTTGGAAGACCTTAAATAAAGAGAAAAACTGGGGTATTTTTTGTCACAAACACATTCTCAGATTTATTTTTTAATGATTTTAATACTAAAATTTAAATTTTGAAAACTGTGTTGACTAGATTATGTATTGATTAATTTTTTTGTATGATTATATGATTTTAAATTTGTGTTGTTTAATAGATTCTATCGTTTAAAAATTGAACAAATCTGTCAACGACCAACGGTATAACGTTAGTATATTAAAAATACACTTAGTTTTTCAAAATTTTAAAACTGCGTGTACCAGATAAAATAACAATCTTTCAAAATCAATTTATGTTTTTTTTTGTATAAAAGAGTCAATACGTCTAGAATTTGATTTAAAAAGGACTAATTTCCGGTATTTTATGGTAATACCCTCTTAAACATTTCTTACACGTCAAGCATGTAGGTTACCTGCATTTTGTGTTAGCTGTTTTCAAAACAATGGCTGCCCATTAATACCAAACGAAAACAAGTTTATTTATAATTTCAACACCTAAACAAACGTGGATTTCTTGTACTTACAAAAGAAGTTAAAAACGAAAGACGTTCTGAGGTTATACGAATAAACTGACATTATTAGCATTCCTCCTACAACCATCCGTGAAGGAGAAAAATGTTGGTTGTGCAATGATGGAGAACTAACCTAATAGAGGAATTAACTTAATTACTACACACAGGAACACACTGTAATGTGTTTCAAGCTGAGATGAAAGCTATCTTGGCCTGCGCACAGGAGAATATACGCATCGGGTACAGGAATAAGAACATAAGCATATGTTCTGATAGCCAGGCTGCCTTAATGGCGCTGAGAAGTAACCCATGCGATTCTAGCCTGGTGAAGGAATGCAGGACTATTCTTACAAAACTCGCTAGCATCAATAAAATAACCCTGATAAAGCAATGAGCGGGCTGACGAACTAGCAAGAAAAGGGGCGAAAGCACCACTTGTGCGATCCGAGTCGCCCATAGGAGTAGCAGCTATATATATAATTGCCACACAAAACTACATATCGATAGGTGGGTCAAATCCCAGCACTGTAAAGAATGGGAGAGGACACCCGGAATGAGACAATCCAAAGTTCTCATAAGAGGACCGGACCCTAGATGAACTAGGAAACTACTCGATATGGACAGAAACTCGCTGAGGGAACTGGTAGGACTATTAACGGGACACTGCCATCTCAGGAGACACATGCAGATATTGGGAGTGGAAAACACCAATATATACAGAAAATGTGAAGAGGATGAAGAGACTACAATTCACCTATGCCAATGTCCTGTACTGGTGGGAACTAGGCTCAGATACCTGGGGAGACATACAGTAGAACCAGAAGACATAGCCACATATCCAATGACAACCCTGGTTAACTTTATTAAAGTGACTGGGTTGTTATTAAAGGATTGAGGTAAAATGGGAGATAGCATATGGCCTAAGTGCTCACGGAAACTGCCTGCAAACCGTCTCCGCCTTTAAAAAAAAAATTACTACAAGAAACAACAATTTTTGTCAGGGGAGATGGTAAAACATGGATTGAAGTTCCATTTTTTCAATGAGAGCGGAAGAAACTCTCCAGTATCGCCATGGTGTAAGACCACCATTCTGAATTCCAATCTGAATTGAAATGACTTTAGCCGTGTTTGGTGACCAGATCTGAATAGCCAGGTAGTTCCCCATTTCATCCCCTCCCTATTATCTTCAGCCTCACAACATACCCCAATTGGGGATGCCATAGTGTCACTGGTTCCAGATGGGAGCAGATGAGGCTCTGGTGTGGTATTAACGTAAAAAAAAAAAGAAAATCAAAGTTGAAAATTTCCAGTTTATGGAGTGAGGTTTTTTTTATGTGTATACTGCACAAGAGTCCCGACTGCTCCCGTCAGGAGCCAGTGAGACTATGGCATCCCCAATTGGGGTATGTTGAGAGGCCATAGATAGTGGGGAGGGGAAGGACATGGGGGAGAGGTAGGTGGGGAAGTTCCTGGCTATTCAGATCTGGTCACCAAACACGGCTAAAGCCATTTCAAGCATCGTTTCAATTCTGAATGGTGGTCTTACACCAGGGCGATACTTAGAGTATCTTCCACTTCGTCTAGGTCTTGGCGGTAAAAGTGTTTGCCCACCTACTGCGTGGTGGGCCGGATCGGGAGAGTTATGAGCCGAGAGTCATGAAAGTATTTTCATCACTCTGCAGACACTAGTAAAAGCCAAAATAACATTTCATTAGTAAATACATGCAAATTACTTATTATAATCGATCGTCATAAATAATACAATTGTTTGCCGACCGAAGATTTTATGAGTCGTTAGAGAAAATCTAAGGCAAACTAATCTAAGGCCGACCGTCTTGGCAACTGGCAAATTACGAAATCAGTGCTTTCGCTAAGTAAACACCACGGTTTAAAATAGTCTAATCACTGTTTTTTCAAACACTTGCAGTAAAACAACATAAAATACAGTAACAAAACAAAAAGAACAAAATCCGCCATTTGCACTACTGATATTGCTCTATTGTAGCTTGATCACTTGACACCTCAAAATTGTTCAGACCTGCAACTCTGAGGCATTATTTGATGCAACATTTGAATACGAAAACACCGCCCGTTCCTAACGTTTATTTCATTCATACACACATATTCTTTAAATGTTTATCTTTGTCATACATGAACAACGTTTGAATCAAGAATTTAATGGTGTTTCTTACTTGCCACACTTTATCTTAGGCAATCCGCTCACCGAGGCAACTGAAAACTGTCAACTGGCAACTGTCTTTGTTTGACAATGTGATGGCCCGCACACTACACAATCACTCAAAAACCCGTTGTCAATGGTAACGCAAGCGGTGACTCGCGACTCGCACTGCTGATTGCCGTGGCCGTCCATTGCTAGTTGCCAGCTGATTGTTCTTCGTCTATGGTTAAACAAGCTTTTTGACCAATCAAGACATAGAAACCAGCCGGTTTTAGTTTGGTTTCAGTTGCCTCGTCAGGGGAGCGCCATAATTTTGTGAGACAATAACAAGTCTAGATGTATTGTAACATCATTGTTTTAAGTTCCATTTTTTCTTAAATTTCAAAATTTCCAGTGACAAAAGATGTTCCGCCGCCATGTTGGATTTTATTAATATCTATAAAGTGATGTTTGCTGAAAGGTTCCGCTTAAATCTAAACACGCACAAATTATTACTTAAGTAACACAAACCAAGAATCTATTGCATGCATGTTCTTTCCTCTCCCCTGAAATAAATAGTTGTTCCTTGTGGTAAAGTTGAAAAGAAGTGTTACTTCAAGAATTTGGGCATATTTACCAAATTGAGGAAACTTTACCCAATATAAATCAAGTACCGGATTAGATGTTTGAAATGACAATGTGACAACATTTTAAAATTAGGGAAAGCACTCTAATTTCAAAAAAATCTGGGTAAACATAGTCCTCTACATCCCTAACCATTACATCAGATTTTCAAATAGGGATTTCAGGATTTAAAGGATATTATATTTAATAAGCATCCCGTGTTCACATAAAAATCTAATGAGGCAAATATTTACAAAAATGCAGAGTTTCGAGACACTAAGATAAATAAATATTATGTATTTCTGACAACAGTTTCAAATGCCACAAAGCCATTATTTTCACTAGTGATTTAGCAAAGTAATTTTCACGGGGCACTATTGGTCCGAGTTTAACTATACTGAGAAGTGGTCTGATAATTAAAGGACACTTTAATATTAAAGCTATATTTTAAATTCAAACATTGGTTACAGAAAAATCGAAACAATGATTAACCTCAAAGTACCGTATCAGTGTTCTGTCAACAAAGCAAAATTGATTTATGATGGACGCGAAATTATCATACCGTAATATTTATAAAAACCGTCCGTTGACAACTTATTGTACTTCCAAGATTATCAGATCTTTGATTATCGTGATAAATAACAAACGCTCCAGTGAGCTGCTCAACAGAATCTCTTGCTTTTAAAATGGTCGTGTACAAATCACGGCCTATCTGACACGAATTTCATGGTAAACAAATGGAAATTTTGACATTTCCCCTTGGAAAATAAACTCACGTACACATTAAAACATTTGGCAAGGAAGTTATTCGAGGTATACTGATGATTAGATACCGAAAAACACATGTGTGAATTGAATATTACCTATTAAAAATCATAGACCCAAAAGTGTGTTGGCTTTCGTAAGAGTCGATGTTTACGCCTCGATTTCGAAGATTCAAATCACATTCAAAGTCCAATGCTGATATTATATTTCCACATAACACTGAAATAACGACAAACCAAGCTTGGTGTCCGACTCAATCGGTGAAATTCACTATTTTAACACAGAAAATGTTTAATAAATGAATCCGAAAACAGAAACGCCGTGCAGACGCCGAAACTGCGGGAAACATTAGTGTGAAATCAGAAATGAGTCGTGTATTGTCATTTCAGGGTCATCGGTAATGCCATTTTAGGTGAAATGTACTATTATACAAACAAATATGCTAAAATGATCATGCTCGGTTAATATTTAATACAATGGCATGTAAATACAAATAAAAATTATTTTTACCTTTCAAACCACATGAAAAACAAAATTTCTAATCGAGATTATGGTTTTATGAAGTTGGTAGCGTGTGCGGCCTCATTCACTCTGAGCGGCCATCTTAAACTGTCGGTAAAACAGATTTTTGCATTATCATCATTTTCTTTATTATTGGAAAATCTGACAGCCGGCGCCGTAGATAATATTTAACCTGCATTTTTATCAAAAGCTTAATTTTTCTTTCTCTAAATTAAGTGAGCTATGCTTTTATAATTTCAAAAGTTCCATTGTGATATATTTCGTGTTGTAGTTTTTTTCTAGATCTCTTTTTCCAATAACCAAAAAAATGGGGCTGTTATCAGATCCTGAGGTAGGGCACAGCAAATGGGCCCACTTTTTAATTAAATATCACAGGCCGTTCTGTTTCCTCCTGTGCATATCGGCCTACGTCTGGTTTTGCTTGCTAGCCCATAAGTCATTCAACAATGCAAACTCTTATTCAGAAAATGCTCTTCTACCAGGTAAGATAATAATACAAAAAATTATACTAACAAATAATGTTTTTGTTGACCAGGAAGCAATTTTGAACTCATTGATGCAATTAAGCACTTGAATAATCTTCATTTAATAGGTAACTACTCCACTAACCGCCGCACTTTTATTAAACACAGATTTTGGGAATTACTCTACATTTCAACTTAATTTTTACAAAAAAACAACTCATCACGTTTGGATAGATGGTAAAAATACATTTTTCCATCTAAATACCCAAGAATTACTTAGTTCACCCATACTAAGAACCTAACAACCAATATATGTGCATAAAAATAGGAGCGTGTGCCAAGACCGAGTTGTTTGGCGGTCCGTCCTCTCTGCCTACCCCTGCGGAGAAACGGCGTGATGGTTAGTTAGTTAGTTAAATAGTTGTTTCTTGTAGTAATTGTTAATACGAAATGTAATTTCCAAAATCTGTGCCTAAAAGTGCGGCGTTTAGTGGATTAACTACCCCAGTTAGCACTTGAACTATCTCAATTTTTACATTAAGGAAAGGGTATTGCCATTGAAAATCTTATAAACTCATTATTCCCGATAATGTCATTTGACAGTGCCCATAACACATAGAATATTATACTAGGCCCTGCGGGCGGCTTTTCGATCTGCTTCGCCCAGTTTAAGCGTTGGTGACTATTTACAAGGCATCACCCTTTTGAAAAACTAACTACTATTAACATTAAGATTTAAAATAGTAGACATTCTTACATTAAGACCGTGAATAAAGAGAGGAACACTCTTCACCCCAACATAAATCTTCTTATTATTGAATGAAAGCGAAAAATGTTTCTTCTTCTTCATACTTTTTTCCTTAAATATAGTATAGTATTATAGATGGCGCCACTTCCGTTTGCAAATCGCATGTGAGCGAGTGATAAGTGTGCATATTATGGCAGCAGCTCCATGAAAAAGGGCACGTTCACGGACGGGTCAGAACGGTTTCCATACCGTGTGGCGTTGGAGATTTACTCGGAGTCGTGTTTCTTAATTTGAACCGTACGGGTATTACTGTATTAATATACTTCGATGATGACATCAAATTTAATTCCAAGGGAAAAATAATAATATGAAAACTTCAAAAGTATTTTAAGTGTGTATATTACGGCAGCAGCTCCGTGGAAAAATGCACGTTCACGGACGGGTCAGAACGGGTTCCATACAGTGTGGCGTTGGAGATTTACTCGGAGTAGGGTTCCTTAATTTGAACCGTACGGGCATTACCGTATTAATATACTTCGATTATGTCTTTATACTTATTATAGAAATTAAAGCATATTTTTCTAATCTATGGGTATGATCGGTCAGTGGTTGAGTGGACATAGCGTTTGGGTCCCACCCAGGCGTTCCGTGTTCGATTCCTCGGTTGGCTAAGTCTTCCATCACAATACAAGCAACATCTTCCGCTTAGTGTGGTGGTAGTAGGAGATTTTCAAATGTTGTTGGGTTATTCGTAACCCGGGAATGTTTGTCTTTCTTTTTTTTTTTAAATAAAATAAAAATAAAATCCTTCAACAGTTATTATACCTCAAACTCATTTAGTAAAAAATTGACAAGTTTGTCTTTTTCAGGATTGGTGCGATCTGAGTTTGTGGATGATGGTACAGCAAAGCGATTGTTCAATGAACTTAATGATGAAGTAAAGGTTGGTTATCCTTTTTCCTTTACCCTACATTGGTTTTTCTTGAGATATATGTAGAAAAGCTGTCCAAAGAAGCAAGTCTAGCAGCCCACAATGGAATGCTGATGCCAACCCTGATGTTTGGCAGTGAGGCCAGAGACGTATGGAACTGGCAGAGGAAGGATGCAAGTAAACAGAATGCTGTATATGAAATGAGATCCCTGAGCATCGATGACACGGGGCTAGTTTACAAGCTACTAGCCGGCGAGTTCGATGGTGAATTCACTATCTGCTAGTCAACTTTGTATTGTTCACAATCTGCTAGTTAGCTAGTAAATATGATTACATTAGTGAATTCGCCAACTTGTAGCTTGTAAACTCGCTGAATGTAATCGAGGCTTTAGAGTCTAATTTAGACTGACTCAAGTATTTTATTCACTTAGACGTGCCGTTTCATTCACTTTCGCGATACATATCGCTCGCTCCTTCTCTGTTCATTCTCTCTACATTTTCAAAGGGTCTCCTTAACCTCGTTCATTATACTTACATGATATATGTTGTAGGACACAACCTCATTGCGACTTTTCTATGAATTTGTATTAATATTTTGTTGTGTCTATCCATTTTAGGAAAACTACGAGACTAGAGATGCTTTACCCATTCCATGGCTGGCGGCCAAAATGAGGCAGATGAACTTGGATGTGTATACGCACAACTTCACGCTCAAATTCCCACTCGGCACTAAAGAGGTAGGCTATGTTCATTCCATTTAATAAGTATCATACCTTCAAATATTAATACATAAACATATTAATTGTTTACTGTTGTCTAAAACCAATGAATCTGTTAGTTTCCAATGATTAACCTGTCACCTTGAATCTCTTGGAAAAATCGCGCAGAAATTACCTTCCTGACTTTTTCCGTATAAAAACAAAGGAATTGTTTTTTTCTTTAGATTGTTTTCTGTTTATCAGATAATGTATCTTATTATTCATATACATAACATAATAATATCGTTACAAGTTTTCCCAGAATAGCTAATTTTAGCAAAAAAAAAATATATATATTTACTCGAATATGAAGTGATTTTATTGTTTCTACACAAACTTGAATGTACACCCTACATGAAAACCAACAATTCAAAGGTGTTTTCGAAGAATTAATTACATTTATACTTATTTAAAAAGTTGATATCTGGTAAAGTTGGAAAAAAATGGAAAACTGAATGTCATAGATAATTACTTTAAAAAATATTCAGATGATCTAGATCAATCAAATTAACTGTTATGCCAAGAAAGATATTGGCGCAAGCGATTCTGACCTTGTTCTTCATACAGTTTTTTTATACATAAGGGTTAAAATCGCATTTAAAAAAATAAAATTTGAAAATTAGTACCGCGCGCGCCGGCACGTATACGGCACAGGACTCGTTAATACAACTTTAGATGACTAATAAATTTTAGGTTCATGTTATTACTAGTTGATTTATTAAGTTATCGTAAAGATTACAATGAATAATAAACTGCACTAGACTTCCTTTTAAAAATAATAATTTTCGGATAATTTATATAGCGCCGTTTTCGTGAGAAAATCATCTCAAGAGCGCTTTACAACTTCATTTATACATTCAACATATACATTTTAACTAAGGGGGTTTCTCACCATCCTCCCTATCTACACTAATAACAAATATTTTCGATTTACGATTTACGGTTTATTAAGTTGGAGTTTATAATTCGGTACTCGAACCTATGAATAGTGGCTATATATTGGATGAGTTTGCCGAGTTTTCTAACCAGTGCGAGTATTTAATTTTTATTTTTAATAATATTCATTATTAGGGTAGATAAGCTATTGGGAGGATGGTGAGAAACCCCCTAAGATTGATAACTGTGACTAACTAACTAAAAATTATAACTAGTGACATAAAACTAAGACTTATATCTAGTGACTCAAAACTATACTTATTTAAATGACCGAGTGGTTTTTTACTCGTATTTTGACTTACAACTAACTTAAAAACTACATATATTTAGAATCACATATTGATATAATTACTGCCCGTGCTGTCAGTGGTGAGTTATGAGTTACTTGAGTTGGCCCTAAGTAATTCTAAGGCTGCCAGTTGGCGGACTGTAGGCGCTTGCCCAACTCTGAGATGCATTCGGCAATCATTGTAACCGTTCCTACGTAAGACACGAACGACTATAGATGGTACTCTTCTAATGACATCTATTGAAGGATGCTAAAAGTACACGATTAACCTATATACTAAATTTCACACTGATGAATCGTGATCCATCAATACGTATCGGAGTGCTACCCTACACTTTCAATATTTATTGTGATCTGCAAATATTTATCGAATATTGCGATATGTATTGAATGTGGAGGCTAGCGTATTGACGGATCAAAATATGGATTTCTAGATTCCTGAATTCCGGATCGTTATATGGATCGTGATAAATTGAATGTGTAGCCTACACCTCAACTTTTACGACAATCAATCTCAGAATAAAACTGTAGATTTGTGGACAAATTAAATCCATGTTGCCCGCCGGTTGTCCGCCTGCCCTCCACAGGTCACAGACACTTCATTATATAAATTGATTACCATTTTATTTGTTGTAAGAATAAAACATTTGAAATCAAAACTTGGCAACTAAAATGATGCGTTTTTGTCAATTTCAGAAATTCCAGGGCGAGAATGTGTACGGCATCCTGAGGGCGGGGCGCTCCGCCTCCACAGAGGCCCTGGTCATCAGTGCCCCCTACCGACCCCTGTCCTCACATGGCAAGGCTACCAACGCTGGCATTGCTCTGATGCTCGCCATGGCCAAGTTTGCCCGCTGTAAGTCTCACCCTATCTACTACTTCATCTGTCATCAATGGAAATTGTTTTCTTATGCTACGGCCGTTAAACGATCACCTAATTCTTTGGCCTCTTTTATCATCTTTGTTGGGCTACTTACACAGTACACCTCTCGTTGACACACACCTACATTTATATATTGTGTAATGAACGGCTGTACTTGGGAGTTAGTATTGTTGCATATCTCCTTATCCTTCCTACTTGTTCCTGTGTGTACGACCCACACCTTCAGTTCAAATTTGATCACCACCTGATAAACAACCGCTATTCAATGTGCTTTCTACCGCCACCTACAAAAGTACATCATATCGCCGTATAACGCACATTCGCCCACCGCTTAAGAAAAACAGTGTATTAGTGTGCAAAAAAAATCGCAATCGCAAATAAATTTAATGTAAACCAGGGTAAGAGAAGAGAATGCTACGAGTCCTGTAGTAAGTCCTATTTTTTTTCCTTACCTGTATGTGACATATTTCTCCTAAGTGAAGTGATTACTAATTACATTCGATCCTTTACTTACAATTGTCGCTTTCCTCATTTCGTTGGCCATCTCTGATGCCTTTATTGCTAATCTCCTCGCGTGCAGTTTTTCACTCTTGTCATTATTTTTCCAGCTCGCAAGTACTGGGCCAAAGATCTGATCTTCCTGGTGACTGCGCACGAGCAGCTGGGGGCTCAGGCCTGGCTGCAGGCGTACCACCACACGCACTCAGACTGGCTGGACGCGGGGGACCTCAAGGGGCGGGCGGGGGCTATACAGGCCGCCATCAATCTTGAGATGTCCACCTTATCTGTCAGTAAGTAACAATACATTTAGGGGTCAGAAGGGATGTACACATTGCTACACATTTCTTCAGACTGATGCGTGAATCGTTTGAATACTCGGCTATCATGGAGAGCATTCGTTTCTATCATATTTGGTTCATGAATTTTGTGTAAAAATAAAGGAGCTAGATTATCTAAAAAAATTGAGCTAAGAAGCTAAACCACTCTTTTTGGAGCTGACACCCCTATTTTGGAGCTAAATCTAGCTCTAAAGAAGCTGAGTTGACAACACTGATTGTATTCTTTATTCTATGATTGTTACCCACCCACTTTTTGGTGACCGGAATCAAAGTAACTCAATAATTTGCAACTTCATCACTCTTTATTCTATGGTTAATATCATATGGTTGATACCTACTTTTTGTTGACAGGAATCAAACTCAACAATGTGCAACTTCATCACTCATTTGAAAAGTCATTAAAATTGATGAAAAAAAATATCTTGGTTAAATAGGTTACATTAGGTAGGTAGGACTACTTCATTAACCTCGTGAATTTCGGATCACATTTGCCCACATGGTGTCCGTGAATCATAGAGAGATAATTACAGAGAATTCCAAGAAGCTACATTACTGAGGTTAAAAGCAACGTCCGGAATGATATTGGCGCAAGCGATTCTAACCTTTTCCTTGTACAATTTCTTTATACATAAGGGTTAAAATCGCATTTAACCTCTCATCTGCCGCTGGCCCGCCACCTGAGAGGTTATTGACTTTTCAAAGGGGTGTCGAAATGCCACTTTGTTGAATTGTCGTGGAACCGTTGATACCATAGAATAAAGAATGACCCAAGAAGTGCTTTGTGTACATGTTTCACGATCCAATAATTATAGATCTACATTTTCGTGCAAAACTGGGTTTCACCATGATTATGAAACTCAAATGGGTTGGCGATATACAAAATGATACTAAGTCAGTGGCACATTTTTTTCCATTCAAATTTGTGTGGAAGGCACTTCTAGTGTTATATTCTTTATACTATGGCTGCCTTTACACGCAGAAAGTTTTTTCCCGTAAGTCACTCACGTAAGCGACTTTTGGTCAATGGGCGCATTGGTTTTTGGCCATAAGTTGCTTACGTGAGCAACTTACTGGAAAAAACTTACGTGTGTAAAGGCAGCCTAGGGTTGATACCCACTTTTTATATTTATGTAATTCTCCTTTATAAATTTATTTAAAAACGCATTAAAATGAACAATTTTGTAATGTTTTTAAAATAATAAATCGAATTATTATTTTAAAAACACCGACCGCTATGTTAGGAACTGTTAGAGGTTTCTTTGAAAAATTACATTTTGTGTTTTTAAATTTAAAAAATAACCATTTAAAATGCACTTTTTTTCGAAATTCCGGTAAATGAATTGATTAGTACTAGTTAATATCTAACTACAACTTTTTAAATTTATTTTTTGCGTCCATAAAGCGTGACCCGGTTTTGTAAATATTTTACCTTATAGATATATTTCACACAATCAAGGACCGGGTGGTGTCACGAACTCTCCCGCACGGTATTATACTCTGGCCGGCGTTTTCGCGGGCTTCAATAAAATTTAAACTTGTAGAATTAATTTAATTATAAAAACAAACTTTAAAAAAAAACAAAATAAACAGGTATTTAAGTTTGCATGTCATCTACATGAACATATTTTTTATAAGTCAAAATATTTTTAACTCAACTTCCCTATTCACATCTTCATCCTCCCGTGTAAGAATTCTTTCCCCTGTGATTGATCCCACTGCAATGTTTCTACTCCCTATTTCCAGAATACATGGAGGTGAAAGTGGAAGGACTAAACGGACAATTGCCCAACTTAGATTTGGTGACCCTGGTTCACAAGATGTGTGTTCAGTCCAGCGTGCCTCATGCGTACAAAAATAGGTATGTTTCAATCATAGTTTTTTTTAGTAAATTAACTAATGCAGGATCTGTGAAAAATTACAGGATATTATAATTGTTGGATTTGTGAAACTGAAAGTATTTATTTAAAAAAATTGAGTGCGTCTAACCTTTACGCACGGTTGAAGTAAAACTTCTTTGACTAAAAACTAAATAAAAACTTATATTTTTTAGGCGGCGGAACATGATTAGGTTGTTGATTTTTTTTCGTTTATAATTATTTATAGACGAGGGGGTAAAATTTTCCTGCGATTCAGCCATTTGAATTCTTAACAACACTATTTTTATTGTCACACTACTGCCACTTTTCACTTCAATAGCTAGAATTCACAAGAATCAGAGAGAAAAAAAGAGTTAATATTCATCGTAAAAAATAATACAAATCAAAAGGTTCAACTAAAATCTTTAGTTAAATCATATAATAATCAACAAAACATAACAAAAACCTGTTGAACTTACATTTATACATTAGTAAACAAAAATAAACGGATGAAGTCTGACGTATGAGTTAGCTTTGACGTTTTGTTATTCGTTGCTAGGCTTCGGATCCATTGTTGCCATACCTAGAATGTTAATATGATGAAATATAAATCAAACGTCATTTACGTTAATGTTACTTCCATCCACAAAAGATTTGAGTTACCTGTCGTAATGCCCCTAGAGATGTCTTACTTCAAAAAAATATTTACCTTACAAAGAAAAAATTTATCTATTTAATGTTGGTTAACTTGAAAAATTACAAATTCTATCAAATGACATTATAAAAATTCAAATCATGTTATATTCAAACAAAAAAAGTAGCGCCACTTATGAAAAGGATAGCCATTCAGTAGATTATAGTTCCAATTTTGGAAATTAAAATTTCATTGAATTTGAATAATCTTATGCAGGAATATTTCACATGAATTACTTACCCATACACCAACGACCAAAATTAGTATATTTTATTATGATATGTTGATTATCCTGTAATAATTCTCTTTTTATATTTGTTTAGCTTTTCCTGGACACCCAGAACTAGTCCATGGAAGACTTGGCTGAATTCTTTCAACACCCTCATCTCTATGGTCACAACTCAAGTCACAGGGGTGAGTTATTATCGTTACACATTTAAATTACAGCGTTGAAAACTAAAACATTTAAAATAATAGTCAAACAAAAACTTCTAACATTGTTAAATTAACACACTTCAGGCGGGTGAAAACAAAGAATACGTTAAAAAAAATTGAATTTGTTTTAAATCGATATATCTTCGAAAATAATATATATATTTGAATGAATTTTTTATATAGGACCTACTTACCGCACCCCAACTATAAAAATATTGTCCAAAATTATAGCCTACTTTGTAATAAGACTTCACAGAAGTTAATGTCAGTGTTAAGTCTTCAATGCATTACTCGCTTCGACGAAGCCCTTGAGGAAGTTAGCCGAAGTTCGAAGCGCATATCTATACATTCGTGCAACCTCGCGAGGAATCCAGTCTCTTGGAGTCCACGCACTAGGCGACATGGACGTTCGAGTGGCAGCTGCCGTTGCTATGTGCACTGTCGCTTATTATAACTATGTGCAAATTCATCAAACAAAGAAATTTAAAAAAAAACGGAAAAAAAGAAGATGGTAAAGACGACGTCTCGACGCCAACTGGAGTGAGCCGAGTAGTGTAGTGAGACGCATCGTGATCGAACCTCGGAACGACTGACTCGGGCGCAAAAATCGACAACGATCGGAATTCGGACGATTCGAGGCGAGATTGCAAGTAGCAAGTAAAGTTCGTTTCTACACCATCAACCTCGATCAACTTCGCGAGTAGTGTATTGGGGCTTTTAGATCATTTAATGACATTTTATCTGTAATAAATTTATGTACTTTTTTTTTGTATTGTAATAAATACATTACAAAAAATACAAGGTTCTATTGAACCAATTCAAACATTATAACGACTGTGTATGTCCAGGTGCCGACAGGAAACCACGGTCTGTTCCACCGCTACGGCATAGAGGCTGTGACACTGATGTCAGCGGGGCAGGGTGGGGGCGGTGGTCGGCCAGCACACGCCCTCGAGGCTTCTCTCCGTAGCCTCAACAACCTGCTGGAGAGGTTCCATCAGAGCTACTTCTTTTATCTGCGCACCGGAACTGACCGCTTCCTCAGCATCAGTATGTATATTTAACTCTAACCAAAATATCTTAGAAATTTCCCCAACTTGACGGATGTCGATCCTTCTTATGTCAGTTGTGAGGGTAGCCACCATTCTCGACTGCCGCACAAGAAATGAATCTGGTTTTCATTTGAATTCCCAAGTTTTGTGTGCAGCCTGCAGGTTTGGCAACAGTTCAGATCCAAAAAATTCCAGGGCTGGCAATCTGACCGATGGACAATTGTTGATGCACAAATACTAAAGGTGCCATAAATATTTACACCGAGACCATAAATATGTTGTGTGTAAAAGGGCCGGTATATCAGCCTTGGCTAAGGAGCACATTCCTCGCTCAACTTAAACCGCCGAAATCGGCCGCTTAAGCCGTGGTAAGCCGCAGAATAGTTCCTTTGCTAGACGCTGTAGCGCTATTGGCAAAAACACATCTAATATCTGTCAGATTTCACATTGCTTCGGTTTCGATCTGCTACGTACGGACGCAATAAATTACATTGGAGGAATAAGTTTACCTATCAACATGGAATTCGAACTTTCTTCGAGTGATGACGATTTAGACATCGTTTGACGTTTGGTTGTTTGCTAAAACCATAGAGTCCTAGATACTTACATAAATATTTTGGTTCGGCATAGAAATTACTAAAATTATCATAGACTAAACGTTTAAAATTGGTCAACTCTAGGATTATGACTGATATATGGATTGTGTGCTAAGCCATGCTGAGCTCCACATTCAGTCAAAGCCGAGCTTTAGACCAACTGATATACCGGCCCAAAGTGTGTACACACCTTGTTACAAATGCTTTATGTAACATGTGTAGATACATTCACCCTCGACCCGAATTAGACTAACAGAAGAAGAAGTGATAATAATCTTTTGTTATTTTTTGTAGGTCAGTACATGCCGCCTCTCGGCCTACTAGTTGCAGCACTGTTCATCCGTGCGTTCGCCCTCTGGCTCACGTCGCAGAAACAAGAAAACGTCAAAACCTGCGACAACAAGGAGTCCAAAGACTGCAGCGAGGGAGACACGATGGCGACCAATCAGGAAATATCGGACATCGACGAGGATTCGGCCGACGAGAGCGGAGATAAGCTGGTGGAGAAGGAATGCTGTGATGGTTTGAGCTGTGATAACCACGATGCCGATTCGACGCCGAACCACCTGAATCTGATGAATTTGCTGATTACGTTTCTGGTCATTCACACAATTGGTTATGCCGTAATGTCTTCACCGCCTTTTATAAGCGTCTTAGGTAAATAAATTTTATTATTATTGGTTAATAAGCAGGCGGCGTTCTGCTGATGCGTTCATACCTAATTTGAAAATAAGTCAATGCTTTCTTTTCTCCAAATAAGAGTCCAATTGAGCTTTAACCTCTCGTTTGTCGTGAGCCAGCCGGTGGACGCGACATTTATTTTTATTTTTTTTAAATATGCGATTTTAACCCATATGTATAAAGAAATTGTATGAAGGACAAGGGTCAGAATCGCTTGCGCCAATATATTTCTTGACTTAACAGTTGATTTGATTAATCTAGCTACTCTGAATATTTTTTAAAGTATTTATCAATGTCATTCGGAAGTCATGCTTTTTCCCGCTTTACCAGCTGTCAAATTTTTAAAGGAGTGTCAATGTCATTAATTCTTCGAAAACATCTTTGAATGGTTGGTTTTCATGTAGGGTGTACATTCAGGTTTGTGTAGAAACAATAAAATCAGTTCATATTCGTATAAACGTATATTTTTAATATTTGTTTGCCGAATGGGAGATTTTTTTTTTTGCTAAAGTTAGCTTTTCTGGGAATACTTGTAACGATATAATCATGTAATGTATATGAATAATAAGATACATTAACTGGTAAACAAAAAATAATCGCAAAAAAAACAATTCCTTTGTTTTTATATGACTATTTGACCAGAAGTCATCAAGGTAATTTCCGTGCGGTGTTTCGAAATATCATCCGACATTCAACAGGTTAAAGGGAACGGCTGCGCTGCCTTTTTCATACAAAACCTAATTTTGGATTTGAGGCCAAAATACTTAACTTAACTGCTTGGACACATAAGCTTGTTTTCACGATAATTTAACGTAGGTAGACATAGGAATGACGTATGTCCCGTACCTGAGTTATTAAAATTATATAAAAGTAGTACGGATATATAATACTTTATTTATTTAGGTTTCAAATTTTAAATTAAGGCAATTATTGTGAGTTAATGCCAATTATTTAAAAAAAATATATTTTGATTTATGTACATAGTAGATTGAATTTGAAAAATTAATTAGACGTCTCTGTTGTTCCATTTAATTTTCCATATTAGTGGGTTTCTGTTTTACAAGGAACCTAGTAAACTAGTAACCATTTTCCTTCATACAATAGAGCCATTCCTGTTTTATCATCTCCACCATTACATGTTCATTTGTTTTTCAAGAGTAAATTTTCCTTCAAACGTGACCGAAGCGTCCTACTGTTTTTTATTATTATAGACTTTTTCAAACCGGGGCAGAAACCCCCACTGGCGCCCTAGTTTAGTATTTTAAGTAACGGGTTGCTACCTCCTTCCTTCTTGTATTCATGGTATAGTATCAAATCTTAATAATAATATGATGATTAAAAATTATTACAATTCATACAATATTAAAAATTAATCTATGTTAAAGTTTACTTTACTATATTTGTATGTGATAGTGGCGCCCCTCACGACAGCGTTTGAGATAAATTGTAAAAAAAAAACTCGCAAATATACAACGGGTGGTATTTTTTGTGACCAGGATAAGCACCCTTCAAATAATATCTTTATTACCTATTATTACTAATAATACACTTCATCGACGATTATATTAATACAATACGTTCAGGAAGTACCTACAAACAACAGCATCGCTAGTAATATATTATTATAATATATAGACCGTCCGTGGTCGAGTGGTAAGACACTTGACTTCCATTCGGAAGGTCGCGGGTTCGAACCCGGCGTGCGCAAATAAATTTTATTTGATTAATTTGTGTTATTTCACAATTAATTAATAAAAATAATATATGTTATATTTGCTGCACGTTCCAGAGTGGAAGATACTCTCAGTATCGCCCTGGTGTAAGACCACCATTCAGAATTGAAACGTTGCTTAATAATGGCTTTAGCCGTGTTTAGTGACTAGATCTGAATAGCCAGGTACTTTCCCACCTTCCTCTTCCCCCATCTCCTTCCCTTCCCCACTTACCTTCAGCCTCACAACATACTCCAATTGGGGATGCCATAGTCTCACTGGCTCCAGAAGGGAGCAGTTGGGACTCTTGTAAGGTTTCTCTATAAAAAAAAAAAATATATATTCTTTCTTACTTGGTATTCCTGTAAATCGTTTATTTCCACTATGGTAGTTCAAATCCATGATTTCGCTAATGTGTTGGGATGCTAACGCGGATGTGTTCAAAAATCTAAAATCAAATGAATAACCAATGGAACGACGTGCGCTGGATGATAGGCTCTTTGTGAATCAAGTACTTTTTTCAATCAAACATACAAATTATGATTTTGGCGCCCCCTAAAACTGCCGCCCGGGGCAGGCGCCCCGGTTGCCCCCCCCCCCCTAGATCCGGGCCTGCAAAACAGTGCCCTTTATTTAAACCCAACTGTTCTGTGTCATACAATATTTTCACACGAGATATAGTTTACCTATATTAAATTTGTTTTTCATTTCCAGGAGTTAAAAAATATGCCCTTCGCACCGAAGAAGCCCTATTCTACGGCCTCGTCGCCTTCTCCGTCATATCCGTAGTGGTGCTGCCCCGCCTCTTCAACAGTCTGATGTCTGGGGAGGAGAGGGGGGCAGGGGTGGAGAGAGGGGTGCAGCAGCGCTCCCTGCTGATAGTGGCGCTGCTGGAGCTGGCCACACTCGTGCTGGCCGTGGGCATGCACAACTTCTCGCTAGGGTTCTGCCTGGCCGCCGTGTACGCGCCCGTGGGGCTCATGGTCACTGTAGGGGGCACTAGATCTCAGTAAGTCAACTCTTCTTTGTCTATTTTTTCACAGGTGTACAAATTTGGAAACAGGCCTCCTACAAATTTCTATTTTAACATGATAACAACTTAGATAATAGAAAAAAGGGAGATGTGGCATGGAAGCAGCTACGACCAAATTTGGAAGGCGGGTATGGGTACCGTCGCTCCAGAAACCATTAATTAGATAACCAACACCCATGCTGGTCACCTCAAGTGGTTCGCTACGTTTGGTGACTTAACAAGGGTGCCCCGGTTCGTAGAGTGAGATTTTTATAGGTCTTGGCGGCGCATTCATTTGCCCACCTACTGCGTGGCGGGCCGGATCGGGAGAAACTGGTCGAGGGAGACCTTTTGTTGACCACTCCAGCAACTCTCTCAACCCGTCGCCTTGTACCGCAGCGGGAGTGATAGACTCATACATCCGTCATTCCTGGACACATTGACCCCCAAATTCCTATCCACTCCTCATACCCTTTTCCTTCTCAGAACTTCCTTTATTTTCTTTCCCTAAAAAGACCCCCCACACAGCGTCCCCAAAGATGACAAATGTCCTCAGGGAATTTTTTCGTCAGAGCCTTCAGTGTGGAGCTAATGTTAAAAAAATCTTCCTTTAAACTGCCAAGATGAATTTATGACCATAGTTTCATGAATGCAAACATTTAGTAATTTGTCAAACCTTGTATAATACATTATGCTCTCTGAATGATACTGAAAGTATTTTATTTTGTTTGAATTAACATTAGCAGTAATTTGAAAGTTTCCCTATTTTCAGATTAGGGCGACACGTGACCAAGTTCCTGTGGCTGCTGCTGCATCCGCTGGTGCTGTCCATGCTGGTGGTGTTCTGCTACACAAAGCTTTCTTTCCCAGAGGAGGGGCTCCGGGGGCTGATGGGGCGCGGCATGGATGCCTCCAAGCAGGCCATCATCTTCTCCGTAGTCGACGGAATGGTACATGATCATTTATAATTTTTATTTTGGTTTAATTAATTGTCAATAGATGTCTCTGTTGTTACCTTGATTTATCAAAAGAGCGATAGTAGTAACTCCCTGTTTTACCATTGGAACCATTTCCTATTTTTTCAGTACAGAATCAAATTTTCTTCTAATTTGGAACTCTCAACTCTCAACGGATCACAAAGCGTCTCTTTCCGTATTATTATATAGGGGATGGTAGGAGTAAAAAAAATTAACAACCTTTTCCGAAATTTGAACTTTTTTTTCCCATACAAAAAGACGTACCTATTAAAAATCCTTAGTGTAAGGTACAAACTTACCGATAAATTTGCTGGGCGCCCGCCCGCGACGTTGGATTGTTGTGAGTCACCCGTATCATAACAGCGTAAAATAGTACCTAGTGCTGGCCGCATACGACGAACTGATTTTATCATTTTATCTAAAAGTTGGAATTTCGAAAAGCCATTTATCTTTTTTACTTATATTATCATGTAGAATCACCTCCCAAAGTTAATGCACTTTACCCCAGGACACCCTGTATAGGAAACGATTAGCCTTGTTATAACAGTGCCCTGTTACAACAATTTCCACACAATATTTTATTCAAATGAAAAAAGTTCTTTGTTTAAAACCACTTTATTTTATTTATACACTTCAATCGGTTTCGGTTGATCTCAACCTTCATCAGAACAATAAACATTTAAACTAATTTACAGTACAGAGGAAGATAAGATTAGAAGTTAAACAGGATTTTAAGCACATGTTATTCAGAATTTGCCGAACGTTTAATTAATACTGACCAAAGGTTTAATAGAAATACAGGAGTCCAAGTAATACATAAAAATATAGTAGAAATACGCCTTAATAAGTTAGAAGCATTAGAAATATCAAAATAGAATAAAAAATAATTGACAAATTTTAAACAAACAGTTGGAATTAACTGACAGTCTGATTTTAACCCGTTGCCGGCCGCAGTCCCCTTGGCGGGTCCGGATTTTTTAAGCGATTTTGTCCCTTATGTATAAAGAAATTGTACGAAGAACAAGGTCAGAATCGCTTGGGCCATTCTCGTTCTTGACATAACGAAATACTGGATAGCATTTAGCCACTCTGAATAATACAAATTAATTCCCAATGACGTGCCGGGCATCAAAGATGGCGGACAAAATGGCTGCCGCTTGATAATATGAACGGAGTCATATTGGAAGTCTATATTTTTTCATTGTTTTTGATATAAATCCAATGTGGAAAGCATAGATTTGAGTGATTATTAGGAAGTTCGTATTATTTATATTATTTTGATGTAATTATTGTAATATATCACAAAAGAAATGTTATAAAAATTGAATTCGTAAGAAAGGTGAGAATTGTCGAATATTTTACGTCGTATTGAAAAAAAAAAAAATTTTACATGCTGGCTTTCAACAGGTTAAAGTTTTTCCCCTTCTCCCTATGTAAACCCCCATCTTCCTCTCTACCTACCCCTCCACCAACCAGTCTCCGATGGTCTCTTCCTGTCTTATATGCTTTCTCTTTCGTTTAACTTATAATTTTCCTCTGTACTGTAATTTAGTTAATATGTTTATTGTCCTGATGAAGGCTGAGATCATTCGAAAACCGGTCGACGTTTATAAATAAATTAAAGTGGTTTTAAACAAAGAACTCTTTTCATTTGTATAATGTCAAGCCACAAAGTGTTTGCTTTCTTTGTTAATTCAATATTTTATTCTTTATTTTCATTTGTACTCTTTCAATTGAAGTTCTATCATATAGCTTGCCAACTGAACGTAAAAGGCTATTTATTAGCTCTAGAATATCTGTAAAATATTTTGAATGTGTTGTTTATTTCAGATCTATGGGAATTGGCTGTTCAACATTGTCACTTTGATACTTCTGCCGATATGGATAATGTTCTGGCAGATATTAAATTTCAAGGGATAAAATGGAGAACCAAAACTTTATAGAATACTTAAATTTATTGTATACCTATGCATAGTGTAATTATTTTATACAAGTATTAAATCAGAATTGCAGTGAAATAAATATACCTAATTTAAAATAAAACAATAACTTAGTAAATAAACACTTTTAATTTTTATATTCTTAACCTGTCATTGGCCGTACGTACTCCGGTGTACCATCGATTTTGGAAGCGATTTTTTCCCTTACGTATGTAGAAATTGTATCAAGAACAAGGTCTGAATCACTTGGGCCGTTCTCGTTCTTGACGTAACGAAATACTGCATAGCGTCTAGCCTCTCGGAATAATTTTAATGAATTGTCTATGATGCGGCGGGCATGAAAGATGGCCGACAAAACGGCCGCCACGTCATAATATGAACGGCGTTGGTTGAGAAACTCTATATTCTTTCATTGTTTTTTTTTATATAAATTCATTGTGGAAGAATATATTTCAAGTATTATCAGAAAGATCGTTTTATCTACATTATTTTCATGTAATTTTTGTAATATATCACAAAAGAAATGTTATAAATATTGGATTCGCAAGAAATGTCAAATTTCTTACGTCGTAATGAAAAAATATATTTTTTCTATGCTGGCTTTCAAAAGGTTTAATGCCTAATGGTCCGCTACAAGTTTAATGATATGTTTAAATTCATTATGTTTTCACAGTGGGTTGCAAAAAGAAATTAGACTGAGCTCCAGCGGAGGAGGCAGGGGTAGAGATTTAAATTACACAATTTCAAACAAAATCTTTTCTAGTCTTAACACATTTTGTTAAATTAATTTTATGTTACGGCATTCCATCACTATAGTTGTAAGTAAATAAATTTAATGCATTTCTAATTATTTTTGGTATTGTTTTATATTATTAATATCCTAAAAATAATGTAAAATTTCTTAAATGTGTGTATGAAATTATATGAAACAATAAAAAAAAACTTTCAAGAAAAAATTGTTTATTAATTTGAAGAGGAAATTCTACAACCTATTATGTTTTCTCATTTTTCAGTTTTACGATTAAATTGAAGATGTAAATGATAAATCGAAATTGAAGCTCAGTAAACAATCTGTAAACCATGCCTTCCTGTAACTTCCTGTCCAAATCTGTAAATCCTGACTTCTTCTACCATTCATTTCACTTTCTATATTCTCATCATCATCCGCTTTCATCTAACCACTGAAGCACCAAGTCATTTACAAAAAAAAATCAGAGGGATACAACAGGGGGTAGTATCCGAACTCTCGCATAAACTTTTGTTTGCACCTCTTCTACCTCATTTGAGTAAAGGATATCTTCGGGTCTCCATATTACCGATCCACTCTCAAGAATGCTGCTTAGCGCTCCAGTGGTTAAGCGTCCCTTTCTTAATCTTATTTATTACGCTTACTACCAGTCTTGTGTTCTTTTCGGATCTCCATATTTGTGATACGGTCATACACATACAGCTCAGGGATCTAATTTTTATAGCATTCAGTATACTTTTAAATTTCCTTTGCCAGTTCCACTCCTCACTGCCATACATCAGGATTGGCATCAGCACTATGTCCGTCAGTATATTTATAATTTTTTACCATAGAAAAAAACTCCAATAAATAGCTAGACAGCAAGCAAAAAAAGGTGTGCGTCTCTTGCCGAGCACGGAAAGGGTCTGATTTATCTGTAATCCGCTAGAGTTCATTGGTGGTTTGCCACGCCCCACTCGCCTCTACCGTGCTTCATTCCATATAGGTCTTTTGTTTTTGGTCAAACTCTATACTTATGATTTTACACCATTAGAAAAAATCAACACAACTTCTGTAGCTGGACCACAAGCAAAAGAAGCTGCACACACACTTCTCTTGCCAGGCACAGAAAGGGTGTGATTTATTAGTAGCTTGCTAGCATTCATTGGTGGATTTTGTTTTGGGTCGAACTAAATCAAGTTATAGTATCCGACACAATCCTATGAGTATCCATATGCCTTTTAACATGCGCTTTCCGCCCAAACACCTTTTCGCATCCGCGCTTGAGGCAGGGGAACTTCTTGACCACCGGCATCCTTTCGATCGGGGCGACACGATCAAGCCCACTGCGGTGAGTACGGCGGTGGCTGGCAAGGGTGCTGCGCTGAGCGAAGGAGGCGCCACATGTAGCACAGTGGTAAGGGCGCTCGCCCGAGTGCGTGCGCTGATGGGAGCGGAGAGATGAAGGCTGACGGAATCCTGCCAAGATAAAGACATAATTATGTTACGTAGGTATCTTCATCTAATGTATATATATAATAGTAAAAATCTATCCATTCTGGAAGAGTTAAGCTATCAACTATTTGCCTACAATGTATCCTAATGGTTCGTACACACTACGACACCACGCACTTGACACTGTCTAAAAATGTAGACACTACTGTATGTCCTGTCCATATTCGAGTGTCTAGATCAGGGTGGGTCGAGTGGAAGCTCTATCACGAACGGCTATCACGATGAGACTTAAACGACACAGAGAGTGCAGCATGGTAGGGATTTGGCGTGGGGGAACCAGGCTACATGCCAGTGTTACTAAAATTAATGGGGGGTTGGAATATACTACATGTGGTCACCGAGGGGAGAGGGGGGGTTAAAAATTGCAAAAAGTGGGTCACGTAGTATGGGTACGTTCCCCAACCAACAGTGCCCTTTATTTAACATCAAGTATATAAAAGCAGGTGTTACCTTTTCCGCAGACCTCGCACTTGTAGGGGGTGTCTCCTGTGTGAATGTTCTGATGCAGCTTCCAGCCGACCCGGTGAGCAAACTTCTTGTGGCAAATCTCACAGCAGTACGGCTGCTCTCCGGAGTGGGTCTTCATGTGCGACCTAATAACAACATTATTTATTTGATTTTTATGAGATTTATATATATGGTGAAACTCTCTTATAAGGTTTTCTAACCAACTGAAAAATTGAGATATGGCACGAGATCGTTTGCCAAACTACATACTATGTTAATATAGCAATCATCCAGTTTATTAGTCAGACATCTCCAAATACTAAATTTTGAGATAATGAGGAAAGCAGTATTCGAATGCTCACCATAAATCATTATTTAAAATTACTTTTCAATACTTTGTAAGCACTGTAGGATTATTTTTTAAATTTTGTTATAGTTAAGCGCACTTGAAGTGAAACATCACAAAACTGCGCTATACAAATGCTTTGTTATTATTATTTATTATAAATCAAATATTATTTATACGTGTCTGCGTTTTACACATTAAATCTATAATATTAAAAAAATAATGTTTGTTTGTGTGTTCGTTTCTTATATATACCGTTCATCCAATAATTTTTATTTATTTTTTAATTAAAAAGAAAGACAAACATTCCCGGGTTACGAATAACCTGACAACATTTGAAAATCTTCTACTACCACCACACTAAGTAGGAAGATGTTACTTGTGTTGTGATAGAGGACTGGACGCCAAGAATTTGTACACGGGACGCCTGGGTGGGACCCAAACGCGATGCTCACTCAGCCACTGACCTTTTGCGATGAAACTTAGGGAATATGATGTGCGCATACCCGGGATGGTTATAGGATAGTGAGCTCTGGCATTATGAAATTATTACTATTCATACGATTGCGTTTAAATTTAATTTGCATAAAAAAATTAAATAGGTCACGCGAGTTGTTGGAAAAAATGGGTGTATTTTATGGAGTTAGGTGGCAGGGAAAAAAGGCTGGGGGTAGGGGTAGGCAGAAAAAAAGGTGGGGTGCTGTTATAAGAACGTAAATTCTTATTGTAATTAACGTTCTTATGCTTGGAAAATTATTACATTCTCCAGGCACTCCTGTTTTCGTTCGTCCGTTCCACACTTCCAAACCACCTAAGTGTCAGATACGTTTTTAGATTTTCACTGCCAAAAGCATTTTTGTTGTTTGTTTTTGGGGTGATATGCCGTGTTGCGCTACCTCCTTCTTTAGCCGACGTTTCGGACAGCGTTGCAGTGTCCATCATCAGGGCAGATCCGGCACACAACACATCGTCGGATCTGCCGGATCTGCCCTGATGATGGACACTGCATCGCTGTCCGAAACGTCGGCTAAAGAAGGAGGTTGCGCCAGTGTCCTTTAATTAATTTTGTTCATTATGATTTCTTCAGTTTTACATTCTTTTTGGATCTCTGTAATGTACTTTAACCCCAGTGATTAACATTAGTAAACCGTATTCAGGAAAATTCCAAAACAAGATCGGTGGCATTCTATGTAATACATTACATATTATATCTCACTTAAGATGAGTGGAGTTGATGAAAGCCTTCCCGCAGTGCTGGCACTGAAAGCGGCGCTCCCCGGCGTGAGTGCGCGCGTGTTCGCGCAGCTGCCCGGCCTGCGTGAAGGTCTTGGGGCACTCGGAGCAGGCGAAGGGGCGCTGGCCCGTGTGCAGGCGGAAGTGCACCTTCAGGGCGTGGGAGTACCTGCAATATTTACTTCTGCTTTAGTCATTTAAATATATTGGATTTTATTATACACGGATTGCTTTGCTGCCAAAAATGGCAAATATTCTCTAGATTCTTTAAAAAGTTTTATATTTAACGATTTTATAATATTTTATTTTATAAATACTACGAATATGTGATAATAGCAAAAGATAGATGAATTCATTGGCTGTATGGAACTATAATCAGTTTGTATGTCACCATATTCAAATTCGGAGGTATGATATTTTTTATGTGGGCAGATAAATTTCCTTTGGCAATCCGAGAAAAAAGTTTTAAATTGCTGTCGCTCCAGTGGATAAACAGAGCGACTCAACTGCTTAACGATTCAGCATTGACCATCGACATTTTCAATGTCACTTATCAAATGTTCAGCAACTATCTTTTGACGCATGTCACAAAATAGTAAAACTGCCCCCATGCCTTTTAATTTGTAATCTTCTCCATGATACTTTACAGAGAACATGAAAAAAAATTAAATAAATAAATCATACACTTCTAAGGTACTACTTCACTGACATCTGTTGAGACACCACTAAACTATGTATAATTAACTATACTAACGACATCTGTTGAAGGATGTTTAAACTACATGACTAATCCTAGGACAACTTACCTAAAGACTTTCTCACACTCCGTACACGAATATTCTTTCAATCCCTTGGTAGGCCTTTTTCCTTCTGTCAACGCAACCGAATTACCATTTATTTCTTTGATTTCGACATTTGAGAGTTTTGCAGAATCTGACTCTTGAAGGTTTATCGATTTACTGATTGCCCTTTTCTTTGGTGATTTGATTATAATTTGAGATTGATCTTCAGTCTTATTTGTCTGAGTTATTTCTTTGGTGTCGGCAAAACTCAGAACCTGCAAAAATTACATTGAGACAGTTTAAAAATAAATACCTACATGATAAAATAAAACAAAGCCTTCATTAGTTGGGGCTCTCGATTACGAATTCGGAGGTCGGGGTTCCAATAGTATCGCCCTTTTAAAAGACAACCATTCAGAAATGAAACATTGCTTGAAATGGACTTTAGCCATGTTTGGTGAATAGATTAGGGGTTAAAATATAATAATAACAAGTATAAATATTAAAACAATCCATAAAAAGTGAAAATATAAACTAAATACCGTATGGGAATCACTGGAGTCTTCATTATCCATAAAATTGCTTTCAATATTATTTAAACTGTCTTCATCCAAATGGTCGAAAGTCTCATGAATGCTGACTACGGAATCTCTTTCAACATCAATCTCTATCATAGAATTATCAGCATTTTCAAATTCACGCATTTCTAAATTAGTATTGCCAGCAACAAAATTTAATTTAGTTTCCAATTCGAATTCTTTTTCATTCGATTCTGTAATATTGCCAGTCATAAAATTAAATGCAGTTCCTAATTTAAGTTCACTTTCATTATTTGGCTGCGAAAAATTGAATTTTTCAACTTGGATATTTATGATGCTGATTTTTTTTTCTTCTGTGATTTTTATGGTTTCTTGTGGCAACGTTTTGGCTTCATTTTTTTTCTTTGGAAATGTGTTTCTGCTTATAAAATGATTGTTTAAGAATGGCTGAAGCAGTTCTTTAGGAACTATTTTTAATTTCTCTCTAGGAATTATTTCTTTCTCTTCTAAAATTCCGGACTCCGGATTGGTTACCTGCAAAGAAAAAGTAGATTAAAATAAATAAGAATATAAATAATTACCAACATCCTCTTTAATACAATATTTCTTATCTTGAGTCAAGGTTTATGGATTGCAATCTTTAGAGCACAGGCGTAAGGTAGTTATGATGTCCTTATTCTACCGGTATTACAATTGAAGATGCTCCGAGTAGTAATATATTTTTTTACATTAGCTCCACAAATGGAGGCCCTATTCCCTCAGGGACTATGTCATCTTTGGGGATGCTGTTGGAGGGTTATTTGAGGAAAGGACGGAGATGAAGTTCTGGGAAGGAAAAAGGTAAGAGGGGTGGATAGAAATCTAGGGGTTGATGTGTCCAGGAATGACGGACGTATGAATCCATCCCTTACACTGCGGTGTAAGGCGATGGGTCGAGAGAGTCCGGCTGGAGAGGTCTTAGGTCTCCCTCAACCAGTCTCTCTCGATCTGGCCTGCCACGCAACTGGTAGGCAGATGCATCCAACGGCAAGACCCGGATACCCTTGCTATCAAACGTAGCGAACCACTCAGGGTGACCTATGGCAGAGGTGTTGGTTATCCAATAAATGGCGGTACCCCTACCATCCACGCAAATTGTTTGATATAAACTTACCAGTTTAGTATATTTAACACGCGGCATGGAACTTTTGTGCTCGCTGACATGATCCATCAATTCATTTTGCTGTGAAAATCCCATATCGCATATTCCACACTGCCAAGGTTTACAATTATCCGCCATCTTGAGATCGTCCTCTTTACAACTGTTCTTCAAATGGATTCCAGTATTAGGGTAGCGCCATTTGCAATTATTCTTCTCTTTTGCGTCAAGAGATATCTCTGGTAATTTTTCCGCTCTATAAATGTTTTCTAACCGCGGATAAATTCCTTGATGATCGTAAACATTTCTTAAAATATGATCATCTGTGTTTTTATACGCCGCATAATTTATGCACTCATTTCTTTCTTCAAAATGATTTCTATGTTCGCCATTAAGATTGCTCTGTTTACAGAATTCGTAAGCTTCAGATTGATACTTTAAAAATTCACTAGTGAATCTATTATTGTGTTCGTAAATTAAGTTGTTCGTCGCCATACTGTTTAATCTTTGTTTATTATAGTCGTGTTGTAATTGTAACTCAGCAGCTCCGTCAGATATTATATAACCGTCAAGTGCGGATGTATTTCCGATATTGTTAAACCTATTATGTAAATTGGGAAAATGTTGAAAATCGGTCGAAACATTTTGACAGCTGAGCAATGGCCGACAGTTTATAACGTTTGTTCCATTTTCAAAGTAATTGTTGAAGGTGTTTATGCGTGAAAATGAAGGAGCATCTTCTATGGGTTTACTGGTTACATGACTACCATCGTTGATGGCATTATCGTATTTGCATTCTCGATTGTTCAAAGTGTTTGTA
This sequence comes from Limnephilus auricula, assembly GCA_951813805.1. NCBI lineage: Eukaryota > Metazoa > Arthropoda > Insecta > Trichoptera > Limnephilidae > Limnephilus > Limnephilus auricula. The sequence goes on along the minus strand of OX638412.1, from coordinate 12,224,177 downwards.
TCTTGTGTTTTCTTGCTGCGGAAGTGGATTTTCATGTGTCTGGTGAGGTGGTTACTCCGTCCAAAGCAGGAGTTGCAGAATTCGCACTTGTACGGTTTCTCGCCTGTGTGGATTCTGCGATGCTTGACCAGGTCCGATTGGCTGATGAACTTCTTGGTGCAGATGTCGCAGACGTAGCGCTTGTCTCCTGCGTGCATTCTCAGGTGACAGGCCAACACGGACCTGGAAATAAACCAAGAGAATAATTACCAAAAACTGCTATTAATGCTATGCTTTTTCGACCCTAACACAAACGAGTCTTCCCTTGAATGCGCATTGTGTAGAATACAGTCAAAATTTTTTGTGTAGAATACAGTCAAAATTTTTGTGTAGAATACAGTCAAAATTTGTGTAGTCGCAAAGATGCGAATCAATGAGAAGTGGACTGTAATCAAATGTTGGTTTGGTTTCTAACCAAAATAAATATAAGGTGGCGTGACACAACTATGGGGATGGTAATTTCGGACTTTGGGAAGGATCTGACTTACCCCGAATTCTTGAATTCTTGGTCTTCGTTCTTGAGAGTTATTGTGTCACACAGTACCCCGTTTAATTGATATTATAAGTGCCGAGGGATGAACAATCACGCACTGCATAGCACACATAATAGATTCCAATAATAGTCGATGTTATGCCCGAGGGAACACTCTTGGTTCACTGCACAGACTCTAATCAGACTTCCATATTTAGTCGATGTTAAAAGACGAAGAGGGATGAAGCTACACACTGCAGATTGCCCAAAAACAGACTTCGTAACGGTCGATGTTTATTGTATCGAGCACAAAAACAGACTGTCAAAACACATGTAATTTTTCACTCTCACATAGTATTGTCTGCTGGAGGGGTCAGAAATGATAGGTAGGGTAAGGAAGGGAGGTAGGTATATACATGCATAGTTGCGCCAACATTTTGAATATAACATGTGCCTCATTTTGCATACTTAGTTCCTGCTTATGACAGTAGGGCAGTCATAGCATTTTTGAAAGTGTAGATTGATTTTGCGCAGCTGTGAGAAGTGTGTGTATTTCATATAGTTTGTACAGCTGTAGGTGGCCTTCTCATGCATCGGAAAATAAAAAATATTGTGTATCCAAAATCACTTCAATAAACAGAATTAAAACTCAAACACTTTCCTTCTTCGAGTGGCATCTCAATGCATGTCGGGTACTCGCTAGTGATTTTATGAATTTTATTAATATATATATTTTTAGTTGATGGGATAGGTGTGCCGAATGCACACCTCTGCTTGTTGGGATTATCTGCTGATTACCTTTGGGCGAAGCACTTGGAGCAGACCTCACACTGGAAGGGCTTCTCACCGCTGTGGGTCCTCATGTGGGAGACAAGTAGTGCTGGCAGACTGAAGCTACGACTGCACACTCCGCACTTATAGGCCTTCTCCCCTGGAACACATAAGCCATAGTTGTGAATGATGAATACTTGGAGCAGGTGATGAGTTTGTGTATTTGAAAAGTATGTTTACGAAAGATGGGAAGGCTGATAGGGATATTGAAAGAAGGGTAAATGCAGGTAACTCCATTATTAATGAAGGACTGAATGCCTTTGGTACAAACAAAAACAAAAACTTGTCCAACGAAGCGAAGCTAGCAGTTCACAATGGAGTGCTAGTACCCTGATGTATGGCAGTGAGGCATGGAACTGGCAGAGGAAAGATGAAAGTAGACTGAATGCTGTAGAAATGAGATCCCTGAGGCATATGTAAGTAAAATCATTTACGATCGTGTGAGAAATGTGGAGATACGCAAAGAATGCAAGGCTGACGTAGTGTAAGTGTATGACGCAAATGTGGATGGTAAAAGAAGTCCGGGACGCCCGAGGAAGACATGTCATGATCAAGTGAATCAGATACTCGAGTCGGGCCATATCAAGAGTTAGAATAATAGAAGAGTATGTATGAGATGACATATGAATGAGGCAAGTAATGTGTTCCAAGACCAAGTTGTTTGGCGGTCCGTCCTCTCTGCGGTAAAATAGCGTGATGGTTAGTTAGTTAGTTTAGATTTAGATTATTAAAGGAACATTATTTAATTCATGCAGTGATTGTCCACACATAATTTTTAACCTGTATGCCTTCGTGCGTGTGTCTTCAGCCTGGCCAGCTTCTGGAAGCTCTCTCCGCAGGCGCTGCAGCGATAAGTGCGGTGGTGCGGTGCGTGGGAGCGTACGTGGCGCCGTGCCAGCAGCGCACTGCCGCACCGCCGCCCACACACGGAGCATGTGTGCGCACCCGAGCTGGAGTGCGTGGACTGGTGGGACTGCAGGTGGGACGCCTGGGTGAATGCTGGAAACAAGTGGAAATAATTTTTATATAAAAAAAATTCTCACGCATTACAAACAAAAATTTATAGTTATATTATACATAAATATTATGTAAGACACAATTAAAATGTAATTTTTTTTAACAAAACGCCTTTTGCTTCCAATCCTAGGAAACACTTCAGTGCCCATACCATGGAACCAACTTCCACCACATATCACCAAGCTACTATCATAAACCAGTTTGACCGGTAGGAGAAGGCAAGAAATTTCGATAAATAAAAAAAAAAATTTCAGATGTTTGAAGCGATTTTGCCCCTTATGTATAAAGAAATTGTATGAAGAACAAGGTCAGAATCGCTTAGGCCACTCTCGTTCTTGACGTAACGAAATACTGGATAGCGTCTAGCCTCTCCGAATAATTCAAATTAATTCACGATGACGCGCCGGGCATCAAAGATGGCGAACAAAATGGGTGCCGCTTGATAATATGAAAAGAGTCATATTTGAAGTCCATATTTTTTCATTGTTTTTTTTATATAAATCCATTGTGGAAAGCATAGATTTTAGTGATTATTAGGAAGATCGTTTTATATACATTATTTTGATGTAATTTTTGTAATATATCACAAAAGAAATGTTATAAAAATTGAGTTCGTAAGAAGGGTGAGAGCTGTCAAATATTTTACGTCATATTGAAAAAAAAAAATTTTTACGCTGGCTTTCAACAGGATAAAGTGATATATTTGTTTATATTTTTACCTAACCTAGTAGAGGTAATATCCGAAGACAAAATGAATATATAAGGTCTACACTAAAATTGCAGTGCTTGGCACAGTGCATAATTTATAATTTATATATAATTATATATATAAACACATTCACACGTCCGCACTGCAGGGCTCCAGCTTCTAGGGGTTAAAGATCTTCTCTCTAAATAAAGGATTCTTATCTTTTTCTTATTCTTATTCTTAAATTTAACAGTAGTCGAGTTGTTTTAAATTTTAAAATAAGTTAATCCCTTATTCTCTCTAAATAAAGGATTCTTATTTAGAGAGAATAAAGGATTAACTTATTTTAAAATTTAAAACAACTCGACTACTGTTAAATTTATTATGAAATCAGATATGAGCACATCAACAAAATGCTGACTGGTCAAAAAATAATAATAATAACAGTATCATCAAATGGCAAATCTCCGCTATTTTGTCATTTTTGACATTTAAAAAGTCTCCATTAACTTTTTGAATGTCGGATGACATTTGCCCACACGATTGCCGTGCACCATAGAAAATTAATTACAAAGAATTCCGAGAAGCTACATTACTGAAAATAAAAGCAATGTTTGGCATGATATTGGTGCAAGCGATTCTGACCATGTCCTTGTACAGTTTCTTTAACTTGTTGAAGGCCAGCATACAAAAAATATTTTTTTTCAATACGACGTAAAATATTTGACAGTTCTCACCTTTCTTACGAATTCAATTTTTATAACATTTCTTTTGTGATATAATACAAAAATTACATCAAAATAATGTAGATAAAACGAACTTCCTAATAATCACTCAAATATATGCTTTCCACAATGGATTTATAACAAAAACAATGAATAAATGCAGACTTTGAATATGACAGCGTTCATATTATCAAGCGGCAGCCATTTTGTCTGCCATCTTTGGTGCCCGACGCGTCATTAGCAATTAATATGAATTATTCGAAGTGGCTAAATGCTATCCAGTAATTCGTAATGTCAAGAACGAGAATGGCCCAAGCGATTCTGACCTTGTTCTTCATACAATTTCTTTTTGTACAAGGGGCAAAATCGCTTCAAAAATCCGGACCCGCCGGGGGGACTGCGGCCTACAAGAGGTTAAGGCATCACAAATACTTCTAAGTGATCTCTTTTCAATCCAATGCATTACTTCGTAGTGCATCACCTTAATACGCTCACATCTGTTTTAATTAAAAGACAAAATAACTTTGTTTACATCACTTTTTATTTATACACAATTTACATGTTTCGTGAACGATGTTCACCTCATCAGGAACAAATGTATACAAGCGATTCTGACCTTGTTCTTCATACAATTTCTTTATACATAAGGGGAAAAATCGCTTCAAACATCCGGACCCGCCGGGGAGACTGCAGCTTACAAGAGGTTAAGGGTAAAAATCGCATTTAACCTCTCATCTGTCATGGACTCGCCGGCGGGCCAACGACAGATGAGAGGTTAAACGCCGATTCTAGGTCCATTTCAGCTGTCTAAAAAATTGTGATCGGCTGAAATGATTAACAACAAGATGGCTGAGCTTTTATGCTGTTCAAAAATTATTCAAAAGCTGAACCAGATCAAGAAACAATTAACGGGGATCTTTCAAATGTCAAAAAAACGAAATGGCGTTTGACGTCAATGTAAAATTTGATTTCTCCCAACCTTACCTTTAGCGCAGAGTTCACACTTGTAAGGCCTGTCTCCGGAGTGACTCCTCAAATGGACCTTGAGGGAGTGACTGAGGCGGAAAGCAGAACCACAAACCACACAGACAAACTTTTTCACGCCATTCTTGCGCTCTGGAGGAACCTGAAAATATTTATTATAAGAGCATATCTATAAACACATATATTATTATTATTATTACATAATATCGTTATTCACAGGTACAGCAGAAGGTACTGGATGTACAGTGGATATTATCAGCAGGATTCTGAATAAATAAAAAAATGGTTTAATTTAATATATTATACCATTAATATTTAACAAATTGCCATATGAATTTAAAGAAAATTGCTCTATAATAAAATTCTATATGATGTTAAAATCATGGCTATTGAGGAGTTATCTTATGTATTAAGATGGCGTTTTGCTCCAAATACATGGCCGTAGGATGCACCCAACGAACACCAACTCTCTCATGTGGAAGTCAAAATTTTGAAACGGTACCAAGCTTCACATACCTAGGATCCCTGATAACTAAGAACAATAATACTACAGAGGAGATTCAGAAGCGCATAGTGAGCGCAAATCACTGTTACTTCCGCCCACAAAAGTAGATAAAATCCAGACTGTTGTCCAGAAACACCAAGATATTAGTGTACAAAACTCTTATTAGACCAGTGCTCACGTAAGTAGCTGAGACATGGGTACTTACTAAGAGGAATGAGCGAGCACTGGACATTTTTGAAAGAAAAATTTTAGGGCGTATCTTTCGACCGATTCTAGAAAATGGATTTTGGCGTAGACGTTACAACGATGAGCTCTACACTCTGTTTAAGGAACCAAAAGTGACACAATTTATTAAGTTGGAAAGACTTCGGTGGCTGGGTCATGTGGAAAGAATGATAGAGAATCAAGCACCAAAGTCCCTGCTAAAATCTAGACCTGTAGGGCGAAGGAGCCTGGGAAGACCAAAATGAAGATGAAACGACAACGTCCTCAAAGACCTACGTACCTTGGAGCTTCCAAACTGGAGAGAACTAGTACAAAACAGAGATGAGTGGAGGAAGACTCTCGAAGAGGCCAAGACCCACCAAGGGTTGTAGAGCCAATTGTGATGATGATTTGCTCACTCCTATGTTATTCTCTATATTCTAAATAAATACAATGGTCTCCCTGACCGTGTGATATCTGCATGTATACACAGTTATATTATTTACCCACACCATGTACTTAATATTATATTGCATTCTCAACTTCCTACTGATATTTAAATAATTATTTTGCTATTTTACACTGTTTTTCCCAACAACACTGTTTCTGTATTATGTATTTTCAACTTTAAAGTATAACACTATGTTTGTAGGTGTGTAACGCTAAAGCGTGTATGATTATTTCATTTATTGTTGAAACATTTCTGTGGAACTAATCTCCTGCTGACAAGCTACAAAAAGTCTCTGCAGACTCCACATATCATCCCCAAAGATGATATAGGCCCGGGAAATTATTCTCTAATTAGACTGCTTGTGTGTGGTGTTAATGTAAAAAAAAATTATCCCTATACTTGCTAGTTACATATGTGTCAGACAGAACTTACATAGGATCGGTATGCGGGCCTCCCGTGCTTGGTAGCGAGGTGTCCCTTGAGGGCGTGCAGATGCGCGAAGGTGGCGGGGCACTGGGGGCACAAGTGGGGGCGCTCCCGGCTGTGGGAACGTGCGTGGGCACGCAGATGTGACCCATTCACGTAGGAGTTTCCGCATTCGGCGCATTGGTACGGCTTCTCACCTGCAAAATATATTCTTTTAGTAACTTATACGATATAACTATACTATCAAATTCATATAAGAAATATCGAATGTGTGCAGCACAAATTTGTACAATTTATTAAATTCAAAGTACACATCCACTGGGTTGCCATATTAATAGGGACACCTATGAATAATGTGTTTATATCTCTTTTGTATTCGTAAAACAAAGGTATTTGTCATTTTAGGTAAAGTTATTATTACTTATTAAGAAGATCATTTAGTTTGTTAAACATCATATTTGTTCTTAATATGCATTTTTTATTTTTATTATTTTAAAACATCGCACAGAAAGTTAATTTTTTTTTCAATATCGCCTTTAACCGCTTGGACACATAAGCTTGTTTTCACGATAATTTAACTGACGTATATCCCGTACCTGAGTTATTAAATTATCCAAATTAAATGATCTACTTAACCTCTTGAAAGTCGGTGACAGTTAAGAGGTTAAGGCCGTATTTCATATAAAATTAATATTAATAATTAATATTAATAAATTAATATCTATATAATATTATAGCCAATTATTAACTTATCTAAGTTAAACATGTTGAATATTTGGTCTGTGTATGTCATTGTATGTTTTTAAAGTATTACCTTATTTTTCTATGACTACAATAGTAAAATAAATCCCACCTGTATGAGTTCTGGAATGTTCCTTTAGGTGTCCCGACTGTGTGAACTTTTTGAGGCATACATCACACTGGAAGGGTTTCTCGCCCGTATGGGTCCGGAGATGAGTCTTCAGAGTGCAGTTCAGTTTGAAACTCTTGGGGCAGAACTCACACTTAAATGGCTTAATGATCAGGTCATCTATTGCAGTATTTCTATCCATTTCAGGAATTTAAGGTTAGAGCTAGAAAAATATGATTTATAATATGATGAAATTGAACAAACTTTAACCACTCAGACCCCTGTTTTCACGACAATATAACGATAGCAGTTAAAAGGCTAGACTTCGAACCACACGCGGAACACCCGCGTCTGTCATTCTGTCCCGCTCACAATAAGTTCACGCACACTTACAATACATGTGAATGCGAAATGTGCGAATGAGACAACGCTCAAATTTACCTACAGAAATCGCTCGAAAAGGGGTTTATGGAGAATACACTTTTCTACACCGAAACTTTCACGAAATTGAAATTTTAAAAGATATATATTTTTTAAAAAGAAGAAGCTACGTTGGTAGCTTTTTATAATTTTATAATTCTTTATGAGAGTTGAGTTAGCAGCACTTTTTCCTTAAATAATATTTTTTGATAAATCGTACGAAACGCATCGAAAATTCGAAAACATACCGACATAGTTTTCACCCTCTAGAAGGCAGTATAAAAAAAATATATTCATTTTGTGCAATTTTCGATGTAGAAAAGTGTTTTTTCCCGGGCGTCCTTTTTGTATGGGCCGAAAAGCGAAGTCTATCATCTTAAGTCCAATAAGCTTGTTTTTAAGCTAACGCTTGTGTTTCCACAGAAATCATTATAACTTCATTGTTGTTCTAGTTACAACCCTAAAACACAAAGGAGAATATTTAAAATAAACCATGCTTTACATTTTTGAGGGATTGATGCTGTGTGGAGGGTCTTTTTAGGGAATCTGGGGGTAAGAAAACTTGAGGGAGGCCTGTGTTCAAATCTGGACGCCAGAAAGCTCGTGAAGAAGTCATCTTTGACTAAATTGTTGTGCTGAGTGATTTGATTTTGGTAGACATATTATACAACCGTATAATTAAATGTTTGAAATATAAGCTTAAAGTGTTAGACACGGCGGCTTACAACTCAAACGAAGTTAAAAAATTTCCCTGTTTTTATTTTTTTCTGAGTTATTTGAAGAAACGTTCTCAAAAACAATATTAAAAACTAAAATAATACGAATTACATTAGAATAAGAGAAGACCACGCCTTAAAGTTATAATACTCTACACTGCATACCTACATGTAATTCTTTTATTTATTTATTGTATCATTATTGATATTTGTTGATATTGTTTACTTCTTGACAAATGTCAAACGTCAGATAAAAATCACAGATAAATACATTAATCTATGGTTTTATAGAGATGTTTGTTCGGAATCGTCGTCGATTTTTCAACAAATCCCACATTTTTTCAGGATTTTTAAAAATTGAATCGTTATCGTACCATAAGTTTTAGTACTAATCGAACATTTCAGATAACTTAAATCATAAAGAAACATGACAGCAATGCTACTTTATAAATATCATATCAATATGTTTTGGAAAAGTATGTAGGTGGGCGTTTTCCAAAAAAGATGTCGGTGACGTAATAAGAATTCCACTTAAGTGAGATGCTGCATTTCGATTAAAAATATACGTAAATTTATTAAAGAAAGTATGAACTTCATGACAAAAAGTATTTAAATAGAAAATATCAATAAACTTCGAAAATAATTGCAATTTAAGTTTAATACTATTGGTAAGAAATTCTTTTACGTCACTTTTATCATAAAGTTTATAAAGAAAATTAAAAGAAATTCATTATTTCAGATTTTTATTTACGAATTGAAAACACAATCTGTCTCCTAAAAAATATGAATAATCTAGCTTATTGAATAAAATATTAAGTTTTTAAATAAATAAATTCTTTTACGCTACTTTTGGACACTTTGTACTGTATATTTTTCGTTCTAGAAAGACGAATATAAATTTTTGTTTTACGAATGTTTAATTATAACAAATTTAAAATTAATCATGAACTATATCGATAAAAAATAGAACAAATTTCTTTGAGATATAATAATTGATCTTAGAAAATAAATCACAGCAATAACAGGACAGTGACGTAAAGAGAAACATTTGGTAACGTTTAGGAATTCTAAGGCCTCGGCCAGACTGAGAGGCTTGCGCGGTAGCGACAGCGGGCGCGAAATATCAGTCGTATGTATACGCCCGTTGTGGCTACACTGCACTGGTATGGGAAGAGTGGAAAATACTCTCAGTATCGCCCTGGTGTAAGACCACCATTCAGAATTGAAACGTTGCTTAATAATGGCTGTAACCGTGTTTAGTGACTAGATCGGAATAGCCAGGTACTTCCCCACCTTCCTCTTCCCCATCTCCTTCCCTTCCCCACTTACCTTCAGCCTCACAACATACCCCAATTGGGGATGCCATCCTCACTGGCTCCAGACGGGAGCAGTTAAGACTCTTGTGAGGTATTCTCTATAAAAAAGGGCGATTTTACGTACTACCGCCACCGTGCAAGGCCTCCCGCGCAAGTACTTTTTCTTCCACTTGTTCTTTTTTCTTTTCTTTTTATTTTCGTTTCTGTTCTCTCCAACGTTTTCTTTTTTCTATTCTTCTTTGATTAGTTCTTTGACTTTATTTTGGTGTTTTTTTTTGTCTTTGTAACTCTTTTTTCTTAAAGGCTTCATATTTTTCAGGGTCGTTTTTAATTTTATCCCTGTACCTTTTAGATTTTTCTGCATCGTTTTTAATTTTTCAGGATCGTTTTTAATTTTTCAGGATCGTTTTTAATTTTGTCTCTGTACCTTTTTGATTTTTCTGCATCGTTTTTAATTTTGCAGGGTCGTTTTTAATTTTGTCTCTGTACCTTTTTGATTTTTCTGCAGCTTTCAACGGCGTATTTGAACATAAAATTAAAATAAATTATTTAGAAAAATGCACAAATAATTAGATAGGTAATAATGGGCTACACGTGCATACCGTATATAGCCTGAAATGGGGAACTAAGCTGAAATGGTATTAAAGTACTTGTTAATATAAACAACTTTAATCACAGGATCCCCTAAAACACACAGGAACATAAATCATGCTACATTTTATACTTACTTAATCAAAATTGTATGAACCAGCAATATATATATAATATAATTTCAGAGTTGCCTCTATAGTAATAGTTGTTCATATTCCCGTCAACATAAGTACTTTAACACCATTTCGACTCTTTTGGAATCTTAATTAATAAAAAAACAAAAAGAAAAAAAATTATTCATATATGAAATAAAATATTTTTTCCTTTTTATCTATGTTATGCTTTTTTGTTCAATGCCTCATATATCACTCAACCCACATATCTACAGGTAATACGTTACATTTTGAAGATACATGCAAAATATAAATTTAATTAGAAATTTGTTACGCACTCAAATACACTAAAAGACGGACAGAGTGAACCGACCTTTAGAATTCCATTACGTCACTTTTAAGTTCCATTCACGCGACCGTAGCGTAAGAGAAGTAGCGTAATCGCGTCAATATTTTTTCAAAATGTATTTATCAATAAATTATGAAACTTCTGTTTGTTCTAACTAAACATTTCATAAAACAATAAATGAATCAATTTAATACAAAGTGAGTCTAATACGTGCTATTAACTTACCTGGAGAAATACGGAAGCGTTGGTGGAACACTTTTTTAGTACAACCGGTAACGACCACTTTTGTTACGATTTCTTGGCAAATTGGCTGACAAAAACCAAGCATGGCCGCCCCTCATAGACTAAATAGGGTCGCTATTTTCGAAAATATTCATCGATTTGTTAATATTTTTTTTGGAAGACGTCAATAATGTGGTAGCGTAGTCGGAAATTCCACCATACGTTATTTCGTAGGACAACTCAATATCTAGCATTTAAATTATTTTGAACGATAATTAATATATATTACGATTGCAAATCGAAAATACTATCATATAGTATTAGTAGAATTAGAAATAAATACTGGGATAACATAATATAACATTAATTTTTGAAATCTAACTGGTAGTGGTAGGTGTAGGACATACCAGAAACAGTGATATGTAGACTTACTTATTTTGAAATAATATCGAAATTTAAAAGATTTATTCATTATTTTTAGTCCATAAAGGTATTTATTTATTATTTTATTGGTAAAATATGTGGGTGGTCATTAAAACCGACACAACATAAGTTACTGGTCCTGAAAGTGATGGGACACTGACTTTTATCTATGTACACTTTTTTTGAAAAACGCCCAGGTACTGCTTATTTTATAGAAAGCTGCAATGAAAAATGTTTCTTGGACCTTGGAGGGAACACATAGGAAGGATTAAAATTATTTATCAGGTTATCATTTTAATTTTATTTAAAATTATTAATTTATACACGAAATCAAAATATGCATAATATGATTATTATGCATATTATTCTGAATATAATATTTGTTACCAGGTTAATTCGGTAAATCCGAATAGCACATATGCTAACAGATTACTTTTTTGCAGTCACAAAAAAAATTTATGTATGTTTTTTATATATATTTCTTCGTAACACAACTCAATTTCAAAGAAAAATGAATTTTCTTGATTTTTTTTGTTTTTGTTTTTGTTTGCAATTATGTACTAAAGGAATAATATGAACTAAACCTGTCAATTTGTCTGTCCTGGAACGGGAAACTTTCCTAGTTGGACAGGCAAAGTTTCCTAATATGTAACTTGTACGTTCTTTGTATGTATCTATAAATAAATAAATAAATGATAAATATAAAATAAAAATAATAACAGTAATTGTTATTTCACCTAGGTCTTGTATGATGTACGCTACTGCAATGATAAAAAAAAAACAATGAAAGAATTTGCAATGGGATATCTCTTAGCATGTTGCTTGTGAAGAAATCATCCGAAGTATTAATGGTATGATCGTCGTTGAAATTTGGTGCTTCGATTAGCTCAAATTCTACGATGATATTTTGACCCGTATGGGTACCTTGGTAACCATTATTGCGGTACTCCTCTATTTGCGAAAGATGCACGTAGGAGCGTGTTTTTGGAATATCTGTAAAGATAGAGAAGACATCTTTTAGAAATATTAAAAAATATTGTAAACAAATAGGTGTCTAGGTCTGTAACGGGGGTGTTACGGGTATTCGCATCCGCAAATGCGGATTATTCACATTAATTCAGACAACTTCATCCGCATCCGCATCAACTAATGCAGAGCTTTTACGGATGCGGATTCATATCTGCATCGCGCGTGTTTGCTAGTTGCTATCTTCGTTGTACGAAGTTAGCAACTAGCACGAAGTTCGTTCGCTGACTGGCCAATAGAAAGGTGACAATATTGGTTTTGTTTGTTTTGTTTTAGTTATCGACGTGATTTCCATTGTGAATCAATTACAGTGTTACTATATTTATCGAAGTTTTTTGCGTGGTTGATGAATATTTCGTGGAAAATATTAACCACCTTTTTATTAAATATTTTTGAATGAAATGGTAAAAATATGAGGTGACAAAATTGTTTATTATACATTTTTATGATAAAATAAGTATTTTTTAAGTTACCCGCGATTTCAGTAGCGTTTTCACATGAAAACATCACAGGTGTGTCATTTTCATGTTTTTGTTTGCATTCTAAATTTAAATATATAAAAATTTAAAAATGTATTTGAAATAATAAAATTAGAAAGCGTATTTCATCACCTTTCAAAAACAGTTTTTAATATTCGGCTACGTTCAGAAATATTTTAATTTTTAAATTTAATTCAACAAGTTTTTCATTAAAAACTCTAAGCTTGTAATGCTAGTAAGCAGTGGCGGCTCGTGACTTTTGGTGAGCTAGAGTGCTAATATTAACAAAAATGGCATTATTGATGTCGTTGTAGCCGAAAAATATATATTTTTTTTTTTTCGAAAATTTATTTTTTGTATGTAGATTTTCAGGAAATCTGTGCGGCGCACGCCAAAACTGAAATTTCCTGAAAATCTTCATACAAAAAATAAATTTTCGAAAAAAAAATAAAAAATATTTTTTGCCTACAACGACATCAATAATGCTATTTTTGTTTATATTAGCACTCTAGCTCACCAAAAGTCACGAGCCGCCACTGCTAGTAAGTAAAACTAAAAAACTGTTTCAGCAACAATTCTTAGAGAATTTTAAATAGCACGAAGGGCTGATTTTTAAAGTATCGTCGTTGCATATTTAATATGAACCATGTGACGATTTTTATGAAAATGAGTTCAATATACAGTTATTTTTCTTTTTTTTTTCTCCGTCTTCTACAACATAAGCCATGTAATAATATCAAATATTTAAGGCGTCAGAAAATAAACCATATGAGGACAATCGAAATAGTACATAATAAAAAACAATATAAAAAAGACATATCCTCTACATACCACTACACAATTAAATTGCCTTGGTATTTACATAATATTAACATCATTTTGTGTTGCCTAGATGTCAAATTTGAATAAATTTAAAAGAAATATTTTGACATAATATGGTATTTAAAATTATGACATAAATTGTGTATAGAATATGAACCATGTAAGAAAAACTGTGCATAAAATATGAACCATGTGAGAAAAACTGTGCATAGAATATGAAGCATGTGAGAAAAACGAGTTAAAATTAAATTTTCTGGCATAAAGTAATTATTGTTTGACATAAATTCTTACATGTCTACATTCTTATAATGAAAGAAATATATTTTTCCTATTTTGTCCATAAATAGAATTGTTATTTTCCGTTTCGTTATTAACAGATTTTATCGATTTTCTCAAAATGTACTCACACGGTTCATATTCTTTATGCAACGTATGTAATTTTATGTAAGTTTTGAGGTATGTAAGTTTTGGAGTGTACTGGATGTAGCAGGAGTCCTGTAATATGATGAACCTAACGTAAACAATGATTCCTGACCAAAATATTTGGTAATAAGTAGTTGTTGTTAAAAAAAAGTAACTAACCAACAAGCCATTTCCCCAAAGTGGTAGGCAGAGAGGATGAACCGCCACACAACTTCTATCACGTGTATGCACAAGCCGTTCCAACAGCATTGGACTCTACCAACTCTACTTTATTACTTAAATTAATTTCATGAAGTTAGAAGTTACCTATTCCCATTGATAAACGTTCTTATAACGTTTTTTTTTTATAAGAAAAACTATATTTTTAACTTTTGAAGGTTATTCCCATCAATGTAATATATCATTGGATAAGAAGATAACAATAATGGTCTAATTTTTTAAAATATGAAAATGGACAAGACACAGAAAATAATAAAAGATAATGGTCGCAACTGGGACTCGAACCCAGAACCTTACGTCTTACCGGGACATACACCTCTACCAATTGGGCCACTGCGATCTATTATGAGACTGTCGTAATTGTCAACTTCATATTTCAAATTTCAGAATTAACAATATTATCTTCGACTAATGTTTTTTTCAATATTATTGGCAGCTACCTTTATTATTGGAAACAAGTATTCAAAGAATGTATTTGTTACCTAGATAGTGTCTCGGATAAATATATCCGAGGTATATATAGGTGGCCCAATTAGTAGAGGTGTTTGTACCGGTAAGACGTTAGGTTCTGGGTTCGAGTCCCAGTTGCTACCATTATATTTTATAATTTTTCTATGTCTTGTTCATTTTCATATTTAAAAAAAATAGATTATTATTGTTATCTTCTTCTTCAATGTTCTTTTGACGCTTCTTCAAACACGGCAAACCTATTTTGTGGCATCATTTTAATTAAAAATTAATAGAACATTTATTTTTTACTACGTTTATTGTTTAAAAAACCAATACGTTTCGTAAGCAATGCATACTTCATCAGTGTTTACTTAAAACGTGGTTAAAACTAAGTATTCAACTAATTTTAAGTTCTTATAACGTTTGTGTTAAAACTGTACTTGCTATCACTGAACGAAGAAATGAGGAACAATGAGGGAAATACTTTGAAAATAATGGAGATTATGTTAAAATAATATATGTATTAACAAAACATTAATATAGTTAAAAATAAATTATGTACAAATGTCATGGGTCACTCTTATTTTATGGATTCCAAAGAACTTAAAAACAAATTATTTTATTTTAAAGCTAGCTAAATTCTATATAAATATACTTTTAGTATAACATTAACAAGTTTTGATTCAAAAGTATTTTAAGCAGAGGAAATAAAATAATAGTACAAAGTTGAATAGAGACTATATTAAGTAATTTACAAGTTTAGCAAACTTTAAAAAATGTTATTGTTCTAAAGTAAATATACACTATTCTATGCTGTTTTAAAATAATTGTACACTTAATAATCGTAAACTTTTAAAAATAGTTTTTGTTAAAAAACAAATATAAAAACGAATACACGAAAAGCTACCAAGTAAGATACTATACCTACATACGAGTAAGAGTAATCAATAAATTTACAAGTTCAGAAAACTTTTGAAAATAGCTTTAGTTCAAAAATGTATACAGTCGAAAAATAAGACTACAAAATAAATTAAAAATATCAGCTGAGAGACTATATAAGCATTTAAATTGATTTTAAGTTTAGTAAACTTTTAAAAGAGTCTTAGTCCAAAAACAAATACAAAATAACTTTAAACAAATCGAAAGAGTGCAAGAGGTCAACACATATTTTATTGACTAATCTCCAATCTGGGTTTCTTGTTGTAGTGGAAGAGAGCGTCAACTCTCTTTCGCTTGACTGTCTTCCTGACTGGAACTTCTGCTTCTTCGGAGAATTGTTCTGCAACATCATCAGGGTAGAATGTCTTCACTTCCACTTCTGCCCCAAGTTCTGCAACATCATCGGGGTAGACTATCTCCATTTCTCCAAGTTCTGATGCGGGAGGCATGTCATCCTCTCCATCCACTTCTTCGTCAGATGATGCTCCTTCCGTTGTGCAGTATTCATTGTCTGTATCAATTTCATCTCCTGTTTCATTTTCATCATCTGTTTGAATTTCTTCATATTCCGCAGGGTTCAGGCGCTGTCTAATCCCTGCCAGGCGTTCCATGATTACTTCTTGGAACATTTCGAACCCCGGAAGCAATTCTGCTTCGTTTGTTGTTGTATCTGGTTCAATGTTTGGATAGAGTGATGAATAATAAGGGTCAGTAAGATCGGAGATGGCCACGAGGTTCTGGCCTATGTGTATTCCCCGGTAGCCGTTTGGCCGGCGACTTCCCTCTTCTTGAAAGATGCACATCTCTGTAAAGATAGAAAAACAAATTATTAGAAAACGATTGTAAATATTTTGTAAAAGGAAGGAAATGTCGTAAAAAGAGATATTGAGAAAGCACATTCATTTTGAAAATTCTCATATCAGCAGAAGGCTAGGTATCTAAATAAATGAATTAGGGTTGTGTTTGGTAGTCAAAATATTGAAACGGTTGACGGTTGTATCGGGGTTTGTTATTGTTATTAGTGATATTTATCAGTGTTACGCTTCCCTTCTCTTTATCCTTTTCAGGCAGCCTTGCAGTGTACATTTTCAGGGCAGATGGCTGTCAGAAACATGGATAGGAGAAGGAAACGTAAATCAGCTTAATAGTCTTTAAATCAATCAACATAAAGAGTGCTCCAGAGAAGATGAACACTAAATAAGATAAAAACTTTTTAATGCGGAGCAAATTAAACAGATTACAATATATTAATACATATTTTGTTGTTGTAAAAATATTTCTTCTTAACACAACGTTTCAGATAGCCTTACAATGTCGGTGATGGACATCATAAGGAGATCAATTCAAGAAGAAAGTGAAAAACCATATATATTTAGCAAAAAATTAAAATAACTAAGTAATAAGAATTTTAATTACCGTAAAAATGGAGAGTTCTGTTAAAATCACGGACTGCAGAATATATCCAGTATTTAGAACTTTTTTTACTAACTTTTCACTTATTTGCAAGAGATTCACTAATGATGAAAGTGCAATTTGAAAATTGATAAAAGTGTTTTTAAAACAAACTGTGGAGCAGCGTGACAATGTAACTTGTTGGTAGATGATTTGTAATGGTTTGAGAACCACTGGGTAGGGCTATTTATACCCGCCAACCAACCCTTAATGACCCTAGGATTAATTATTTTCGGGAGGGGGTGGTGCAATTAGCGCGGACTGAGCGAGCCACAGTTTGGAAATCCCTGGAAACAATGGAATGACGCACGATGGTTTCTATTATTTGAAAAAATACAAATATTATTTTTAATTCCATAAATTGAGTTTACAGATAAATTTATTTAAATACGGCACTTTGTTTATTTTATGTGAATTTTTATATCATTATATTAATTTTGTGTGGCATTCTATCCTCTTTGTCTACCCCTATGGAGAAACGAATGCGTAAGGTTAGTCAGTTTAATACTTATTTATTGTTGTATTGATAATACTGGTTTGTTTCATATAGTATTTTAATTAAATATAACATTTTCAGCGCCCTTGAGGTGATTTCTCACAAAAACGGCGCTATACAAATTATCCAATTATTATTATTATTAACATACATGCTTAAAATGGCCTTAACCTTGTTCGGAGATCAGATCCTAATGGCCAGGTACCTACTTCAAAATCTTCCTCTTTACCATCTCCTTCACCTCCCACTACCTTCAGCCTCACAACATCACCCAAATGGGTAAGCTGTAGTCCCAGTTGAGCCGTATTCACAAACGTTCTTTTTTTTAAATACAGTAGTTCTTGCATTCACAGCAAGTTCGAGAGCGGTAGATACGTTCAGAATCGCCCTGCTGAAAGACGACAACTCGGAACCGAAATGTATCTGGAATTTGGTTTAAGACGATAGACTTCGCTTTTCGGCCCATACAAAAAGGACGCCCGGGAAAAAACATCTTTCTACATCGAAAATTGCACAAAATGAATATATATTTTTTTATAATGCCTTCTAGAGGGTGAAAACTATGTCGGTATGTTTTCGAATTTTCGATGCGTTTCGTATTAACGTAAACATTCACTGTCAAACAAGTACGATTTATCAAAAAATATTATTTAAGGAAAAAGTGCTGCTAACTCAACTCTCACAAAGAATTGTAAAATTATAAAAAGCTACCGACATAGCTTCTTCTTTCTAAATTTTTTTTTTTTTTTTAAATTTCAATTTCGTGAAAGTTTTGGTGTAGAAAAGTGTATTCTCCATAAACCCCTCTTCGATTTCAGTAGGTAAATTTGAGCCTTGTCTCATTCGCACATTTCGCATTCGCATGTATTGTAAGTGTGCGTGAGCTTATTGTGAGCGGGACAGAATGACAGATGCGGGTGTTCCGCGTGTCGTTCAAAGTCTAGCCTCTTAACTGTGTTAAGTGACCAGTTCTGAAGAGCCAGGTACTTTCCAACCTTCCTCTATTCCATCTGCTTCCTTAGACTCACAACATACACCAAATGGTATTCATATAAAAGTGGTAGTCATGGAATTCTACTTTATTGCTATCTTTGTAATATATTAATTTAATTTATTACATTTGTTTACAAAGTATTTATCCAATATTAACACAGTACACAGCATATAGTACGAACTGAAAAACAACGGTCGGACTATAACTATAGAAAAATATAGCAATGACATATAATTGCACAAAAATATAACACCAGGAAGACATTTTCTGAACAAGGTTTTAATGGAATACATGATGTAAGCAACATCATAAGTTTTTTCTGGTTACATTGTAGACCCGATGAAAGTAATGAAAATATTTATACAAAATAATTTATACACGAATGTTTCTGGCGTTTCAATCCAAATCAACAATTTTCCGATTATTTTATCAAAAGTGTTGTGTGTACGAGGAAAGTAGCGCTAAAGTTGTTTTTATTTTTTTTATGAATAATTTTACAAGAATGAAAAACGTTAGTCAATGGAAATAGTAAAACATAATCTAAGCCACAAATGGGTATTTAAAAAAAGTTGTTTCTTATATAAGTTCACATTTATGTAATGAAAAAACAAATTATTTATTATTTTACGCATATATTTTTTGTAACGTAATTAATCTTTTTTTAATTCAAATAAAAAAGAAGGTAGGAAAAGCTTCAATACATCCATAGCATCGTCTTCCTTGCACTTTCCCAACTCAATGCCTAGGTAGGCTCTTGGGGTCGGCTCTCTTCGTTCTCAGGTTGTAGCTTCTTCGGTTCTGGGTATCGCTTTCATCCAGGCCGTTTCTACTTAAGATTTTGGAGCATTGAATCATCCAGGAGTTCTTTGGTTTTCCTTTGGATGACTGCCGATAAAGCTCCATAGACATTGCCTGCTTCACTGTGTGGTCTGGTGGTCTCCGTTTTATGTGACCATATCATCTCAACTGTCGTTCCTCTAGCTTATACATCATACCAAAATAACCATAGCATAATTTTTCATATTCATAATGTAAACCGATTCATAGTAAAGATAAATCTAAGTAGTAGTTGGGCGTATTGTTTCATCAAGTGTCCATTTGAAAAATATCCGTATTAGCAAATTACCTAATTGAAAAATGAGTCATGGGTGTTTTTGATTTCGGATTTTTCCTGAATTCAAAATATTAAAATCGACTAATTACTATGTAATAAAAATCTATTCTTATAATGTTCTCAATATTTTGAATTTTATTGTACAAAATTAAGGATAATGTTTTCTCAGAAAAAGTGCTGAATGACTTGTTTCGTGTATGGAAATGAAACTAGAGTGTGAACCTGACGCATTTGTGCAATGAGCTACTAATTTTGAAAATGTTTATTTATGTATGTTATTTCTTTTCCCCGACTTTCAAAGTACTTAGGTTCATAATAAGATTTTTTAAGCAATTTTGACGAGTTGTGCATTTATTTTATTTATATCAAAAGTAATTTGAATGATAGAAGAAGTTGGGGACGCACGTTGAAGACATGACACGATCAGGTGAATTGAATAGTTGAGTCGGTTATGTCAAAAGAATAGTGTGAATAACAGAAATCATGCATTATTTAAAAAAAATACACAAACGCATAAGTAGGTGCATGATACAATAACGCAAACTGCCTCTAAAACTAGCTTTCGACGGCCAGCGTGGTCGAGGATTAAGGCTCTCGACTTCCAATCTGAAGGTCGCGGGTTCGAACCCGGTGCGTGTGCAAATAAATTTTATTTGATTAATTTGTGTTATTTCACAATTAATTAATTAAAAATAATAATAATCATTACTCGAAAATAAAATTGAGGAAAACGAAAATAAATTCCGACACAAAATAACAAAATGGATTAAAGAACAAAAAAGACAATATTACCAAAATCTCATAGCATAAAATAATAAAACATATAGGTAACACACAAAACCAATATAAAACACAATCACCCACAAACACACAACACATAATAAAAATATACCTATTTTAACCTTATACAATATTACTTATTTTTAATTTTACTTTAATTTTAAATCTCTGTTTTTAAGTTTAATTTATCTTAATCTTATGGTTTTCATATATTTTTAAATGTATTGTGTAATTTTTTTGTAGATAAAATGGAGGCCTCAGCACGGGTAAACCACCTAGTGAGGCCAACATTGTTGGATTTTATTATAAAATGGAAAAATATTGCATCAAAATAAATAAATAATATATAGTATATTTGCGGCACGTTCCAGCGTCGAAGATACTCTCAGTGTCGCCCTGATGTAAAACCACCATTCAGAATTGAAACGTTTCTGAAATGGCTTTAGCCGTGTTTGGTGGCCTGATTTGAATAGCCTGGTACTTCCCTACCTTCCTATTCCCCATCTCATTCCTCTCCCCATTATCTGCAGCCTCACAACAGCCTCCCCTGTATGCCATAGTCTCATAGGATCCAGACGGGAGCAGTTGGGACTCTTGTGCGATATTAATATTAAAAAAAGGAGATCATCAGGTAAGAGTATACGTAAGGATAAGTTCCTTATTTAATTAAATTGACTAAATTCGAAAAATCTATCCAAGTCTTCACGATTGCAGTGTTTATTATAATAATACTAGCTGATACCCGCACGCATGCGTAGAAATGCTAATTACATAAATAAATTGTTTCTCCCTTCGTGTCATTTCCCATTCGTCCCCGTTCCCCTTCCGACTTCTTTTCCTCTTCCCTCCCAAGTTTACTTCCCCTCCCGCGTTCGTTTTTCCCCTTCCCGCGTCCCCCCTCCTCTCTCCCGCTCTTTCCTTTCTCGCGAACCCCTTCCCCCTCACGCATTCCACTTCCACCTTCTTCGCCGTCCCTCTCCCTCGTCCCCCTTCCCGCGAAGCCCCCTCCATTCCCCAACCGATCCTCCAGCATTTTTTCCAATGGCATACCACCAATGGACGTCATCATCCATTTGTGGTATTTACCAGGGTATTTGAAAATATCCCGCTCTGGAACGTGCCGCAAGTATACTTAATATCAAAAATGAATCAAATAAAATTGGCTTACGCACGCCGGGATTTAAACCCGTAACAACCAGATTCGTAGCCGAGGATCGTAACCACTCATCCAAAGAGGCCATCATTACATATTACAAGTAACACATTAGATTATAATGAACAAATGTATTTCGCTTTCAATCCCAATGCAGAATACGCAGAAAATGTAATTTTGTACCTATTATTTCATTTGCTACTGAAATTATCCTGCTATAATATATTATCTTGCACCTTTCACTTAGAGGTCATTAAAGTCTCATTATTGTCATATACTTGCCTAGTTAGTATTAAACGATAATTCTTAGGGTTTTAAAGTGACTCTTTTTATTACGTTTCGATATTATCAAAGCGTTTATAGACTGCAATTTTATGGAATTTCCAAGAAGTTGTCATTACGGTTAACTTTCTAATTTTAAAATCAAATAGGGGAAAACAAATTAAAGGTAATTTCCAAAAGGTTTGAATTCGTAAGTCATTAGTTGAGTCGTATTCTTAATTTGAATTACATTACCAACAAAATTTCATCCAAGTATTAAAAAAAAATTGTAGGATTTATTTTTCGTACTAACCCCACTGTCGAAACCTCTTTGCGATGATTTTTTGGGTAGGCAGAGAGGATTAACCGCAGCACACCTCTATCTTAGCACATTATCCTTACTTCATTTACATTCATGCATCGTGGAGATCCGAAAATAATCTAGGGTTGATACAAGTGTCACAAACAAGATTAAAAATAAGGATATATCTGAGGCGAAAGTTATAGTTATTAGAGGAAATTGGAGACACCCTAAGAAAATAATAAGGTAAGACCAAGAAAACCAAATATTAGAGTCGAGTTATTCGAGAATAACAGAGATCTTTAATGGTTTCTGTATATAGCGGTGAGCTCTAGCGTTATGAAATTATTTCCTATACCATTCATCCGATTGCTATGAAACTTCGGTGATATATTGTGCGCACAACCGCAAATATTTCTACACCTAATAGTGAGCGCTGGTGTTATGAAATTTGAATAAAAAATTACAATAAGTGCGCGCGAGTTGTTTGAAAAATCTAACTATGTATTTCATATATAGTTTAGCGGCACGGAAGAAATTCGGGAGATGGGAGGGAAACGAAGGAAGGGGGTTTCTTTGAGTGGCATTTCAACGCATGACAGGTACTCGCTAGTATCTTTAATTTCGGTTGAATTTTAAATAATAGCTCAATGATGACTGAAAATGAATGGTTTATAAGTACGTATGGTGAGTTTGCAGGGAGTAGCAGGAATCCTGTAGCATGACTAGTACTAGACTGTAGTACCTACTCACTTACGAAGTTCAAAGCAAATTTATTAAACTACGAGAAACCAACACAGGTGTTGTTATTAATTAACAATATATTAACTTCAAGCTACACTTACCCATTCTACACATAAACTATACATTATTACTATGTTTCTTAATACGCTTAAAATGCATTGCTTAGAAAACAGAAGAAAAATAAATTACTAAACTTTTTTGTTCTAAATTATTCACTCTGAATTAGACTATTGTGTACTCCTGCATCTCATCGAGTTCAAGGTACCTAATCGAGCAACTAGGCAAAATATAATATTCTGCAACACTTAAGGTAGATTCAGACTGGACGACGTACGTACGCATCGCTACGCCAAACAATGCTTAGCAACCCATACATTTTCTATGAAAATGGCCACAGACATCGCTCGTCGCGATGCGTGTGGCCAATGTGATTCTAAAACATAAATTTTCATTGAAAATCTATGGTTGCTATGTAGTAGCCCAGATATTGTTAGGCGTAGCGATGCATACGTACGTCGACCCAGTCTGAATCTACCATAATTCCGGGACTAACTACCACATACATCCACCTATTTCACTTTCACACACTAGGAAATAAATTCACCTTAAATATCGACATGTTTAATATGAGTTACTATTATGTAATTTAAGAGATACCTTAATGATATTTTTATGTAGCATATTTTTATAATGTAGGAGCTGTTGCATATATTTTTGTATTCTTTCTATTTATCTATATTGAAAAAACTTGTTACTCTCTTTTGTTTATCTATAGTGTGAACTTTTTCATGTACCTATTTACTCACTTGTAAATTTCTCATATTAACCTACACTATATTATTATTTTTATGCAATCTGCAATAAGGAAGTTGAGTCCTTTTTTTATTTTTTTTATCAATGTTCACATGCAAACTTAAATACTAGTATTTTTTTTTTAGTTCGTTTTTATAATTAAATTAATTCTACAAGTTTGAATTTTATTAAGCCCGCGAAAACACCGGCAAGAGTATATATAATACCGTGCGGCAGAGTTCGTGACGTAACCCGGTCTTTGATTGTGTGAAATATAAGGGAAAATATTTACAAAACCGGGACAAGCTTAATATGGACGAAAAAATAAACTTAAAAAGTGGTATTAGTTAGATATTAACTAGTACTAATCAATACATTCGAAAAAAGTGCATTATAATGCTTTTTTAAAAATTTAAAAACACGAAATGTCATTTTTCAACGAAACTTGCAACAGTTCCTAACATTTGTATGTCATCTACATCATCAACATATTTTTTATAAGTCAAAATATTTTTCACTCAACTTCCCTATTTAAAAGTTTTTCAGATTAATTTATTTTTATTTTTTCTCTTTTCTTATAATATAATATTTTCACTTACCTTTATACCTATTATTTTCATAATGTTCATTGCTATGAGTTTATCTTTCTTATTTAAACAATGTAATACATATATATCACTGTATTATACCCTTATTAAGTAAAAGCCCACCAGGGCGTGGAAAATTAATAATAAATAAATATATGATATACCCGACCTCTCCAGTCACCCTTGACCAAATTATTTGGTAATAAATTTGTGTATTTTTTGTCATTTTTCTTACTATAAATAATAATATTACATAATAATAATAATAATAGAGAACTTATCAATTTGGTCGTTACAATATAAAAAACCTTTTTCTTTAATCTACAAACTAACCATCACAGCGTTTCTCCACAGTGGTAGGCGGAGGATGAACCACCTAATACCAATACCGAGTTTCCGTTCAGCATTGAAAAATCTACATGAACTTACCTATTCCCAATAATAAACATAACGTTCTTATACGTATGTATAAATACTGTACTTGCTATCACTGAATGAATAATAGAGCAAACATGAGGAATGAAATCACAATGAAAAGAATGAAAGCATGATTATAATAATATATATATTTGCATAACATTGAAAATATACAAAATAAATCATTAAAAATGTAAACGTTATTATTTTTATTGATTTCAAATTAGAGACTAACATATTATTAAATAACTAACATATTAAAAATAGCTAAATTCTACAAAAGATAATTAAAAAGTAATTATTGTTTACAAGTATACAGACGAAATAAAATATTAACACAAAAATGAATAAAAGAAAAGCCACTAAGTAAGAGACTAAAGCTATAAACATGTAAGAGTAATTACATTTACACAGCAAAGTATTAATTAATTTTTGTTAAAAATATATACAGATGAAAAATAAGGGTACAAGATAAATGAAAAGTTACCAGTCGAGAGACTATAAATACAGTCGGAGAGTCATTTAATCAATTTTAAATTTAGCAAACTTTAAACAATAGTTTATGTCCGAAGTACAAAGGTGAGTAGAAACATGTACAAAAAGACAGATTTTAGAAAGTACTTTTTACCAAAGAATACAAAAAATGAATTAAAAGCTACTAAGACACTATACCTATACAATCATTAAATTTACAAGTTCATCAAACTCTTAAAAAATGGTTTTGTTCAAAAATGTATACAGATGAAAAATAAGAGTACAAGATGAATGAAAAGTTACCAGTCTAGAAACTTTACATACAGACAGAGTCATTAATACTAACTTTAGCAATTAAAAAAAATAGTTTATGTCCGAAGTACAATAAGATGAGGGCAAAACAAGTACAAAAAGACAGATAAAAACAACCAACAGTTTTAAATAGATTAATCTCCCAATCTGGGTTTCTTGTTGTAGTGAAAGAGGGCGTTAACCCTCTTTCGCTTGACTGTCTTCCTGACAGGAGCATGTTCTTCATCGGAGAATTGTTCTGCTACGTCATCAGGGTAGAATGTCTTCACTTCCACTTCTGCTCCAAGTTCTGCAACATCATCAGGGTAGATTATATCCATTTCTCCAAGTTCTAATGCGGGAGGCTCGTCATCCTCTCCATCCAATTCTTCGGATGATGCTTCTTCCGTTGTGTAATATTCATCGTCTGTTTCATTTTCATCGTCTGTTTCAATTTCTACAGCTTCCACAGGGTTCAGGCGCAGTCTAATCCGTGCCAGACGTTCCATCATTTCACCATGGAACATTTCGTACCTCGGCACCAATTCTGCTTCGTTTATCGGATAGAGTGTAGAATAATAATGGTCAGTAGGTTCTGAGTTGGCCACGAGGGATTGGCCTATGTGTATTCCCCGGTAGCCGTTTGGGCGGCGGCTTCCATCTTTCCGAAAAACGCACATTTCTGTAAAGAAAGAAAAAATATATTAGTAAACGAATACACATATTATTAAAAGGTAGGTAATGTCGTTACAAGATAGATTTTAAAGCACAATTCATTTTAAAATCCCATTTGAGCAGATTAGTAGGTATTTAAGTAAATTAATTGGGGCTTTTTGTGATAGTCATAATGATGAAATGGGTGGTTTTACGCTTTTCGTTTTTTGGGGAATTTTATCCTTGTCACTCTTCCTTTTTCTAATAGTTACGCCGTTCTTCCATGGAGCTACGTCCAAGCGACGCGATCGCCGCTCGTCTGTATTTTCCATACTATTATTAGTGTTTGAAATCGCCGCTAGGCGCTGCACTAGCAAAATAGTATGACAGGTAGCGGTAGCGTCGCTTGTAAGTAGCTACGTGAACGATGGGCGTTAGCATTTAAAAAAGCACAGTATTTCAATTTCGTAAGTTTTTTTTTAATTTTTGGAGCATACATTACGATTTTCTTCTGTAAAGGGAATTTCATTTAATTAATTTTCCAGCGTCTGAATAGAAATAGGGAATTGAGTGAAAAATATTTTGACTTATAAAAAATATGTTCATGTAGATAGATGACATGCAAACTTAAATACCAGTATTTTTTTTTTTTTTTAAGATCGTTTTCATAATTTTTTTATTTTTTTTTATAGAGAATACCTCACAAGAGTCCCAACTGCTCCCGTCTGGAGCCAGTGAGACTATGGCATCCCTAATTGGGGTATGTTGTGAGGCTGAAGGAAAGTAGGGAAGGGAAGGAGATGGGGAAGAGGAAGGTAGGAATGTACCTGGCTATTCAGATCTAGTCACTAAACACGGCTAATGCCATTATTAAGCAACGTTTCAACTCTGAATGGTGGTCTTACACCAGGGCGATACTGACAGTATCTTCCACTCTGGAACGTGCCGCAAATATAGTATATATTATTTTTATTAATTAATTGTGAAATAACACAAATTAATCAAATAAAATTTATTTGCGCACGCCGGGTTCGAACCCGCGACCTTCCGATTGGCAGTCAAGTGTCTTACCACTCGACCACGGACGATCGTCAGAATTAAATTAATTCTACAAGTTTGAATTTTATTAATGCCCCAAAAAGCCGGCAAGAGCATCATAATACAGAGGGCAGAGTTCGTGACGTAACCCGGTCCTTAATTGTGTGAAATATAAGGGAAAATATTTACAAAACCGGGACACGTTTTATATGGAAGAAAAAAATAATTTTAAAAAGTTGTAGTAATTAGGTATTACTTGTAGAATTAATTTAATTATAAAAACGAACTTTAAAAAAAAAATACTAGTATTTAAGTTTTAATGTGAACTTTGATAAAAAAAAATTAAAAAAAGGACTCTACTTCCTTATTATCTTCGACAGTAACATACGTATATGGGCTTAAAAACTTGCACCGTTCAGGAGAAGTTATAAATATGTTGGTAGCAAATCAGATCGCGGGGTCTTACCGATTTATAACTCATTTCCCTTGTATACTTTCAGTTTTTAAGTTCCTAAAAACACGTTATTTTCGAAGAAAATATCTGTACATTGCCCAGCCGAAACGGTAATTATATGAAATTCATTCGATAAAAAAATCTCCGAAAATGATTAAAAATAGGCTTTCTTCTGTTATTTAACATGTTATATCTACGAAAAAAATCACAGTGTATCTTTAATTGCAACTTAAGCTTACGTCGAAAGATTTTTGTTCTATTTTAAACGAGTCGTGTTTTATTAAATATTTTCATTATTTTCGCTAATTATAATCGTTCTTTAAGAGGACATTACCAGAGAATACCGGATTTACAGTATTTTTAAATCAAATTCTAGTCGTATTGACTCTTTTTAACAAAAAAACATAAATTGATTTTGGAAGATTGTTATTTTATCTAGTACACGCAGTTTTAAAATTTTGAAAAACTAAGCGTATTTTTAAGATACTAAGGTTATACCGTTGATCGTTGGAAGATTTGTTCAATTTTTAAACGATAGAATCTGTCAACAACACCAAATTTCAGATCATATAATCATACAACAAAATAAATCAATACATAATCTAGTAAACAGTTTTAATTTTACTTTCACTTTTAATGTTTAGAGCGCTCCCTCTTACATTTATATTTACATATCTTCCCTCCTTCGTCTTTTTGAACCCTTAATACCGAGCCTTAATTAACTTAAGTAATGTTTGTTATTCTTGAGGAGACGCATCGTATAGAAGAGGTTGGTGTTGTAAATAGATAAATTTAAAAAAAAAATTGAAAAATACCCAAGAAAAGTTATTTAATATTTTTAAATTATTCAAAAGTTTTTGCACCAAAAACCGAAATTAAAATGCGAAATTTATGCACATCACTCGTATTGTCAAAAAATATTCAATAAAGCATACGAGCAAAACATATAACTTAAATTTGGATTTGAGGACAAAATACTTGACCAAACTGAATAATGAAGTGTTTGTTTCCAAAGATTTAGTAAAAATCTACCTTATTTATTTATGGTTTAAATTATATTATGAAGGCCATAATAGGAACCTAGTTTCACGTTTTTAGAGGCAACTTTAGCAATTTTCTGTGAGAAAATAATAATTATTTAAAATTAATTTTACTATGCCTGTAATTTACTACGTAAATAAAATATAAAATAAAAAATATAAACTGCTAAGAAAGGCATTTTTATGGGCTTAAATTAAAATTAAAAACGTCTGATTTACCTTGGAACACAAATTTATCGCATTAAATTTTTTTAAAAAATCGGCTCAAAACGCTTTTTATTTTATAAATAACTAGCTGACCCGGTAAACTTCGTACCGCCTCAGAATCAATAAATGTTGTGTTTAATTTATTAGCTGTTCGAATTGATTCAAATTATGTCGATCAACGCACATTATTTGAAAAGTCGTTCCACACAAAATATATGATTTTTAAAATTTTTTTGTCATAATTATTTTTCTCGTGATTTTTTCCGATGTTTTAATAGTTATTCCGTTAATCGAGACGGAGACAAATCCAACAAATCAAAGATCATAAAAATCGGTTCAGCCGTTCTTGAGTTATAATTTTTTTTTTTTTTAAAGTTAAAAGAAATATACATATTTCGCTTTGTTAACTTAATACATTGATACAAATAATATTAATAATGATGGTTTACTACCTAACACCAAGTAACACATTTTTTTAAGTGAGTACATTTTGGTTTTGCTCATTAATTTTGAGAGCAAACAGTTTTTTTTTTAATATACTTAATATATTTTCGGTAATTAACTAATTAATTAATTAATGGTGTCATTAACCCGACTTTGTTTTATATATTAAGATTATATTTACATGGATGTGTTATACAACGGTATTTTTTAAAATTATTTAAAAAAAAAGTTTCAATGTTGCCTCTAAAATCCAGTAATGGCCTATATATTAGAATTTAAAACATAAATAACATATCCTAAGTTAAGTTAAATAGCACATATTATCCTTAATACTTATTTGTTATACCTTTTGATTAAAAAATTATTTTTTCAACTTGGTTAAGTAATTTAAGTATGTTTGAAAAAGGCAGCAAAGCCGTCTCTCTTAAATGTTAGAAGAAAAATATATATTAAAATAATTATATTTACCTGATTTGAAGAGACTGCAGAATCCAAGCACTTATACGATAAACTATTCAAATCACTTAAAAAAACTTCAATGTATAATCTAAATAACTATATTTTAATATAAAAAAAAAATAGTTTTGATAATCACTGGTAGTAAACGAACTGTGGAGCAGAGTAACAACTTGTAACTTGTTTGACGGATTATCTGGGTGTGATTTGAGAACCACTGGGGATGGCTATTTATACCTGCCCACCCTTGACAAACGGGGGAAGGGGTTGTAACTGCTGTTAGTCACCACGAGCTACAGTTTGGGAAACGCCGGAAACTTAATTTTGTAATGATTTTATATCGAGTTTTATTTAATTCAATATTTAAATTTACAGATTGTTAACATTATAGCAAAGATATACATTAAATAAAATAAATATTTTATTAAATTGATTCGCTAACACTCAATTTTAAGAGAGTTTAGCCGAAAAACAAGAAATACATTTATCACAGTTTTTAAACAATATTTTTTTGGTACAGAATAAATACGTCAGGTAGATATCTTAATATTAAGTTTTTTTTTATACTTCTGACTTTTACGTCCAGGTTAAATCTTCCCCACAGGAAAAACTTAACACTTCCACACACTTTTCCACAAATGATCATCTAGTCAATCCACGCTATGTAATTGTACTATTTAAGTATAATAAATACAAAACAATACAAGAACAACACTGCTACCCACCAGAGACCAAATGGGAAAATAATTCACCGACTCCAGATATTTTCATATCCGAGTGTTCGGCTCGGTGGGACTCCTAACTGGACCGAAAAGTCCTACTGATCCCTCAATATAAATATTTTTAAAAATCTTTCGTAATCCTACACGTAGATATTTAAAATGACTGGTTTTTGCATTTTTATGTATAAATTCTTTGATAAATCTAATAAGCCTAAATTTTAAATGAGAGAGCTAGGTATAATGCCAGTAGCCGAAATAATAAATGGTAATATTTTTATAGTCTGAGAATGCCAAATTCTTTTAATCTCATTTCCTAAATCTTTATATTTTCTTATTTTTTCAGAAACAGATTTTTCAATATTAAGAATTTGGAATAGCTACATCAATGATATAAGTTATTTTTTAAAGTATTAATATTAACTATTAATATTAAATACAAACATTATTTCAGAATCGCCCTGGTGAAAGATTTGACTGCATTTTAGGCAATTGTCCAGAATTAAAACATTGGTTGATATGCCTTTAGCCGTGTTTCTTTTTACATTAGCTCCACACAGGAGGCCCCCAAGAAAATAATTTCCTTCAGAGCCTAGGCTAAGTGGAAGGTCTTTTTAAGAAACGAAAATAGAGGAAGTTGTGTAAAGGAAAAATGTGTAAGGGGTATGTAGGTAGGAATCTGTGGTCAGTGTGTCCAGGAGTGATGGACTTATGATTACAAACATCCCACTACGATGCAAAGCGATGGGTCGAAATAGTCCGGCTGGATAGGTCAAAGGACTCCCTCAACCGACTCTCAGTTCGTGGATAGATGCATCCGCGGCCAAGACCTAAACAAACCTTACCCCATAAACTCTTGCATTTAGCAGGGTGATATGATAGCTAATATATAGCTATCAATTTGGGTTAGCGGACCATTTAAGTTGATCTATGGCGGAGGTGTTGGTTATCCAATAAATGGTTCCCGGGATGACGGTACTTATACCCTCCTACAAAATTCAAAACATATTTCCTCTGTTATTCTCTCGACCCTACTATCATTTGATTTACTTGATCGTGTCATATATTCCTCAGACATCCACGGTTTCTTTTGTAATTTAAATAATAAAATAAAATAAATGCGCAAGTCACCAAAGCTTTTAAAATTCTATATAAGAATATGACGTAAATAGGTAGGTACTCTGACGCTAATAAAAGTCGTTGATAAGAGAAAACACAAATAAATTAAAGTTTTAACAATCGGGCTCCTCCATCATGGCACAAGCAATATTTTCCCCTCACATACATATAAACAAATATATTTTTATGTGAGTAGGTACCGCACAGGAGTCCCAACTGCTCCCAACCGTCTGGAGCCGGTGAGACAATGGAATTCCAATTTCAGTATGTTGTAAGGCTGAAAATATTAGAGTTGAGAAGAGGAAGGTCGGGAAGTACCTGGCTGTTCAGACCTGGTCACCAAACACGTCTAGAGCCATTTCTAGCAATGTTTCGACTGTGAATGGTGGTCGTTCACCAGGGCGATACTGAAAATATCTATCATTTTGGAACGTACCTACAATTAACCAAATACAATTTTTTTTACCGTTTCTGGTGACCAGATATGAATATCCAGGTACTTTCCTCTTCTCTTCCTCCGTTATCTCTAGCATCAAAACATAACCCAATTAATAAGAATGCTATCACATCACTAGTTCACGGTGGTTGAGACCAGTTGGGACTCTTGAGCAGTACTCAGATATAAATGGGTAGGGGCAAAGAGGAGAGACAACAACACAACTTATCTTTTCTTGACACAAGCTTATTGCTTCATTCACATTCAAACATTTCAAAGTCTTTTGTTATTCTGGTTGTCAAATTAATGACCTAATTCTAGTATTTGGTTATCTTGATCGTACCACAATATCTTCTTTGGATGTCTGATTAACTTTCGCGTCAGATATATTCATATTCTCGTCCAAACTATTTAAGCATCCCATTATCGGTGTCATGATGCATGAATGTTAATGAATCAAGGAGCTTATACCAAGCTATCCATCACAGTTGATCACCCGACAATTGGTCCCCCGGCTTACTTATATACAATATGCAATCGAATTAGGGAAACTACGGTATACCTAATTACTTAAAATATAAAATGTTCCCGAAGGGGTTATGCAAAAATAATGTATCGCCGAATAAAATAAGATTCATCATTTCAAACTCCTTCAACATCTTTCAACCTCACAACACGCCGCCAAGACTTGAACACATTTCAACCCATAAACCCGGAGACTCCTACTAAGTCACCAAACGTATCAAACCACTTGGGGTGACCTACGGCAGAGGTGTTGGTTATCCGATAAATGGTTTCCGGGGCGGCGGTACACATAACCGCCTCCCAAATAGGGGAGTTGAGTGAAAAATATTTTGACTTAAAAAAAAATATGTTTATGTAGATGACATTCAAACTTAAATACCAGTTTTTTTTTTTTTTAAAGTTCGTTTTCATAATTAAATTAATTCTACAAGTTTGAATTTTATTAAAGCCCGCGAAAACGGCGGCAGAGCACAGCTGAGGAGCTGAGTTCGTGACGTAACCCGGTCCTTGCTTGTGTGAAATATAAGGGAAATATTTACAAAATCGGGACACGCTTAATACGGACGAAAAAAATAAATTTAAAAGTTGTAGTAGTTAGATATTTACTAGTACTAATCAATTCAGTTATTGGAATTTAGAAAAAAAGTGCATTTTAATGGTTATTTCTTAAATTTAAAAACACGAAATGTCATTTTTCACCGACCGCTATGTTAGGAACTGTTGCAAGTTTCGTTGAAAAATGACATTTCATGTTTTTAAATTTAAAAAATAACCATTAAAATATACTTTTTTCGAAATTCCAATAAGTGAATTGATTAGTACTAGTAAATATCTAACTACTACAACTTTTTTATTTATTTTTTTCGTCCATATTAATCGTGTTCCGGTTTTGTTAATATTTTCCCTTATATTTCACACAGGCAAGGGCCGGGTTACGTCACGAACTCTGCCTGCACGGTATTATGCCCTTGCCGCCGTTTTCGCGGGCTTAATAAAATTCAAACTTGTAGAATTAATTTAATTATGAAAACGAACTTTAAAAAAAATAAAAAAATACTGGTATTTAAGTTTGCCTGTGAACATTGATTAAAAAAAAAAAAAAATACTCAACTTCCTTATTGTAATAATTGTCTACTTTGTAATATTTTGAATGTACAGACAAGGTATATTATGAATGTTCCGCGAGTCCCAGCTGTTCCCTTCGTTCGTCTCTTTTCTTTACATTAGCTCCACACCGGAGTGAATCTATAAAATTATTTTCATTCAAATGCATCAAGTAAAAAAACTTCTGTCTATATACTGAATACACCAAATACAAAAAATCGACACTGTAAATAGATTCGTTTGATATCCATGTTAATGTATTATTAATGTTATTTGAGTTGATTTTAGGTTAGAATTTGGTAAATAATGCACAAAAAATTATAATTTTATAATAAATATCATTTCGGGGGAACAAATGTCTAAAATGAGTCGAGTCACATGTTACAAGACAGAAATTTCCTTTCTGCCTACACAGAAAATCATCAAAAAGATGTTTCGTCAGTTATTTAAAAACTTGGTTGAAATTAAGCTGTTCGAATAATTCATACTAAGAAGCAAGTCAACTAATGACTATAGAATGACTAACGAATTGAAATCTTTTGTAAATTACTTATTATTTGTTTCCCCCTATTTGTTTTTAATATTAGAATGTTAACCGTAATGACTACTTCTTGGAAAATCCGTATAATTGCAGGTCTCTTTATTTTGTTAACAATTGGTTTTTCATCCATTTAAATTGTTGTGCTTTCAGAAAAAACATCAAAACGTAATAAAATGAGTCACTTTAAAACCCCTAAAATCTTTCGCACTAATTGGTAAATGAAAATAATGTGCTTTTAATGACTTCTTAGTGGAAGGTGTAAATACGAGGTGATCCCAATTTATATACTGTTGTCGTCATATTGTTAGGTTATTCGTAACGATTTGGGAGGCGGATATGGGTGCCACCGACCCGGGAACCGTTTATTGGATAACCAACACCTATGACATATGCTACCCCAAGTGGATCGCTACGTTTGTTGAGCAGGGGAGCCCGGGTTCATTCAGTCTTACACGGAGAAAAATGTTATTCGAAAAAACGATCATTTTAATAGTAAAAACGGGACTGAAGTTCTTGCGAACAAATTAACTGGGTTTCAATGTTTATTGGCGGGAACATGTAAGAATAATTTATTGGTATACGTAATTTCGTACGTATACCAAAAAATTATTCTTACATTTTCCCGCCAATAAGCATTGAAACACTGTTATTTGTTCGTAAGAACATCAGTCCCGTTTTTAACCGTTTTTAATATTAAAATGATCGTTATTTCGAATAAAAATTTTCTCCGTCTACCCTAAGAGTATGGGTACGAATATCCAAAAAAAGTTAAATACACACACATTTTATTAGGCAAATGTATTATAAATGTTATCGTCACCTCACATTTTTGTCGTTTCGTAAAAAAATAATGAATAAAAAATTCTCGAAATTTTATACATTTTCTCAATTTGATATCGGTAACTTTGGTTTCATAGAGGTGCACAGTGAAATTTTTCGATGGTTAAATTCTAGATTTCAATATAAAGCTTGGAGTTTTCTCTTTCTAACACCGTTTAGATCATATTTCTCACCATGACAGTAAGTGAGGTTTAGCGATTTATATGAAACCCGTGTGAGCACGAATAAATTTCGTCTCCTGTGGTTAAACGGGTTAATAATTCTCTATAATTAGGTTTATTATTATGTACCTACCGAAACCCGGGCATTTATAATAATTTTATTTAATTACATGGTTTTCATTTCCCTACCTCACTAGTCAAAGTCAATTTGATTCTCAAGATCTTGCCACATCTTCTTCAGATGTCTCAAATTTCTTAAAATATTATCTTTGTTGTCATACCAATTCATTTATTTTTAAGTGCGCTGGTCACTATTGAAAGAAATATAGATCCTACATTTTTATTAAATTACTTGATTGAAATTTTGTTAGTAATATAATTCAAATTAAGAAAGCAAATCAACTAATGTCTATAGAATGACTAACTAATTCGAATCTTTTACCAAGTATTTAATTCTAGAATGTTAACCGTAATGACCACTTATTGGATATTCCATAAAATTACTTGTTTTTTTATTTGTTACTAATTAAATCACTACCTCTACCATTCTACCATTAAATCCTAAAGCTTTGTGAATAATAGCGAAACGTAATAAAATGAGTCACTTTAAAAACCCTATAATTATCGTTTCGCACTAACTAGGCAAGAATATGACAATAATGCGTTTTTAACGGCAGCAAAGTGAAAGGTGCAATATATTTTATTTATTAGGTGAATAATATATAATATTTTCGGTAGCAAATTAAGTAATATAGGTACAAATGACTTTTTTTGTGATTTCTGCAATGGGATTGAAAGCAAAATACATTTGTCGTTATATTCTAATGTATTAGGCCTCTTTCTATGAGTGATTACGACCCTCGGTTACAAATCCGGATGTCACGAAATTTAATCACGGCGTGTGCATGTAAATTTGATAATGAAATAATAGATACAAAGTAAATTTTTTGTGAATTCTGCAATGGGATTGAAAACGAAGTACATTGTTAATTATATTCTAATGTATTATTTTGTTATGTGTAATGAAGGCCTCTTTAGATGAGTGGTTGTGATCATCGGCTACGAATTTGGATGTCACGGTCACGGGTTTAAATCCCGGCATGTCCAATGGTCCGACGGCCGGCGTAGTCCAGCGGTAGGGCGTTGGACTGCCATTCCGAAGGTCGCAGGTTCGAACCTGGCGTGAGAAAATAAATTTTATTTAATTGATTTGTGTTATTTTACAATTAATTATTTTAAATAATATATAGTATATTTGCGGCACGTTCCAGAGATACTCTTAGTATCGCCCTGGTTTAGGACCACTATTAAGAATTGAAACGTTGCTTGAAATGGCTTTAGCCGTGTTTAGTGACTAGATCTGAATAGTCAGGTACTACCCCACCTTCCTCTTCTTCGTCTCCTTCCCTTTCCCACTTACCTTCAGCCTCATCACATACCCCAATTGGGGATGCCCTAGTCTCATTGGCTCCAGACGGGAGCAGTTGGGACTCTTGTGAGGTATTCACTATAAAAAAAATGTGCAAGAAATTATTACAAGTATAAAATATTATACAAGTTATTTGCGGCACGTTCAAGAGTCGTAGCTTTTTATGTGTATTCTCAATTGGGGTATCTTGTGAGCCTGAAGGTAAGGAGATGAGAGAGAGGAAGGTGGGGAAGTACCTGGCTAGTCAAATCTAGACACTAAACACGGCTAAAGCTATTTCAGGGAACTTTTAAAATTTGAATAGTGGTCTTACACCAGGGCACTACTGGAAGTATCTTCCACTCTGGGTGGCGCATATATATTATTTATTTTTTAAATGATTACATTGTGAAAACACAAATCAATCAAATCAAATTTGTTTGCCCACGTCG
Organism: Limnephilus auricula; assembly: GCA_951813805.1. Taxonomy (NCBI): domain Eukaryota; kingdom Metazoa; phylum Arthropoda; class Insecta; order Trichoptera; family Limnephilidae; genus Limnephilus; species Limnephilus auricula. The sequence continues at coordinate 12,187,023 of OX638412.1, read as the reverse complement.
GGATTTGAACCCGCGACCTTCGGATCGCTAGTCGAGCAACTTGACCTTATATACTTTCAGTATCGTCATGTCATAATAAACCAATCACAATTCAAAATTGAAGTGTATCTTGAAATGGCTTTTGCTGTGTTCGGCGACCAACTCTTTTTTTCATATCTTTTCTCTATCTTACAATTATACTACACTACCTTTTCAGCAAATATCCCACTGGGGATGCCATAGTTTCACTGGCTCCAGATGGTTGGGATAAATTGGGATTCTTATGAGGTAGGTACTGCCAATTTTTTTTTTGGAAAAGGTTACGTGAAAACTACTTGCCTGGTGAAAATATCAGAATACTATTAACGATTTGATTTCTCCAAAGCCTCAGCCATATGCAAATAATTAAAGTACTTGAAATTATAGGAATCCGGGGTAAACTCCTCTTATTCTTCAAAAACTATTTGTCTAATAGAAAAATGAGTGTGAAGATTTTAAATATAATTAGTAAATCAAGATATATCAAATCGGGAGTACCGCAAGGGTCAATTCTAGGTCCAAAATTATATATTATATATGTTATTGCTATGAGTAAGATTTTCAAAAAAGCTCGTAGATTCATTTTTGCTGATGATACTGCTCTTGTAATATCACATGAAAACCCTGAAATTGGCATACAAGAATTACAAAGAGATTTTAACGAGCTTCTCAAATGGGCTCATGATGTAGGACTAATTATTAATGTTAAAAAAACCAAATGCATGTATATAAGATCACCGAGTTTGAAAATGTGGAATATACCTAAAATAACTGCTCATAGTTTCGACTGTATTCATAATGAAATCACTAATATTTGCGACTGTGAAAAAATTGATTTTACTAATGAATATACTTATCTGGGAATAATTGTTGATAATAATTTTAAATGGGATAAACAAGTGGCAAAAATTTGTAACCAGCTACGATCAATAGCTAGTAACTTTTACAAATTAAAATTTATTTTGCCTCATTGCACTCTTAAACTCATATATTTTTCTATGGTCGAATCCATCCTTAGATATGGAATTCGAACCTGGGGACAGTCAAGCACTATTTACATTAAATATATTCAAAATTTACAAACTGCCATAATAAAAAAAATTGTTACACCAAATATTTACAGAGAGAGAAATAACTTAAAACTATTATATGGCTCAGAGAGCATACTTACAACAAAAGGTCTCCTTTGGTTCATTACTATTATGGATAACGTGGGGGAAAGCTCTTATAAACACCCAATGGTACACAAACATACCACAAGATTTAAAGAAGGAAAGGTCCTAAAAACTCCTCGAATATTAAATAAATATGGAAGCCGTACTCTTGAATACCAAATACCAGTGATTTTCAATAAAATAAATAAAAACTTAAAATTTGAAAAAAATTACAGATTATGCCCTAAAATGATAAAAATGTGGTTAATTAACGAAAACTCCATGTATCTTTAAATATGTTGAATTGATTATCTAAATGTAGCTGCCTATATATCTATTTATTAGGCATGTACATTGAAATATCTTATAGATGTAATTCAAATAATCTAATATTATTATGTGATCTATCCTAATGTGTCCTTAAAACTATATAATATGTATTTACAAATATTTCCTTATGTCTAATATTAAGAGTGATAAATTGTAGAACCTACAGACAAGCTGCCATTTGACAGCTTTGTGGGACTACCCTTATTTTGTAAAAATGTATTTTTTGATAAATAAATTAAAAAAAAAAAAAAAAAAAGAAATATTAAATCATTAAAATTAGGTTAATTAATACAGAATAGATTCTTATTTCATTAAGGAATCTTATATAAGTTAACTTATATGGTTAATTTTTTATTTCAATTTTCCCTGATTGTAGGTAATATAAAAAAAATAATAATTTAGTTACAAGTAATTTATTATTTAAAATTCAAAATTCTTTGGATCTTACCATTTTAATAAAATGCATTAAGACGGAATTACCAGGGAATACCAGAAATTAGTTCTTTTTAAATCAAATTCTAGATGTATTGACTTTTTTTTACAAAAAAAACATAAATTGATTTTGAAAGATCGTTGTTTTATCTGGTACACGCAGATTAAAATTTTTGAAAAATTCAGTTTATTTTTAATTTACTAAGGTTATACCGTTGGTCGTTGGCAGATTTGTTCAATATTCAAACGATAGATTCTAATAAACAAAACAAATTTCAAATCATATAATCATTCAACAAAATAAGCCAATACATAATCTAGTCAACACAGTATTCATAATTTTAATTTTAGTTAAATTAAAATCATTAAAAAATAAATCCGAGAACGTGTTTTGTGACAAAAATACCTCAGTTTTTTTTAAATTTATTTAAGGTCTTACAAACTAAAATATTTCACATTTTGTTACACACTTATTTTGAGTAGACATTATTGAATGTAGGTAGAGCAAGTTTTGAATGAAATATAGCGATATTAAATTTTTAATCTTAAAAATGTGATACGGGAAATAATTGATTATTCCTATGTCTAACTACGTTAAATTGTCGTGAAAACAAGCTTATGTGCCCAAGCGGTTAACAGTTAAGATCAATTAATTTGCAAACTTCATTTGCCCAAATATAGGACGAACATCAGAAAAAATCGCCAATGGGTTATTTTCATAAACTTGGGTACAAACAAACAAAATTCGAACTTTGCCCGTGTTGAAGCTTACATTTTCCAAATAAAATAAATTTCAATAAAAAAGATAATGGGAAATCATAAAATGAAAATTAAAATAAAATGAGGTGACACAAGATATAATAATAAAGGTGGTTTTAAAATTATGATCGTATTAATATAATTGGTTTTATCTTTTTTTTTTTGTAATATTTCCTTTTAGTTTATACACAGGCTGTTAAGGGAAGTACTTTATTTACTTTAACCAGTGATTTATGACATTATTTGGAGCAAAACATGTAAATAATATTTTGGTCTCCGGTGACTTTCTTTGTTTATTTTTTATCTTCAAAATTAAATCAAAAGCGAATACAATTTTTTTTCACATGTCATTGGTTAAGATGATAGACTTCGCTTTTCGGCCCATACAAAAAGGACGCCCGGGAAAAAACACTTTTCTACATCGAAAATTGCACAAAATGAATATATATATATTTTTATACTGCCTTCTAGAGGGTAAAAACTATGTCGGTATGTTTTCGAATTTTCGATGCGTTTCGTATTAACGTAAAACTTCACTGTCAAACCTGTACGATTTATCAAAAAATATTATTTAAGGAAAAAGTGCTGCTAACTCAACTCTCATAAAGAATTATAAATTTATAAATATTTTTTAAAATTTCAATTTCGTGAAAGTTTCGGTGTAGAAAAGTGTATTCTCCATAAACCCCTTTTTGAGCGATTTCTGTAGGTAAATTTGAGCGTTGTCTCATTCGTACATTTCGCATTCGCATGTATTGTAAGTGTGCGTGAGCTTATTGTGAGCGGGACAGAATGTCAGACGCTGGTGTTCCACGTGTGGTTCAAAGTCTAGCCTCTTAATCACCCGATTAACCGCTTAAACGCAAAAACGAGCCTAACGGTCCATTAACTACTGATTTTTATGTTTTATGTTGAAAATAAAAATTTAAAAATTCACTGAAAACCATACTTTCAAGTAATTTGTACTCCTAATACTGACAGGATTCGACGGTTAAAGTGAGTCAACTACGTCCCTTAACCAGTCTCTCCCGATCCACAGTATGTGGGCAAAGGCAAGACATAGACAAAACTTACCACTCGGGCTTCCCTGCTAAGTCACCAAACGTAGCGAACCACTTAAGAGACCTATGGTAGAGTGTTGGTTATCCAATAAATAGTTACCGGGACGGCGTTACTCATGTCCAGCTCCCAAATCGTTACGAATAACCTGGCAATATGAAGATGACATTACTTTGGGATTATCCTCCTAATTGCACCTTGCACTAAGAAGTCATTAAAAGCACATTATTGTCATTTAGCAATTAGTACGAAAAATTTTAGAGGTTTTAAAGTGACTCATTTTATTGCTTTTTGATGTTTTTTCTGAAAGCATAAGAATTTAATGGATGATAAACTAATTGGTAACAAATAAATTGACCAGCGATATAACGGAATTTCCGAGAAGTAGTCTGAAGGGTTAACATTCTAATATTAAAAACAAATAGGGGGAACACATTATAGGTAATTTACAAAAGTTTTAAATTCGTTAGTCATTCTATAATCATTAGTTTAACTTGCTTCTTAAGACTCATTGACCAGCGGCTGAATATGAAAGTTCCAAAATGATTGCAACTGTACAGGGATGTTCCGATGAGAAAGATTGATTATTTTCCGTATCAATTTTTTTAAACTATACTTTAATATATACCTACATTCAAGTAAGCAATAAAAATGCTCAAATAAATTATTAAATATCGTATAGTTCTTGTAAGTATTTTTTGAACATAAGTATTTATGATTTTTCAATAATGTCTAAATAAAATAAGTGTGTAAAAATTTTTTGAAATATTATAGTTTGTATGACCTTAAATAAAAAAAAAACTGTGGTAGTTTCGTCACAAAACACGATGATATGAGCGACACTAAATGCTTAAATAGTTTGGACGAGAATATTAATGCATACGACGCGAAAGTTAATATTAGAGTTGAAACGTTGCTTGAAATGGCTTCATACGTGTTTGGTGACCTGATCTGATTAGTCAGGTGCTTCCTCTCCTTCATCTCCTGCATCTCTTTACCTTTCCCACTACATTCATCCTCACAATATTGCTCAATCGGGGATGCCATAATCTCACTGGCCCTAACCATCTTGTAGCAGTTGGGACTCTTGTGCGGTACCTACTTATAATGATGGAGGACTTGCTTCAGGAGAATCAAACCCACGACGCCTGAGCTGAACCCGATATTTAAAACTTTTATGTATTTAATATATACTAATTTTAGGCAGGACAAAGACAGAAACATTATTAAAGTGAGGTGGCATATACCTAAAATAATGTACATAACATGTATTTTTTGGTTAATAAATAATAAAAAATAAAAAAAAATAAAAAAATATTGCTATCTGATAATTATGTATTACGAGCACCTTATATATTTCATTTGTTACCAAAATTTTTCTTCTCTTTTCTATTACTGTTTTCTATATATTCACTCAAATACACTTTTACTTGTATATTAGATACTAAAATGATTTGATTGTATATTAGATACTTAATTGATTGGAAATGGTTTAATACGTATATGAATCATCATCTACCTACCTACCTAATATGGCGTTTTATTAGCGTTTCAAATTACGTAGGTACTTATTTTTTTAAATTCTTGTAATTTCTTTTTACATGAGGTCCTGAGGAAAAACATGCCCTGAGGGCCTATATCATCCTTGGGGATGCTTTTAGGGAAAGGAAGGTGAAGTTTTGGGACGGAAAAAGGTATTAGGGGTGGGTAAGAATCGGATTTAATATGTTCAGGAGTAATAATATGAATCCATGGTGAGTTTTAAAGGTATGAAACAACCAGCCACTCCCGATCCAGCCCGCCATGCAGTAGGTGGGCAAACATATCAGCCGCCAAGATAAGATTAAGTCACCTATAGCAGGGGTGTGGGTAATCCAATAATTGGTTTCCGGGCGGCGGTACCCATAAACGCGTATAAAATGAAAAAATAGTTAGTTACTTATTAGTTATTATTTTTAATTGATAAACTAATGTTTAAGACAAAATTTTTATCCAAAACACAAAGATTATAACAAATAACTTTGTATTAAACCACTTTTATATATATAATCACAATTATCTACATGTTTCAAAACCGATGGTTTCTTCGTCAGGGTAGTAATGACATTAAATAACAAAAGAAACAAACAAGTATAATAAAACAAAAGTGGTTCAATACAAAGTTATTTGTTTTAATTTAATTCAAAATGACGCCACAAAGTGATTTTGCGAAGTTTGAAGAAATAATTTTTAGCCTGAAACACTCATCCACATTGAAAAAATCTCCCGAGAAAAGATACATAGCTCCGACGTGACTCGAACCCGCGTCCTTCGGATTTCCGGTCAACTGCTCTATCCACTGAGCTACGTCGGCTTATCTCTTACCCGCCAAATAATTCATCCGGTCAACTGCTCTAACCACTGAGCTACGTCGGCTTATCTCTTACTCGCCAAATAATTCAATATATACTAGTGTTTCATTCAACAATTACCGCTTATTACATTTTTTCCACCTGCAAACAACCAAAAATGTTAATGAGTGTTTCAGGCCAATAATTATTGCTTATAATAATTGTTACTTATTGATTAGTTAGCTTTTTATGTACAAAATAATATTCAAGATAAATTTCTATAAGTTATAGGTTCTCTATAAGTTTTTATGATTAAATTTGATGAAATTTTCATCTGTATATTCACTTAATAATTTAATTGTTTCTGCTGTTTTCACCGAGCGAAGTTTCCAATTATAAAAAATTAATGTAGGTATCTTTTTAAAGTTTTATTATTTTTTTATATCAGAGCTTTTTTACAAGAGCCCCAATTGCTTCCAACCGTCTGCAGTCAGTGAGACTATGGCATTCCCAGTTGGTTTCTTTGTGAGGCAAAAGTTAGCGGGGAAGGAAAAGAAATAGGAAGCGGAAGGTGGGGAAGTACCTGGCTCTTCAGATCTGGTCGCAGTGCACACCAAACACAGCTAAAGGTATTTCAATCAATTCACAATGGTGGTCTTTCAACAGGGCGATACTGAAAGTATCTACCACTCGGAATAATTAGATTTAAATCAGATGCATTTTTTTGCACCAAAAATAATCACCATTACCTACTGGTCTTTGAATTGCAATAATGCAACAAAATCATGTTAAAAAGTTGTGTTAAATGTATTTTTCAAAATTGTTTTGTTATCCTATTTAAAATTGAGTGTTAGCATTTTTGTTATATTTGCGGCACGTTCCAGAGTGGAAGATACTCTCAGTATCGCCCTGGTGTAAGACCACCATTCAGAATTGAAACGTTGCTTAATAATGGCTTTAGCCGTGTTTAGTGACTAGATCTGTATAGCCAGGTACTTTCCCACCTTCCTCTTCCCCATCTCCTTCCCTTCCCCACTTACCTTCAGCCTCACAACATACTCCAATTGGGGATGCCATAGTCTCACTGGCTCTAGAAGGGAGCAGTTGGGACTTTCGTGGGGTTTCTCTATAAAAAAAAACATACTAATTTAAAAAAAAAAAGTTTATTTAATACATCTCTTTTAATTAAATATTGAAATAAATAAAACAGAATCAAAACAAATTTAAGTTTTCAAGGTTTCTGAAACTGTGGCTCGTGGTTACTATTGGCAGTTAGGCGCTCCGCTGACCACGCAACTAAAAACAAACTAATACCGGCTGGTTTCTATGTCTAGATTGGTCAAAAAGCTTGTTTAACCATATACGAAGAACAATAAGCTGGCAGCTGGCAACTAGCAACGGCCGGCCACGGCAATCAGCAGTGCGAGTCGCGAGTCACCGCTTGCGTTACCATTGACAACGGGTTTTTGAGTGAATGTGTAGTGTGCGGACTATCAAATTGTCATACAAAGACAGTTGCCAGTTGACAGTTTTCAGTTGCCTCAGTGAGCGGATCGCCTTACTACCCCTTCCTCGGTTCATTAAGGGTGGGCGGTTATAAATAGCCTTTCCCAGTGGTTCTCAAACCATACCCAGACAATTCGTCAACAAGTTACAACATGTTGTTACTCTGCTCCACAGTTTGTTTAATACCAGTCATTGTCAGAACTAAAGTTTGTTCGTATTATAGTTTTGTTTTAATATTGATTGAAATTTATTTTCCGAAGTGATTTGAACAATTCATTTTATTGTATAAGTGCTTCAATTCTGCAGTCTCTTCAAATCAGGTAATTTTTATTATTTTAAAAAACATCTTTCTAACATTTAAGAGTAACTACTTTGAAGCCTTTTTCATACAAAACTTCTATTTTTTAATCCAAATGAAAGTATTGTATGGAAAAGGCCGCGCAGCCTTTCTCTTAACATGTTTTTTTTTTATTATATGAATACCTATGGTTTCCCCAATTGGGGTATGTTGTGAGGCTGAAGGTAGTGAGGAGAGGAAGGAGATGGGGAAGTGGAAGGTGGGGGTGTATTCCGACCTGGTCATCAAACACGGCTTATGCCATTTCTAGCAACGTTTCAATTGTGAATGGTGATTTTAAACCGGAGCGATACTGAGAGTATCTTCCACTCTGGAATGTGCCGCAAATATACCATAAATCGCAACAGCCTACATAGGCGATGAGTTGGGACAGTGCAAGGAAGAAGAATTGTGAAATGACACAAAATAATCTAATAAAATTTATTTGCGCACGTCGGACTCGAACGTGTGTCCTTCGGATTTCCGGTCAACTTCTCTAACCACTGAGCTACGTCGGCTTATCTCTTACCCGCCAAATAATTCAATATATACTAGTGTTTCATTCAACAATTACCGCTTATTACTTTTTTTTCCACCTGCAAACAACCAAAAATGTGAATAAGTGTTTCAGACTAATAATTATTGCTTATAATAATTGTTACTTATTCTTATTAGTTAGTTAGCTTTTTATGTAAAAAATTATATTCAAGATAAACGAAATTTAAATTTAATCATAAAAACTTATAGAGAACCTGATGAAATTTTCATCTGTATTTTCACTTAATAATTTAATTGTTTCTGCTGTTTCCACCGGGCAAAGTTCTCAATTAAAAATATTTCATGTAGGTATCTTTTTAAAGTTTTAATATTATTTTTTATATCAGAGCTATCCTATAAGAGCACTTTCGGATTGGGAGTCGAGAGTCTTACCTCTTGTACAGTCGAAATGTGTTGCTATTTTGCGTTAAATTAATATTTTTTTTGATAAAACGAGTGTTGTACATGAATTGGATAAGAAAATCATTTCGTTGGACAATCTTTTGAATAATAGAAAAATATTAAAGAAAAAATACATTTCTTGCGTATTTTTCTAATTTCTTATTTATTTGTATACTAGAACAACCTCAACAATATTTGTATACTAGAGTATCCTTAAGTATAACATTACTTGATTCCGCTATCCGATTTTCTACCGACATATTTGTAACTTAGTGATTGGATTGTTTTTACAACAATCAAAAATATGTATTCACTTGTTGTAATCTGTTTAATTGACTATATTCAAAAGTGTTCTTCGGTGTTTGTTTTCTTTTGTGTTCATCTTCTCTGGAGCACTCTTTATGTTGATTGATTTTTAGGATATTAAGGCGTTGTGCGTTTTTTTCTCCGATCTGCTTCAGACAGCCATCTGCCCTGAAAATGTGCACTGCAAGGCTGCCTGAAAATGCTAAAGAAAAATAAGCATAACACGACAAATACAATAAATCATTTAGATTCTGCTGACATGAGAATTTTCAAAATGAATTGTGATTTCACGATTTTCAACGTCTCAACGTCTTTGCCTACCGTTTACATAATGTGTGCATTCGTTTTCTAATGTTTTTTCTTTTTTACAGAAATGTGCATCTTTAGGGAAGAGGGAAGCCGCCGCCCAAACGGCTACCGAGGAATACACATCGGCCAGACCATCGTGGCCATCACCCAACCCACCGACGTTGAACTACAAACAACAAACGAAGCAGAATTGGCGCCAAGAATAGTCCGTGGTGAAATTATGGAACGCCTGAACCCTGTTGGAGAAGATGAAAACGAAACAGACGATGAAAATGATTCCGACGAAGAATATTACACGACGGAAAGCTCATCAGATGACGAAGAAGTGTTTGGAGAGGACGACGAGCCTCCATCACCAGAACTTGAAGAAATGGAGAGAGTCCGCCGTGAAGATGTTGCACAACTTGTTGCAGAAGTTGTACAATTATTTTACCAGTACTTGTACTTGTGAATTTTTTTTTTTTAAAGTTTGCTTGTAAATTGAGTGAATACTCTTAATCGTATGTAAGTAGATACAATCTCTTACTTAGTGGTTTTTAGTTTCAACACTGTAATCTTTTATTTCGTCTGTATAATATACTTTTGATCAAAAATAACTTCATGTTATGTTCATTCAGTATTTAGCTAGCTTTATGTGTAAATACTCTGCTAATATGATTTTTGGAATCAAAAAAAGAGTGACCCAGGACATTTTTTTAAAAATTTTATTGTTTTGTAACATACATATATTATCTTTACCCGATCTTCATTCTTTTTAATTGTCTTATTTGACATATTTGTCAATCTTCTTCTTCCTCGCACTGTCCCAACTCATTGCCTAGGTAGGCTGTTGGGGTCGGCTCTCCTCGTTCTCAGGTTTGACATATTTGTTAATAATTTATTTTAAGTCATACAAACATTTACTTTTTTAGAATTCATATTGCTTTAAATGTAAATATTGTTAATGTTATTAAGTAATTTAAAATCTTCTAAAATAATGATCCATGACATTTCTCAATAATTTAAATTGAAAATAAATATATATTATTTTCACCTAACCTCTATTCTTCTCAGTGTTATTTAATTGATTGTTCCTAATTTTTTTCATAATAAAAAAGGTTAAGAATAGGTAATTTTATGTAGATTTTTCAATGCTGAACGGGAATTTTGTACTGGCATTAGGCGGTCCATCCTCTGCCTACAACTGTGGTGAAACGGCATGATGCTTAGTTTGTAGATGAAAGAAATTAATTAAAAGTTTTATTAAATAAAAAAATTCCGGTGATCAAAATATCATTTAATACAAAATATTTTGAGTTAGGAATAACCGAAAAAGTCATATACGTCGTGTTTCAGGACTCTTGCTACACCCTGAAAGAACTATAGCTTACAATTTTAAACTGGTAATTTTTTATTATTTTATATCCTACAGAATTACGGTGGTCAAATGTTTTAATAAAAAATTGTGTATAAGAATACTATGCCTCATAATTGGTAGCTTTTTAATGTATTCAATTTTATACTGTTATCCATTTATACTTTGGAATATATTAATATAGAATTAAGTTTGCTTTAACCACTGGAGCGACAGAGCATTTTCAATTTTTTTTCGCTCACATTAAAAAAATCATACCTCCGAATTTGAATATGGAGACATACAAACTGATTATAGTTTTATATAGCCAATGAATTCACCTATCTTTTGACTATTATCACAAGTTTGTAGGATTTATAAAAAAATATTATAAAATCGTTTTATTTTAAAGAATCTATAGAATATTTGTTACATTGTGGCAGCAAAGCAATCAGAGGTTTTGGAAATAGTGGCACAATGTGACAAAAAGCGGTCGAGTGGTTAAATGTAAATGAGACCACTAAGTAAAGAAAATGTTAATAAATAATTTGGAATGACATTTGATAGTGTTTTATTTTGAACCTTTTCAATGTTTTATAAATACACATTATTTCAACCTATACATTCTTTTCAATGATTTCCCCGATTGTTCCTAATTTTTTTTATTCAGTGAGTTTTATTTCTATCACCATTGATTTATGCTTATCACCTTAGATTCATAGGAGCAGAGCACACTCCACAACGAAATGGTTTTCATACATACGTTAAAAGAACGTTATGTTTATTATGGGAATTGGTAACTTCATGTAGATTTTTCAATGCCGAACTCGATACCTACATTTATTAGGCGGTCCGGCATATCACTGTTGAGAAACGGCGTAAATACTGGTTAATAGTAGATGAAAGAAAATGATTTTTGAAGTAAAAACTTCTTTACGCACGCTTGACTTGGGAAGTAAGCTGGCGAATGCGTGACTAGAGCGTTACGAAAAGTGTGATCGGGTGAGGCAAACGATAATAAATTTAAATAAATATATGTAGAAATTTAATATATATATATATATATATATATACATATTAATAATAATAATAATTGGCTAATTTATATAGTACCGTTTTCATGAAAAATCACCTCAAGGGCGCTGTACAAATAAACTAAGATTTATAATTATAACTAGTGACTTACATCTAAGACTTATAGGTAGCGACTTACGACTAAGACTTATAACTACTGACTTAACTAGTGACTTACATTTATATTTACACCTGTGACTTAAAGTTAGAGATTCACAACAAAGAAAAAATTCTTCCACATGACTTTATTGGTCACTCAGCCGAGTTACCGCCTCACCTCTTACCCCGCCCCCAACACCTACTATTTTTTAAGTTTTTGTAAAAAAAAAAAAAAAACATGAAAAATGTCACCGGAGACCAAAATTTCATTTGCATTTTTTTACTTCAAATAATGTCAGGAATCACTGGTTAAAGTAAGTCAAGTACGTACCTTAACACTCTGTATATACATACATATGGATGGAGCTAAAGAAGTTTTACTTCAGTCGTGTGGTCTAAAGCACACTAGTTTTTTTATTGAAAAAAATTTTCTTCGGTGACCAATGTATTATTTATTTCCAAATATTTTGGTAAGGGGTCACTGGATAAGTCGGATACGTCTTGTTACAAGACTCCTACTACTCCATGCAAACTCATAACTTATGTACTTTTAACCCATTATTTTCAGTCAGCAATGAGTTGTTATTTAAAATTAGAGAAATATATGTAAGCTAATGTGGCGGTCATTTTGCAAAACACAATGCATTTTGCATGGCAATTTTATACTCACCGGCTTTTATTTTGACCTACTCGTGTATTAGAAAAGCAGCCAGAGAATACCGGAAATTAATTCTTTTTAAATCAAATTCTAGACATATTGACTCTTTTTTACAAAAAAACCTAAATTGATTTTGAAAGATTGTTATTTTATCTGTTGATTTTTAATATATTAAGGTTATACCGTTGGTCGTTGGCAGATTTGTTCAATTTTCAAACCATAGATTCTATTAAACAACACAAATTTCATATAATTTAATCATACAACAAAATAAATCAATACATAATCTAGTAAACGTGTTTTGTGACAAAAATACCGCAGTTTTTCTATGTATTTAAGGTCGTACAAAATAAAATATACACACTTATTTTGTTTAGACATTATTGAAAAATCATAAATTCTTATGTTCAAAAAATACTTACAAGAAGTACACGATATTTAATAATTTATCTTCGTGCATTTTGATATTTTTATTACTTACTTGAATGTAGGTATAAATTAAAGCAAGTTTTGAATGAAATAAATCGATATTAAAAGTTTAATTTAAAAATTTTGATACGGGGAAAAATCGATCTTTCTCATTAGAACCTCCCTGTACAGTTGCAAGCAATTTTAAACTTTTATTCTCAGCCGCTGGTCAATCTCTCTTAAATACTTTTCAAGTAATAATACAATAAATATTGTATAAGTGCTTCGATTCTGCAGTCTCTTCAAATCAGGTAAATATACTTATTTTAACATATATTTTTTTTCTAACATTTAAGAGAAACGACTTTGAGGCCTTTTTCATACGAAACTTCTATTTTTTTAATCAAAATTAAAGTATTGTATGGAAAAGGCCGCGCAGACTTTCTCTTAAGAGCGATTGACCAGCGATTGAGAATAAAAGTTTAAAAATGCTTGCAACTGTACAGGAAGGTTTTAATGAGAAAGATCAATTATTCCCTATCAAATTTTTTATATTAAAAACTTAATATCGATTTATTTCATTCAAAACTTGTTTTAATATTTACCTACGTTCAAGTAAGCAATAAAAATAATCAAAACGCACGATGATAAATTATTAACTTCTTGTAAGTATTTTTTGATCATTGTTAGATTGTTATATATTATAAAATTTTGAAAAACTAAGTTTATTTTTAATATACTAAGGTTATACCGTTGGTCTTTGGCAAATTTATTTAATTTTCAAACGATAGATTCTATTAAACAACACACATTTCAAATAATATAATCATACAAAAAAATAAATCAATACATAATCTAGTCAACACAGTTTTAAAAAAATTAAATTTTAGTTAAATTCAAATCATTAAAAAATAAATCCGAGAACGTGTTTTGCAACAAAAATACCGCATTTTTGTGTTTATTTAAGGTCTTTCAAACTAAAATATTACTATTTTTTTTACACACTTATTTTGTTTAGACATTATTGAAAAATCATAAATACTTATGATCAAAAAATACTTACAAGAAGTATATTTAATAATTTATCATCGTGCGTTTTGAGCATTTTTATTGCTTACTTGAATGTAGGTATATATTAATGCAAGTTTTGAATTAAATAAATCGATATTAAATTTTTTATTAAAAAAAATTGATACGGGGAATAATCGATCTTTCTCATTGGAACCTCCCTGTATAGTTGCAAGCATTTTTAAACTATTATTCTCAGCTGCTGGTCAATCACTTTTAATGGACTATATTCAAAAGTGTTCTTCGGTGTTTGTCTTCTTTCGTGTTCATCTTATATGGAGCACTCTTTATGTTGATTGGTTTTTAGGATATTAAGACGGTGTGCGTTTCCTTCTCTGATCTGGGTCAGACAGTCATCTGCCCTGAAAATGCTAAAGAAAAAAAACTCGAAAATAAATATTATTTAGATTCTGCTGACATGAGAATTTGTGATTTCACAATTTCTCTCTCAACGTCTTTGCCTACCATTTACATAATGTTTGAATTCGTTTTCTAATATTTTTTCTTTCTTTACAGAGATGTGCATCTTTAGGGAAGAGGGAAGCCGCCGCCCAAACGGCTACCGAGGAATACACATCGGCCAGACCATCGTGGCCATCACCCAACCCACCGACGTTGAACTACAAACAACAAACGAAGCAGAATTGGCGCCAAGAATAGTCCGTGGTGAAATTATGGAACGCTTGAACCCTGTGGGAGGAGATGAAAACGAAACAGACGATGAAAATGATTCCGACGAAGAATATTACACGACGGAAAGCTCATCAGATGACGAAGAAGTGTTTGGAGAGGACGACGAGCCTCCATCACCAGAACTTGAAGAAATGGAGAGAGTCCACCGTGAAGATGTTGCACAACTTGTTGCAGAAGTTGTACAATTATTTTACCAGTATTTGCACTTGTGAACAAAAAATATTTTTTAAAGTTTGTTTGTAAGTTGAGTGAATACTCTTAATCGTATGTAAGTAGATACAATCTTTTACTTGATGGGTTTTCGTTTCAACATTGTAATATTTTATCTTGTCTGTATAATATACTTTTGAACAAAAATAATTTCATGTTATTTCAGTATTTAGTATTTAGCTAGCTTTAAATGTAAATACTCTACTAATATGATATTTGGAATCAAAAAAAGAGTGACCCAGAACATTTTTTTTACCAATTTAATTGTTTTGTAACATACATATATTATTTTGTTGTTTTGAAGAGTTTTAATTTTCAATGTACTATCGTTACTTAAATTTTAATTTTTATGCTACCGGTTTCGACACATCCGTGTCATTCACTAGCAAACTTAAAACTAAACTTAAAATTTAAAACAAGTACAGAAATGAATTAGATGTTATTAGGTGGGGGTGGTGGGAGGGGTGATTTTGGGGGGAGGGGAGAACAGTATGATGAATTCTTGGGGTGATTTTGGGGGGAGGGGAGAACAGTATTATGAATTCTTTTGAAAACAAACTATTCGATTGTGGACTTTCCCTTTTATCTAATGTATTTGTGTGGTATCGATTTGTTGATGATATCTTTGTAATTTGGTCGGGTAGCAACAGACAATTAGAAAATTTTCTCACTTTCATTAATAGCCTACATCAAAATATAAAATTTACACTGGAACATAATGATAACAACAGTTTGAACTTCTTAGACTTAAATATCAATTTAGAAAATAATAAGTGTGTATTTAATATTTATAGAAAACCTACACACACTGACTGTGTTATACCATCAACTTCACTTCATCCTTTATCTCACAAACTTGCTTCCTTCAACTCAATGATTCATCGTGCTATTAATGTCCCTTTAAGCAATGATAATTATAATAATGAAATTAACATTATAAAACAAATAGGCCTAAACAATGGTTATAAACCTGAAATAATTAATCGCTTAGTTAATAAGAAACAAACAAATTTTTTAACAAAAAAGTACATTTATAGTGGCAATAATAACAACGAACCTGGTAAAAGCTTAATATATAAAAAACTTCTTTTTACAGGCGACTTATCTTTAAAAATATCCCGCATATTACCAGATCACATTTCTCCAGCCTTCTATACTAATTCTAAAATAAAAAATTTAATTAATAACAAGGATGTTTCTAATAAATTCGAGAAAAAAATGGGATATACACTTTGGAATGTAATGATTGCGACGCCCAGTACGTAGGAATGACTACTAGAAATTTTAGAACTAGAATCAGGGAACATGAACTCTGTTTACGAAATAATAACTATTCTGAATTCGCCAATCATTTAATAGAGACAGGCCATAGCTTCAACAAAGAAAAAACCAAATTTAAACATATAAATTTAAATTCATACTTTAACTTGTGCGCTTTAGAAACTTTAGAAATAAACAAAAAAATTAAATCAAAAATTAATTTAGTTAACAAAATAATAGCACCCTGCAAATCCCCCCTTCTGACTTTATTCCCGTGTGATATTGACCCAGCCCACTGTTCTCCCCTCCCCCCAAAATCACCCCTCCCACCACCCCCACCTAATAACATCTAATTCATTTCTGTACTTGTTTTAAATTTTAAGTTTAGTTTTAAGTTTGCTAGTGAATGACACGGATGTGTCGAAACCGGTAGCATAAAAATTAAAATTTAAGTAACGATAGTACATTGAAAATTAAAACTCTTCAAAACAAAATGTCTAGAAATTGTTACATAGTTAATGCCCAAGAAATACAAAAAATACATATATTATCTTTACCTGATCTTCATTCTTTTTAATTGTCTTATTTGACATATTCTATATCTTCTTCCTTGCACTGTCCCAACTCATTGCCTAGGTAGGCTGTTGGGGTCGGCTCTCCTCGTTCTCAGGTTTGACTTTGTTAATAATTTATTTTAAGTCATAAATCATTTTACTACTTATTTACAATTCATATTGCTTTAGATGTAAATAATGTAAATGTTATTAAGTAATTTAAAATCTTTTAAAATAACGATCCATGACCTTTGTCAATAATTTAAATTGAAAAATTTCAATGTTATAAAAAATGTTTATATATTTTCTAACCTAACCTAACCTCTCTTCTTCTCAGTGTTATTTCCTTGATTGTTACTCATTTTTTCCATAACAAAAAAGGTTGAGAATAGGTAATTTTATGTAGATTTTTCAATGCTGAACGGGAAGTTGATACTGGCATTAGGCGGTCGATTCCCTGCCTACCACTGTGGTGAAACGGAATGATTTTTAGTTTGTAGATGAAAGAAAGTATTTTTTTTTTTAATATTTTTTTTATTATTATTGTAAATTATAAAGTAAATATACAGAATAAAACTATGTTACGTAACATTCATTAATCATTTTAAATACCCACTTAGTAGAGAAATAATCTCGGGTCTAACCGGGGAGCCAGTCTATGTATTTGGAAATTTACAAAATAATGCTTATAAATAGTATGTATAGTTACACAAATAAAATTATACTTCTAAAGTATTACTTACAAAAATATTGGACAAAAAGTAAAGATATAAATAAAAATAGCAAGAGAATAAAGAATATATCAGAAAATCATCGATAAAATTTGCCAATCTCTTGGTTTTCGATAAAAAGGTAACGATAGTTTGTTTTTTAAATTTGGAATAGTTTTTCTCATTTTTTATTATATCTGGTAAATTGTTAAATAGCATAGGGTCAAGGTATTCGTAATGGTGTTGTGCAGCTGTGGTGTTGCATCTAGGTACATATATATTACCAGATATTCTAGGTCTTAAACGAAAAATATAAAAGTTTTATTAAAATTTTAAAAAATTTCGGTGATCAAAGTATCATTTAATACAAAATATTGCAGTCAGGGATAACCGGATAAGTCATATACGTCGTGTTTCAGGACTCTTGCTACACTCTGAAAGAACTAAGGCTTTTAAGCAATTAAAGAATTACGGTGATCAAATGTTTCAATAAAAAATGGTGATCATTTTTCATAATTTGTGTATAGGAATACTAAGTCTCTTATTTGGTAGCATTTCAAAGTATTCAACTTAATACTGTTATCCATTTATGCTTTTGCATGTATTTATATAGAATTAAGTTGACTTTAACCACTGGAGCGACATAGCAATTTAAAATTTTTTCTCGGTTTGCCGCAAAAGGAAATTTTTCGGCCCACATTAAAAAATCATACCTCCGAATTTGAATATGGAGACATACAAACTTATTATAGTTCTATATAGCCAATGAATTAACATTTTTTTTACTATTATCACATATTCGTAGGATTTATAAAAAAAAAATATTATAAAATCATTAACTTTAAAATATTTTAAAGAATTTAGAGAATATTTGCCACATTGTGGCAGCAAAGCAATCCAAGGCTTTAGAAATAGTGCCATAATGTGACAAAAAGCGTTCGAGTGGTTAAATGTAAATAACATGTTAATAAGTATTAAATGATTACACAAAGTAAAGAAAATGTTAATAAATAATTTGGAATGACATTTGATAGTGTTTTATTTTGAACTTTTTAAATGTTTTATAAATACACATTATTTCAACCTAACCTAAATTCTTTTCAATGATTTCTCCGATTGTTCCTAATTTTTTTCATTTAGTGATAGTAAGTACAGTACCAGAAATGTTGTTTTATTTCTATCACCATTGATTTATGATAGTCTGTGCTGACTAGCTCTGATGAAGTTATCGGGGAGGTTATGATATGAATTTTAAGTGGGTAATAATAAATTAATAATTATAATTACAAGTAAATAAAAAGTCGTTAATTAAGTAGATAATAATAACAATAAATAAAAATAAGTAGACAATAATTTCTATTCCTGTCATATTGAAAAATTTGTTTTAAGATATTTAAAATTATGATGAAAACTGTATATTGATTATGAACCAGGCGAGAAAAACTTTTTTTTTTTAAATTAGGGTCACACAGGAGGCCCTTAGGAAAATAATTTCCCTCAGGGCCTATGTCATCTTTGGGGATGCTGTGTGGAGGGTATTTTTAGGAAAAGGAAGGAGATGAAGTTCTGGGAAGGAAAAAGGTATGAGGGTTGGGTAGGAATCTGGAGTTCAGTGTATCTAGATCATCCGCCGCCAAGACCTAGACAAACCTTACCCCATGAACCCGGGCACCCCTGCTAAGTCACCAAACGTAGCGAAACACTTGGGGTGACCTATGGCAGAGGTGTTGGTTATCCAAAAAATGGTTCCCGGGGCGGCGGTACCCATTCCCGCCTCCCAAACTCTGTGGATAGAATATGAAGTTTGTGAGTATAAACGCGTTAAAATTCTATTTTCGGACATAAAGTAATTAATTTTTGATATAAACATATTCTTATAATGAAGAAATATATTTTTCCTACTTTGTCCATAAATATAATTGTTATTTTCCGTTTTGTTATTTTTTTAAACATTTTTTCTCAGAATGTATTCAGTCTCACATGGTTCATATTCTGTATGCTACGACAAAATAATGTATTAAATTTAGTATGAAATATAATAAGTATTTACCTACTTATCCATTTTACAAAACTAGTCATTCAACGTTATTTCCGAGAAAACGTCATCCTGAATTTTATTCATTAGGAAATTCATAATATTGAGAATATTATAACAATGGATTTTTATTACATAGTCATTAGTCGATTTGAATATCTTCAATTCAGGGAAAATCCAAAATCAAAAACATTATTGAATAATTCATTTGACAATTAGGTAATTTGATAAGGCCGATGGCAATGTAATGAAAATTATTTAAAAAGGGACGCTGGCTTGACATGCAGAACTAATGAACGAAGTAAACGAAATAGTTTAAATTGACGCACCAGACTTTTAGGTCCGGGTTTAGTTTTCCCCATAGGAAAAACTAAACCCTTTCACACACTTTTCCATAAAAATGATCATCTAGTAAATCCACGCTATGCAAGTGTGTATTATGTAAGTATAATTAACACAAAACAATACAAGAACAACATGTTAACCAACCAGACTATTAAATGGGAAAATAATTCACCGACTCCAGATATTTTCATATTAGATGGTTCGGTGGGGTGGAATTCCTAATTTGACCGATAAATCCTACTGATCCCTCAATATAAAATATTTTTAAAATCTTTCGTAATCCTGTATGTATTTAAAATGACTGATTTTTGCATTTTTATATACAAATTCTTTGACAAATCTAATACGCATAAATTTTTTTAATGAGAGAGCTAGGTATAATGTAGTATAGTAGCCGAAATAACAAATGGTAATATTTTTATAGTCTGAGAATGCCAAATTCTTTTAATTTCATTTCCTAAATCTGTATACTTTCTTATTTTTTCAGAAACAGATTTTTCAATATTGCAGGAATTTGGAATAGCTACATCAATGATATAAGCTATTTTTTTAATTTTCACATGTAAAACTATATCGGGTCAATTATGATTAAATAAATTTGACGAAATAGAATATATACCTGAGAAAAATCACGGCATATTATAATTGTAGGATTTGCAAAGCTGAAACTCAATATTTATTTTTAAAAAAAAATTGGCTTTTCATTTCGAATGTTAATAAACTTGAAAAATTACCACATCTATCCAATGACATTATTAAAATATATGCAAACACCTTATAGTCATACCTAGCAAACAAAATTGTGGCACCGCTTATGAAAAAAATAGTCATTTAAATAATACGTGTGCACGAATGCAATAGCTTTACAAACCGCCCGCTAAGGAATCCATGTGCTAAAGTGTTGTGTCGGTATCTAAGCACCTCTTAAATAAATTTAACACCTCAATAAAAGAAATACACATTTCTAACAAAGAATTTAAATTATTAAATACGAGTGTGCTTTAGACTACAGGACCGAAGTAAAACATCTAGAGAGAAAGAAAATGTGCGCGCGCACTGCTCTCCCTTGCTCCTACAGTATTTATACAATTGTTCAAGAATTTATCGTGCCATGTATCGCTTGGACGTCTCCGACTTATTCTACCATTTACTTTCGACTCATAATATATCCGTCTCCTCAAATGACTTTCCTCACATATCTGCTCTATACAAACCATCTAATCTTGATTGAAAGGGACCATAATAGGTACATTAAATTAGTAAGTAGGTATTTTTATGATTGTAAAATGGAATAGTTTGCAGTCAACGGATGATATCAAAATTAACCAACAAATAAAAAAATGCCATATTTAAATAAATTTAGACTTGAATACAGTATATGGAATTAATATCAAAATTTATATTACTTCAAATAATAGACACCATTATGCGTCATTCCATTGTTTCCAGGGATTTCCAAACTGTGGCTCGCTCAGTCTGCGCTAATTGCCCCACCCCCTCCCGAAAATATTTAATCCTAGGGTCATTAAGGGTTGGTTGGCGGGTATAAATAGCCCTACCCAGTGGTTCTCAAACCATTACAAAACATCTACCCACAAGTTACACTGTCACGCTGCTCCACAGTTTGTTTTATTTAAAAAAAAAACTTTTATCAATTTTCAAATTGCACTTTCAATATCAGTGAATCTTTGCTCTTGCAATTAAGTGAAAAGTTAGTAAAAAAGTTCTACTGGATATATTCTGCAGTCTGTGATTTCAACAGAACTCTTTACTTTTACGGTAATTACAATTTTTATTATCTAGTTTTTTTCACTTTTGTTTAAATATGTGGTGTTACACTTTCTTACCTTCTTGAATTGATCGCCTTACAATGTCCATCACCTTAATAATGGATACTGCAAGGCTGTCTTAAACGTTGTATCAGGAAGAAGAAACCGGAACACGCCATATTTTTACAAAATATGTATTCGTATATTGTAATCTGTTTAATTTGCTCAAAATTAAGTTATTTTGTGTGTTCTTCTGTGAACTTGTTCTTCTTTTGGAGCACTCTTTATTTTGATTGATTTTTAGTGTATTAATCCGGTGTGCGTTTCCTTCTCCAATCAAAGATTCAGAGAGAAAAGGAAGCGTAACACGACTAAATACACCAAAAACACACATCGTTACATCGCCCCTTTCAACATGTTGACTATCAGAAACAGAACGAATTAATTTGTTAAGATACCAACCCTTCTGCTGATATGAAAATTTTCAAAATGAATGTGTTTTTCACAATATCATTTTTAACAAAATTCCCTTTTTTGTATAATATTTACGATCGTTTTCTAATAATTTGTTTTTCTTTCTTTACAGAGATGTGCATCTTTCAAGAAGAGGGAAGCCGCCGCCCAAACGGCTACCGGGGAATACACATAGGCCAGAACCTCGTGGCCATCTCCGATCTTACTGACCCTTATTATTCAGCACTCTATCCAAACATTGAACCAGAGACAACAATAAATGAGGCAGAATTGGTTCCGGGGTACGACATGTTCCAAGATGAAATTATGAGCCGTCTGGCTCAGATTAGACAGCGCCTGAACCCAGCGGAATATGAAGAAGTTCAAACAGACAATGAAAATGCAACAAACGATGAAACGGACGATGAAACTGATACAGACGATGAATACTACACAACGGAAGGCTCATCATCTGACGAAGAAGTGGATGGAGAGGATGACGAACTTCCCGCATTAGAGCTTGGAGAAATGGAGATAGTATACCCTGATGATGTTGCAGAACTTGGAGCAGAAGTGGAAGTGAAGACATCCTATCCTGATGATGTTGCAGAACAGTTCGCCGATGAAGCAGATGTTCCAACCAGGAAGACAGTCAAGCGAAAGAGAGTTGATGCCCTCTTTCACTACAGCAAGAAACCCAGATTGGGAGATTAGTCTATACAAATCTGAAGTTGTTTCATGTGTCTTTTTGTATTTGTTTTTAGTCACTTTTTGTAATTTGGACAAAACAATTTTTTAATGTTCGCTAAACTTAAAAATCAATTTAGTCACTCTATTAGATTTTGTTCATCCTAATTATAGCCTTATTTTTTATCTGTATACATTTTTTTACAAGAACTATATTTAAATGTTTGCTGAACTTGTAAATTTAATGATTACTCTTACTCGTATATAGGTATAGTCTCTTACTTGGTAGCTTTTTATTTATTCAATTTTTTATGATAAAAACTATTTTAAAAGTTTTCTAAACTTAAAATCAAGTTAATGATTCTCCTTCTGTATAATATATAGCTTTTCATTTATCTTGAACAAATATTTTTTGTGTGTATATACTCTTGGTCAATAACTATTTTTTAAAGTTTGCCGAACTTGTAAATTACTCATACACGCAAATTGTATTTACTTGGTAGCTTTACATTTATTTAACTTTGTACTATTATTTATTTTGGTCTGTATACTACACTTTTAATTAATAATTACTTCATGTCTTAAAAATATATATTCATATAGAATTTAGCTAGCATTAAAAGTAAACAATATGTTAATTAATAAGTAATTTGGAATCTATTAAAACCAGTGACTCATTACATTTGTTAATGATTTATTTTTCACAATTATAATATTTTTTAAATACGTATATTATTTTAATCTTTTTAATTTCCCCGATTGTCCCTCATTTTTTTCATTCTGTGATGGCAAGTATAGTTTTCACAGAAACGTTATAAGAACTATAAATTAACAGAATACTTATTTTTTACCACGATTTAAGTAAACCCCGATGAAGTATGCATTGCTTACGAAACGTGTTAGTTTTTAAACAATAAACATGGTTAAAAATAAGTGTTCTACTAATTTTGAATTAAAATGATGCCATAAAATAGTTTTGCTGTGTTTGAAGAAGCATTATAAGAACGTTTATTAATGGGAATATGTAACTTTATGATATTAATCAAGTAACAAAGTAGAGTTGGTAGAATCCAATGCTGAGGGATCTACACGTAACATACACGTGATCAGTTGTTTGGCGGTCTATTGATTAGATAATGAAAGAAATAAAGTTTAGTTTTTTTACCATTTATTAACAAATATTTTGCTCAGGAATCACTGGTTAAGTCAGGTACATCATGTTTCAGGACTCCTGCTACACCCTATACCCTCCAAAACTTACCTACCTACCTTACCTTACCTCCAAAAGGTAGGACAGTGGACTGCCATTCCGAAGGTCGCGGGTTCGAACCCAGCGTGCGCAAATAAATTTTATTTAATTGATTTGTGTTATTTTACAATTAATTGTTTAAAAATAATATATAGTCTATTTGCGGCACGTACCAGAGTTGAAGATACTCTTAGTATCGCCCTGGTGTAAGACCACCATTCAGAATTGGAACGTTGCTTGAAATGGATTTAGCCATGTTTAGTGACTAGATCTGAATAGCCAGGTACTTCCCCACCTTTCTCTCCCTCGTCTCCTTCTCTTTCCCACTCACCTTCAGCCTCATAACATACCCTAATTGGGGATGCCATAGTCTCACTGGCTCCAGACGGGAGCAGTTGGGACTCTTGTGAGGTATTCGCTATGAAAAAGATGAATCTGTGTGTAAGGTATTTTTAAAGAAATTAAGTTTTTGGAAGGAAAAGGGTATGAGGAGTGGTTAGAAATATGGGTTTCACTGTGTCCAGGTCATCCGTCGCCACGACCTAGATAAACTTCACCCCGTGAACCCGGGCACCCCTGCTATGTTACCAAACGAAGCGAACCTCTCGGGGTGACCTATAGCAGAGGTGTTACGAGATCTGGCCTGCCACCAATTGCGTGACAGGCCAGGTCGGGAGAGACTGGTTGAGGCAGACCTATTGACTTCTTCAGCAGGGCTCTGTTGGAACATCACCTTGGATGGAATCATTCGTCCGTCACTCCTGGACACACTGACCCCAAGATTCCTACCCACACCTCATACTATTTGCCTTCCCAGAATATCCTCTCCTTACTTTTCTAAAAAGAACCCTCCACACAGCATCCCCATATAATTAAAAAAAAATAATTATTCAGACAAGAACCCCTTTAAAATAAAAGTCTTCCAAAAAATATTTTAACGACATATTTAACCAATTTGTGGTTTTTTTTTACCTTTTTCAGCATTTTAAATTTCGGCTTAAAAACCACTGAAAAGTAAGATTATAAAAAAAATGGTTTGATATGCTATTTTATCGAATAATTCAACATATTATTTTTTAAGACTTTTTTATACAAAACAATTAAATTTATAAGTAGACCAAATAATATAAAATCAAATCCTTTACAAGTAGTTTTCAGCGTCTCCCAAACTGTGTGCCCAGCTGACTGCAGGTATAAACCCCTCCCCGGGTCATTAAGGGCAGGTAACATTACCCTTCCCAGTGATTCCCAAGTCATACATGTCACTCCGTCATCAGGAAACATTGCTCCTACCGACATCTTATTTCGTGTTTTATATATAGGTATGTGAAATGTAATATTTAAAAATACAATATTTAATTTGCTTTATTCATAATCTATTTTCTGTGATTACTTCAAGGCGTCATTCTGATAGAATTTGGTAAATAAACCATTATTTTTATTAACCAAGATAAAAACACATTTTTTGGTATATCGTCGTTGCATATAGAATAATAACCATGTGAGATTGCGTACATTTTGAGAACATCGATATTACGAACAGAGTTATATTTCATAAATGAGATATATTTCATTTTTAATATACAGGGTGTCCGGGGGTAAAGTGCATTAACTTCGGGAGGTGGTTCTACATGATGGGAGGAGTAAAAAAGATTAATAACTTTTTTCGAAATTCCAACTTTTTTTCCCACACAAAAAGACATACCTATTAAAAATCCTTAGTGTAAGGCACAACCTAACTCGATAAATTTGTTGTGACTCATCCGAGCCCGACTGTTTCGACTGTGGCTGTTGGTTTCGAGTGGCCAGTATTGTAACAGCGGAAATACCGGTTGCCGTGAAATAAAAGTGCCGGGCGCACAAGCTGGACTAATTTTATCCTTTTATCAAAAAACTACACTTAAAAGTTGGAATTTAGAAAAAAGTTGTTAATCTTTTTTACTTATTATATCATGTAGAATCACTTCCCGAAGTTACTTTACCCCGGACACCCTGTATATTATGTTTCTTTACAATACAATATATCACAGTAACCTTAATATTTTGATATGTAATTCTTAACTTAATAGTATGATATTAAACTTAATATTATGATAACAATAATCACTACTTAATATTCTAATACCTAAGTCTTAACAATATAATATTTAACTTAATATTATGATACTTTACTTAATATCCTAATACATAAGCGTAATAATATTTAACTTAATAGTACAATATTTAACTTAATTTTTTGATACTTAACTTGATTTCCTAATACATAAGCCTTAATATTATTATATTTCTTAATATTATAATTCTTAACTTAATTTTAAATAAAACAAACACTTAGTATTATAAAATATAATGCCTAACCACAAAGTGATTGCTTCTTACGAAAAAACTTAACTTAATTGTTTGATACTTAACAAAATATTCTATTACAGGGGACAGGAAAGAGATGGGGTGAGGAAGGCTGGAAAGTACCAGGCTATTCAGATCTGGTCACAGTGCTTACCTAACACGGCTAAAGGCATTTTAGTAAAATCTGAATGGTGGTCTGTCACCATGGCCTCCGTGGTCGAGGGGTAAGATCGAAGGTCGCAGATTTGAACCCGGCGTGAGTAAATTGATTTTATTTGATTTTTATTTTTTATTTCGCAATTAATTTATTAAATTAATATATATTATATTTGCGGCACGTTCCAGAGTGGAAGTTACTCTCAGTATCGCCCCGGTGTAAGACCACCATTTAAAAAATGAAATGTTGCTTGAATTGGCTTTGGCCGGGTTTGGTGACCAGATCTGAATAGTTAGGTACCTACTTCCATATCTTCCTCTTACCCATCTCATTCCTCTCCCACCACCTTCAGCCTAACAACATTCCCCAATTGGGGATGCCACAGTCTCACTGGCTCCAGACGGGAGCAGTTTAGACCCTTGGGCGGTATATACATATAAAAGGGTGTTACTGAAAGTATTCTACCACTTTTTTCATACATTTCATACTTTACATTTATATTCAACTCATTTGTAATAAAACATGTTGAAAAACTGTGTATTCTGGAAAAATGTATTTCTGGAAAAAAAAATTTTTGGTAACCTTTTTAATATCTATTGAGTATTAGCATATTTATTTCATAAATTATTTTTGATTTAATGCCATAATGTTAACAAGTTGCAAATATAAACATTGAAATAAATACGATTCGATATATAATCATGACTCATGACAAAATGAAGTGTTTTCCAAACTGTGGCTCGTGGTGACTAATAGCAGTTACTACCCCTTCCCCGGTTCATTAAGGGTGGCGGGTATAAATAGGCTTCCCCAGTGGTTCTCAAACCACAACCAGACACTTTGTCAACAAGTTACAACAAGTTCTTATTCTGCTCCACAATTTGTTTCATGAGAAAAGTTAATTTATATATATTTTTTTAAAATTTATTGAAATATGTTTGCGAAAGTGACTTTGAATAATAATTTAGTGTTTAAGTGCTCCGATTCTGCAGTCTCTTCAATTCAGGTAATTATAATTATTTTAATATACATTTTTTCTACTCACATTTAAGAGGAGCGGCTGTGCATCCATTTTCATATAAGACTTAAATTTGATTTTGAGGCCAAAGTACTTAACCAAGCTAAAAAAATCGTTTTTTTAATCAAAGTGAATAGCAAATATCTAGTACGGATAAATGTTACTTTATTTAAATGAAATAAGACAAATTAGTTTGTGTAAACCAACATGTGATTATATAAATATATAATATTATTGAAAAAATTAAGTTACTTTATTTATTTGTATTTTAAATTATGAAATATTTATTGTCCGCTGAAGGATTCTACTTTTCTTGATTTTATAGGCAAGTTTTTTTTGAGTTTTTTTTTGTAACTAAATTATTTAAAAAAAATACCATTGCTCATCGCGATACGTAACTATAATGAAATAAAAAATTAAAACAGTGTTAAAAAAACTACATCTTAAATTTATATCCGATATATTTGTGTTTTAACGTAATACGATCATTTTAAATTTTGAATTTAAGATTTCCTTAAAAAATAATATTTTTAAATTTTATATTTACGTTAGCTTACCCGCCCACGCGTTTCTGTGGCTAACGAAACACAAAGCCATCTACTGGGTGGTTACCTAACCTAGATAACCAAGTGTTGTGTGTGTGTTGTGAACTTACAAATAATTGTAACATAAAAAACATTAATTCGCAATAATAAATATTAAGGTCAATAATCGAGATAAAAACTATCCTATCTTTTAAGTTGGACCAAATTACACACACTAAGCCAAATTTAATCAAAATCTTAGTATTTTCGGAGTTTAACTCGGACGAACATTGTGACACGAGATTTTTATATATACAAAGATAAAGATAGTAGGTAGGTAAAAATCATTAATTTAAAAATAGTTGCCAAATTGCCTCTAGAATCAATAATTACGTATAATCCTATAATTGCGTATAATATGTATATCATAAAACAATAAAGTAGCACACATCTGTACCTACTAGATATTTGATAATACATATTTTGATTTAATTAAAAAATATTGAGTTTGATCAAGTATTTTTGCCTAATTTAAGATTACAATCAAAGCGCAGCCGTTCCTCTTATCATGTGTTGCTATATTGTGTTAATCGAATCTTCTTAATCATTCGAGTACATAAATTTAATACATAAATATACATAAGTTTCGCATTAAAATTATAGTATTTGGAGGACAATGTTTTCAATAATTAAAAATTACAGATTTTTACTTACAGAACATTTCTTATGCATTTTTATAAATTTTTGATTTATATAATAGACTAACCCCAGCAGTATGAGTCTCTTAGAAAATAACAGAACTTTGTTAATTAAGAGAAAAAAAAACATTACTTATGACCAGTTGTTTCGGAAAATTTCACGTTTGAATTTCCTTCAAATCGACATTCACCGAAAAATTGGGTTGTTTCAACCTCCGTCAGAAGAAATTTCATCGAAAATTCCATAGGACCAGTTGTTTCGGAATTCCCTTCAAATTTGAATTTCCTTCAAATTTGAATTTCCTTCAAATCGTCATTCACCGAAAAATTGGGTTGTTTCAACTTCCGTCAGCAGTAAATAGCAACAAATAACGTTCGATAAATTTGAAAATTTTATTAAAGTGTTCCCCGCCGAATCACAATTTTGACGTCTGCGCATGCGCCTCCCATTATTTCGTTAACCGTCCGGACTCGGCTGATCACATTCACATCACATTTCTATAGTATTTTCACTGCTGACGGAAGTTGAAACAACCCAATTTTTCGGTGAATGACGATTTGAAGGAAATTCAAATTTGAAGGGAATTCCGAAACAACTGGGCCTATGGAATTTTCGATGAAATTTCTTCTGACGGAGGTTGAAACAACCCAATTTTTCGGTGAATGTCGATTTGAGGGAAATTCAAACGTGAAATTTTCCGAAACAACTGGTCCTTAGTTAGTTAAGTGAAAAACACACCACTTAGTTAATTCTTATAACCAGAGAATACCGGAAATTTGTCCCTTTTAAATCAAAATCTAGACATATTGACTCTTTTTTACCAAAAAACATAAATTGATTTTGAAAGATTGTTATTTTATCTGGTACACGTAGTTTTAAAATTTTGAAAAACTAAGTGTATTTTTAATATACTAAGGTTATACCGTTGGTCATTGGCAGATTTGTTAAATTTTCAAACGATAGATTCTATTAAACAACACAAATTTCAAATCATATAATTATACAACAAAGTAAATCGATATATAATCTAGTCAACCCAGTTTTTAGAATTTTAATTTTTGTTAAATTAAAATCGTTAAAAAATGAGAACGTGTTTGGTGACAAAAATACGTATTTTTATCTATTAATTTAACGTCTTACAAACTAAAATATTTCAGATTTTTTTTACACACTTATTTTGTTTAGAAATTATTGAAAAATCATAAGTACTTATGATCAAAAAATACTTACAAGAAGTACACGATATTAAAAAATGTTTCATCACGCGTTTGAGCTTTTTTATTGCTTACTTGAATTTATTTATTTCTATACTTGTGCATACATTTAACAAATAATTACAGTGGTTTACATAGTAGAACAAAAAAAGTTCATATTCAGTAACAGGATGTAAAAAGATATGTAAGAAGGTTAATAGTAGCATTTTGTGAACACCTCACTGGGAGAACCCGTGCTGAGGTGTTCGCATGTTTAGGATTAAGATATATTCTGTCGACATAAGTAGAAATTCAGGTGAATGTAGGTATATATTAATGAAATAAAGTCGATACTGAGTTATTAGTTAAACTTTTGGGTATGGAGAATAATCAATCTTTCTCATCGGAACCGCCCTGTACAATTGCAAGGGCACGAAAGCAAGTTGAAATTTCAATTCTCGGCTACTGGTTAATGCGTCTTATATTCATGAACTTTTAAGTTCCCTTATAAATCCTTGAACATTTAAGTTTTAAAACTGTTAAAAATATGAATGTTCTTTAATAAGATAATATCTATTAATTTGCCATGTTGAAAATAAAATTCTCTTGACAGAAAAAAATCGTACGCTCAAAAAAGTTGTTATTTCACAAGCTATAGGTATGAACAAATTCTCAGTGCTTCTTTAAAATGTGTCGAGAGATGTTCGCTCCATTTTAAATAAGTCGTGGTTTTATTAATATTTTTTTTTTTAACATTATCGCGCTCCCTTTATCATTCATATTTACTCACTTGCTTTTCAAACCATCTTCAATAAGCTTCTTCTTCATACAGGCATACATAAATTACGTGAGCTATTTAAAAATAAATTACACCCTTCCCCCCTTGGTGAGATTAAGTGAGATTTAGTGGGTACCCCCCCCCCCTCCCCTCACGTGAGATTTTTTTTCTCACTCTCGAAATAAATGTTTTTCATAATAGCCATTTTTTCAGCCGGCACAATGGGACACTTCAAAATAAGTAAAACAATTTTTCTATAATAATATATAACCTTTTAAAGTTGACGTGAGATTTTTATTGACCCACCCTCGGTAAAATGAGATTTGGTGAGATTTTACTGGACCCCCCTCCTCCATATTCACGTAATTAATGTATGCCCCCTTACCGTCCAATTTGCATGACCGTTTTGCGTTGCAATGCCACTTATATAAAGAATTTTTTCACCCTGAGAGTCTTTTACCATTCGCCCCCGTTCCCCTTCCGCCACCTTTCACCACCCTCGCCCCCTTCCCCTCCCGTGTTCCATTCTCACCTTCTCCGTGTAACCCCTCCCCTCATCCCCCACCCCCCTTCCATCTCCCCCTCCCATCTCCCTCTCCCCTCTCCCCTCTCCCCTCTCCCCTCTCCCCTCTCCCCTCTCCCCTCCCCCCTCTCCCCTCTCCCCTCTCCCCTCTCCCCTCTCCCCTCTCCCCTCTCCCCTCTCCCCTCTCCCCTCTCCCCTCTCCCCTCTCCCCTCTCCCCTCTCCCCTCTCCCCTCTCCCCTCTCCCCTCTCCCCTCTCCCCTCTCCCCTCTCCCCTCTCCCCTCTCCCCTCTCCCCTCTCCCCTCTCCCCTCTCCCCTCTCCCCTCTCCCCTCTCCCCTCTCCCCTCTCCCGCTCCCCTCTCCCCTCTCCCCTCTCCCCTCTCCCCTCTCCCCTCTCCCCTCTCCCCTCTCCCCTCTCCCCTCTCCCCTCTCCCCTCTCCCCTCTCCCCTCTCCCCTCTCCCCTCTCCCCTCTCCCCTCTCCCCTCTCCCCTCTCCCATCTCCCATCTCCCCTATCCCCTCTCCCCTTTCCCCTCTCCCCTCTCCCCTATCCACTCTCCCCTCTACCCTCTACCCTCTCCCCTCTCCCACTGTCCCCCTTCTCGTGAACCTCCCCCTCACTATTTCCCCTTCCACCTTCTCCGCTTTCCCCCTCCCTTGTCCTCCCTACCACGAACCAACCCCTCCTTCATTCCCCTCCGCCCCTCCCGGATTCCCTCCCCTCCTGCTTTTTCCCTGCTGCTAAATTCGATAAAATAAACTCATTTTTCAAACAACTCGCGAGTGCCCTATTGTATTTTTTTTTGCAAATTTCATAACTCCAGAACTTACCAATATATAAATATTGCTATATAGAAACCTTCACGGGGCATGCCACAACACTCGCCAAATTTTTATTGCAATTTGATGAATAGTATAGAAAATATCTCAAATATGTCAAACGCGCTAACTGTCAGAAGTTATTAAGTTTTACGAAGTTAAAATAGTCGTTTAGTTTTCTGAAATTTTACAATTTTCTGCGCAATTTTCTTAATTTTTCTTTCCGTAAGAACCTTCTACAAAGTAATAGAAAACTTTTAAAAAAGATGAATGAAATAGCTAACGTCGTTCTGAAGTTATGGCGTGACCAAGGGAAACAGGGATTCATTTTTATACCATAAAATAAGTATATAAAATGTCCACTAAAAACATCATAATATTCATTACTCCTTAAAACAATAACGTTTTCACAGTTATTGTGTTTTTGTCCACCTGTATAGAATCATCTTTTGTTATCTATAAATGCATTTTCTAAAATATATCTATTCTTTCTTTACAGCTTTACTAACCAACTGCAGCGATGTGCAAATTCATCGAAGAAGGAAGCCGACGTCCAAATGGCTACCAAGGGACGCACTTAGGACAAAACATAGTCGTTGATTTCCAGCCATTTGTTGAAGTGCCAAATATCTACGACGATGAAATCGCACGAAGACTCGCGGTGATGAGAGCAAGAAGGGAACCAACAATAGAAAACCTGGAAGCAGTTCACGACACTAGCTTTAATCTGCTGAACCAGTACCTCACCGAGTATCTGCCGGTGTTTGATTATGATACAACACGGGACTGCTTCAAAGAACGTGGACCGATGGACGAGGAATACGATGTGCAAATCGCTGGAGAAGTCGAGATTTACGGATATCCAGCTAGTCCAAATAACCAGGAGAGGATCGTTGAGGCTATTGATCAACTCGAAGATGACACAAATACGGAAGATGATGCGACAGTTAATGAAGAGGTAACAGAGGAGTCTGAGATCAATACTTCACGTGATGGATCATCGGGGACAATGGACCAAGAACGCAGCGAAGTTGATGAAGATCTCTCACTAAACAGACTGACGTTGAAAAGGAAACGATAATAACTTATCCATTATGGAACAGTTTTAATCCTGATTTCTCTCTCATATTAACAACAGTTCTTGAGGCTTTAAATCAACAAGAAGAGGACTCAAACGCAAAAGAGGATGCATTTGTTAATGAAGAGGATGACGTACAGGAAATATTCGAGGACAAACATGGTCAATGGTCGGCAATAATAGATCTATAGAATTAACGACAGGGAATCTATGGCGGAAGCTATAGCTTTTGTTATAGCAATTCTCTAACTTTTAGTACTTTTTTCTATTTTTATATAATCTATTTTTATATACGTAATTTATTTTACTTTTATATAAGTTACCGGAAATGCATGAAATCTAGGAATTGTATACAACTCCTAGGAAATGTATACAATTCCGAAGCTATATAGGAAATGTACAAAATATTGTTTTAAAAATTATTTAATACATACATATCCCGGGAAATGTATACATTTCCAAGGAATTGTATATAATTCCAATATCGTATTGGGAAATGTATAAAAAGAATGCTTTCTGTAATAAAACACGTTGTTTTATTTGTTATATTCTTATAAAGTTAAACTTCCATTTGGTACGTAATCAGTCTGTTATTTAAGTAATTAACATGGTTTGTGATACAAAAAGGTGCCCCCTTTATAGCGCCTGCTTGCGTCAAGGCAAGAAAAACATCCCAGTTTTCAAGTAGTTTAGCGGCTACGCTAGGTTTGTGTAACATGATTTGTGATACAAAAGAAAGTGCCCCTTTATAGTTATATTATTATTAAATGTTTTACATTTCCGATTGCTATTTAGGAAATGTATAGATTTCCTAGAAATTGAATACGATGGCGGATTACATATATTTCCGTTAACATATATACCGTACATAATTAAGATGATTTAAAAAAAAAAATTAAGTTTGTTGTAATTTTGCTTCATTTAAATTTATTTTTACTTGATATTGATTTATTTTATTTATGTATTTGCCGTACAGAATATATGATTTAAAAAATATATTTTGTTGTACTTTTTCTTCATGTTTAAATTTATTTTACGTTCATAATATTATCGAACATTATTAATTTAGGTGATTTAACAATAAATGTTTTTATTTTTAACTTAATGAGTTTTTTTTTTTTTCATTAAGTCCACACAGGAGGCTCTGAGGAAAATAATTTCCCGCAGGGCCTATGTCATTTTTGGGGATGCTGTGATGAGGGTATTTTAAGGAAAGAAAGGAGATGAAGTTCTGGGAAGGAAAAGGGTATGAGGGTTGGGTAGGAATCTGGGGTTCAGTGTGTCTAGATCATCCGCCGCCAAGACCTAGACAAACCCGCGCACCCCTGCTAAGTCACCAAACGTAGCGAACCACTTGGGGTGACCTATGGCAGAGGGGTTGGTTATCCAATAAATGGTTCCCGGGGCGGCGGTACCCATTCCCGCCTCCCAAAAAGAAAATAAATGTTAAACCTCTAATTATAATATCATATCTCAATATTATTATTATTTTTTTCAAATCTTGAATTCCGTTATTGATAAATCTTGCATTTTATTAATTATCCCTTGTTTTTGCCATATTGTATTATTTACTTTCATACATAATATTATATAATTGAACTAAAATTACCTCACCAAACACAAAAGCCTTGTCTCTTTATGGTGAGGAAAAGCTAATCTTATTTACCATCTCAACACTGTATAACATGTAAAAATGGTGTACCTATTTATTGTAAAAAAACCTACATGTATTAAATAAATAAAAAAATAAAAATATGTATTTTATTTCTTCAAACTTCGCAAAATCACTTTGTGGCGTCATTTTTAATTAAATGAAACAAATAACTTTGTATAAACCACTATTATATAATCACAATTACCTACTATGTTATTAGTACCCTGACGAAGAAACCATCGGTTTGTAGGCAATTGTGATCTTAATATATAAAACAAAGTCGGGTTAGTTACACCATTTATAACTCAAGAACGGCTGGACCGATTTTCATGATCTTTGATTTGTTGGATTTGTCTCCGTCCCGATTAACAAAATAACTATTAAAACATCGGAAAAAATCGGGTGATAAATAAATATGAAGAAAATAATTTTTTTCATATATTTTGTATGGAACGGCTTTTCAAATAATGTGCATTGGTCGACATAATTTGAATCAATTCGAACTGTCAATGGTGTAGTGTGCCGAACATTTCGTGCTTAGTCAACATCTCAATTTCATTTTTTGAACTTAGAATATTTATTTTAACTTAAAAAAAATGTATTTCAGCTAATAAATCAAACACATCATTTATTGATTTTATGAAGTTTGCCGGGTCAGCTAGTTATATAATAGTGGTTGATACAAAGTTATTTGTTTCATTTAAATATATATTTTAATTAATGAAGATAATATTATCGAAACTTAATCGAAAATCTGAAACAGAAAAATCAGAAAAAGATACGGATACATGTGGGATTTGAACCCAGGACCTTCGGCTTTCCGGGCAGATGCTCTGACCACTGAGCTAATGTATCTCTTTCCGATTCGGTCATGTTTAACTGTATTATACTTTGACTGAGGACTACCAACATTATCCTCATCTTCTTAACGCATCGCCCTGGTGAAAGACCACCATTCAGCATCAAGAGCCTTGAAATGGCTTTAGCCGTGTTTGGTGTCCAGATCTGATTAACCGATATGGTCAAGGAATCCCCGTCTCATTTCCCTTCCAATTACCTCTCACTGGCTTTAGACGGTTGGGAGCGGCGCTTATGTAATAATCACATAATTTTTTTGTAGGTATATCGTACTTTCAGTTACGGTGACCAATGTGACCATTGCTACCTTCACCAAAGAAACGTGTTTGATTCCACAAATATTTACAGACAAGACAAATGAAAAGTTTTTTGTAAAAATATTTATTGAATTATTAAAAGTTAATTTTTGGCCGTTCTGTATTTTGTATTTTAGTCATCCAATACGAGATATGGAAAGATCAGTATTGAATCAATGATGATGGTGGTGCTCTGCGGGTTGCTTCACCCAGAATCCCCATGGAGCGAACTTGTGGTGGCCGTCATGATGGGTGGGACCTCTGTACACTTTGATCTGGACGCGACCAAGGTGCTCTAAAATTAAAACAAAAATAATTTATTAAAATTCATATATACATATATCACTAGTATTTTTTTAAAAATTTTATAATTGGTTTTACAAACAGTTTACACTATGCCTTAATTATTGAAAAAAAAACGCTTTTAAGAAAAGTTAAAAAATAAGACTGGATCAAGGTGCGAGCCTTGCGGTATTCCATTTTTTGTGATATTTTGATAATTAGTTTTCCAATTGAATGTCTTTCACACCCGTTTAGACAAATTACAATGCGTATAGCATGTTACAATATAGGTAAACAAATCTTATCTAACTGCCCTTCACACCGATTCCCAGAGAAGATGGGCCACCATTCATCTCTGTCATGGCATCTATTCACATTCAAACATCATCTCACATATGATCTTCTGTTATTCTGACCCTTGAGATATGACTCGTCTCAATTATTTGATTCGTCTGATCTGCAATGCACTTTCGCTATAATATATTCTCCTTACAACCCTTTCCTCGATCGTCCATTCCAAATCTTTTATGTGTTTCTTACGCAAACTTATTCACAACCCTTACATACCAGCACGATTTAACATCTCTGCCATTTATGATTTATCGATTAATCTTAACGTGGGTACAATCCTTGTACATATCTATATGTATCTTTTTCTTCTCTTTTCCACGTTTCCATTGCAAAATCAGATATTTGCAAAATATGCCTTTCTATAGACATCTTTCTTCCGTTATCTTTTAATAATTCATTCCTTGGGTTGGGTTCCATTCAATTCCGAGTACTCATTACAATTATTGTAAGTGTAAGCGTAAGTGAAAATAGTGTTAAAATTTGAATGTGAGGAATCGTCCATACATACTTAATCTTTAACTAATTACCGAACACATAGTTAAAATATTAAACCTATATCATTCATGTAAATAATGGTGCGGGTTTTTCCCACATTTTAAACCAATGAAGTGACGACTCGTTACTGTATTGGTCTACTCATTACAAATGTATTTGAAATTTACATCCTTTGGGTTGTTATTGGAAACCACCGCTTTTAATTGATTTTGAGAAATATTACCTAATTTGGAAAAATGCACTTAAATATGTTACTGGTTTTATCAAAATATTTTTTTGTAAATAAGTAACTACTCGTATCTGTAATACCCAACATTATCCGTGTTTCAAATCCTACCTTGTCGTTACCTTGTTACCTTGAGGTAAACAGCTCGATGGACCTTTATGGACTTAAGCCATTAAAAACCAGAAGAGAATCCGCAGATATAATATATCTCCATAAAATTATCAATGGCTTTATTGATTGTTCTCCCCTTCTGTCTGAAATTAATTTTAGAGTCCCGAGCGTTAACTAGAGAAAAATCATTTTTCCATCTTCATAAATGTTCTACCAATCTCCGACTAAATGCTTTTATAATGCCTGTAATATATTTAATAAGAATTTTAATGATATGGACATATTCTCGTGTAATTTAAGAAACTTTGAAAAAATTGTTATAGCTAACATTAAACAATTTAAAAAATTCCTTTTGCAAGTTATCATGTTGTTGCTGTGAATCCTTTTCAGTTACTTGTCATCCAATTTATACACATTTGTTCACTTTAGTTGTAGATATAAAGTGAACAAATGGTATA
The DNA here is from genome assembly GCA_951813805.1 of Limnephilus auricula. Classification (NCBI taxonomy): domain Eukaryota; kingdom Metazoa; phylum Arthropoda; class Insecta; order Trichoptera; family Limnephilidae; genus Limnephilus; species Limnephilus auricula. The sequence continues at coordinate 12,149,075 of OX638412.1, read as the reverse complement.
TAGCTAACATTAAACAATTTAAAAAATTCCTTTTGCAAGTTATCATGTTGTTGCTGTGAATCCTTTTCAGTTACTTGTCATCCAATTTATACACATTTGTTCACTTTAGTTGTAGATATTATATATATTATATTATATTATATATTATATTATATTATTTTGAACATTTATGTATTGTTATTATTGCTATTGTGTAGTGAAGATAAAGTTTATAATACATTATGTTTTGAAATTTAGCTGGTTATTAGTATATTAGTTACATTTAAATTGTTATTTATTTGTGTTCTTACATCTTCTAATATTTAAAATATTGTATTTTTTGTAAATATGTCGTCAGCCCATAGGTACAGGACCCTTATATTATTATTCTTATTACAATTTTAAGTTATGTGAAAATCTGTAATTGGATTTTATTTTTATTATTAAGTTTTTTGTCATAGATGTAAATAATCTGTTGATTTTCCTAAATAAATAAATAAATCTATTTTTTATTATTCATCGTTATTTAGCTATTCTTAAATTGGGGGTGTTTGTCTTTCTGTTTCTTGTTTAGATACTTTTTAGATTGATCTACTGTTATTTCAATGGAAGATCAACCAACATCTTTGAATCCTTCGGCATCGGTACATAGTCGGGAAACAGACCAAACGCGAGCTCAATATTTTTGCGCAGTTTGTACAAGGTGGTTTCTACCATTCGTTCTTGACTTTAACAGCTCGGCTGTCGAATAGTTTGCTGGCCTCTGTGTTTCCTCCCGCCTACAACATGGATGGTATAAAGACCCAGGTTCACTCCTCAGTTTTCACAAAAAGACTCTCCTCAAAGATGACATATATCGTGAGGGAAATTGCTTTCCAAAACTCTTGTGATGTGTTAATATTAAAAAAATATAGGTTTAGTATTAACCTGAGGCTGCGGAGTTGAGATCGTCGTAGTCCTGAGGAGTTGGGAGTCCGGAGATAAGGGCCAGGCAGGACACCAGCAGGACGAAATATTTGATCTGGAATGAATTTTTACAGTTGTGTTTTAGTACGGTATACGGGTACCCGAGGGAAAGTGACCCAGAGACAGATCGGAGAAGAAGTGGATGGACTATGTGGAAGAAGACTGAAGCAGGACGAGAAGGTCTGAGAACTGGAAGTGAATGGAGAGAAACCGTAGGAAAACATTTGTGGAAGAAACATACTACCACCAAGACTGAAAAGATACTTGATGCCGTTGTAATTGCCCATAGAATGCTTTTGGTTAGTGTGGATGCGAACACCATGTTGTTTATGGCTTATGGAACTAAAAAATTCAGCAGGATGTCAAAGGATTTTAACCCTTCACGCCTCGAGCACATTCTGTAAGTAGGTCAGAGTATTTACGCTTAGCAATAAAATCCAAATTAATTAAACTATAAAACTGTTCTTGAAAGGTGATGAAATACGAATACAAACTGTTATGAAGAGCTATTGACCAGCGGCTGAGAATAATAGTTTAAAAATGCTTGCAACTGTACAGGGAGGTTCCAATGAGAAAGATCGATTATACCCCATATCAAAGTTTATATCCATTTGTTTCATTCAAATCTTGCATTAATATATACCTACATTCAAGTAAGCTATAAAAATGCTCAAAAGGCACGATGAAAAAGTATTAAATATCGTGTACTTTTTGTAAGTTTTCTTTGATCATAAGTATTTATAATTTTTCAATAATGTCTAAACAAAATAAGTGTGTAAAATTTCTTTTAATATTTTAGTTTGTAAGACCTTAAATAAATAGAAAAACAATGTCACAATACACGTACTCGGATTTATTTTTTAATGATTTTAATTTAACTAAAATTTAAATTTTTAAAACTGTGTTGACTAGATTATGTATTAATTTATTTTGTTGTATTATATGATTTGATATTTGTGTTGTTTAATAGAATCTACTTAGTTTTTCAAAATTTTAAAACTGTGTGTACCAGATAAAATAACAATCTTTCAACATTAATTTATGTTTTTTTGTAAAAAAGAGTCAATACGTCTAGAATTTTATTTAAAAAGGACTAATTTCTGGTATTCTCTGGTAATACCCTCTTAATAAAATATTCGTATTAATTAAATGTTATGAATTTGCTCATTGCGATTTTATTATTATATTTTCCAGAATAGAAATACTCTGACCATTCAGAATTAAGAGGTTGCTTTAAATGACTTAAGCCGTGTTTGGCGATCAGATATCCCCGCCTTCCTCTTTCCTTCTTGTCACTAGTTTCAGACCCAACACATACCCCAATTACTTAACCCGTTTAATCACAGGAGACCATATTTGTCCCAGCTCACATAGGTCTCATAGAAATCGTTGTATCTCCCTTACTATCACAGTGAGAAGTATGATCTAAATGGTATTGGAAAGATAATACAATACGCCATATATTCAAATCTAAAAGTTCGCCACACAAAACAAAATGTACACCTTTATGAAATCAAAGTTTCTGATCGCAATTTGAAAAAAAAATGAAACTTTTTGAATTATTTAAGATTTTTTTTTACATAAAATGACAAAAAAGTGAGGTGACAGTGACGATTATAATTCATTTGTCTAATGAAATATGTATGTGTTTATATTTTTTTCATTATCAGTAATTTTAGTTAGAAAAAACGTAAAGTGAGCCATTTTTAAAACTTATTAAAGTTTTCCTCCAAAATTTTTATATTTAAAAAATTACATGGATATTTCTAATAATCAAGTTTGAAAGCCTGTTTCATCACCTTTCGAAAACAGTATTTAGTTTCTGGATACGTTAACAAATATTACATTTTTTTGGATTTTATTGCAAAGCGGGAATATTGTTCGCCTCTGAAAAAATACGCCAAATTCTTCGTAGTACAGACGATTTACAAAAGGCTGTTTGGGGAGACTGATTATTCGAAACAGTTGGGATTCTTGTACGGTAGATATTCACAAAAAAAAATAACTCATTGAGTCCATACTGCATTCACATTAGATTTTAGTTGTATGCCGACGATGTATTCACAAAAATCTGTTAAAACTAGTAACGGTTATTTAAAAATCACTTTGTACTCACCAGTGACAACATGGTGATTGTTTTTCCAAAAAGTGCACTTTGGTTGTTCGCGGTAGATTTCTCTTTGACGACAGGCCAACCGTTAAACTGTCTTTTATACGGGCCGTTTGTATAAACTACAGTCGAGCTGAAACATAATCATTGAAAAAACCTAACAACGCTTCATTGGCGACGAGATGCTGGGAGAAAGGGAGTAATAGTGTCTGTGTTTAGAGGCTGGAGGCTGGGAGATATTATTTATTTGTTCATGTTCTCCGTAAATAGGTTATACACTAATATATCATGGAGAAGATTACAAATTAAAAAGTGGAGAAGAACAGTTTTACTATTTTGTGACACGTGTCAAAAGATAGTTGCTGAACTGTCTGTAAGTGACATTGAAAATGTCGATGGTCAATGCAGAATCATTAAACAGTTGAGTCGCTCTCTTTATTGGCGCGTTCTGATAGGCAAAAGTCCTCACTTTCGGAGCATAAAAAAGTTCATGGGATCTTCCACGAGTATACTTGTTAGGGACTTAAAAGTTAACCTCTTTCTAGATAGACGGATTGAGTATGATACCAGAGATTAGCTTAAAAAAGTGTTTACATAAAAATATTTTTCTGCGGGCTTCTAAGGTATTAAAATCAAGCATTCCTTAAGAACAAGGATGGATACAGGAATGTATAGTATGTATATTCCCTCATATACAGGTAACGCATAAACCTTTTTTGTACTTTTTCTATTTCTTAATATGGTTTTGTTCAGAAGAGCTCCCAAATAATGGAGCTGTATTCCAGAATGCTGCGAACAAGAGCTTCATTACGAAGAACAAATCCAAGCATTTTGTTGGCGGGGGAGACAATATATATGTGTTACTGTGTTTCACTACCATATAAAGTCACCATCTAAATGTATATCAGTATTATAACCCAAACTAAGAGCAAACAATATCTTGGAATAGTAATTGTCGAAAAAGTCCATTCTCGTGTAGTTCCTTGACGGCGACGAATACCCTACAATTAATGTTTATTTTGTTATTTGGGTGAACTTAAAATCTTTTTTTAGATCGTTTTTTATGTCTATTTTAAAGAAGAACAGTATAATGGTCTTCATGGTTAGAGTCACTTGATATTGTGTTAATTCCCCGGGTGGACACGGTTCAATAATGATCAAACTGATTTCGGGTAGCGCCGTGTATGAAAAACAGCATTAAAGAGTAGCATATCGGTAGGCAACTTGTGGTTGCATCGCAGTCATGTAGCTTGTAAATGTCTCCCTAAGGATCTCATTTCTTCAACATTCTGCTACGATTCTTCTTCTACCATTTCCACGTCTCACTTATGCAGTAAGTATGTCATTATTTCAAGTTAAATTACAGTTATCGGCAGTCAACCCTAGTCATCAGCTATCGGAAGGTTGGAGGAACCAAAGCGCACACCACAAGCGAGACTACATATGTTCGGTGAGCGTGCTTTCGGAATGTCAGGACCTAAAAGTAAACCGTAAAGCCTGGAATGGACTGCCACACATAAGAATGATCACAGACTCGGCAGAAATTAGAGCAAAACATAAAACACAGCTTTTCAGACAGTTGTATCCATAAAGTCAAAAACATTTCACCTTCGTATTCACAGCCCTCTATACGTCCGGGATAACGTGCATTATCTCCGGGAGGTGATTCTACAATATTCTACATGATGGTATAAGTAAAAAAGACAAATAACTTTTTTTGAAATTCCAACTTTTAGAGGCATTTTTTGTACCGACAAATTTATTTTACGCTGTTAAGATACGGGTGGATCACATCCATCCAATGTCGCCGCAATCGCGTCCGGCTGACTCACAAAAAAATTATCGGGTAAGTTTGTTCCTTATAGTAAGGATTTTTAATAGGTACGTCTTTTTGTATGGGAAAAAACATTGACTTACGACCGTCCGTGGTCGAGTAGTAAGACACTTGACTCCCATTCCGAAGGCCGCGGGTTCGAACCCGGCGTGCGCAAATAAATTTTATTTGATTAATTTGTGTTATTTCACAATTAATTAATAAAAATAACATATGTTATATTTGCGGCACGTTCCAGAGTGGAAGATACTCTCAGTATCGCCCTGCTGTAAGACCACGATTCAGAATTGAACGTTGCTTAATAATGGCTTTAGCCGTGTTTAGTGACTAGATCTGAATAGCCAGGTACTTTCCCACCTTCCTTTTCCCCATCTCCTTCCCTTCCTTACTTTCCTTCAGCCTCACAACATACTCCAATTGGGGATGCCATAGTCTCACTGGCTCCAGAACTCTTGTGGGACTCTTGTGAGGTTTCTCTATAAATAAATAAAAACTCCCAGATTCCTACCCACCCCTCAAACCTTTTCCTTCCGAGAAGTTCCTCTCCTTTATCTCCCTTACGTAAAAAAAAGTCCATTCGTCTAAGCCATCTCAAGATTAGCAGACATTGCATTAATAATTTATTCCAAAAGAAAATTTGTTTATAGCTCGTGTGCTAAATATTTTCAACACTTATTTGCTTTTTTAAGGAATGACGTAATATTATCACTACTGAAGTTCGCCAATGTTTTTTTCAACCTGAATTCGACGCAAATGAAAGTAAATAAACAAAATTTGTAAGAATTTTCGACAGTGATATGGTAAAAGGGAACCAATCAATAATCAATGATGTAAGGCAAATTTGGCAAAAGGAAAAATTAATACTTCAAGATTCAAAAATAAAAAGTTAGTTGATTTAATTGTAAATAGTATATACCAGTGATAAAGAAAAATCACGGAAAGTCTGAATTCCTGACAAATCAGTTCCAATTTTGAGTTTCAATTGAGAATAAAAATATTATATTATGGGTAGACTTCGCTTGCCTAAATTCTCCAAAAAACATTTTTTGAAAATGTCACTTGAATTCAAAGCAAGTGGAGAACATAGGTTGAAGTTAGTTTCAAATGAGGATTCCATAGACTCACGGTCCGGACTCAGGGCAGTTGGAGTAGTTGGGACTATTGTGCGATATTCACATTTTTTTGTGACTTAGCGTATAATTTGGCATTGCATCTGTATGTAAATTTGTTTGAGCATTCCGTATCCAATTTCGAAAATCTGCTTCATCTACTTTAAAATTACGTCAAGCCCTTCGTTAATTTTATTTAAATGTGAATACTGCACTAGAGTCCCAATTGCTCTCAAGCGCCTGGAGACAATGACCAATCTGTCACCAAACACGGCTAAAAACATTTTAAGCTATAATATTTTAGTTAATGAAGATAATATTAGCGAAAGTCAATCGAAAATCCGAAACAGAAAAATCAGAAAAAGATACGGATACATCTGGGACTCGAACCCAGGACCTCTGGCAATCCGCGCCAACGCGCTATCCACTGCGTATCATACTTCGACTGAGAACCAACATTATTTTCATTTTACTTAACGCATATTTTTATTGGATGCTATCTTTATGTATGATTTCAAGATTCAACTCGAACTAAATGCCCTCTAGATAGTGTCAGGTTAAATATTACCACTTTTTATTAATATGCGACACCTATTGACTTTTTATGCAAGTCTAGGATGAAATATATATTTATTGTTATTTTATTTTTTATTTCATTTATTTATTTTATTTTATTTTTTTAAGGTTTAACCCCATTAAGTTAAAAATAAAAACATTTTAAGATGTGGATTTTAAAAATTTTATTATTTTTTAAGTAACAATTCCATATTTGAAATTTAAAAATAGTTTATTGAGTAGGTAGGTTTTTAATAAGCCACTAACAAATATTATGATTTTAGTGGAAATTTTGGTTTTGATTTATTAAGTAAGAAGAATTACAAACATGCTTTTTTGGAATGGAGGTCTACTGTTCTCAGAATTACTAATTATATTTTGGGTTTGCCCCCTTTACATTTTCAACGTACAAGTATTTATGACCGAAATATTTTTGCAGTCGGCACGTAATTTCCGTGGATTTCGAGTGTCGGTGTAAGAATTACGATACCGATTGGGAAACTGAACAAAAAAGGGTTTTAAGAAAATTAAGTCGCTGTTTGCGAGTTGGGTTTTGTCGGGTTAAAAAATCGGAAGGAAATAGCATTACAGTCGACCGATTCGTTCGTTGTTTGTTCAATATATTATTATTACACTTTAGTGCAACGCACGAGCTATATAGAGGAGGTGAGTGTACTTTGGAATAATATATTAATTTTTATTTTTATATGGATACCGCACCAAAGTCCCAAATGCTCCCGTCTGGAGCCAGTGTGATTATGGCATCCCCAATTGGGGTATATTGTGAGGCTGAAGGTAAAGGGGAGAGGAAGGAGATGGTGAAGAGGAATGCGGAAAAGTAGCTGGCTATTCAGATCTAGTCACCAAATACGGCTATAGCCATTTAATTTTTTTTTTATTTAATCTATATATATATGTAGAGTATAATTTATTATAAGTGATTTTTTTCCAATGCATGTCTCACTAGGGTATACCAGTGCCGAGACAGACATATAAATACAAACATGGTTACTTGAAAATAAAGGTTAATTACCTTTTAAGTTCAATATAATAAAGTCATTTCAAGCAAAGTATAAATTCTGAATGGTGTTCTTACACCAAGGCGATATTTAGAGTATCTTCCACTATGGAACGTGCCGCAAATATACTGCGTATTATTTTAAATGAATAAATTACGAAATATCACACATTAATTGTAGTGTATCTAAAAGCTTCCGGCTTGTAGACATAGGTGGCAGTGCAAAGAGCTGTCCTTAGATTCCGCTAGATGGCAGGTAGGCTAGTACCTGTGGGAACCAAGAGAGGGTAAACAGCTCTGAGGGAGCGTTCACTGGTACACTCGATTAGATTCCATTTAGCCAGCTTCCAGTTAGGTCGACTGACGAGATCTATATTGTAACACGCGAAGTGTTATATGATAATAATATAAAGTTGTATTATCCAAGAAGTCCATCCAAAGTATTGGAGAATCTGTTAGTGTCTGTACTAAATAACAGAACGCTACATTAATCAAATAAAAAATATTTAATAAATTATTTGATTAATTGAACCCGCGACCTTCGGATTGGGAGTCAAGAGTCTTACTCCTCGACCAGGGACGGCCGTGCGTCGTTAGTTTATTCGGTACCATGTCGTCATTCGGTTCCATGGCAACTCAGAATCATGCAACTGCAACACCTCTCTGAAAAGTCATTAAAAGTTATAAATGCCTATTTAACAATTTTTTTCTATTTGTTTTTCATTGCGCAATTAGTAATAAAATTATGTATGTAGGTATGTTTAAATTGTTTAAAAAGATGAAACCCGGTGGTGGAGAAATTTGAAAAACATATTTTACTAAATTGTTGCTGTCACTGTTGCTCTTACTCCACCGCACATTGAGCGAAAGGAACAATGCAACTCGGACTACTAATACCTAACTAAAATCGAGGTTTTGTATTCCCCACTTTTCTCCTCCAAAACTGGACTGATTTTCAATTTTTTTTTTACCAACTACATAAGAAAAAACGATTATATGTCTGTACGTTTTGCTTTTTTTTAAAAATACTTTGTCTAGTTTGTATACTGAACGTCTTTTGACGGCGTTTAAACCAGTAAATTTTCTTGATTTTTGGAAGGTCATAACATCTATAAAAAGTAACTTATCAAAAAAAACAAAAATTACTGACACGCTAGTAGTTGATATCTATTTTACGTAAAAACATTATTTTCTCTATGGTTAAAATCCAGAGAGATAAATAGGGAATACGTTTGTATGGAAAAATCACCGCCGGGTATCACCTTAATATCCTGTGGACAAAGTGCTTAATTGCAATTTAACTGGATTGTACTCGTACCTTGAAAAACAATAAAAAATTTCAAAATAGGTTTTGAAATTGCGTGATTCTGAGTTGTTCAGCCACCATTCATTCTCAACATTGTAGTTGATATAATTTAATGCTCTCCTAGTTTTATAGCACTAAGTATGTATACAGGGTGTCCAGGAGGTGCATTAACTTCGGGAGGTGATTCTAAATGATAGTGTAAGTAAAAAAGATAAATAACTTTTTTCGAAATTTCAACTTTTAGGGGTACTTTTTTTGGTAAAAAGATTAAATTAGTACGGCGTGTGCGGCCAGCACTGTTAGGTATTTTCCGCTGTTCGATAAGCGCCAATCAAACCCGGCTGACTCACAGCAAATTTATCTGGTAAGTTTGTACTTTACACTAAGTACTTTTAATAGGTATGTCTTTTTGTATAAGAAAAAAAAGTTGGAATTTCGAAAAAAGTTGTTTATCTTTTTTCCATCTACCATCATGTAGAATCTCCACCCGAAGTTAATGCACTTTATCCCCGGACACCCTGTCTATTTATTTCTAACATAAACGTTTTTGGCTTTTATATAATATAACATAGTATAAGGCATAAACTATGAAATGAGATATTAGAATTTTCAAAACATTTCAAAACAAAATCAGTTAAATCGCCGTTCTCGAGTTTTAGCGAGACAAATGAACAGCAATTGATTTTTTTTATATATATAGATTATATATTATTATAAACACGTGCCACGGTACACGGCTCTCCCCAATTACCTCCGTTCCGGTACCAATTTCTGGTTGATTGATCGTTGAGATTTCTCGAGTGTTTTTTGCATTATGCCAAAAGGTTTTAGTGCTCATTGTGGCAACATTCCTACTTGTGTCATTGTCCAGTGAACAAATACTCGATACTTCCTACCTCGAGTGTTGACGAACCTACTTCATCTGCTGATTAAATATTTATTAACCTAATAATGACGATAAATTTTCCCAAGATTGAAAATTTGATATTGTATTTAAAAACAATTTCCATCAAAAACATTTTTAAGATTTATTATTTTTTTGGCGGCCTCGTCGTGGTGGGGTAAGGCTCTCGACTAGCTGATCGAAGATCGCGGGTGCCATTTGATTAATTTCTGTTATTTAACAACTTACTAATTATAATATAAAAAATAATGTTTGTTGTTCGTACCTTATGCGCGGCCATAGTTCATCCGATTGCGATGAAACGATGAAGGGAGAGGGGAAGGCGATGAAGGTGGAAGCGGAATGCGGTAGTAGGAGGGGGGGGGGGGGGGGGTCGCGAGAAATGGGAGAGCGGGAGAGGGGAGGGAGAACGCGAGAAGGTGAAAAGGGAATGTGGGAGGGGAAGAGGAAGGGGGACGGGACGAATGTGAAATGACACGAAGGAAGAAATAATTTATTTATTTAATTGGCATTCCAACGCATGCCGGGTTTCAGCTAGTTTAAGAATAATATATAGTATATTGGCGGCACGTTTACAATAGAAATGTTGCTTGAAATGGCCTTAGCCGTGTTCGGTGACCAGATCTGAATAGCTTCCCCGCTATCTTCAGCCTCACAGCATCACCAATTGGGGATTACATAGTCTCACTGGCTCCAGATGGGAGCAGTTGTGCAGTTTAAAAAAATATATTTTACTACTTCTTTACGCACGCTTGACTTGAGTGGTAAACTGGAGAATGCGTTACGGAAATTACAGCATTACAAACATTGAAATGCGTTGCGAGGTGAACGGGCTGTATCACATTGTAGAAGCAAGAGAGAGCAGTGCGCGCGCACATTTTCTTTCTATCTTCCTCTCATAGCCAGTGCATAAAATATTTCAGTCAGTATTTTGAAATACCAGTGACGCGCCAAACGCAAGGGAGAGAGGAAGTCGATGCGCACGGCTTGATCGGGCGAGGCGAATGATAATAAATTAAATATTTGGAGAAAATTAATTTATGTATAGATATATTTTTTAAATATAAACATATATATATATACATACATATAGATGGAGCTAAAGAAGTATTTACTTCAGTCGTCTGGTCTAACTTTTTACATTTAATCACATTTGGGAGGCGGGAATGGGTACCGCCGCTCCGGGAACCAATTATTGGATAACCAACACCTCTGCCATAGGTCACTACAGGTGGTTCGCTTCGTTTGGTGACCGGGGTGCTCGGGTTCATGATGTGAGATTGGTCTAGGTCTTGGCGATATAAACACACTGAACCTCAGATTCCTACCTAACCGTAATACCCTTTTTCTTCCCAGAACTTCTTCAGCTTCCTTTCCTTAGAAATACCATCCACACAGCATCCCCAAAGATGACATAGGCCCCGAGAAAAAAAAATTCACAGGGCTTTCTGTGTGGAGCTAATTTTAAAAAAAATACTAAGAAGCCGGAGAAAAAAATAAAAATCAATTAGAAAGGATTGCATTTCGTTGTTCCGCTAAGACGAGAGAGATCATGGATTCGATTCTCAATTCCGACCGTTACCTTTATTTTATTTTCTGCGTCTTGTTCTTTTTCATTTTAGATTTATCAGTATAATCTTCTTCTTCAATGATATGAAACATTATTTGTAGGAACTTGTTCTTCTTTATTCTATGGCTGTATTTATTTAAAAGTGGCTCTCGCAAGGTTGCTGAAAATTTTAACATTTGATTTTTTTTCTTCTTCCGATAACCAGTAAATAAAAGCACAACTGAATAAGAAACATCATTTTATTATTATAGATATAAACATCAAAGACGCCCATCACATGTAAAGACAATAATGGAGACTTCAGAAAAAACTTCTACGAAATATTACAAATTGAACAAATGTATTTAAAGTTATATATTTTAAGAAAAAAAACATCATTATCATGTTAAACTTTTAAATTGTTTTACAGCTGTTAAGTAATCATATTAAATATAAGTTTTTTATAAATACATACATAATACATACATCAATTTACAGTATTTATATTGCTTGGGTTGTCCAAAAATCGGACACTACTATTTGGTGTCATTTTTTAAAATCAATTTCAAGTAATTTTAGGAAGTTTTAACTTCAATGTCAAATTTTTGAAAATAAAGAAGAATTTTTAAGATATTTTTCAACGACATCTATTTGGTCTCGCATACAAAGAGAATATAATGTTTGCGATTTGTATTATTTATGTCAAACCTAAACAAATCCGATCTCATTTATAGTTTTTTTTTTGTTATTATTAAGAATCTGTGTTTGAAGTGATTCACAAAATTTCAAATGTAACATTGTCATCAGCGCTATTTTGATTTTTTTGACATTTTAAAGGTCTCTGTTAAACGATGATTCTATGCTAAATTTTTATTAAAGTGTGAATAGACAGTAGTGAGAAATGACAAGCTCATGCAAGTTGTCAGCTGATTGTGACCATTTGACAGAAAGCTGAAACATTGTCAGAAATTGCGTTTAACGGAGAACTTTCGAATGTAAAAAAGCAATGACAATGTGATAACAATGACAAATGTAAAAAAGCAATGATTTGATGACAATTTTACATTTGATTTTTCATTTGATGACAATGTTACATTTGAATTCTTATGAAATACCCCAATCTAAAAGTTATGTATATATAAATGCATCTTTGCTACCCTACTTCGCCCGAGATATCAACACATTTTTATTATCGAACAATTATGTTTTGAACCCACAATTTGGCGTCTTGTTTATTGTTGAAGTTGACATGTTAATTGATATTTCAATGTTACGTTGATTGAATAGGGTATTTTAAATGTTTTTTTTATTGTTAGAAAAAATTAAATAAATTACGGTTAATATCAGTTATCATTTTAGATTTTCACGGCCAAAAGTGTTTTTGTTATTTGTTTTTGGGGTGTTAGACATCTGCCCTGATGATGGATATTGTAACCGTTGTCCGAAACGTTGGCAAAAACAAATAACAAGAATACAGTTAATATGTTCAGTTTTACTTTATTTTTATGTTGACGAGCACATTTTCTAAAACGATTTCAAAATTTGTTTTTTTGGTTTGCCGCCAAAACGACAAGGTTTTTGACGTCACACCTTAACAGTCAGTAGCGTTTTATATGTCATAATGACGTTGTAGCTATTTTTAAAACCAATAGTAATTAGAAAATATATTAAAATAATCGTCACTTTTTTAGTACTAGGTTCAGAATCAGAAAAATAAGTTGAAATAAATCTTCCACATATTTTAAAGATGTCCGTTGTTTGTGAAAATACCCTACTGATGATACCTTCAATGAATAGTTTAGCTTATCAGAGATTCTAGACAGATAAAGCTATGCGCATTTCATGACGACATAGCTCGCTTTAGCGGCTTCTTACAAACATATTCTGTTTCATATGGAAGATAGTCCTTGAATACAGGGTCATAATATACCGGCGTAGCCGGGTAGTAAAGCTATTTATATGATATATATTATTTTGAAAAAATGCATCGGATCAAATTACATCGTATCAACAAAATCACAAAGCCACAATCTTTTGATATGTTGCGCTTTTGTGGATTATTTCGGCTTAGAATTAAACCTTCAAATACATGAAAAGTCATTGTTTATATTTTTAAATAAATAGCCGCTGTTACCAATAAAAAAATATACAAATATTTCAAAATAAAGCCATTGGGTTAGCAATTGGAGACCCAAAATAGGGAACGGAAGGATATACCAACCAGGCGAGATTTGAAAGATCTCTTCAAGAAATAGAATATCTTAAGTATCGCAGAATCCTTCTATCTACGCAATATAAATAGCAAATACTCTCAACATCTGAGTTACGTAGCATTAAATATTAAGAAAAACTGTTAATTATTTCATACCTATAGAAAAGATATGTGTATAGAGATTACATTGAAAATATTTTTTTGAGAGCTTTACAACATAAAAAGTTCAAGGTGTTGTGTCGTCCTATTTGAAATATTTGTAATAATTTATTTTCTACCTGTCATTTTATATTTAAAAGCATCTTGATTAATTTCCATCTATGGACCCCTTTACAAAAGCCTTACAATCAGCATTTAAAATCATTTCAGCTTTATTGCAAGTTTATCTGAATTGTTTACACGCAATCAACCAATATTCTAGTAATTTAACACAAGTGTTTTGCATTGCAATAATAGAATCTCTCAAATATATAATCAAAAATAATGTTGAACATTCCCTTGTTCTCTCTGACTCTCTCAGTTCTCTACAAAAACTTAAATCCAGTCCTCTTCTTCATCCTGATGATTACTTTGTATGTCTTATTCGAGTGATGATAGCCTCCATTCAAAGCTCTGGAAAAACCGTAATCCTGATTTGGATTCCTGGACATGTTGGCATAATGGGTAATGATATTGCGGATGCCTTGGCAAAACAAGGAGCGTCCAACCTTGTTGTTACCCTCGTAAACCACATTCTCCTATCTGACATTTTTTCTATCATCAAAGACAGATCTCGCAATATTTGGGCAAAGTATTGGCACATTGCTAGTCAATCCAAGGGAGCCTTCTATGCCTCAATACAAAGGACTATCCCATCAAAACCATGGTTTCAACAATTCCCCAATTTTTCCAAAAAAGAAATTTCCTCACTTATTCGAATGAGAATCGGACATTGTTCTGTTCCTTCTCACCTTTATAAAATTCACGTCCTTGACTCCCCAGATTGTACATTCTGTGGTCTAGAAGTGGGAACTTTAGATCACGTATTTTTTGGCTGTCCCTCTCTAAACAGGTATCCTCTCTTCTATCAGGCCTTGTCAAAAATTGCCTCGCCTCCATTCAATATCTCATCTCTTCTAAGTCTGAACTCGACTCCAATCTGCATTATAATTTTGAAATTTCTCCATTTAAATAAAATTAATATTTAAATTCGCCTTTCACTTCTTCATAATTTTAAATGATGGCCTAGAACACCCTTGAAGGGTGAAAGCCAGAAATAATTATAAAAAAAAAAGTGTTTTATTCCGAGTAACCTTCAAAATTATTATGCGATCAATCCCCTTGTTTTGGAAAACAAAAAAAGTCATACAAGAAACTAGATTTACGACCGATTCCAGACCTTCAAGGGACCGTACACAAGGTATGTTATATCGGTAGAAATTCGGAATGCGACATCTTTTGATTGGTAACAACGGCCTTAATTGTATGTTACCAGCAATATTTTTTATACAGTTATAGCAAATAAATAAAATTTCAATATTATATATTCATCTTCCATATAATATAATACAAATAATCTAATAATAAAGTAATATGGAGCTAACGGAAGTATATGACAATTTTACATACAATATATTAAATTGATGAGTTTTACAATGTTAAGTTAGGTTATTTAAGATTAGGTTAGGTTAGGTTATGGATACACAACATCGGGTTATTCGTGCGCAGGGAACACAATGTTATTAGAATATAATTCTTTAATTTAAATACACGTTATGATAAATATTTATTAATTAATTTTGGATAAAAAAGCTAGGGATTATAAACACACAAAGGTATAATACGCATATATAAATGTACACACATGTTGTATGGACGGGACTCGGCTAATTTTCTACAAATCACTTTCATTGGTGTCAAAAGATCATTTGGTTTTGGTTGTCGCTGACGAGAACAAAGTTTCGTAATAGTGTCAGAGTCACTTTGGATATTTCATTGATGTGTGCACGGAGAAAAATGTTATTCTATACGTTCATTTTATTCGTAAAAACGGTTAAAAACGGGACTGAAGTTCTCACGAACAAATTAACAGTGTTTTTTAAAATAACATTTTTCTCCATGTGGAGGGTGCTGAATAAAAATCAGCATCTAGGGGAGTGCAACTCATCTGATTGGTGAAGAGCGATCAATTTGGGTTATGGACGGGTATGGGTACAGCCATTTATTGGGATAACCAAAATCTGTGCCACAGGTCACCCCAAGTTTCGTGGTTTGGGTGCCCGTGTTCATGGGGTTGTCCAGTTCTTGGCAGCGGATAAATCTGCCAATCAATTGCGTGGCAGGCCAGATCGGGAGAGACTGGTTGAGGGAGACCTTTTGGTCTCTTCAGCAGGACTATGCCGCAGTAGAAGGGTTGCATTCATAGGCCCATTACTAATGGACACACATACCCCCAGATTTCTACCCACCCCTCATACCTTTCTCCTTCCTTTTCTAAAAAGACCCCCCACATAGCATCTCCAAAGATGACATAGGCCCCGAGGAGAATTATCTTCCTCAAGGCTTCCTGTGTGGAGCTAATGTTAAAAAAATAACATGTTATTGAAATGTTTTGGTTAGCGGTTAGACTTTGGTTCGTGTAAAGTGCTGAGTCAGCGGCCAGGCCGGCTGCCGACTCCGCATCTTGGGGAGGACAAAATGACAACACGTCTGTTTAATGCATGCAGAAACATGTTATTCTAAAATACGATCATTTTCGGACTGAAGTTCTTACGAACAAATTAACAGGGTTCCAATGTTTATTGACGGGAAAATGTAAGTATAATATGTTGGTTTACGTAATTTCGTACGTATACCGACAAATTATTTTTACATTTTCCCGCTAATAAACATTGAAACACTGTTAATTTGTTCGTAAGAACTTCAGTCCCGTTTTTAACCGTTTTTACGAATAAAATTATCGTATTTCAGAATAACACTTTTCTTCAAGTAAAGTGTTTATTTATGAACTGTTTTTTATATTGTGTATTTTCGGAGAAAAACGTCGCAAAAACTTAATTTTTTTTATTACGCACGCATTTATTATATTCTTTGGTGATGTCCAATACTAGAGTATTATTAGATACTCTAGATTTAACCTACTTTATTATTTTAACATCCAATAAAATCCAAGGAATCTCTTCACAACGAATAAACTTTTTAAAATGGGCAAATTTTCAGGACTCTCTCGGATAAAAACTTTGTTCTCGGCAGTTTCCTAAGCAAATTTTTATACAAATTGCTTTGATATGTTAAATCTAGGTCAAATAAAAAATATCTACTTTTTAAACTAAATTTGTAAATACAGGCATGCAATTTCGATAAACATTTCAATGTTATTAACAGAATTAACAGCAAATATTTTTTCAATTCCAATCCAGGCGATCAGTCTGAAAACGTACTGCATAAAAATTTTAAATAATCAAAATAAGTTAATTCAACTTTCAAGCTTGGAATACATTACGTCTATTGCATAATTTGTTTAAATTTTTATATTTTCCCATCTAATGTAAATGTACAGCACAGTATTTTAGTATTTTTTTATAAACTTACTTTAAAGAAATCGATATCATTCATAAAAACCATCTTTTTGTATATAAGATAATTTCAATTTTACATTTCGTCAACTGTTTGACAAATTGACATACTTGTGTCAAATTTCTCCAGAGAACTTTAATTGATTTACTCGTATACGAAAATGCTGCATTTTTATGTGTGAGTATTTGATATTTAGGTACATTCTAATACATTTCATTATTGATGATATAGGTACAACTTTGTTATAAAGCAAAGTTACGAGTTGTTTGACTGATGTATTTATATATGTATATCCAAGAAATAGTATGTTAAAACGTTTTATGATTCATACAAAATCTGGAATTTTTAATGGTGCTCACTGAAAGACAATGTTCAAATAAACTTCATCAATGTAAAAATACTAAGTACTTACTTAAAAAATAATAAAATAACATCTTTTCCACTTGTGCCTTAAACAATATTTTCAAAGAACCTACTCTTGTTTAAATAAAACGTATAAAACAACTATGTCAGTTTATATTAGTGAAGATAATAACTTTTCGACATTTATCTACATATGGACCCATAATTATTTGTTAAGGTTTAATTTTAAAATTAACTACGGAAATATTTGTCGATTTTGTCAAAAACTTTGAAATATTCGGATAATAATATATATTTTTTAATAATTAGTTATTGTGCTTTAGTAAAGAAATTGTATTATATTACAATAAAATTTGCAGTTGGTGGAGTTGTAACAAAAATGATACAATATTTTTAAATACATTACAGGCAGCATTAAATATTTAAAGAAAGCAAACTTCTATTACAATTTCACTTATTGATGAAAAATGGAACACTTCAATACAGTTTTAGGAATTTCATCGTTTGGATTATTTAAAAATTGGATGTTATTTTTTCTGTGTTATGAAAAATACATCGTAAAATATGTCACATTCAGATTTATTTTATTGAAAATCGGTAGTGCGTAATAATATATTGTTTTAATACAAAAAATTATGTATTTGAAGTGCAAAGGAATTGTTGTTTTTTTCACTAATATTTTCAATTGGATTTAATTGGGATCGTATGACAATTACCTGGATTACAAAGGATTCACAATGGAACACTTAACACCAAGAGTTCAAAAACTGTTACCATCAAACATTTTTTTTAATGAATACAATAATTATTAATAAGTTATTATTTATTTAATTAAATATGTAATCTAGGGGTAAATACACACTATTATAAGGTTATGTAAGGCTTGGTCACAATGGGTAAGGTAAGGGTTAACTTAGCATATAATTTACATTTAATTTGGTCAAATCGCGTCAACCATTACATGCAACATCGACGAACCAAAATGAACAAAATATCATAAAAATTTTGATGATTTCATTTTCTCCAAAATTAATATTTTTTTAAGTAGTCCGAATAGGACACGGTCGATTTTAATTTAAATCTTTCAATTTGACTGATTCACATCTAAGTCACAAAAAAATATTTTGTGCAAAATTTGTTTACAGTCCGTTTTCTTTTTGCATCTTTCGAAGATTCTTCAAACATATTTTTGATGTTGTCATATATTTTTCAAGATATTTAGTGTTTTGATAATAATTTGAACAGCTTAAAAATTATAATTCTTTTCACAATGAAGAAATATTGACAATCTTTTCGAAGAAGGGATTATGTCTGAACTGGGATTTAACCACAGGGATCATCCACCCTCTAGCACTGAGCAATCAGGGAAACCTTCAGACCCACTACGATTGGTCAAAACACACTCCAAATGTTAAAAATTAATTTTGCTTCAGGTTTTCGCTAGAGCCCTTCATATTTTATTGCCTTTATTTTAGTTCCTCTGTTACCTCAGGAAACTGTCGATATTTTCCACATAATCCGTAGAACAAGTTTATACAAGAATTTTCTCTGAAAATTTAAACAACTTTTGTAATTTTGAGTTTCTGATACCATAATTCTACAGATCAATTTCGGTCCTTCTTAAAAAAGTTAGTAGTTCATAACTTACTTAATTTTTGCCAAAAAGTAGATACGATTTTTGGCTTTAAGCCAAATATTTGCTGTAGCTTTTCAATGTTTAGTTAATGAACTGTTTTTGTAAAACAAATAATCGGAAAAGTCAGTATTAATATATCATGAACTCCATCAAATGCTCTCTTGTCTTCACATTACGTTCCTAATTTACATTTGTTGTCTTATTTGTCATTGCTTTATTCGTACGAACGCGCTACCCATTTGGGTTTTTCTCATTTTGTATTTATATCTTTACTTAAATAGATGCATACAATATACACCATCCATAGCAGATACAAGGGAGATTGGCCATGAAGCGACGAATCATTATTATTAGTATAAAACCGCGCATACAACGCGTTTCGCCAACATCGTTCACCCATACTACTGCAAATCGCATTTATGCATACCGCAGCATTTATTTCTACAGCCGCGTTGATGTTTGGTCGTGACTCGATTATAGTAAGCGGAATTCCATGTCAATTCCCGATACATATCCCCTTTGTTTATAATTTTTATCTATGAGTACAGTTTGAAGTTCTACAGCACGTGGAGGTTCTCGCAAGATTTAGACTTGGAGTCCCGAGCCCAGACTCTCCCCAACAGCCCTCGGACCTTGAGGCTGGCCGATAGTCTGGCGCCTCGCTGCTTCCGGGGGGTACTCTGGGCACTTCCGGTTCCTCCGGTGGTGGCGCCGGTTCTAGTGGAGCCGCCGCGACGTCTGAAATAATTTAATTAACTTTATAACAGGCATTGAATGAATTCCAACCAACAATTCCAATTCCAAGAACAATGTGTTAAAAATATGGTTATACCTACTGTTTAACAGCACGTACCCAAAATACTTTAACCAGCTATTCCTGATCATATCTGGAGTAAAAAAACGTGCATATTATTTAGCTTTCTGATGATATTTTTTTCGATTAAAAGCCCCAACAAATATTCTCTCACGGCGGCATTGATCACACTGCCACACGTTGCAACGAATTACGCGATACTTGCTCCATGTCGTCTGTATAGTGCTGCTGGAACGAGACGGAGTATGTATCACTTAATGCGCTAGGCTGTACCCAGTGCAGTGGGTGATGGAAAATATTTTTTGTTTTATTTTTTTTTTAAGTTGTCGGACAGTATAATATAATATCTTAATTTTTTTAGTCCAAATTACCAATAATATGTTTAATATATTTTTTTAGGATATGTGCAGATATAATTTGTATAATGCGTGTTTTATCGATAGATATGCCATTAATAGTTTCATACTCCGCCTACTGGTTAATACGGAATATTTTTTATTGAAACAGTTAGATTTTGCTTTATTATTACGAAAATTGAGTATTTATGTCGGGGGAGACGAAAAAACATGCATTTTATATTTCAATTTTATAAGATTATTTCACTTACGCGAAGTATTTGACAGCCACGTTTGGCCAAGTGAAACGGGACTTATACAACTTCAATTACTACAATATACAACTATTTACGTGCACAAAATAGGTTATTAGGTTCTTAGGCTGGGTTACCTAAGTAATTCGTGCGTATTTAGATTGAAAAAAATCGCAAATATCAAATCCAAAGAAATGGCGTCAAAGGAAATGTTCCGCTCCGTATTATCCGTGCGTATCTGTGTATCGAAATTCGAATTCCGTATTATCCGGTAAGCGGAGTAGTAAACATTTACCGATATGCCTACCTTCTCTGCGGTTGTTCTTGTTTCAGTCTGATTTGTGTCAGCAGCCCCACAAGCAGTTCGTCCACATTGTGGTTGATGCCCACGGAGGTCTCGATGTATTTACAGTCGTACGAGATGGCCAGGCTCTTGCCTTCTGGAAACGTGAGACGTACGTCGGTTAGAATGTCACTTAAAAATAGTATAGATATTTTACCACATAGAGATCGTAGAGACAGAATTACTCTAGTTCAATGACACTTAAAATTTGGATTTGCTTTGATTTTCAAAATTTTAACTGATTGTGGGAATAATTCGGACAAATATAAATTAGGTTTCGTAATTAATTTATTTTGATATATTAATTAAGTTACCAAAGGTTTAAGTATAATTAAGTTTACTAAAGGTGTTAGTAAACTTATATGTTAAAAATATAACCTCCTATTTTAAATACAAATTTACAACAACAAAAAAAAAGAATCAAACCATAACACAAGATAATCCAACCAATCCAACTATATTATTCCAGTAACTACAGCCTCAATGGCACAGTCACAGTTTAAATTTCTTGCTCCTAAAATATTTAATAATTTATGAATTGAAATAAACTCTGTAGCTAAATATCACAATTTCAGAAAGGCGCTGGCGGACTTTTTGATGAGAGAATGTGACAATGTTAGTAGGCTGTTTCTCATACTCAGATAGAGATGTAAATGTCGGTAAAATGTATGTGTGAATAAATGAGTATGTACATATATGTACGTGTATGTATATATGTGTAATATATATATGTAGCGATTCATTGCCACCTACTTAGGTAGCTACTCGCAATGTTGATTACTGCGCGCCTACTGACCACCTTCTGGAAAGAGCTCGGTTCTACGACACACAATACGTAGCACTGCGCCGAAATTTCGGGAATCTTCCAGCGTGTGCACGATTTCGCCTGCCGTTCTCGTACGGGCCAGGCTCGGCCCTATATAAGGGCTCGAGCAAGCCAAATCGAGAGTCGTTCTTACTCAGTCTTCACGGCGCGGCGATAGGCCAGCGGCCTAGTAACACCAACTTCGCAATCTGCGGTTCGGTCGAGATAATATTACTACGATTGTAAATACTCTCTCACATTTGTAAATAGTGCATTATGTAAATACTGTAAATACATCACATTCATCATATCATCAACAATCATCCTCGCATTTATTATTCCGACCTACAGCACGCGGAGATATCACGACTCACCGATATCTCCTCAATCAACCGGAGGCCCACAAATCTCCTCAACATGGGAGACCCGCACTTGCTTCCAAATATATATATATATATATGTTTGTGTATTGTATTAAATAAACTCAGTGATATAACTATTTTAAACAGTGACATTTACTTAGCGACAGCACAGACGTGGTATTCGGTGGTCACGCGGTAATCTCGTCGGCTTCGGATTTAGCGTTGTGACTTGTGACATACCTTCAGTAGTGATAGTCCTGCTCCTGACGAGATCTGCCTTGTTTCCCACAAGGATTCGAGCTCTTGTTGGCCTGTTAGCTCGCAGGGCGCGCAGCCAACCCTCGGCTGCTCTCAGCGAGCCTCGATCCGAGCTGCTGTAGACCACGCAGTAGGCGTGGGGCTCTGGTCCTTCGATTTCTGCATCCTATAATAAATTAAAGTTATTAGACTCCTACTCCAATTGCCCTGATAAAGCAGGTTTCTCCGCTCCTCGCGGGTCTGTGCTGTATGGAAAGCCAAGGATACCGAGGTTCCAGACGCCTGTGATATTTGGTCAGTCCATTGCATCGGTGATATTCCTCTGCTTCTCCTACCTTCACTTGTTGTCAGTGATTATGAGTATCTCCAGACTCCAGTTCTTAGTTTAGCGAATAACAAGTTAGCAGACAGTTGATGGATAGTCATTTGTGGATGCTTTCCAGAATGGGCAAAAGTTACACGGAAATTTGTAGGTCCTAACAAATTGAATACGAGTCAAACACACACCTACTGTTAGATAATGGTCCTTCAACCTAGCGACCAAAAAAATTATATCACGTAAATTCCAAAACATATGACACAACTAACTTTTAAACACATAAATTATAAACTAAACTTACACTTCTCAAATTATACCGAATCCATTAAATTTCACAATTTCATTAAATAAAACAAATTACTTTGTGTAAACCACTATAATCACATGTTATAATATATACATGTTTCAAAACCGATGGTTTCTTCGTCAGGATAATAACATGAATAAAAATAACAAAAGAAACAAACAAGTATAGACAAAAAGAACAATAGACAAAATAGTATTAAAGAGAATTATCTAAAAATATCATAAAAAACAATTATATAAAATTAAATATAAAAATTATTTTATAAAACGTTTACATTACATTATAAATTAAAAGGATACTTTAAAATTAACAAAATATAATCAGTTTGCTTTAAACAAAAATAATTTACTATAAATATAATTATTAATATGAAAATAAAATTATCTATATTTATAATAAAAAAAATTATTTTAAGCAAACTGATTGTGTTTTGTTAATTTTAAAATATATTTTTAATTTATTATGTAATGTCAACGTATTATAAAATAATTTTTATATTTAATTTTATATAACTGTTTTTATGATATTTTAGATAATTCTCTTTCATAATATTTTGTCTTTGTTCTTTTTGTCTATACTTGTTTGTTTCTTTTGTTATTTTTATTCATGTTATTATCCTGACGAAGAAACCATCGATTTTGAAACATGTAGATATTATAACATGTGATTATAGTGGTTTACACAAAGTATTTGTTTCATTTAATTAAAATGATGCCATAAAGTAATTTTGCAAAAATTGAAGAAATTCTCAATTTCAATTCAATCCAAACACGACGTCTAATTTTTGATCAAATCCTATTGTTAAAAGTCCTAAATAATAGCCTGGACTCATCAGAACTTGCCAATTTAATCAATTTTCATTTTCCACAATCCGATTTATTTTATTTACCCTCGTGTAGAACAAATATTAGAAAAAAATCCCCAATTCTTCGTGTATGTACACAATATAATACAAAATTTCACAGCATTTACATTTTTAGTAATAACCTAAAGAAATTGATATGAAGTAATGCGTACGATCGATTATTAATAAGAGAAGATACTATTAGTATCGCCCTGGTGTAAGACCACCATTCAGAATTGAAACGTGGCTTGAAATGGCTTTGCCCGTGTTTAGTGACCAGATCTGAATAGCCAGGTACTTCCCCACCTTCCTCTTCCCCATCTCCTTCCCTTCCCCACTTACCTTCAGCCTCACAACATACTCCAATTGAGGATGCCATAATCTCACTGGCTTCAGACTGGAGCAGTTGGGACTCTTGTCAGGTATTCACTCTAAAAATATGTGAGTATGGAATGTATCGGGAGCATTTCCCATCTTTTTCCTATATTCTCATTCCTCTCCCCTTCCTATAACCCAAAATTAATTTTAAGAAATTAAAATTCATTTCCATGTACTTTAGCATCAGAAACTTCTGTGGCTTGACTTCAGTTAACTTGTATATTTATCACTGTATATTATGTAAATGCTGTTTGTTTGTTTCTTACAAATAAATAAATAAATCGTCCCAGCATTAACCGGGATTTTAGGCAGAGTTTTTCAAAATCAGATGTAGACAGAATTTTTCCAATTGTTTTGAACGTCAAATTTTGTCAAGAAGCATCAAAATTCTACTTTAAGATTGATTGACCTGCAGCTGAGAATAAAAGTTTAAAAATGCTTGCAACTGTATAGAGAGGTTCCAATGAGAAAGATCGATTAAACCCGTATGAATTTTCTAAAATTAAAATTTTTATACCGATTTATTTAATTAAAAACTTGCTTATATATATACCTACATTCAAGTAAGCAATAAAAATGCTCAAAACGCACGATGATAAATTATTAAATATCGTATTTATGATTTTTCAATAATGTCTAAACAAAATAGGTGTGTAAAAAATTTTTGAAATATTTTAGTTTGTAAGACCTTAAATAAATAGAAAAACTGAGGTATTTTTGTCACAAAATACGTTCTCGGATTTATTTTTTAATGATTTTAATTTAACTAAAATTAAAATTCTTACAACTGTGATGACTAGATAATGTATTAAATTATTTTGTTGTATGATTATGATTTGAAATTTGTTTTGTTTAATAGAATCTGTCGTTTGAAAATTGAACAAATCAGCCAACGACCAACGCAACGGTATAACCTTAGTATATTAAAAATTCACTTAGTTTTTCAAAATTTTAAAACTGCGTGTACCAGATAAAAAAACAAGAGTCAATACGTCTAGAATTTGATTTAAAAAGGACTAATTTTTGGTATTCTCTGGTAAATACCCTCTTAAGCGATGGAAAAAGGGGATGGGTTATTCAAAGTCTCACCTAGGCAGTGACCTTAATCTTGTTTTGATGGTGTTCAAAATTTCATCAAACATGCAATGAAACTGCAGATTTGTGTAAAAATCAAATCAATCCTCTTTTTTATGTAAATACTAGCTGATACCCTACATGCGTTGATATGCTAATTAAATAAAATCGTTTCTCCCTTCGTGTCATTTCCCACTCGTGTCCGTTCCCCTTCCGACTCCTGTTTCTCTTCCCCTTCCCCTCCCGCGTGCCCTTTTCCCCTTCCCTCTATCCCCCTCCCCTCTCCATCTCACCCCTTTCTCGCGAACCTCCCCAACCTCAAGCATTCCGCTTCGACCTTCTTCGCCTTCCCCTCTCCCTCGTCCCCCCCTCCACGATGCCCCCCTCCTTAATTCCCCAACCTACTCACCCGCATACCCCTCCCCCCAGCCTTTTTACCTGCCGCCTAACTCCATAAAATACACCAATTTTTTCAACAACTCACGTTACATATTTAATTTTTTTATGCAAATTTCATAATGCCAGAGCACACCAATATAGATATAGAAGTATTCACAGGCATGTTCTCAATAATTCAAAATAATTTAATAGCAATTGGATGAAAGTTTTTATCGCAATCGTACGAATAGTATAGGAATTTATTTGATAACGCCAGAGCTCACTATCCTATAACCATCCCGGGTATGCGCACATCATATTCCCAAAGTTTCATCGCAATCGTATGAACGGTATGGCCAAACGAATAAGGTACGAACAAACAAACAAACATTAATTTTTATATTGTAGATTTTTGAGATTATGGCATTTTAAATTGGGGTATGTTGTGAAGCTAAAGGGGAAAAGGAAGGTTTAGACAATATTTTAAACTATAATTAAGTATATATGTAGATACTTACTGGTCCAACGCAGCAGGCTTGATCCAGGAAGATCAACTCCGACTCCTCACCTGCCAACAGAACCGAGACAGATTTCTCTCCGGAATCGTCATCTGAAAAGAACAGTACACATTTTTACAATAAGATGGTGAAAGATTTTATAACATCACAATTTTACTAGAAATTCATGTTTAGATTAAGATGATAGACTTCACTTTTCGGCCCATACAAAAAGGATACTTGGAAAAAAACCACTTTTCTATATCGAAAATTGAACGAAACGAATATATTTTTTTATATTGCCTTCTAGAAGGTAGAAGCTATGTCGGTATGTTTTTAAATTTTCGAAGCGTTTTTTATTAACATAAACATTCACTGTCAAACATGTATAATTTATCGGAAAATATTATTTAAGGAAAAAGTGCTACTAACTCAATCCTCATGAAGAATTAGAAAATTATAAAAACTTACCCACATTTTTTATTCTATCGAAAATATATTTTTGTTTTTAAATTATAATATCGTGTTTGTTTGGGTGTAGAAAAATGTTTTCTCCCGAAACTCTTTTTCGAGCGATTTCTATAGGTAAATGTGAGATTATGAAACCAAAATGTAAATAATGTATCATCGAAGAAGAAGATAACACATAATAATAAAAATATGAAAATGAACAAGGCAAACAAAAACAAAAGATAACGGTCGCAACTGGGAAAAGACTTAGTGGAAGATAATATTGTTTATTCTGAAATATGACGTTTGAATACTAGATGGCAATAGCCGAGTTGGTAGAGGTGCCCCTTCCGGTAAGATGAGAGGTTCTGGATTCGAATCCCAATTGCGACCGTTATCTTTTATATTTCTGTGTCTTGTTCATTTTCATATTTTCATGTTTATATTATTAGTGATATCTTCTTCTTCAATGATATATTACATTGATGGGAATAACCTTTAAAAGTTATATAAAAAGAGAGTTGTTCTTATTAAAAAAAAAAAAAAAAAATGTAATAATTCTTACCAATGCTGGTATCGTACGCATGCAGGTACTCCGAGGTCATGAATTGGCTGACCAGCGAGGACTTGCCGACCCCGGGGGCCCCCAGCACCAGGACCCGGTAGGGGGCGGGCGGGGGCGCGCTGGCCGAGGACTCGCGCGAGCTCGCTAGGGACGGGGGGGCGGAGGCGCGGGGGGCCAAGTGCTCCGTGCTGGGGACAATATAATAATATCTATCAGTACATTTGTATGGCACAGTTTTGTGTTATTTCACTTCAAGTGTGCTCAACTAGTAGTCATAGGTAAGGGGACGTGTGACGAAAAATATATTTTTTTGGTTTTTAATGGAAAAAAATATCTTGACATAAAAATATCAAGGACAGCAAAATGACATTTACTTTTGAAACCAGTCGAATACAGTGCTCACACAGATGCGTTGCTTGCTTATAAATTTACGTTAAAATAATAAATGAAAATAAAATACTAACATTTTTTTCGAAAATCTAAAAAATTGATTGTTTCACAGAATTTTAACAATTCATCTAATTTTGAAGTTGTGAGATATGTTTATGGTGTGTGTAGTACGCAATGAAGAGCGAGTATAAGTATCATGTACTGGTATTTATTTGAAAGCTGCTTGTAACAAAAGAGACATACTTCTAGCACGCATCGCCTTTTATAGAGTCTCGCAAGCATACTGTCTCGCTTGCTCTCATACATATTCACACAGATATCACAGAAGTTAATTTTTAAAGTTAATAAATACTAGACATCGTAATAAACTGTACATAAATGCTGTTAAAACTGAAAGTGGCAAGAGAAGCATTGGCCACGAGGGTGTTCAAATTTATAATCTCCTTCCAGATTCCCTAAAAACGGAGAAAAGTGTAAATATATTTAAAAGAAAACTATTTAACCTTACGAGGATACCCGGCGGTGATTTTTCCATACAAACGTATTCCCTATTTATCTCTCTGGATTTTAACCCTAGAGAAAATATTGTTTTTGCATAAAATAGATATCAACTACTAGCGTGTCGGTACTTTTTGTTTTTTTTGATAAGTTACTTTTTATAGAAGTTATGACCTTCCAAAAATCAATAAAATTGACTGGTTTAAACGCCGTCAAAAGATGTTCAGTATACAAAGCAGACAATGTTTTTTTAAAAAAAGCAAAACGTACAGACATAGAATAGTTTTTTCTTATGTAGTTGGTAAAAAAAAATTGAAAATCAGTCCACTTTTGGAGGAGAAAAGTGGGGAATACAAAACCTCCATTTTAGTTAGGTGTCAGTGCATTGTCCCTTTCGCTCAATATCCGGTGGAGTAAGAGCAACAGTGACAGCAATATTTTAGTAAAATCTATTTCTGCACCACCGGGTATCATCTTAAGAGGGTATTACCAGACAATACCGGATTTTAGTCTTTTTTAAATCAAAGTCTAGACGTATTGACTATTTTTTACAAAAAAACATAAATTGATTTTGAAAGATTCTTATTTTATCTGGTACACGCAGTTTTAAAATTTTGAAAAACTAAGTATTTTTTAATAAACTAAGGTTATTCCGTTGGTCGTTGGCAGATTTGTTCCATTTTCAAACTATAGATTCTATTAAACAACAGAAATTTCAAATCGTGTAATCATATAAAAAAATAAATTAATACATAATCTAGTCAACACAGTTTTCATAATTTTAATTTAATTAAATTAAAATCATTAAGAAATAAATCCGAGAACGTGTGTTGTGACAAAAATACTTTAATGATACAACATAATTGGATTCACTTTTTTATTTAAATGATATTTTTACATTTGATAATCAAGTTAATTATTAGGAACTATTCAGAAGGATAAATGTGTAGATAATAAAACACAACCAACCAAGGAGACGCGCACAACAGAACCGCGTTCCGATCGTTGTCTTTTGTTATATCAGCTGTCGCTAGGTTACTGATCCAGTGTTTTAAATTATAAATGTTTTTGGTTGTTCAGTGCAATCTACACACTTCCCCTCCAGTTGTTAAACGATATAAGGGCAAAATTGACCATGCTCTGTAGGGCACATTACACAAACATGTCGCTTAATATTTTGTGGCCCAACCATATATATGAAAATAATAAAAATTTCTAAATTAAAAACTCAAATAGTTGTAAAACATGAATACAGAACTATAAGTATGGTATCTTCAAATATCTATATGGTAAACAAAAGTAGTATTTTTTAACTTACGTTTAAAAAATTATGTCTAGGAGAATGCTTCGACTAGATTTATTTATGTATCTATATTTTAAAAACAAATGTTTTCATCTACAAACATTTCGTTTGGAACAAGTGTTCAAAGTAACTGTGACTATGACACAATATTGTATATCTAATAATAACTGGATTCAATAAAACTTATATATTAATATTTCTTAAAAATAAGGTACATGTTTATGAGACGCTATAAATTTTACAAAGCGTTTGATAATTATAATTTTTTTTTTTAAACTGTTTACTGGAGTGCGTTATTGATGAACTCAACATATTTATTGAGTTTTTTTGTAATTACAGTAAATTAGACTGGGTAGTGTATCATCCAGAATAGACATATTTGTTTTCATTAAAACTTATCGCTGTTATTTAAATAAATAAATATAATACATTTTATTATATTTAAATATTCACACGTCTCCGTAAACACTTGAAAAGAATTATTACATAATATAAATAAGAAATTTCAACGACATGTTCAATCAGATGTGAGTGCCATTATACATCTGAATGATCATGGTTAAAATAACTAAAAGTAAACATATTTTCACAGTAGGTATATGATTTAAAAACTTATTTTTTAGTTTAGATACAAAGTTTGTTTAGTAACATTAATATATACCTCTGAAATTTTGTAAATTTTTTTTTTTTTTTTGTAATTTTTAATCAATTTAGTATGATTTAGAGAAGATAATTATAATCGTAAAAAATAATAATGCCTTTTTATATTTTGAACTGTCCCAATCTGTCTGGAAAATGAACTTTTCGACCAGATCTTGTGGTTCTGGTAATTTCGGGAAGTGGTTTAGGGAAAATTGTAGAAATTGGAACATTTTTTTCTACAGGAACAAAAGCAGGCTTTAGACGGTCTATCGTGACGCGTTTTGGTTTTCCTTTTACGGTAATAACGAATGTTTTCTCATCACGTTCTTCAACTTTGTATGGACCTTCATATGGATTTTGGAGTGGTTTTCTTCCACCATCGGTTCTGAGAAACACATGTGTAGTAGTAGGTAGATCCTTATGAACGAAGAATTTTCCTGTACCATGGATACTGGCCGGAGTTGATTTGATATCTTCGAACTTTCTTTGGAGACGTCCGACGTATGTATCGGGTTCTTCTCGAGGAGTTGCTGTGAAGAAATCGCAAGGTAATTTTAGAGTTCTACCGTAAGTTAATTCAGCTGGTGAGCATTTTAGATCTTCACGCACTGTCGCTCTCAGGCCTAGTAAAACGAGTGGAAGGTTTTCAACCCAATTCTGGTCTCCACATGCCATAAGAGATGCTTTTAAAGTACGATGCCATCTTTCAATCATGCCGTTGGCTTGTGGGTGATATGCTGTGGTTCTCAAGTGTTTAATTCCAAACTTTTCTGTGAGTTTTTTGAAGAGATGACTCTCAAATTGACGACCTTGATCGGTTACTATGCTGTCAGGGGTTCCGTGACGAGCAATCCAATGGGTTGTGAGTGCAGTGGCGACTGTTTCCGCTGTCATGTCTTTCAGGGGAATTGCTTCGGGCCATCGAGTAAATCTATCAATCATTGTTAGTATATACTGGTACTCATTGCACTTCTGAAGGGGTCCAACTAGATCGATATGTACATTGCGAAATCGATCCTCTGGTAATATATACGTTGCTAATGGCGCAACAGTGTGTCGAGAAACCTTAGCTTTTTGACAATGAATGCATTGTTTGACAAAGTTTTTTATGTCCTTTGCCATGTTAGACCAAACAAATCTTTGTTTAATTGTCTTTGTTGTTCCCGAGATGCCAGGGTGGCAAACATTATGTACACTTTCAATTACTTGATTTCGCATGCAAGCAGGTACAAACGGTCTGACGTGACCTGTAGATATGTCGCACCATACTGAAGTTTCAGTACCAGGCATCACCATTTGACGTAAGGCGAGGGCGGTGTCATCTTTTGCCTTCATAAATTCATCATCTTGACACTGCGCTTTTCCCATCTGCCTATAGTCAATAGAAGTAGGACAATTAATCTCCTCTATTCGAGACAGTGCGTCAGCTACTGTGTTGAGTTGTCCTGAAATATGTCTAATGTCCGTTGTAAATTGTGCTATATAATCTAACTTTCTTTCCTGGCGTGGAGAGCTAGATGCACGTTTCTTGTTAAAGGCGAAGGTGATTGGTTTATGATCCGTGTAAATTATGAAATTCCGTCCTTCAATGTGATTTCTAAAGTATTTTACCGCTTCATAAACACCAGTAAGTTCACGGTCAAAAGTACTGTACTTTCGTTGCGCGGGTGTGAATTTTTTTGAAAAAAATCCTAGTGGTTCCCAAGCGTTTCTGTTGGACTGTTGTAGTGAGGCTCCCATAGCTACGTCACTGGCATCTACCATTATAGCTATTTTTGCATTGGGATTTGGATGTGCAAGTAAAGCCACGGTCGCTAGGTTTTGTTTGCATTCCTCAAATGCTTCCGTCAGTTCTTGATTCCAAACCAATATTCTCTTGTCATTTTTCTTGTAACCAGCAATGCAGTCGTATAATTTTGTTTGAGTGTTAATTGCATTGGGAAGGAATCTTCGGTAATAATTCAACATGCCTAAAAATCGTCGCAATTCCTTTGCTGTTTTAGGTAATGGAAAATTTATGACGGCTTCAACTTTTTCTTTAATAGGTGACATTCCATTTTGGGTAATTGTGTGACCCAAGAAGTTGACTGTAGGTTCACCAAAATGACATTTGTTTATGTTTATTACTAGGTCAAATTCAGCCAGGCGTTTAAGTAAAGAATCTAAATGTATTTTATGTTCTTCTTCATTTTCAGAAGCAATCAGAATGTCATCTATGTATACAAAGCAAAAATCCAAGTCTCTAGTTACCGCGTGCATGAAACGTTGGAAGCTTTGTGCTGCGTTAGATAAACCGAATTGCATGGATGTAAACTCAAATAATCCAAACGGTGTGATGATGGCTGTTTTTTGTACATCTTCTGGTTCAACTGGAATTTGATGATATGCTCTGGTCATATCTATGGTACTAAAGATTTTTGCATTTGAAAGTTTGTGTGCAAAATCTTGTAGTTGAGGTATCGGGTATTTGTCCGGGATTGTTTTAGCGTTCAATCGTCGATAATCGCCAACAGGACGCCACTCTCCGTTGCTTTTCTTCACCATGTGTAAAGGGCTGGCCCAATTGCTTTTTGATGGCCTGCAAATCCCTTGTTCCATCAGATACTTAAATTCTTTTTTCGCTGCCTCTAATAGGGCTGGTGATAGTCTTCGGGCACGTTCCGTGACAGGTGGTCCTTTTGTTTCGATGCAGTGAGTCACAGAGTGTTTTTTTGTATCCGGTATTTTCATATTAGGCCTCATCAATGTAGGGTATTTGCTCAAGATGTCACGAAATTTCTGTGACGAGGAAATTGTAGAGATACCAGATGTAGGTCCTTTATACGTTGTTCCTTTGATCATTAATTTTGTTGACTGATCTGTGATTGTTGCCTTTCGTAAATTTACCGTTAGGTTAAAATGGTGGATAAAATCTGCAATTGGTCTTGATACGTCAGCAATAATGAAACGCCATTTCAACGCACGGCGTAGTCCAAAGTCGAGTTCGACTGTTCTCGTGCCATAAGTCTTGATGGGGTTTCCATTGGCTCCATACAATGTAGTTGGGCAGTTGTCGGAAGTGATATTATTTTTGTTATACGATGGTTTTTTAGGCATTACTGAAACGTCTGCGCCAGTGTCCACCAAGAATTTTTGTCGAGTTTGCAGATCGTATACGAAGAGACGACATGTATTACTCGGAATCTCACATGTCCCTACTGAGAGGTTCCGCTGTCGTTTTCCGAATTTTTATTTTTAAAAGTACAAGGTTCGTAGCATTTGTATGCATGTTCTCCAAACCGTCTGTGGAAATAACAATATCCATCAGGATCTCTTCTAGGTGATCGACCGCGAGACCCAGACCTCGGTCTTCTAGCAGGATTCTCCTGAGATGAATTCTGATAGGAATTATTTCGACGAGGGCTCTGATTTTGCCGTCCTCGGAAGGTTGAAAAACGGTTATTTTTAGACATTTTCAATTGTGACACTTCGTGTGTTAGCTCAGAAATTTGTTTTTGTAGCTGAAGTAATATTGAATTTTCTATTTTCTCGGATCTTGATGTGCTGGATTTGTTATGTTGATCCATTGCACCACATTCTGTTGACGTATAAACATCTGTGATTTTGTCGGCAGCCAATGCCAGTAGGTTTGTGTTGTTATCAGGAAGAGCTGACAGGATTGCCTGGACATGTTGGGGTAGACGCTGTAGCCAGAGTGTACGTACTATTGCACTCTCTGCTAATGTGGGTCCAGCTAGCTCCATCATATACCGAAGAAGTCCGGAGGGCTTTCGATCTTCCAGTTGAATGCCCGTTAAAAGTCGTGTAAGTCTTTTTTCAGCAGAATCTTGTAGTCTGTCGATAAGTGCAGTTTTCAGTTTTAAATATTTGTCTGATTCAGGTGGCTTCGTGACAATATCACTAACACATTGTAAGGTTTGTGAATCGAGTGCTGCGATGATGATATTGTATTTTGTAAAGTCTTCTTTAATACGTGAGTTTGAAAATTGAGATTCGGCTTGAACGAACCATAGCGATATGTTTTCTTTCCAACATGGTGGTAATCTGACTGAGACATGGTGGATGTTTGATTCATTACTAGTTCCGCTTGATGATTCCATTGTAATTGAATCTGTAATTATCTTGTTGCTTGATGTTTGTAAACTTGATTCCGCTGTTTGCTTCGAGATGAGAATATTTTCTTCAGTTGTCATGGCATTATTTCAGATATTGACAATTCAACGCATATAAGGCGGTTACTTTAAAAAAATATTCATCAGCAAAAAATTCGAAAAAACATTAAATTAAACCATATTAAAATATACATATTTAAAATTATCGATAATTTATCAAACTGATTTGGGGTACCATCTATGCATTTTTCTATAAATCATAAGTCAGATGTATGTGATATTATCTTAGGCGCAAACCTTTTGAAAATCTACTAATTTTAGAACATTTTTATTAGTGTTAAATTATTTCAAATTATTTTTTTTAATAATAGAATAATTTCTCAAAACAGATAATAATCACTAGCATTAAATTCAAATTTTAAATTTTGAAATTAGGTTATGTAAAAATAATAGTCTTTTGTTTAAACATTTACTTGACTTGAAACGAATTCCTAATGGTCTGCTGTCTGTGGTGATGTTTTTTTTCTCAGCCAAACGTCTCTCGTGAAGGTAGATTCGCTGCGATTGGGTACTGCGTCATGAAGTCTCCTTGTTGTGAAGCTCCGCTGCGATTGGGTACTGCGTCATGAAGTCTCCGTGATGTGAAGCTCTGCTGCGATTGGATACTGCGTCATGAAGTTTCCGTGATGTGAAGCTCCGCTGCTTTGGTAGTCTCTATGTAGTGTCAGCAAAACTCGTTCACCTGTGCAGCCATGGTCTCCATGTGCGATGATGGTCCCTAATTAAATCGCCATTTTCGATTTCTCTGGCCTCAGGATCCTATGCGTCGGTCGTTCTGACTGGTTTGTTGTGGTGCGAAAATTTAAAAAGAAATTTTTCGTATAATTGTGTCTAATTGCGTGGAAGGTCGGGTGGTCACCATTTTAATGGTACAACATCATTGGATTCACTTTTTTATTTAAATGATATTTTTACATTTGATAATCAAGTTAATTATTAGGAACTATTCAGAAGGATAAATGTGTAGATAATAAAACACAACCAACCAAGGAGACGCGCACAACAGAACCGCGTTCCGATCGTTGTCTTTTGTTATATCAGCTGTCGCTAGGTTACTGATCCAGTGTTTTAAATTATAAATGTTTTTGGTTGTTCAGTGCAATCTACAATACCTCAGTTTTTCCATTTATTTAAGGTCATAGAAACTAAAATATTTCAAATTTTTTTTGCACATTTATTTTAATTAGACATTATTAAAAAAAGCATAAACACTTATGGTCAAAAAATACTTACAAGAAGTAGACGATATTTAATAATTTATCATCGTGTGTTTTGAGCATTTTTATTTCTTACTTGAATGTAGTTATATAATAAAGCAAGTTTTGAATGAAATAAATAGATATAAAATTTTTAAATTAAAAAATTTGATACTGGGAATAATCGATCTTTCTCATTGGAACCTCCCTGTACAGTTGAAAGCATTTTTAAAAATTTTATTCTCAGCCGCTGGTCAATCGCTCTTAACCCCGATAACGTAAAATTTTATTCTCAGCCGCTGGTCAACCGCTCTTAAGTTAAAAGAACAAAATTAATTTTATTACTTTATACCTACTTAAGAAGAAAGTAAAATGTAAATTTCTTTTAACTTAATATATGAAAAAATAATAAAAGAATGGAACCTTTACATAACTTGAACATTAACTTTGAAATTTGATGGATTGTTCAAATTCTTTGATAAAATAGCTCTTAATGTACTTACTAACTGTACAAAAAATATCTAGGTACCTGTTCAAATTTCATGATCGTATCGTACTTGTTGTCTCTTTCTTGCTAATAACAATAAGTAGACTATTTCTCAGTGATGTTTCACAAGAACGCAATTGCATATGCACCGATACACTTAAATCTCAGCTTGTGTTGTTTGAGTCGACTCCAACAACACAAGCTGAGGCCTCGAAATGGCTTCAGCTATATTTGGTGACGAGATCTTAATAATCAGGAAATTCCCCACTTTCCTCTTCCTCATCTCCTTCCCCTCTCCACCACCTTCAGCCCCATAACATACCCCAATTGGTGATGTCATACACGGAGAAAAATGTTATTTTAAAATACGATAATTTTATTCGTAAAAACGGTTAAAAACGAACTGAAGTTCTTACGAACAAATTAACAGTGTTTCAATGTTTATTGGCGGGAACATTTAAGAATAATTTGTTGGTATACGTACGAAATTGCGTAAATTACGTATTACACAAGCCCTTCTTTTTTATGGGGGGTACATCAAACATATATATTATATAATTAATTAGTGTATAAAATGTATTTGTAATTTATGTATCTTTTTTGAATTATTAATAAAAAAAAATATATATATATATTGAAACCCTGTTAATTTGTTCGTAAGAACTTCAGTCCCGTTTTTAACTGTTTTTACGAATAAAATGATCGTATTTTAGAATAACATTTTTCTCCGTGTAGTCTAACTTGCTCCAGACTGTTGAAGAGTTAGTAATTTGTGCGGCGGAAACAGGTATCGCCCCGGAAACCATTTATTGCATAACAAACACCTCTGCTACAGGTCACCCTTAGTGGTTTGCTATGATTGGTGATTTCATGGGGCGAGGTTTGTCCGGATTTCGGCGGTGGATGCGTCTGTCCACCTGCTGCGTGCGGGAGACTGGTCGAGGGATCCCTTTTGACCTCTCCAGCCGGACTCTCTCGACCCATCGCCTTGCACCGCAGTTGAAAGGATGGATTCAAACGACACTCCTGGATACACTGACACCCAGATTCCTATCCACACCTCCCACATTTTTTCTTACCACAACATCGTCTTCTTCCTTTACTTTTAAATACCCTCCACATAGCATTCCCTAAGATGACATAGGCCCTGAGGGAAATTACTTTCTTCAAGGTTTCCTGTTTGGAGCTAATGTAAAAATAGAAAGGACTTTTGTGCGGTATTCACTTTTTTTTTTCTTAAATATTCATGTAATGGAATAAGAGTACCTACCTAGAAATTGTCTAGGATTGCTTTATATTTATTTACCTGCCTACCTACCTAGTATTTAAGTACCTACCTAGAAATGTCTAGGATTCCTTTATATTTGAATTATGAATTTTATTTTATTCTATTGCTTTTTTCAAATGTCATTGCTTTGGTTACACATGATGTTATGACGTGTAACCAAATAAACAATCTGACAAATAAACATTAATTATCGTTTCTTCATACTCCAGAGCAACACATTGTTTTATTTGTCATTAAAAACATAAAGACAATAAACAGTCTTATATCTATTTTATTATAAACGCATTTAATATCTACATATAACTAATACATCGTTATATATAATAGATTTAAACCATTATAGATTTACAAGCTCTGTCAGCGGGTTCTGAGCCACACAGGCTGCGCCAGTATGAAATAATTTAATAAAAAAACCCCTGTGATAATGGTCGTTTAATTTCATTAAACCTTGTAATAAATCAAGCTAATATTAGCTTAAACCCCGCGTAAGATGATACTCTTGGTGCGCCCATTATTATTTCCTCGCGAGCATTATCCCAAAGTCATAACATCGTATTTTATTACAAAATATTATGAACTCGGTTATACGGTGCTCTTTAGGGATCATAATATATTTTCATTTTGGTTTCACACTGACTTTGTAGGCAGTATAGAAGTATAGCATGCATCACGTGAGTACCGACATAAACACATATTTATTTATTTGCATTTCTGTCCGGTTTCGTTAGATATTTGGATTTAAAATTATGGATAAAAGATATTATGTTATCTTATTTAAGAACCATTGACCAGCGGCTGAGAATAACAGTTTAAGAATGCTTGCAAACTGTACATGGAGATTTCGATGAGAAAGATCGATTATTCCACTTATCAAATTTTTAAAATTAAAAATTTAATCTCGATTTATTTCATTCAAAACTTGCTACAATATATACCTACATTCAAGTAAGCAATAAAAATGCTCAAAACGCATGATGATAAATTATTAAATATCGTGTTCTTTTTGTAAGTATTTTTTGATGATAAGTATTTATGATTTTTCAATAATGTCTAAACAAAATAAGTTTGTAAATTTTTTTGTAAATATTTTAGTTTGTAAGACCGCAAATAAATAGAAAAATTGAGGTATCTTCGTCACAAAACACGTCCTCGGATTACTAATGAAACTTAAATTTTAATGATTTTAATTTAACTAAAATTAATATTCTGAAAAATGTGGTTACTAGATAATGTATTGATTTATTTTGTTGTATGATTATATAATTTGAAATTTGTGTTTGTATAATAAATACAATATGTCGTTTGAAAATTGAACAAATCTGCCAACGACCAACGGTATTATCTTAGTATATTAAAAATACACTTAGATTTTCCAAATTTTGAAACTGCTTGTACCAGACAAAATGACCATACAATCTTTCAAAACCAATTTATGTTTTTTTGTAAAAAAGAGTCAATACGTCTGAAATTTGATTTAAAAAGGACTAATTTCCGGTATTCTCTGGTAAATACCCTCTTAAGGCCAAAAATTTGTATATTTTTTAACGTGAATAATTTAACAAGAGTTCAATTGGTCCCAAAATTTTCGTGCTAGTGTGCCTATGGCATCCCCAATTGGGGTATGTTGTGAGGCTGAAGGCGAGGACGTATATAACCATTTATAGGATAACCAACACCTCTGCGATAAGTCAGCTCAAGTTTTTTTTATATGCATACCACACAAGAGTCCCAACTGCTCCCGTCTGAAGTCAATGAGATATTGGGATTCCCAATTGGGGTATGATGTGATGCTAAAGGTAGTGGGGAGGGGGAGGGGGGGGGGGGAGTGGGAAAGTACCTGGCTATTCAGATCTGGTCACCAAACACGGCTAATGCCATTTCAAGCAAGGTTTCGATTCTGAATGGTGGTCATACACCAGGGCGATATTGGCAGTATCATTAACTCTGGAACGAGTCGCAAATATACTATATTTTTTTAAATGAATTAATTGTGAAATAACATAAATTAATCAAATAAAATTTCGGTTCGAACCCGCGACCTCTGGATTGGGAGTCGAGAGTCTTGTCCCTCGACCACGGACGGCCGTTAAGTGGTTAGCTACGTTTGTTACCAATTACATTCGCAGTAGTTCCCGGGTTCATAGCGTGAAGTTTGTCTAGGTCATGGCGGTGGATGTCCTGGACAAATTGAACCACAGATTTCAACCCACCCCTCATACCTTTTTCCTTCCCACAACTTTTCTTCCTTCTTTCTTTAAAAATACTCTCCACACAGCTTTCCCGAATATGACATAGGCCATGATGGAATGTTTTTACCTAAAACAAAAAATTAAAAATAAAAATAAAGAATTTATGCGGAAAGGCGACCCATACTGAACAAAAAATATGTGTAAAATGGTTACGAAAGTGTTTTTGAAAATATTAATTTATCATTTAAATATTACCATTAAATACAGTATTTTTGTCACCAGATTTTATGTCCGGGTTAAATCTTCCCCACAGGAAAAACTAAACCCTTCCACACACTTTTCCACAAATGATCATCTAGTCAATCCACGCTATGCAATTGTACTATATAAGTATAATTAATGCAAAACAATACAAGAAAAACATGTTAACCTACCAGAGATCCAAATGGGAAAATAATTCACCGAATCCAGATATTTTCATATCAGAGGGTTCGGCTCGGTAAAACTCCTAACTGGAGCGATAAATCCTACTAATCCCTTAATATAAATATTTAAAAAATCTGATTACTGATTTTTGCATTTTTATATACAAATTCTTTGACAAATCTAATATGCCTAAATTTTTAATGAGAGAGCTAGGTATAATGCCAGTAGCCGAAATAACAAATGGTAATATTTTTATAGTTTGAGAATACTAAATTCTTTTAATCTCATTTCCTAAATCTGTATATTTTCTTATTTTTAACCCTTAAAAAAATTGGCGTATTTTGTCAGAGGCCAAAAATATTCCCGCTTTCCAATAAAATCCAAATAAATGGAACATTTGTTAACGTATTCGAAAACTAAAAACTGTTTTCGAAACGTGATGAAATAGGCTTTTAAATTTCTATATGTAACCTATAAAAATTAAAAACTACTATGTATTTTTTTAAATATTTTTTTTTTTGCGAAAACTTTAAAAAGTGTTCAAAAATGGCTCACTTTACTTTTTTTTCTAACTAAAATTACTGATAATGAAAAAAAAAAAAACACATACTTATTTCATTAGATAAATGAATTATAAACCTTACTGTCACCTCACTTTTTTTCGTTTCATGTAAAAAAAATTCTTAAAAAATTCACAAAGTTCCATAATTTTTTTTCAAATTGCTTTCGGAAACTTTGGTTTCAGAAAGAGGTAAATTTTAATTTAATTTTTAATTTTTTGTGTTTTTTTTAGATTTGAATATATAGTTTGTTGTATTCTCTTTCCAATACCGTTTAGATCACATTTCTGACTATGATAGTAAGGGAGAAACAACGATTTCTGTGAGACCTGTGTGAGTTGGGACAAATATGGTCTCCTTTGATTAAACGGGATTATTATTATTTTTCTTTGGATTTAAAATTATATTGCTGCATGATAAAGATGTTAAAAAATATAAATTTCAATTTAGGCCTAGATAAATAAATTATTACCAATTTTTTTTTATTAAATGAAAGATAACAAAGAGAAATTTATTATGTGAGCTTACGTACAATATGGACTATAAATCTCTATATATCGTAAAAGTGCCATACCGCACTTGATTATGAGAGAAACTTTCTACTTATTTGGTTTTATGAAGTTATAAAACTGAAGCTTTAATAATAAAGTACATTATTTTATAGGATTGGTTCTAACGATATAAAATGAACCCATATAAAAGTAAGTATGATTAAGTACTTGTATTGTGGTATATTTTTTTCTAGATATCTTTTATAATTTTTCTCGTATTATTTAAACACAGGTATTTACTATAATTTAATCACGTAACAATGTACAATGTGTTCTTAGAAGGGGGTACCCCAGTAAGAATACGTTCTTTTATAAAAAAATTGCAAAAAAAAAAGAATAAAAAAGTATAACATATTGCAGGTCAGAAAGTACACGGAGAAAAATGTTATTCTAAAATACGATCATTGTATTCGTAAAAACGGTTAAAAACGTGACTGAAGTTCTTACGAACAAATTAACAGAGTTTCAATACTTACTGGCGGAAACATATAAAAATAATTTGTTGTTATACGTAATTTCGTACGTATACCAATAAATTATTCTTATATTTTCCTGCCAATAAACATTGAAACACTGTTAATTTGTTCGTAAGAACCTCAGTTACGTTTTTAACCGTTTTTACGAAAAAATGTTATCGTATTTCAGAATGACATTTTTCTCCGTGTAAGTAGGTAATAATATATATAAAAATTATATATGGTAATATTAATAATAATTAATATATGGTAATCGATAAAATGAAAAAAATATATAATTAATAATTAATAATTAAATTAATTTATGTATTTCTCTTATTATACGCCTTTACTCTGAAAACAAGTGATATATGTACATAATACTTTTGTGGAACAGTACCTACTCGTATATGCTATTTACATTACATGGAACCCATTAACCCGTTTAATCACAGGAGACAGGGTATGGGTACCGCCGCCCCGGGAACCATTTATTGGATAACCAACACCTCTGCCATAGGTCACCCCAAGTGGTTCGCTACATTTGGTGACTTAACAGGGGTGTACGGGTTCACGGGGTTCCTACCCAACCCTCATACCTTTTTCCTTCCCAGAACTTCCTCTCCTTCCTTTCCTAATACCCTCCACACAGCATCCTCAAAGATGATATAGACCCTGAGGGAAATTATTTTCCTCAGGACCTCCTGTATGGACCTAATGTAAAAAAATACTATATTTGTTCGAGCTCACATAGGTCTCATAGAAATCGTTGTGTCTCCCTTACTATCTTAGTATGATCTAAACACTAAACGATATTGGAAAGAGAATACAACCCGCTATATATTCAAATATAAAAATTAACCACAAAAAATGTACACCTTTATGAAACCAAGTTTCCGCTAGCAATATAAAAAACAAATTATGAAACTTTGTTAATTTTTCAAGATTTTTTTAACATAAAACGTTAAAAAAGTGAGGTGACAATAACGTTTATAATTCATTTGTCTAATGAAATATGTATGTGTTTTAATTTTTTTCATTATCAGTAATTTTAGTTAGAAAAAACGTAAATTGAGCCATATTTAAAACTTTTTAAAGTTTTCATCAAATTTTTTTTTTTTAAATTGCATGATTATTCCTAATAATAAAATTTTGACAGCCTATTTCATCACCTTTCGAAAAAAGTTTTTTTATTTTTCGGATACGTTAACAAATATTCCATTTATTTGGATTTTATTGCAAAGCGGGAATATTTTTAGCCTCTGACGAAATATGCAAAATTTTTTAGGAGTACTATGCTGAATTAAGAATAAAAGAATTTTACAAGTAGGAAATAATTCTGCTATCTGAGAATTTTTTATAATTTTAATAACTCATTATTTGTATAGGTAGACCGAGTTTATAGATAATATTTAAAAAAAACGTGCACATTCCAACCTTTCTCTCTATCTCCTTACCTTCTCCACTTGCCTCACAACCTGCCCAAATTGATGATGGATTAGTCCCCCAGGCTGCGGACTGCAGTTGGGACTCTTGTGTGATATTAATATTTTAAAAAACTATTGTGACGTCATCTGATATGATGAACACTGTACGAAATTTAACAAGTACAAATCACAGATCGAAAATTGTCCAAATAAGCAACTGGCAGTCCACAATGGAATATTGGTACCTACGCTGATGTATTGCAATGAGGTATGAAGCTGACAGACGAAGGAATGCTAAATCCCTGAAGCACATAATATGTTGTATAACCATGTATGATAGTGTGAGAAATGTGGCAAAGAATGCAAGGCTGATGTAAGACCTCTGTTCATGGAGAAAATGAAATCAAACTAAAACCG
The DNA here is from genome assembly GCA_951813805.1 of Limnephilus auricula. NCBI lineage: Eukaryota > Metazoa > Arthropoda > Insecta > Trichoptera > Limnephilidae > Limnephilus > Limnephilus auricula. The sequence goes on along the minus strand of OX638412.1, from coordinate 12,105,995 downwards.
GGTTGCTATGGTTTCCAACCAAACTTCTATGACGACGCTACCCAATTTTACGTTTTCATTATTTATCTCAGTTTAACCATATACAAAACACTTCAGCTGTCATATTGGCGCTGGCGACTAAGGAGCTGAAGAAACTGAAACCAAACTAAAACTGGTTGTTGCTATGGTTACAACCATAAATAAACCAGTTACAACTGCGCGTTGCTATGGTTGTCAGCGAAATTCTCTCATGGCACATGTCAATTTTACGATTTCAGTAATTATCTCAGCTTGTTTCACCGTAGACGGCGAATATTTCAGCTGTCACCTCGAAAACTAACAACAAAACTGGCGTATCCTTGGCAACCGGGAACTGGCGCGTCGCCGACCGCGGCAACAAGCATGGCTAGTCGCGAGTCACTGCTTGCGTTGCCATTGACAACGGGTTTTTGATAAATTGTGTAGTGTATGGGCCATCATATTGACATGCCTAGGATATCGAGTTTAGTTGGCGATCCGCTCACTCAAGAGACTGAAACCAAAATGAAACTGGCTTGTTGCTATGGTTTCAAACCAAACTTTCTACTCAATTTTACGATTTCAACCATTATCTCAACTTGTTTAACCATAGACGAAGAACAATCAGCTGTCAAGTCACGCAACTGGCATGTCGAGTCGCGAGTCACTGGCTGCGTTGCCATGGACAACGGGGTTTCGAGAAGTTGTGTAGTGTGCAGACCATCATAATTACATACAGAGGATAGCGAGTTTAGTTGAAAAATGTTTTTTTTTCAGTTGCCTCGTGAGCGGAGGCAGTAAAAAACAACAAAAAAATCGAAAACTCACTACAAAACTGGCGTATCCATGGCAACCAGGAACTGGTGTTATAGTTTACCCACCTCACTATGCCAGACGATTCGATTAAGAACGAACATTTAGATCCCTCACAGAAAAGTTGCACAATGGACAACGCTGCGAACCTTTGCTTCACTTTAGCGAACTTTACTTTTCTGCGCGTGGTCTGGTTACATATCTCAATGTGCGCTCTTCGGTGGTCAATGTACGACTGATTTCATAGTTCGAAGCATTCTTGAACCCTCCTGGTGCCAAAAATATGGTCACGTGGATTCCTCCAGCTCGCCTAAATGATACCAAAATTCATGTTAGGGAAATTCTATCAATTTGGATGTCTATGGCGACATGCTAATAAATGGTTCATGGCCATTCTGTCTTGTTTCCAACTTCTATGTTTCATGTGGTTTCATCGTTTCTTCAACAGAATATATATTTTTCATGTAAGATTTAAAGCAAAATCAATATGTGCATATGGTTTCTGTAGAAAAACATCATTCTTAGGACCTACTGGTGCCAAAAATATGGTCACGTGGATTCCTCCAGCTCGTCTAAATGATACCCAAACTTCATATTAGGGAAACTATGAATTTGGATGTCTATGGTGGCACGGGTGGTTCAAGGCCAAATTATCTTGTTTCCAACTTCTATGTTTCATGTGGTTCCATCGTTTCTTCAACAGAATATATATTATATTCAAGTAAGATATAAAGCATAATCAATATGTGCATACGGTTTCTGAAGAAAAACATCATTCTTAGGACCTACTGGTGCCAAAAAAATGGTCACGTGGATTCCACCAGCTCGTCTAAATGATACCCAGACTTCTTGTTAGGGAAATTCTATCAATTTGGATGTCTATGGCTACACGATAATAAATGGTTCAATGCCAATCCATCTGGTTTCCAACTTCTATGTTTCATGTGGTTCCATCGTTTCTTCAACAGAATATATATTATTCAAGTAAGATATAAAGCAAAATCAATATGTGCATATGGTTTCTGAAGAAAAACATCATAGCGTGCTCTCCGGTGGGCATTAAAAAGATATCACGTTTTGAAAACATCTCGGAGCAATAAGATTCCTCCTTTACGGCTTTCGAAACATAAAACCCAAACGTAAAACTCCCACAGACCGAAGAAAGAATAGACCTGAACTAAAGAAAAATTTGTGTTTCAATTTCCCAGACTGTATCGACATACCTGAAAGACCAGTGATTCCTGAACATATTTGGAGAAAATGTGCGCATTTCATTATGGTGTCCGATGATATATTTTTCAATTAAAAACAAAAAAATATTTTTTCTATTACACGTCGCCACCGATCACAATGACATACGATATCACGTAATATGTTGGTTGGCTGGCTGGCTCCAAAACTTACGAATTTAATTGAAAAATACATTAAAGAAATTCACCTGATAAAAAGCGTAAATCTAAAACAAAAAATACATACATGGATAGTCAACAAGGGCATTGTATACTGCGGACATATTATAACTTCTACAATATAATAGCAACACACCTGTATTCAATTTTATTTCTCTTCTTTTCAAATAATTTAATTTTTTTATATAATCTCTTCTCCATTTTTTCTTTTCTATTTCTCTTATTAATTTTCATTTTATTTTTATATTTCCAAATTCTATTTATTAATTAATAATTAATTTTATTCTGTGTTTTAAAAAAAATGATATAATAATATTAAATTCCTGCCACCTCGGAACAGGCTCAGCCTAGTGAGGTGGTATATACCTAAAAAAGTATGCACTTAAATGTATTTTTGGTTAATAAACAATTTAAAAAAAAAAGTTCTGCTGGAATAACAAAGAATATTTAGGTTGAATAAAAAATAAAATTGTTGTTGTTTATATTTAAAAAAAAAATCATCGAACAGCAAAATGATATATACATTTTTTACTCAAAATATACTCGGGAATGAAGTCTTTTGGGTACTTCTGATGAACCCTCTGTATTAAAAATTGGCTGGTATGATATTGTATTTATGTTGAATTTGATTATGATTACATGATTAAGAATAAGTAAATTATTTAGCACAGCTGGGCGCTAGAATTATAATATAAAATAAAATAATACGTTGATTTGGTTTGTTATTCCTCGACCTATTCTTTTTTTTACAATGTCTCCACACAGGAGGCCTTAAGACCAGGGGTCCAGGGGAGATCTAGGTTATGTCTCTCTTAACCAGTCTTTCCCGATTCGGCCCGCAACCACGAAAAAGTGTTTCTTATTTTGACCACTAAATTGCTTCAATAACAGATATGCAATTATTCTCTAAAAATTTCCAATTTCACCAATCGCAATTGGGATTCTGTTGGAGTAACAATATCTTATTAAGGAGTTACATTTACGTTGGGCGCCAATATTAACATACAAAACATCATAATATCTCACCTTGAGTTGCTGCTGGCCACCGAGTTGTTACTCCTCGACCTTCTGCTCTTCAGCGAGTCTCCTCGATTGACCACCCCCTTCCCCGTTATGGAGAAGTGTCTCAGGCGGTAGTAGTGCTCCTCGACTCCTGTGCTTGGCATGGAGGCCACACGGGCCCTCTGGGGCGGGGGACCCAGCAGACTCCGCCCAGACGAGTTCCAGCCGCCCACGCCAGCCTTGACGGACTGCGAACGGCTGTGGTGGGGACTGCCATATCTACGAGTAAAATAAGTAAGTAATTGCAATTAAAAACTAAGAAATATAGACGGAAAGAGAGGGAGATAGGTAGGTTTTTGATTGAACATGAGACCATCGTAATACAACGAAGTGTGAGACAATCAATCAATTGATGGGGGCTGACATATCTACTGAATAAGATTGGTAAATCATTGCAATAAGAACTATGAACATCAAAGGAAATATGTTGGAGATAGGTTGGTTTTTAATTGAGCATGAGACCATTATAAAATAATCGTGGTGGGTACTGCCTTCTCTAGGGAATAAGATTTGTAGGTTAAAATTTCCAAAAAGAACTAAGAGCATCAAAGGGAAAAGGTGGAGATAGATTATTTTATTGTAGAAAGCAATCACTTTGTGGTTTGACATATTTAATAAAAATAAAGCACTTTTTTGTTTTCAAACCACGATATTTATTAATTTACTTTACCGACCGGTTTCGCTTTACTCAAGCATCTTCAGGGTACAAATTAATAATGATAATCATGATACAAATTAAATTAATACAGTATTAATTTGTACCCTGAAGATGCTTGAGTAAAGCGAAACCGGTCGGTAAAGTAAATTAATAAATATCGTGGTTTTAAAACAAAAAAGTGCTTTATTTTTATTGGAGATAGATTGTTTTTTAATTGATCCAGAAACCATTATAAAAAATCGTGGTGAAGCCAATCATATCTAGAGAATAAATTTTTAAGTCATTGGAAAAAGAACAAGGAAATATGTGGATTTTTTGAGGATGAGACCATCCTAAGATTATGTATGTCCCAAAAAATGCGATGGGCTGGAAATGATAGAAATCTGGTATTAAAGGAGAATAAACCTTATGAAGGAGTCACGTGTTTCATGTGGGTGGAATAATACAAACGATCCAGAAGCAGACCGATAAAAAGGTGGACAGACTGCGTGAAAGAGGATTGGAGCAGAATTGGAAGTAGTAGTAGAGGAGTGGAGACTATTTTTGGAGAAGGTCAAATCCATTTCTGAGATAACATTGCAGGTTTTACGGATAATAAAGTCAAGGCCGGCTTTATCAAGAGAACAGCCCTGCCCTGGGTGCCAAAAACATAAAAGCATCGAGTGCAATGAGCGGACTGTTAGGCAAATAGAAAGGAGAGCAAGTACACACTGGAACAGTGCCAACTTTAGGGGTAGCAGCCTCTCGCACTAAATTCACATTGGAAAGTGAGATGAGAATTGGAACAAATGGAAGGAAGCTCCGGGAATGGACAAAACCCTAAACGAACTAAACAGCTGATCAAAATAGATACAAACTCTATAGGGAGCTAGTAGAACAACAACGAAAATGCTTTTGGCCGTGAGAATCTAAAAACGTAACAGAAGAAATATCATTCAACTATAGTGCTAATTTTCCGTTTTGATGGAAAGAAGGCTCAAACGTCAGAAAATCACGTTGTGAAACCAGGAGACATCACAAAACACCCAATTACAATAAATTGACTTGATTAGAGTAACTTGGCTACTATTAAGGTAGTAATATATAAAACACAATACACGAACATAACACAATGGATCTACGGACAGAGTGCTTACGAGAGTTATAATAGTAACACATCATCCCAGTATCAACAACAACAATATTTTTCTTAAGAATTTTTTTTTGTGTGAATGCTGTAGGTATATAATTTGTATTTATTTTAACATTGTTTAAGGAATAGGAACTCCAAAGAAAGAAAAAAAAAACATTTATCAAGTTAAGGGAAACATGAAAATACGTTTCAATAATAAATCGTAAACACAGAAATATTTTACAAAATATTAATGATGGTGGATAATTGGAAAATATTTTTTAATTAAAAAAATCAGTTAGCACAATTTTAAAGCGGAAAGCTTCAATAAGAAACATCAAAGGACCGATAATTATTGGGAAATGAAGGTCGTTACAATATCGCTTAGTAAAGCGGTAAAAAGGTACTACCTAATTTTAGGAAAATCGTGGTTCAATATACAATCTAAACTTGATAATGGTGGGTGGTTTTGACAGGAACGTACCCTTATAGATGGATGGATTCAATAAACTTATCGCTGAGAGCTTCGTTGTAAAATCTTATTTGACAGGATCACAGAACAAATTTATAAATATTACACAGTACGTGATACGACATATACAATAGTGAATACGAAAGGTACAATAGGTGACACGAGAGGTACAATAGGTGATACCAGAGATACTGTATTCGACATAAGAGGCACTGTAGGTGACACGAGACGTACAGTAGGTGACACGAGATACAGTAGTTGAGATGAGAGGTACAGTAGATTGCACGAGAGGTACTTACTAAAATAGGTGACACGAGAGATACTGTAGGCGACATGAGAGGCGATGTAGGTGATACGAAATGTACGGTAAGTGATACGAAAGGTATAATATATGACATAACAGGTACAGCAGGTGAAACGAGATGTACACTAGGTAACGCTAGGTACAGTGAAACGAGAGATACTGTAGGTGACATAAGAGGAATTACATGTGACACGAGATGTACAGTTGGTGACACGAGAGATACAGTAGGTAACACGAAAGGTATAGTAGACGACACGAGAGGTACAGTAGATGACACTTGAGGCACAGTAGGTGACACGAGGTACTGTAGGTGTCACGAGATACAGTAGGTGAGACGAGAGGTATAGTAGGTTGCACGAGAGGTACAGTAGGTGGACACGAGAAATACTGTAAGCGACATAAGATGAACTATAGGTGACACCAGATGTATAGTAGATGACACGAGAGGTAAAGTATGTGACACGAGAGATACAGTAGATGATACAAGAGGTACAGTAAATGACACTAGAGGTACAATAGGTGAGACGAGAGGCACAGTAGGTGACACAAGATTTACAGTAGGTGACACGAGACGTACAGTAGGTAACATCGATGATCAATAGAAATAATTAACAGGCTAATAACTCCAACAGTGGTATGACAACTTACAGCTACGACGATGATATTGGAGCAAAATACAGTGACGATAGTTTCTAGACAACATAATGTTATTTATCAAAATTGTAAATCACAGTGGTAAAAATGGTACGGTATAAATAATTAACGAACAGAAGAAAAGAAAAACAGAAAAACGAGAGAAAAAGATCAAAGAAATATTGTATAGAAGGAATAAAAGATGTGTGTGTGTACTATGAATAATTTTTTTTAACACCATCATTGGTTTTAATCCATATCTTCGTCAGTTCATTATTGAAAACGAAAATAAGAGAGAGAAGAAATGGTTTTTCCGAAACCAGTCAATAATAGAAGGCCTTGATGGCTAAATCAAAATATTTGTTTAGTTTTATATTAGACGTGAATATTAAAAACAATGTTTGTTTACACCATAACAAAATATTTTTATTTAATTAAATTGATGCCACGGTGATTTTCCTATTTTTGAAAAAATTAAAGTGATTGAAAAAGAATCCAAATTTTGCACACAAATAGAAGACGGACTAATTGTATTTTTTTTAATCTAGCAACATTGGAAAATGGCTATGGCCCAAACAAGAATTACTAATCTGGAAACACAGCAAATGAAAAATGAGTTATACTCAAATGGATGGAATTACAAAAGGATGGAAACACAAAACTAATCTACCAAGTAAGAATGATAAACACGTGAAGTGTAGAATTATGAAAATAGTAAAATCGAACACACCAAGTAAGAATGATGAAGGTGTGATTTTATAATAGGATGTAATCGAAGAAAAAACCAAGTGAGAATGAACACATGATGTGTGGAATTGTGAAAAAGGGTAACATCAAATAGCAAAGCTAATTAAAGAAAGGGTGAATCAAATAAAAACCTCACCATATTACATTGATGAACACAGGGAGTGTGGAACTACAAGAAAAACAGTGGATCTAATTGTAGAAGAGTGGAAACACACGAAAAGTACACCAAGTGATAATAATAAACACAGGTTTTGTAGAATTGTGAAAAAGGGAGGAATCAAAGAATAAAGACACAAAGTGAAACTGTTCAACACAGGAAGTGTAAATCTTTAAAAAAGGTTGGAGCTAAGACACCAATGGAGGATGATGAACGAAGGATATGTGGAACTTCCGAAAGATTAGAGCTAAGATAACAAGTGAGAATCATGGAAGTGGGATTTTTGGAACTGTTAAACACGATGGAACCAAGACAACAAGTGGGAATAATAAATACATGAAATGTGAAATTTAATAAATGGTTGGAGCCAAGACACCGAGTGATTGTGACAAACACAAGAAGTGTGGAACTTCAAAAAAGGTTGGAGCCAAGATACGAAGGGAAAATGATGAAAACAGGATGTGTAGAATAATAAAAAGATCGAATCAAGCTGCAGATGGAAGGGTGGTTACAAAGAAAAAAGACACGGAGTGAGATTGATGAATAGAAAGTGTAGAACTATAAAACGGTTGGAGCAAAGACACCGACTGAGAATGATGAACACAGGAAGTAATAAGGTTATTTGGATGAACCAACTTTGCCCGTTTACTGCTTCTACGACTAGGCGAATTCCACGTATTCGCAGACACGGAGAGAGAGCGGCTGTGGTGTGGGCTGCCGTACCTATGGAAGTATGCACAATTTCAAAGCAAATAAATAAACACAATATTAAATAAAAAAATAGAGAAAAACATTTTCCAAGACCTAAAATAAGGAGTATAACTACTGGATTTTGTAACTCGTAGATCTTATTCAGTTTTTTCAGCAAAATACAAGTAGATTCCAGTAAAGGTCCTGGACCTGATAAAATTCCTCCTTTCTTTTTCAGTTCCGTGCAGAACCCTTATGTTTACAGCTTTTTAATATTTTAAATGATTCTTTAACCTGACTTTTGGAACTTTTCCTGACTTTTGGAAAGAAGCACACGTGGTACCAGTATTCAAATCAGGTGACCAATCTTTAATAAACAAATTGTAGACCAATTAGTAGACTCTCATGTTGTGCTAAGTTTTTGAATCTCGACGTATAAAAATATTTTTTTCGCAATTTAAGCCTAGATTCTGTGCACTAGGCAACATGGGTTTGTTCCCCACAGATCTATCTTTTGGAATTTTTTAATTATGTGTTATTTGTGATTTTTTTAATTATGTGTTATTTCACAATTAATTTTGATAACGCAACAAATTTGCGGCACATTCCAGAGTGGAAGATAATCTCAGTATCGCTCTGGTGTAAGACCACCATTCAGAATGGAAACGTTGCTTGAAATGGCCTTAACCGTGTGTGGTGATCATATCTGAATTGCCAGATACCCCACCTTCCTCTTCCTCGTCTCCTTCCTGTCCCCCAGCCAACATACCCCAAATGGGGATGCCATAGTTTATCTTGCTCCAGACGGGAGCAGTTGGGATTCTTGTGCGGAATTCATATACAAAATAAAAAAAAACACACTTGAACAAATATTTCAGGTCAACATATTATTTATGAAATTTTCAGATAATTACATAATTTTTCAATTTTTTTAAATTAGTTAACCATACGCTACCTTTTGCTTATTACTAATCCTTGTTAAAAAATGTTACTATATCCATCTGATAAAAATCTAAAATGGCTATATAAACAATGCAACATTTGGCTACTACACAAAAAAAGAGAATGCATCACCAAGTTAACGCTAATCTCTTCCTAATCGATAATTTCTCATCCTTTATTTACATATGTTTTATTTCCAATTATAGAGATTTATTCTTTCTTCTTATTGTTTTATTATTCTTGCAACTTGTATTTTCATATACGTTTTTAGATTTTCACGGCCAAAAGCATTTTCGCTGTTTGTTTTTGGGGTGTTATGCCGTGTTGTGCTACCTCCTTCTTTAGCCGACGTTTCGTTTTGACGTTGGACATCGACGGATCTGCCCTGATGATGGACACTGCAACGCTGTCCGAAACGTCGGCTAAAGAAGGTTGTATTTTCATGTTTATTTTCTGACTATTTTCCTGTTTTTATCTTTTTTAATGTTATAATTATTAACTTTTTTCTGTTTTTTTTTTTCTGTTTATTCTGTTTATTTTCTGACTATTTTCCTGTATCTTTTTTAATGTTCTAATTATTACCCGTCTCAGAACAGACAACGTCTAGTGAGGCGGGTAACTTACTTGTTATACAATATTATATTACCTCAATAAACGCCTGGGTTGCCGGCAATGAAATTGAATTTAATTTTGAATTAAATGTGTCCAATGTAAAAGCTAACGTTGCACCCATTAGCTAACTACCTACTAATTACATATTATATTATTACATAGTTAGCAAGACAGCTTTGTGCTTACCTACATCCATTATCACGTAATATTAATATGGTCGTGACAGGAAAATAATACGTTTAGTACAAAGCATGATTAATTATCAACTTCCATTGCAAGTTGAACTAAATAACAAGAAATTAATGGGGTTATTCGTTTGTTCCCATTTCTATCCGACACGTGAGCCAGGGAGCACGTGGTACGTGTGTGATATAACACGTGAGCTTTATTTCATACTGGACTGATGCGTATTAGCTTCGATAACTCACGTGGAACCATATGGCGGTTTAACCTTCCCATTACCGTGCTCAAAAATTTGGATCCCAAGATCGCACGATGCATTACCGTAAGTAATGTTTGGGTTAATTACCTACACATTTCACTGTGAAAAATGAATAATTCTATATTTTTTTAACTGACAAAAATAATTTCCCTGAGGGCCTATGTCATCTTTGAGGACGCTGTGTATATGGTTTTTCAAGGATAGGAAGGATATGAAGTTCTGGGAAAGAAAAAGATATGAGGGGTGGGTAGGAATCTGGGGATAAGTGTATCTAGAAGTAACGGACATATGAATCCATTCCTCTCACTGCAGTACAAGGCGATGTTCCAACAGAGATGTCGAAAGATCTCCCTCAACCAGCCTCTCCCGATCTGGCCTGCCAGGTTGCTTGTGTGATGATGTATACATTGCCAAGACCAGGACAAACCTCACCCCGTGAACTCGGGCTCCCCCGCTAAGTCACCAAATGTAGCGAATCACTTGGGGTGACCTTTGGCAGGGGTGTTGGTTATCTAATAAATGGTTCCCAAGGCGGAGTTATCCATACCCGCCTCCCGAATTGCATTAAATTAATGTAACGTATCTAAATAACCATCACGCCGATTCAGAGAGGATAGACCGCCTCACAGCCCTGTCTTAGGATACGCTCCTTGCTTCAATAGTACTCACGCGCAATGCACTGTTAAAAGAAAACATAAAAACATTTAAAATTAAATTACGTAAATATGTGATTGATATTTTGTAAATGTATTACTTTAATTATGTGTATATATATATATATATATATATATATATATATATATATATATATATTCATAAAATGATTGTATTAGGACATTGATAACTATGTACCTACTTAAAATGCCACAATAAACAATAAACTGTACCGTTCCAAAGCGATCAAAGAGCAATAAAAAGTATATAAAATAAATTATTGAGACTATAAAAGGATCCGCCCCTTTATCGAAACATTAGTAAATGCCACAAAATAAGATTTTTCAGAATAAATTAATCTTTCAACTCTCAAAATAAAATTAACTATGTCTATCTCACTTTTGTCAGTGAAATTAATGATATTGACATTAATTTCGATTGCTAGGTATTGAATGCGTTACATGAGCGAGACAGAAAATAACTGCAAATCACGTGTTGGAGCAGTGCGGATATATAACTCACCCCGTGCACTATCGACGAATGTGCGAAGCGCCTTTAAGGTAAGTGATTTTTTCACATCTTTGATCAAGCGTAAAGCCAGGGACACACACGGCGTTATAAGCGCTAGCGTTATTTGGCTTGGCCTATTTCAGCATATTCCTCGCCATGCATTCCAATCGCAATTGTATGGCGAGCGATATGGTGAAGTAGGCCAAGCCAAATAACGCCGGCGCTTTTAACGCTGTGTATGTCCCTGGCTTAATTCAATGCGTCTGGAATGGTTTCGTTTAGGAATACTAATTTATAATGTTTGCCCTAAAAACATTTACACATTGAACTCGTGCGGGATGAAATTAAACGGTGTCGTGAGATTTTCAGCTATGAATTGCGTGTCTTTTGCTCCTTTTTTTAAAATTTTCCGCTCACATTAAAAAAATCATACCTCCGAATAATAAATGCCCTGGTGTAACACCACCATTCATAATTGAAACGTTGCTTAATAATGGCTTTAGCCGTGTTTAGTGACTAGATCTGAATAGCCAGGTACTTTCCCACCTTCCTCTTCCCCATCTCCTTCCCTTCCCCACATACCTTCAGCCTCACAACATACTCCAATTGGAGATGCCATAGTCTAACTGGCTCCAGAAGGGAGCAGTTGGGACTCTTGTCTTGTGAGGTTTCTCTCTATAAAAAAATAAAAAAATTCGCTTTCAAAGTTGTGTGAAAATTCAAAGATCAAAAACGAGTCATCATTGACTTGTGACATTGCGACATTGTGATGTCACACCGCACTCACGTGTTGAGATGTTGTATTTTACATTTTGGTACTATACGGTATTTACGGACATTTTTTTCGACAAACAAATGATCAACTAAAGATTGATTACTGGATTACATTAGGCTTGACCATTGGCATCTGACACGGGGTGCGCAGTGACGTCAAAAGGTGCGCAGTAACGTCAGATGGCGTTTTCGTCCTAATTTGAAATGTGAATTTTCAAAACGTTGTAGAAAGACTATTCCTATCGCTAAAAAAATGGTTTGAATATTCCAGATTGTATTTTTTTTCTTGACTATTGGCATCTGACACGGGGTGCGCAGTGACGTCAAAAGGTGCGCAGTAACGTCAGATGGCGTTTTCGTCCTAATTTGAAATGTGAATTTTCAAAACGTTGTAGAAAGACTATTCCTATCGCTAAAAAAAATGGTTTGAATATTCCAGTTTGTAATTTTTTTCTTTAATTTTTGGTAAATAAAAAAAAGGCTTCTTGTTCCCTATTATCGTCGGATGAATTGTCGGGTCACCGGTGGTGCCATGGTTGTTGTGATACTGAAGGTTGCACGTCATGCAATTATTTGGAACACGCATGCAACCAGTTGCGTAATATAAATTCAATTTTAAGCGCCTCCGCCCACTCAGGCAACTGAAAACTCTCAACTGCCAACTGTCTTTGTATGACAATGTGATGGCCCGCACACTACACAATCACACAAAACCCCGTTGTCAATGGTAACGCAAGCGGTGACTTGCGACCATCTTGCGACCATCTTGCGACTGTCACGGCTGATTACCCTTGGCGGCCGTTGCTAGGTTGCGAGCTGTCTGTTGTTCTGATTGTTGATTGTTCTTCATCTATGGTTAAACAAGCTTTTTGACCAATCAAGACAGAGAAAACAGCCGGTTTTAGTTGGTTTTCAGTTGCCTCAGTGGGCGGAGCGCCTAAAATGTATGTATTCAAAATTTAAATGAAGAATTACGTTAAACACGGGGAATTATAAACCGATTGAACAATTCGAGTGAGTATTTAACTCGAGTTAATTACTCAAACTTGATTACATCGCGTGATGCGTCGATTCTCCCGGGAACTTTGGAGACTACGATGAATCGATTCAATTATTAATTATGTAAAGAAATAAGAGTACCTACCTAGAAATGTCTAGGATTCCTTTATATTTATTTACCTACCTACCTACCTAGTATTTAAGTACCTACCTAGAAATATCTAGGATTCCTTTATATTTGAATTATGAATTTTATTTTATTCTATTATTTTTTCAAGTGTCATTACTTTGGTTACACTATGTTATGTGGCTGATATTTTTAAAACATTATAAAAAACTATATGACAAATAAACTTTTATTGTCGTTTCTTTATACTCCAGAGCAATACATTGTTTTATTTGTCATTTAAAACCTAAAGACAATAAACAAGTCTTATAAAACGACAATTTTAAGTGAAGAGAAATGGAAAAGTTACTTTTTTTTATTTATTTATTTATTGGTAAGAGACAGACAGCTTATACATAAAATATAAAGATAAATATATACATTGTTAAATGAAGTCAAGCCAAAAAAGTCTCCTATGTTAAAGTTGAATGGAGATGGAGTTTTATTACATACAATTAGTTTTGGGTGAGAAGGAGAGGAAGAGGAATATAGGATGAGGATAGGAGATGCTCCGAATACATTCCACACTCTTGTATTAATTTTCGATCGTACGTGTTACTTCTAATCGATATTTGTGAAGTGTATTGTTAAATTTAGTTACGATTCACATTTACAGTATTAGCGGCATCGGATGGAAAAACCAATGTGATCTGCATAACATCAATCGAGACACCCGATAGACATGTATTTGATATTCCTGATAATCTGAAAATTGCAAGCAAACACACCGCCATAACTACTACGGATGTTTTTACCAAAATTAAGAATTCTCTAAAGAAAAGACATCAAACACGGAAACTATGGATTCCATTTGTTATGTATTGATATGTTGGTATTCTCTTGTCATTTATATCGTTATGTTGGTAGCCCACAAGCGGCACTTGTAGAATAACCTGGAATGTATCGGAGTGTCAATAAACGTCATAATAAGTCAACCGTTTTCTTATTGATTGCAAATCCCAGACATTATACCATTAACCCAAGAATTGAGGAAAATTTACTTAGATGAAGGTGGGAATTTACAATTTGGTGACCAATATCAATTTTAATTTTTTAAAATTTTTAATTAAATAATTTCCATACTCGGAAATTTTTTTATTTTTACATGTACAGGAAGTTTATTTCTGTAATTAAGGCGCAGGTTTTACGGTAACATTTTGGAAATTTATTCAGTAATGAGTGGACATTTGAGGGGAGAGGTCGCGCGCTCGCATTGCAGTTCCGTCAAGCAATGAATGAGGAAATGGGTGTTATACAAGCAAAGTAGAAATTAAATAATTAATTATTTTATCGTATAAAAATGAATGTTTCTTTGTTTGTTCCTCGTGCGGAACCTAAAGCATTTATCCGATAGCGATTTGTCGTGTATGAAATTATTTCCTATCTAGCGTTATGAAATTATTTCCTATACCATTTATCCGATTGTGATGAAACTCTGGTGAGTTGTTATGTGCACACCCGCCAATGTTTCTATAAATAATAGTGAGCTCTGGCGTCATGAAATTTGTAAAAAAAAATACATAAAAAATTAATGTTTCTTTGTTTGTCCCTTATTCGGTACCTAAAGCATTCATCTGAGTACGATGAAACTTTGGCGGATTTTTCGTGTACGTGTACATGCCCTTGAAAGTTTCTATATATATTATAGTGCAAGTGAGCTCTAGCGTTATAAATTTATTTCCTGTACTGTTTATCCGATTGTGATGAAACTTTTGTAAGTTGTTAAATGCACACCTTCGTAATTCCTTATACGGTACCTAAAGCATTACTCCAATTGCAAAGAAACTTTGGTGATTTCTTGTGCACATACCTGTAATGGTTTCTATATGTAGTGCTGAGCTCTGGCGTTATAAAAAATTTCCTATACCATTCATTCGATTGCGCTGAAACAATAGGTGATTTGTTGTGCACACGCCCGCGAAGGATTCTATATACATATAGCGGTGAGCTCTGACGTCATGAGATTTGTAGAAATAATTACAATATTTCCTTCTCATCCCCATTCACCTTCAGCCACACAACATACCCCAATTGGGGATGCCATAGTCTCACTGACTCCAGACGGGATCAGGTGGGACTTTTGTAAGGTATTCATATAAAAAAAGGAGTGGCGGACGTATGAATCCATCTCTCCCACAGCGGGGCAAGGCGATGAGTCGAGAGAGTCAAATAAATTTTGGGTAATTTGTACACGAGCTGCCAATAAGAAGGAATAGCCTCAGGAGCACACGTGCTTCAAGAATTATTCAGGGTCGTCTACCGCGATGGAATCCTTGTTCTACCGTTATTTCAGACATGGAAGATGCTTCAGAGAGGAACTAGCGTCATTGATCCCTTTAGCACCGGTGCAAAGCCGGGAAACACGCCAAACGCGCGCCCAACATATATACACGGTCGAAATTTCTCACATGAGAATGGGTCGCTTCTACCACTCGTTCTTGAGTTCAACAGCTCAGCTGTGAAACGATTTGCCGGCCTCTGTGTTTCCTCCTTCATACAATATGGGTCTCTTAAAGACAATTTTTCTCCGGGCCTCCTGTGCGAAGTTATATATAAAAATAAAAAAAAGATTCTACTATTATTGTTGAGAGGTTGTACGACTGACACTGTTTAACACAAGTACTAAAGATAAAATTAATATCATTCTAAAATCCACAAGTCTTTGCAATTTTTGTAGGATATTATGCTGAATATTTGCATACCAAGTTTACGTTTAGTTGATTTTATATCAATTTGTATTAAATTTTGTGCTTTTTCGTTTATGTGCGTCATTCTACTTTTTGTTTATCTGAGCTAATATTTTGAAATATATTCTTTCTTGAGTACGAAAAAATTTGTCCAAATAAACTTTCAAAAACAAAACCACCTTTTGTCATTTCTATTACACGTACTTAAAAATATTTGTCCCAACTTTATTTTATGATCTCCCTTTATTCACACCCATTATTTTCCGGTAATATTATAAATACAGTTATTACCATTTTATAAACCATACAATCTACGTCAAAACACCATTAGATTCAAAGTCTCATTGAGTAAAAAACGGAGACGTCAAAAAAGGTTCAGGGCGTAAAAGATGTTTCTATCTATCCATTCCATTGCTAATATGATTTTTTGTCTGTCTAGCTGTATCCATTATCTAGTAAACAAATTTAAATTTTATAGAGCAAGTGTATTTTTTATTTCGTACTTTATCAAAATGCTAAATGGTTTACCAATTTGGTGTCAATCTTACCCGAGTCTGCCCCATAGACGGCAAAAATTGTGGTTCGCTAGCGGGCTGTACAAGTACCAAAAATACCTAACTGCAGTGAAGCCGAGTTTTGATATCCCCCCCTTAAAGGAATATGTTTTGTTTATGGCATTGAAGTGCACCGTTTTTGTTGAGCTAAGGACCAAAATGTACGGATTGTCAAAGGCGTTTGGTGTATTGGTAGAAAAAAAGGCGAAGTGCCGCTGTACGTTGATTTTTTTACATATTTTATCCACACAGGAGGCCTTGAGAAAAACAATTTATCTCAGGGTCTATGTCATCTTAGGGGATGTTGTGTTGAGTGTCAGGAATGGGAGGAGAGGAAGTTTATGAATTGCAAAACGTCTGAGAATTGGGTAGGAATCTGGATGTCAACTTGACCAGGAGTTACGGACGTGTAAATCCATCCCTCCAACTCCAACAAGACAATGGATCGAGAGAGTCCGAATGGAGAGGTCAAATGGTCCGTCAAACAGAAAGTAGGCAGACGCATCCGCCGCCAAGACCTAAACCAACCTCACCCTAAACATGAACATGCACGGAGAAAAATGTTATTCTGAAATACATACGAAATTACGTATATCGACAAATAATTCTTACATGTTCCCGCCAATAAACATTGAAACCCTGTTAATTTGTTCGTAAGAACTTCAGTCCCGTTTTTAACCGTTTTTACGAATAAAATAATCGTATTTTAAAAAACCTTTTTCTCCGTGTGGTCACCTCTTTTTAAGTCACCAAACGTACCGTACCATTGGGCTGACCTAAGGCGGGTGTTTTGGGTATCGAATTAGAGGTTCCCGGGGCGGCAGTACCCATGTCCGCCTCCCAAATTGATTGAAGTAGATGCGATTTGTAGTAATTTGGGTGAACGATGTTTGCAGGTAATTCATTTATAGTTGGGTACGACGCCAGTGTTGCCACGCGCCGAATTTCCCGCGAAAATTAGCATTTTGATTTGAAGTTTGACATCAGCATCCATGTTTAATATATCCCGAAACGCGTGATTTTGGTTTGATAACAGCCTGATTACCATATTAATGGTACTTTGTGTATATTCAAATTGATTTTCCGCGATTGCCTACCGCTCATCCTAACTTGCGGAAATACGAAATTTTGATCGAGGTTTGAAATAATACTTTACGGTATGTTTATTTAAAATTACGAAATCAGATGTAGATCAGTGACCTTTCTCTTATTTTGAAGGTCAAGTGTGCAAAATTTTATCAATCTCCGAATAAAACTGTAGATTTGTTTAAAAACCAACGTCGCCGCCGGCTCGGTACTTTTCTATATTTTATTTATTATCGTAATAAACAGTCTTTATAAATTCATACATGACAGTGATGGTCTTGGTCTTGGTCTATAGTGATTGGTCTTTGACCAATAAAATAACGACATTGAACGTAAAACCATTATAGAAAAATACATAACAATATACCTACAATTTAAACTGAAAAAAAAACATATCTGAATACTCCACTGCCCATTATGAATACTCAACCAGGGCAAAAAGCGAAAATATCTGGTTACTCCCAGTTAAAACACATCTTTTGGACAGAGAAATAATAAATTCCATGCTATGAAATTGTTCAATGCTCTACCAAATCAAAGCAAAAAAATAAAGGAAATGAGTATAAAACAAAAGTCAAAACATGGCTGAGAGATCAAAGTAATAATCAACTTACAAATATTATGAAGACGATGTAAAGACGACTCAAAACTAAATACAATAGTTTAAAAAAACTACAGGCCGCCTCAGAACAGGAAACCCTAGTGAGGAGGACTGTGAAAAAGACAAAAAAATTATACTTATACTTTACTTTATACCTTATACCTACATAATGTACAAACTTGCTATTGAAACTAATAAAAAACAGGCAATGACTATGGAGCTTCGTCGACAAAAAAAAAAAAAAAAAAAAAAAAAAAAAAAGGCTTCATCGACAGTCATCCAGAGGTAGACCAAAGAACTCCTGAGGCCCTAGCACGCTTGCTCTATAACGATCGATAGGATACCGATAGTTGGTAACTTCTCATCGTTCCCTACGACAACTGCAGATCGCAAACGAATAGGTGACAGTTCACAATGACTAAGTGTCCTTAATATATTCGATATCAACTGTCGTTTGTACGTAGATCAGCAGTTGTCCTAGGGAACGATGAGAAGTTACCGACAATCTTTAAACAAGTTAAACTATGGTCACGAAAATAGATTAATAGCCGCAAAAATAAAGAATTTCAGAGTACAATTTTCGCGCCAACGGCACGACAAATTGGGCGTGGTGCGCCTACGAATGAACTGCGCATGTCAGTGCGCAGGGACGCGTGGAGAGGGACTCTACTCGCAGAAAAAATAGAACCAAATGGACCAAACTACTAAAGGGCTGACTAGCCTACTCTACTAAAATTGTGGTGTTCGGAAACATTTAGTTACTAATATATTAGCTACTTGACTAAAATACTCTCCTAGTCAGAACAAGGCATGAGAGTCTCAAGGGGCATACTGTGCTATAACTTATGACGGCATAATAATACATGCGCAAAATTTTACAAAGGTTCTCCTAGTGAGGTGTTCAGAACACATAACTACGTTCGTTTTAACCATTTACATACACTTGTCGATAATATTTCACTGTACTACCTACTATGTTTTATATTAAAAATATTTTTGTTTTACTTGTACCTCATGTCATTATATTTATAATCTGCATGTGAAAGCATACAAATAAATAAATAAAATAATAATAAAAAGATGAACTAATAAAAAAAATAAATCAATGATATATTAAGTTTTCGGTTAAACATATGGCATTCGTTGGAGTGTCATTTTTTTACGAATGCTTTGAATTTTGCAAGGTTCGTGTTAAACACATCGATGTTTGGGCATAATCTATTAAATGTACTACAGCTTCTTCTTATAAATACATTTTTCAGGTAATTTGTATTGCTCTTAGGAATATAAAATGTGCCCAGAGATCGAGTGAGTCTTATTGAACATTTGAATTGAATATTTTGTAGTAAGTATGGGCTTTCAATATAGATATCCACTTGAGCGATCACGCGCAATAAATAAAACTAATTAAACAACTTGTGTGTATATAAACAAATTATGGTGCTATACAGCCAATGAATTCACCTATATTTAAACAATCTTCCTAAATTTGTAGAATTTATAAAAAAAATATTAAAAAATCATAAACATTCCAAGAGGATATATTTTCGGGGTTTTCTATTTAAAATCTGCCGTGCACACTTTAATATTGCGTCCGCATTAAATATTTTCTAGGGAATTTATTGTAAATAGTCTAATTAATAATGCCATATAGAAATATCTATAATAAAACAGAATTTTGATAAGTTCTCAAGAGTTGAAATTATTCCTAAGAAGAAATTTTGTTTCTTGAAGGCACAAATTTGATTGTAATAAAATACGATTTTTAATGCACTAACCAAAAAAACTTTATTACTACACATTGATACATTAATTATCTTTATTCTACAATAACAATTAACTCGATTAATGCCTCAGTTTTTGAAAAATATCCATTTGCAAACATCGCCATCCCGAGCAATCATTTGCGACGTAAAAAACGAAAATCAACTGTTACTCTTATTAGGGTGAATTGCCTTATACACAAAAAAGATAGCTCACTTCATTTTAAATTATTTCGACATGTAAACAGGTTACAAACATTGATAAATCAATCATTATTACATTGGTATATAAATATATTAGAAAAAGCGACAAAAAACACGTAAATTCGAAATTTTAAAAGAACAAGATTTTGACATTTGGCAGTTTGATAAAAATGTTAAGTATACTGTCATTGTCATGTCATGTCAACTCAACACTGTAAGCTATAGAAACCCGACGAACAGTGATATCTTTTGATCATTAATTGAAGTAGACTTTCGGTTCTCAAACAAAGTTTTCTGCAGGACGCGGGAACATTTGAATGGTAGGAAAATGTGGTCCATTTTTGGACCGATATCAATCCCAGATAAATAAAAGTGGTCCAAATTTGGACCGATTTCACTCCAGTGGCTAAGAGTAAAAAACAAAAAAAAATGTATGAAACCGGTGGTATATTCTGTGAGTTCGGGGAATTCATTTATTGTTCCGTGGAATGAAATATTTCTGCCTTTGGAACGTGGGATATTCTTCCTCCATTATTTGAACTCGTATAGCCAAGTTTGTTTTACATTATTATATTATTTAATGGGGTGGATCCAGGGGGAAATAACACACTAGATTGGAAAACTGCCAACTGGGGCGCCAAAATGATGTCATTTGTGTGTCTAAGCAAAACCTTCCACATTATTACCTAGATCTCTTAGTGGTAGATCCTCTCTGCACAGAATAACAAACCACCCCATTTTTAACATGTTTCCCTTCCTCACGCCAACTTTTTCTCCTTCACTCTTAGATACCTCCTTCTCGCCCTTCACCTAAGTTGATGTCCTCTCTCCCTCTTCTACTTTTCATTTAAATACTCTGTATTTTGTTAGCAGGTCACCACTTTGGAGGCGAAGTGTGTTGGGCCTCTAATTGAAGGAGAGAGAAGAGATATGAGAAGGAGGTATCGTGAGTTGGTATATCACGCGCGTACTCAGAATAATAACACTGGAAGATTACGATTATTTACAATCGTAGTAAAATATAGTATTTCGATGAGTACGGATATTATAGGTATTGAATTACTATGGTACACATTGCATGGACAATGGATGCGAGATGACTGACCAACCCACTGTAGTACTTGTGTGGCAGGTCAAACGTGCCCATACGGAAAACTTCTTGATACTTCGACGAGGCGCCGTCCATCGGCGAATGCATCTCTGAGACCTTTCGAGAAGGTGGCAAATACTGATGCATATTCCTGCGACGGCCGTACCGGGCAGTACCAGGCACGGTGTAACCAGTAGGTACCCAAGTAGCGCAGTAGGTACTTGCCACCACAAATATATTTTATTCACAAATAGGAATAATTTCATAAAATTTTCATTGTGATGGTGACATTTCTTTGGACGAGATGAATAAAATGTATAACACATAAAATTAAAAATTATTGTGACGTAAAATATTTATGGTTTATAATTAAGTAGGTGTGTATTTAAGTAACTATTTACAAATCTTATGAGTTCTGAAGAAAATTTGGTTTTTATTTTATTGTAAGAGAAAATACATTAATATAACATTTTTGGACCATAGATAGACTGTTTAAAGAATTACTAGCATTAATCTTGTTACGATTGCATGTAAAAAATTGTTAAGCCTTTCAAATATATATGATAATTATCACTTTAAAAGTTTTATTACCATGATTTTTTTGTTATCATATTCTCTTCATGCAACCACTGGAGTTAAAGGATTTTTTTTGGCCTACATTAAAAAAATCATACCTCCGAATTTGAATATGGAGACATACAAACTGATTATAGTTCTATATAGCCAATGAATTCACCTATCTTTTGTCTATTATCACAGATTCGTAGGATTTATTAAAAATAATATTATTCAATCGTTAACTTTAAAACATTTTAAAGAATGTGGAGAATATTTATTTTGTTATATTTTGAATGTACAATTTATTATATAATCGCTTTAATTAAAAAAAACTCTGCTTTCTTCCAAAAGGTATGATTTCCAATGATTTGTTCGTAAAATAATAAATAAAGGTCAGCGATAAAATTTCGATTTCCATTAATTTCCAATTATAAAAATATCATTTTTCTTATCCACTGGAGCGACAGAGCAATTTAAATATTTTTTCTCGGATTGCTAAAGGAAATTTTTCCTCCCACATTAAAAAAATCATACCTCTGAATTTGAATGTGGAGACATACAAACTGATTATAGTTCTATGTAGTTAATGAATTCCCCTATCTTTTGTGTATTATCATATATTTGTAGGATTTATAAAAAATATATAACCTAGAGAATAATTATTTTACTATATTTTGAATGTACATTTTATTATATAGTCGTTTTAATAAAAAACATTTTTTTCAATATTTGCCACATTTTAACAGCAAAGCAATCCGTGCTTTTTGAAATAGTGCCATAATGTGGCAAAAAGCGCTCGAGTGTATAAATTACAAGATTGAAATGTAACTAACGTTATTATTATTATCCCTCATGGATCTTACCAAAAAACCAGTTCTAATTTTTTGTAATGGATAGGACCGTACCCGCTAACGCCGTGGAGGTTAAAAAGGTAAACTGGATATCATTTGAAAGAAGTCCCTCAGTCCACAATGCTCCTGCCCTACAATAAAACTCTACGGCTCTCCAGGGAAACATAACCACGAAATGATATCAGTAAAAAAATAATGCTAAACAAAAAACGAAACCTAACCTAACCTAATTTTCTTGGTTTTCGGAATAACCCATACAGATCTCATAGAAATCGTTGTGTCTCTCTTACTATTATGGTATAAACGGTGTTAGAAACAGAAACCACAATGCTTTATATTCAAATCTAAAAGTTAACCACAAAATAATTCAAATGTACACCTTTGTGAATCCAAAGTTTCCGACCGCAATTTGAAAAAAAATTATGAAATTTTGAGATTTTTTTATTTATTTATTTTTACATGAAGCGACAAAAAAGTGAGTTGACGAAAACGTTTATAATAAATTTACCTAATAAAATATGTATATGCCTGTATTTTATTCGGTATCAGTAATTTTAGATAGAAAAAACTAAAGTAGATCTATTTTTAAAACTTTATTTGCATTAAAATTTTTTTATGTATATTTCAAATAATTATAAAATTTTAAAGCGTATTTTATCACCTTTCAAAAACAGTCTTAAGTTTTCAGATGCATTCAAAAAATTTCGATTTATCTGGATTTTATCGCAAAGCGGAAGTATTTTGACTTTCAGACAAAACAGGCCCGAGGCCTGAGGGATTAAGACAAGACACTAGTATCTACCGCTGGAGGTGCTGTATTTACATATATAGGCATTTTTTAAGGAAGATTTTGGTATAATCTAATGGATCCTTTGTTAGATAACGATACCAGGTCGCTTCTACGACTCGTTTATGTTTTTCTTCACGTCTACAACATGCTTTTCTTCACTTCTACATCATGGTTCTCTTCACTTCTATAACATGGTTCTCTTCACTTCTGCAACATGGTACTCTTCGCTTCTACAAAATGGTTCTCTTCATTTCTACAACATGGTTCTCTTCACTTCTACTACACGGTTCTCTTCACTTCTACAACATGGTTCTGTTCACATCTACAACATGGTTCTCTTCACTTCTTCAGCACGATTCTCTTCACTTCTACAACATGGTTATCTTCACTTCTACATCATGGTTCTCTTCAAAACCCAGAGTCAGTCATTCCTTTCATCCAAACACCCTTCATATAGTATCCCCGAAATGACTCAGGCTCTGAGGGTAAATATTTCCCCCAGGGCTTACTGTAGAGTTTCAAGAATGAATTATTTTTTTCAGTTCGCGTACTCATTTTGAACACATTTGTTGGAAATATTAAATATCCTTTTTGTCAAAAAACATGGCAAGGCCCCATTTTGTCAGTAACAAAAATTTTTTTCAGAAAATTTGATGAAAATGACATAAGATTAATTTGTAACAAAGTTGTAAAACTAACGAGACTACAAGAAGTAAATAATACTTGATTTTACTAACCTCATTTCAAAGTCATGTATCTCTTCTTGTGTGAGCTGGTTGGTGACATCCAGTAGCTGTTTCATATTCTCGTCTCTCTGTTTCTTCTTTTTGACACTCAGCTTATGGTGGCTCCCAGTCATGGAAGACGGAGACGTATTTGAAACAAAGTCGTTTTCGTCTTTCAAAAGAATCGTGGAAACATTCGAGTAGTCCAAAGACAAAGATGCTTGCTGGACCACTATCGTTGCTTGAGGAATCTTGCGATTGGCGTTTTGGGTCTGGTTGGAGCAACAAGCACAACATCTGTATTGATTAATGGCATACGCTGGACAGGTAAGATTGCAACATCCAGCGCCATTGTCTAAAGGATTTGTTGTAACGTTGATACTAATACTGGGACTGTTGGCGTTGTCTGAACTGTTGTATCCTCTTGTTGCTGACGTCCTTCTGGAAGAAGAGTTTCTGTTTTGATGACCAGAAACGGTTCCTTCAAGCTCTTGACGAAGCTTGATCATATCCTCGTTAGTTTGTAGAAGGCAAGAGTTTGGCCTCGATCGTATCCTTTCCTTAACTTCATTGTCATCAGTGAAGAAGTCGACTCGCAAATCTGGTAGTGGGGGTGTTGCGCTTTTGCCGTCAATAACGCTTGAAGTTCTATTTCTAGCCTTTTGCGACGTTCTAGAATCAGTAGAGTGTCTCTTTTTGTGTGCAGTTGGCAACGGGAATCCTTCAAATGTGAACTTAGTTTCATTCTTAGAACTTGAAGCTTTAGGGCTTCTTGGCGGTTTCTCTTCCATGTCGAAACCAGAGAGCAACAAATCAGGCGACCTGGGATCTGTCGGCGACGTTGGCATAGGAACATCAAATATAAATTTGGCGGAAGAGTTGCGTTGGCGTGGTGAACTGCCAGCAGAATCAAAGATGGATCTAGGTTCTTTAGCTGACTGTGATTCGTACATGAGGTTTCCACATTCATCGAATGGGAATTTGGTGTCTGTCCCTTGGTTATATCCTGGAGGTGCTGTACTTGGGCACTTCTGATCGTCATTAATTTTAGCATAATCAAGTTTCCTGTTGCTGTCATTGTCGAAAGTTGTTTCTGTCAGGGTTATCTCAGAGTCCATGATGTATGATTGTTTGTCTAATGAAGAATCCGTCTGCTGTGATAGTTTGCAGTATTTGTTTTGGGTTCTTCTTTCTGTGAGTGACCTGTGGTGGTGATGTCTTGCAGGTGACTTCCCATCAAGACTGGAACCACTATCCAGAGAGATGAGTATGTCTTGTGGAGGTTCTTGGTCCAAACTGTCTTCCGTGGTATCACCGTCTGTGACAGTGACGTTGGTGAGGATGGTATTGGCACTTTCCGTGCTGGTATTGATGGTTCGGTCTGATGCAGTGCTGCTGCTCATTACTATAACCTGCAGACAAAGAAATAATCAAATTAGCTACGCAGTATTTATTGAAAAGAAAGTTGTCTTATATTATGACGTCTATCCACAAGTACCATTCGGAAACACATCAAATCTCAGGCAAAAATACATGTTACCGATTCCGATATGTAAAAAAAACTTTGGATCAACAGAACTATGAATATCTAGATCTAAATTTCCTTAATAAATTGCCAGAAAATATAAGATCTCTTAATAATAGCTTCAAAGAATTCAAAACGCAATTAAAAGAATACTCTTAAAAATTCATTAAATCTATCTAATATATAAAAATCTCTTGTCACGGTGTTTGTGGTCGCACAGCTCTGAAATGGCTGGATTGATTTTTATGAAATTTTTTATGTATATTTGGTAGGTATGAGAATAGGTCGTAAATACCGCGAGCTCTGGCTTTATGAAATGTGCATAAAAAATGAAATAGGTCAAAGAGTTTAGCATCAGGGAAAAAAGTCGTGAGGTAGAGGGGAATTCGGGAGGGGCGGAGAGGAATTAAAGATGGGTGGGGGGGTTGCGGGAGGGGGGACTAAGGAGGGGGGAAGGCGTAAAAGAATGGAGGGGGAAGGTGAAAGTGGAACACGGGAGGTGAAGGAGTCGTTGAAGGGAAAGAGGTAGCGGAAAGGGAACGGGACGAATGGGAAAGGACACGCACGGAGAAAAAATTGCTTATATTGCAACGCATGTCGGATATCAGCTAGTAAAATATATATTTTTTAATAAAAATAAAAACAATAACATCAAAAATATTCTTAATAACTAAACAAGTTACATCTTCCTCCCATAACACAAGCTTATTTTTTATGGGAGTATATCGTTAAATTAAAAATATAGATAATGAAATTTTTCATACATTATACCTATACGTAATTATTACTTTGATATCAATTATATTTATCACACAGCACTCTTTTTAGTGAGATTGCCTAGTTAAAAAAAATGTGTTTACATTTTGGACAAATAATTGCAAAAAAAGTTCAAATTCATGTAATATTTATATTTAACTGTAAATTGATTGAGCGGGATTATTAATTATATTTAGGTCTTTGAATCCGCAAACTAAAACACGTTTTTTTAGTACGGTTTCTTTTTACTTCACATTATCAAAATGTACGATGAAAACATCCATTATCATCATAATATCCTTCCGAATCGTCAAGAACTTCCCTTTCATCCTATTGACAAAGGGAGGCTGTACAAAGGGATGTATCTAATGTCACTTTTTCAAAATAATGACGAAATAACGCAGCGAAGCCTAAGCAAGGGGATGCTTTCTTAGGAGCGGTGTCAAGATTGGTAAAAAATAAATTGAACAATACCAAGGAAAAACGGGAAACGATTTTTGAAAGGATTACCTCATTTGGTATGGTTATTTTATTATTATTTTTTGTGTGAATACCGCACAAGAGATCCAACTGCTCCCGTCTGGAGCAGTGAGACTATGGCATTCCCAATTGGGGTGTGTTATTTGACTAAGAGTAGTGGGGACGGGGAGGAGACCAGGAAGAGGTAGGGACACCGGGAGGCATAACGGTTCGGTACATTAGTATGACATTTTTTAATATCCCCCCAATGACCCAGAAAAAATCAACATTTTGTTAAATTCACTACAGGTTTTTCTGCATTATAATTAATTTGGCGGTGTTTATAAGTAATCCGATTATTGTACAAGACAGAGGGTACACTTTCCGGAGATGTCTGACTAATCAAATAGACAATCAATATTCATATCAATTAAAAGAGTTCAACATATTTGCTGGAATACCCATTTTAAAATTTAGAAATAGTAAGAATTTATTCTGTAATCATAATAAAGACAATAATATTTTGTTTTAATTCCACTTTATTAATTTTTAATCCAACTAGTTTCGGTTCAACCTGAACCTTCCTCAGGGATGAATAAAAATATACTAAAAAAATTCTGTAATCTTTCAATAGCTTGTTCATCAATATTATGATGTGAGTTCCAGATGGTAGAATTATATTCAACTTGACTTCTAACAAAGGAAAAATATAACAATTTAATACACTTTTGTTGAAATTTCTAGTTAGCCTAGTTATAAATCCCTAAAATTATGATAATAGTAACTGTGCTATTTCACCAGATCAAAAACTTGCCTTGCGAATTATCTCGGTGTACCTATTATCATTTAAATACGTGATAAATAACATTGTTTTTGCATCCCTTGTGATGAAAGGGAGAATGCCGATGATACCGGACAAAGTACCCCTGCAGCTAAAGGCATTCATACTGTAAACAGAGCCTTGCATATTATTAATTAAGGGTTTGTTGGTTTAGTGTTTAAGGGATGCTTGAAGTTGAAGTCAACAATAGATTATGCACGCATTCAATTTGGTTTTATGGCGGTGTAGGCTTTATGCCGGAGATAAATATTATTAAGAGCGATTGACCAGCAGCTGAGAATAAAAGTTTAAAAATGCTTGCAACTGCAAAACTTGCTCCGCTTGGGCACATAAGCTTGTTTTCATGATAATTTAACGTAGGTAGACATAGGAATGACGTATGCCCCGTACCTGAGTTATTTATATACCTACATTCAAGTAAACAATAAAAATGCTAAAAATGCAGGATGATACATTATTAAATACAGTGTATTTCTTGGAAGTATTTTATTAACATAAGTATTTATGATCTTTAAATAACGTCTAATTTAATTTAATTTTCTGGTAATACCCTCTTAATGCGATGCATATAACGTAAAATTTGGAAAATACTTTTTTTGAATTTTTGAAGACTCATACTACAGGAACATCCTCAGCAAGGTGGGTGAAAATATTCAAAAAATGTTCAGCATCCTTAAGAGCCGTTGACCAGCGGCTGAGAATAAAAGTTTAAAAATACTTGCAACTATACAGGGAGATTCCGATGAGAAATATCGAATATTCCCCGTATCAAATTTTTTAAATTAAAAAGTCAATATCGATTTAATTAATTCAAAACTTGCTTTAATATATACCTACATTCAAGTAAGCAATAAAAATTCTCAAAACGCACGATGATAAATATTAAATATCGTGTGCTTCTTGTAAGTAATTTTTGATCATAAATATTTATGATTTTTCAATAATGTTTAAACAAAACATATGTGTAGAAATTTTTTGAAATATTTTAGTTTGTAAGGCCTTAAACAAAGAAAAACTGAGTTAATTTCGTCACGAAACACGTTCTCGGGTTTATTTTTTAATTATTTTAATTTAACTAAAATTTAAAATTTTAAAACTGTGTTGACTAGATTATGTATTGATTTATTTTGCTGTATAATTATATTTTTCGAAATGTGTGTTGTGTACAATATTTCGTTTCGAAAATTGAACATATCTGACAACGACCAACGGCCAACGACCAACGATAGTATATTAAAAATAGCTCAAACGAAATATTGAAAAAGAAAAATTAAAAAAAAAAGATTCGGTCGCATCTAGGAATTGAACCCAGGACGTATTTTTCAAAAATCTTTTTCTGATTTTCTGTTTCAAATTTTCTATCAAGTGTCGCTTCTGTTGTCTTCAACGATTAAATATTATAATTTGAGGTTTTACTCAAAAATTTATTCAAAAATGAAATAATAAAAAAATTTTAAACTCGATATCATGTATACTCACTTTTTCGTTTTTAGTTTTCTTTCATTATTAGTTATCAAAGTTTTTTCGGCTAGGCAACTCGGCAGAAATCCACTCATCTTGATACATATTTAGAAATAATACCTACTAAATAAATTATATTTTTAGAAATTTTATCATTGAAACACTTAATGGTCCATTTCTTGTTAAATTTATTAGTCAAAACTATATAATTGAAGAAGAAGATAACAAAAATAATCAATTTTTTTTAAATATGGAACTGAACAAAACACAGAAAAATAATAAAAGATAATGGTCGCAACTGGAACTCGAACCCAGAACCTACCAATTGGGCCACTGCGATCTATTATGAGATTGTCGTAATTGTCAACATCATATTTCAAATTTCAGAATTAACAATATTATCTTCGACTAATGTTTTTTTTTTCATATTATTGGCAGCTACCTTTATTTTTTCCGGTAAGACGTAAGGTTCTGGGTTCGACTCCCAGTTGCGACCATTATCTTTTATTATTTTTCTGGGTCTTGTTCATTTTCATATTTTAAATAATTAGATTTTTATTGTTATCTTCTTCTTCAATGAAATATTACATTGAAGGAAAAAACCATCAAAGGATAAAAAGAGAGTTTTTCTTATAAAAAAAAGAAAACTATATAACGCTAGCCTTTATTTAGATATATTTTAATAATTATAATGAAAGTTGTATTCCTTTGCAATGATCCCTTCGCCTACTGAAATATGCATGAAACTTTTCTTTGGGTTTGGACCATTGGAGAGAAAAAACTATAGAAAGTATTGTGGGCATGTCCGTATATCCAAAGTCAGCCCAATTTTGTCCTTACTTCTGGTGAAATTGATCAAACATGTACAAATACCAAAATTCTTTTATGACAACCAATTTCATTATTCCAATAGTCAAAAGGCCTTACGTAATTTATGCAAAGACCGTTTCATTTAAAATTTGTACAGATCATACTGGGCAACTTAAAGTTAGGAAACTAAGTAATTATTATCTAATCTGATTATCACTATGAAATTTAAATATTTAAATTCTTTCATCACAAGCAATTTAATTGATCTGTGGTGATGCGAATGTTGCGCAGATCTCCTATTGGACAACTTCAATTCAAATTAACCATCGTTCCAGCTTGGAACAAATACTCAAACCATTCTGATCTAGATTGCCGGACCGATAACACTGTGCGTGTGCACTTCATACGCTTGCCACTTGAATACTTATCATTACAATATTTAATTGTGGATGGGAGTTTTATTGGATGTACAATTGTGTTTAAATAAACCTGTGAGTGAAACCATTACTTATTTGATTTATACAACATCCATCATCCGCCAACACTACGTTCCCATAGGTCCGACAATCGAATGACCTTACGTAATTTATGCGATAACCGTTTTCTTTAAAATTTGTATGGACAAACTAAGTAAATAACCAAGAAACTTAGAACGATTTGTATAGATCCCACTAGGAAAGGAAGGAGAGGATGGTCTGGGAATCAAAAGGATATGAGGGATGGGAAGAAATTTGTGTGTTCAAGAGTGACTAAAAACCTCACACCATGAAGTCATCAAAGCTAGCGAACCACTTGGGGTGACCCATGGCAGAGGTGTTGTTATCCAAAAAATGGTTTCCGGGTTGGTGGTACCCATACGCTTCCCAAATTGTAGTTTGTTGTTTATACCATCAATAGTATTAATTAATGACCTCTGGTTTCAACATATTTTTTTTTCGTGAAGCGTATAGGAACATAAACGCTCGACTTTCGAGAATACAGTCCCAAAAGCGCTCAGGTCATCCCGGGAGAAGGTTCGAGGAATTCGGGCCGAACTATTAACTAGGAAAGGTCAGAGTTACCCCCTCACAGGTTTAGGGATGGGGGAGAGATTGCAACCAACTGGATTATATACGTGTAGGATGCAGCATGGGACTTACATTGCTTAGAACTTTTTTTAAAAATATTTTCAGACGGTGAATTCGTCATTTAAAGTACACAAATAAATGACAATTACCCACTAGTAGCTGAGTGAACATATCAGCCGGTTTCCCATCCAAACGTCGTGGGTTCAATTCCTTTGCCAGAAGGCCTCCATCAAATGCAACAAGCAACATTTTCTGACACTGACAATGGTGACATTACGATTTTTTTAGGTTGGGTGACCGGATAACAGTTATATAGTCTGTATTATAATAGTATAGTTATTGTAATAGTCTGTTACTTATAATGAATTCAACTCAACACCTCATATGAAAGTCATTAAAAGTTATGAAAAAAAAATCTGTTAAATAGGTTATGTTAGGTTAGGGTAAGGGCTATTTTCAAATTATTTTTTTTCATAGCGTTTAACGACTTTTAAAGAGTTGTTAAGTTGAGTTTATTCTGAGTTGACATGGAACCGTCAGGTTGATATGATTTGAGATTTTCAAACCAGATTGCCAGAAGAATTATCGTGATTTATTTTTGTATAGTATTTTGCTGTGTTGCACTATCTCTTTAGCCAATGTTTCGGACAGCATTACAGTCTCCGTCGTCAGGGCAGAGGTGTAATCGGTTAGCTCGAAAAACCTTGGCTAAAGAAAGGGGATAGTGCGTAGTGGAATCTATTTTATTTATTTATTATGTGCGTCTATATTAAAAGGTTTACATTTTTTTTTCTTTGCCTTGCCTGTCTCACTAGGAAATCCTGTTTCGAGACAGACTATTTTACAAATATTTTATACTTAAATATTAAATAAAGTACATTTTTCAATAAAGCAAAAATATTTGACGAAAAAATTCAGGTTGGTAGTGGTAACAATAATGAGATAAAGGATTATCTTTGGGTGAGGTATTAAACATAGCTACAAAACGGATCGGTTGTTTCTGCTATCTAGTAGCCAATTAGTAATGCCAGTAGCGCAAAGTCAATGGTTTTTTCAGGTATTTAAGGGCTCCAGAACAAGATGTCTGCCAAATTCAACAGTGGGGTGAACTTGCAAATTGAACATGGTTAGTAGTTGATATCACGTGCAGTTTGGTCGTAGCTCAGCGATTTCAGCACACTTCCATGCCATATCTCCATTACTACCTTTGTTTCTAGAACCTACGCGGTATTGAAAATAACCATATTCTCAAAATTTCTTTATCTTTTTACACCAGCAGACTTGTTGGCGATGTTGGTGGAGTTAGCAAAACGGGTAGGGGTTTTAGGGGTAGATATTGACTCCCCCACCCTCCACCCCCAACTGTAAATAGGGTAATTGAATGTACAAAATATACGGGGTAGGAATGGCACAATGCCTGATATTTATTAAAGGACATTACTTGTGAAAGATTAAGTAACTAAGGGTGAATTAATGGAATAAACCGGAATATATATTCGGTAGGGTAGAAATTAAGCGTTTTGCTATCGCGCAGTTCAGAATACTATATTAATTTATTCAAATACATGTTGTTACTGTTATATTTTTTAAATGTACATCGTTAAAAAATCATAAATACATGTGTCTACTTTCGCATTTTTTTTTCTTCTTGTTTTTGATTTGAATACCGCATAATAGTCGGTATATAAAGATATAAAAAAGGATGTTAATAATAATAAAAATATAATTTGATGACTTGTGTAGCGCCGTTTATGTGAAAAATTACCCCAAGGGCGCTGAACAAATTTCAATAAATTCTACAATCTTACTTCTAACTACACACTAGACAAATATATATATATATATTTTTTTAATAATTTTTTTTTTTACAAATACAGTTGTGATACATTGTATATATATATTATTTTTGAATACATTTTTAAAAATCGTGATTCACCTTTTTTTTTGAGCTATGCTCGTGTAAAAAAGGCGGAACAGCGAAAAACAATTCAACTTATATTTTTACAATGTGTAGTAAGGATGATGAAAATTATATTTTTTTTTCTATATACTTATATCATACATTATACATGAAACAGAATTGAAAAAAGAAAAAGATATAAAAGAAGAAGAGAGAAAATAAAAAAAATAATATAAAAGAAAAAGGATTTCCAAAGACATAGTTGAGAGATATTATATTATTAATTATTAATGATTGTAATATGCTATTGATATATTGTTTTTATTGAACTTTTGAATTTTTTATAATTTGTTGAGGAATTTCTGTAAAGGAAAAATGTATGAGGGGTGGGTAGGAATCTGGGAGTTAGTATGTTTAGAAGTGATGGATGTATGAATAAATTTCTCCCACTTCCAAGGCGATGGTCCAAGTCCACTTGGAGATGCCAAAGTGACTCTCTCAACGTCTCCCCCGCTCCGGCCCGCTACGCAATGATGACCTAGACAAACCTCACCCCATGAACCTGAACACCCTTACTAAGTCACCAAATTAGCTAACCATGACATAGGTGTTGGTTATCCAAGAAATAATTCCTGCCTCCCGAATTGTATTACACTATTATTTTTGATAGTTGAGCCCTTGCCCCGAATAATGTTGTATCCAACAAAACTATGAATGTTGAGTTATTGATGGAATAATGTTGTATCCAACAAAACTACGAATGTTGAGTTATTGATGGAATAATGTTGGGCATATTATTACGCATCTTTTAAGACAGGGGTAATGAAAAATTTCTAGGCCTGTGGCAGTATTTTAAATGTCGGTTTGTCGAAGAATTTTGTATTAAGCCGTTTATCGAAATCACGGAGATTGGTTTAATTCATGGGAATAAATTGATAAAACGCACGTATTATGGCTTCAACTAGATATACTTCAAATGAAGAATGCGTAAAAGTAGAATTCGTCCAGATAAATATTGTTAAGGCTGCTTTTTAGCCATTGAAACAGTTTTGTAGAATAATGTTGTATGTTGACATCAAGACAAAATCTCGATTGTAAATAGTTTAATTTATTCATATAGTTTTTTTGCTTTTTAAGCTCAAATGAATCAATGACACATTTAAATTGATGGTAGAATAGCATGTTGCTTTGTTGGGGGTCAGAAAAGTAAAAAAAAAACATTTTGTGGAATAATGTTGTATGTGAAATTTTCAATTACAACATTTTTCCACGTACCACAATTCAGCACAAATTCTTGTAATAAATTCTAATTTAATAGAATTTTTTTCACAAATTTTGCTTTAAAAGTCTTAATAATTGTACACTTATTGTATTTTAAATATAAAATGTTATCAAACATGACCGGTTTCGTTTTTTACATTTTTTTCGGAACAAGAATATTGTTGGATACAACATTATTCGGGGCAAAGGCTCAATTATTAGAAAAAAAAAACTTTATTCGGACACATAAATACGCCCTTAACACACTTCTATCGGTGGATGACTTGTGTGGTTATTCCGCATTTAATTAAAATGATTAACCACATTAATATTACGTAATATTATTTGAAATATGAGATACGAGTACTTATACGTGGAATTGTTTTGCTAAGCGAAATTGGTTGCAATTTTCAATAATGATAGCTTTTTCCCCAAGGAGCTTCATCAGTGGAATGTCAGTGATGAGATATACCGATAGAATGGTATTTCGGACGTATCCGTATGCCCAAAGTAACCTAAATTTTTTCTTACTTCTTGTGAAAATGATCTGAATTTAAAAAAATCTAAATATTCTCCTAAAGCGCGGGAAAATCGATAGCTTCACGATATCGGATCTCACATCGATATTTATTTATTTTTTATTTATTTATTTAATACATGTTACATAATTGTGACATTTACATAAAGTTGATATATTAAATCACCATACTAGGCGGCTGCCTGTATCATGGTGACCAATATAGTATAGTTACATTGTATGAAATATGAAGTCTAGTGTAAACATGGAATTAGTATAAATCATGTTAAATATTGGAAAAATTATAATAAAAAGTAGAAAATAGAAAGGAGAAAAAAAGTACATTAGATTATATAAACAGGCTTCTAATTCTATCACATTCACTCATCAAAAAGTCTCCAAGCGTCTTCCTGAAAGTGTGATATTTGGTTATTGTCTTTATTTCAATTGTTAAGTTATTGAAGATTTTTGGAGCAAGAAAGTTAAACTGTGACTGAGCCATTGAGGTTTTTGTTACTGGAATTATATAGTTGCATTGGTTGGAATATCTTGTATTATATTTTGATTCAAAAACATATTTTTTAATAAATTTAAATTTAAAATAGCAAGAAATGAATTTTACATATAGGGATTGTAAAATTATAATTAAATTATATATTACTAGCACTGTATTGACAGGGAATAAATGATAAATCGATATACGCTGGCAACACAATGACCGGTCAGTGGTTGAGTGGGCATCGCGTTTGGGTCCCACCCAGGCATTCCGTGTTCGATTCCTCGGCTGGCTAAGTCCTCCGTCACAACACAAGCAACATCTTCCGCTTAGTGTGGTGGTAGTAGGAGATTTTCAAATGTTGTTATATCCACACACAAAAAAATAATTTTCGGCGGGAACTTACATTTTGAACATCACTTTTTGTTCTATCTCCATAGTGATTACAAAAAAATGAGGATTGGAGTGTACTATGTCCATTAACCAATACTATTTTTTTTACTATTATTTATTAAAACCTTATGTACGTGTATGTAAAAATTACAAATGTTTGATTACTCCAAAATTTTTATTTATTTATATGAAACTACTAAATTTTATAATTTCTAATAAAGAATTTTTAATATTTTTTATTTATTAAAACCTTATGTATGTGAATGTTAAATTATTATTATTTGATGTACCATAGGATGAAATTACTGTAGGTTTGGTCTATCTCCGTTCAGAGTATGGATATAGTATAAACCAACATTAAATATGGTCATGGTTCAAACCGACATTAATTTTTTTGCTATTTTGTTTAAAAAAAGTATCCTTTTACGCTCTTGATTATGCTTTTATTCAAATAAAAATTTTACCAATTATGTTGTACTTTTATTTATAGGTAAATTAATTCTTTTATTTTATATTATTATTTATTATAAATTTTTTGAAGTTAAGGAAACAAAAATATAATTTTCGTTGTTTGTTTTTGGGGTGTTATGCCGTGTTGTGCTACCTCCTTCTTTAGCCGACGTTTCGGACAGCGTTGCAGTGTCCATCATCAGGGCAGATCCGGCAGATCCGTCGATGTGCCCTGATGATGGACACTGCAATGCTGTCCGAAACGTCGGCTAAAGAAGGAGGTAGCACAACACGGCATAACACCCCAAAAACAAACAACGAAAATTCTTTTGGCCGTGAAAATCTAAAAACGTAAAAATATAATTTGTTTAAACTTCAAACCTCGTTTTCTCAATGCGAGTTTTTGTTGACATAGTACAAACCAACCCTCAGCATGTGAAATGTTGATAACTGACAATAGGTGATGGATAGAATTGATACTTATAGGGTTTTATCTCGTCCTAGATTTCTTGAACAGATAGATATCTATCTAGTTCCCAGGAAACAAAAGGTCTTGTGTATAATTTGGAGCTAAATTTTCTTTTCAATTCGATACAGATTACACTCCTAGGAACTATCTATTCAGTGGTGTATTCCAATCAATGATAACACCTACCCATTATAAATCGTTAATAATATTTAGTTTTCCAATATGAGAATTATTCAATCGCGATGATAATAAATTGGTTCTATCAAAAACTGCGCGTTGTTTTTCAGATTAATTAAGCTAGTACCAAACCGTATCAGCTATATTCATTGTTAATGAATTATTTTCACAAATGAGTGATTGTGTTAAAAATTCTTGGAATGTTTAAAGTATATTTTTGTGATTCTGATCGTATGTAGCCCGAAAAACCTAAATTTTAAAATTTTCATGAACATGTTTTGATTAAAAAATCCTCTAAAATCGCTAATTCATAAAGGTTTACTGGCTGTAGACAGTGCTTCGTTATGTATTTATTAGGATAACTTATGGAAAACACTCTTTTGTATTTTATAATACAGACTTTATCCACTGAAGTGACAGAGCACTTTAAAACTTTTTCTCGGATTGTCAAATGAAGTTTTTCCGCCCATATTAAAAAAATTCATACCTCTGAATTTGAATATGGAAACATACAAAATGAATATAGTTCTATATAGGCAATGAATTCATCTATCTTTTGTGTATTATCACATATTCGTAGGATTTATAAAAAAAATTATAACATCGTTAACTTTAAAACATTAAAAAAAATCTAGAGAATATTTGCCTTATTTTGGCAGCAAAGCAATCTGTGGTTTTGGAAATGGTGCCGTATTGTGGCAAAAAGCATTCGAGTGGATATTATGACGAGTTTACACCATTGACATTATTCAGAGAGAGACCATACACGACAATTCAAGTAGTTCATCACTAGTGATGTGACAGACGTGATGTCACCTAGACCAGGGAATGCCCCTGCAAACATTTACCCGTGTGACGTCACAAACACCGTCCGTATGAATATAAATGAACATATTTTTGGCGGTAAAAAAAAGTCACATTTTAAATCTTACTAGAAATTGTCGTTATAAACAAGTTATTGAAAAAAAATGGAGAAATTCATACTTTAAAGTATTTTTTTCTAAATGTATGTCTTTCTTCGCATAGTTTCTATTTTATCACGAACTTTACGAAGGGTTTTTTATAAATAAGACAGATTTTTTCTAAAATATGCAGTGACCTCTTTCTCTTGTTTTGAAGGTCAAGTGTGCATAATTTCATCACTCTCGGACTAAATCTGTAGATTTGTATAAAAATCAAATCCAAGCCTCACGTCCGGGTTTTGACTCCCGCCTGCCACAGACAAACTTGTTTACACAAATAGACAGACGTAATCTAATGTATAAAAATTAATGTTTGTTTTTTCGTACCTTATGCGCGGCCATACCGATCATCCAATTGCGATGAAACATTGGGAATATGATGTGCGTATACCCGGGATGGTTATAGGATAGCTCTGGCGTTATGAAATTATTTCCTATACCATTCACCGATTGCGATTAAAATTTCATCCGATTGCTAGTAATTTTTTTTGAATTTTTTTTTTTTTTTCATTGTTTTTATTTCTTGCTAGAGCAATCCCGATGAGTTACAAAACTCATTTTAGGACAGGAGGAACTTACAATTCATAGGTAGGAGGTAGTAGTTACAATTTTACAAAGGTATTTTGATATCATAATATAAGTTTTACATTCAGTACAGCATAAAAATAAAAATAAAGACAGGTTAAGTAGAACAAACAACAAGAGAAAACAAGTAAAGAGAGGGAAAAACAGATCCGAGTATATAAGATAGAACAAAAAATGACAAGACGATTACATATTTTCATTTTTAAATGTAGTTAAAAAATATTCTTTTAAAGCATTGCTTTGCAATTTTTTATTATGCTGGATGTTTTTGTACATATCTGGAAGCGAATTATATAGTGTATAGGCAATATAGTTCAGAGATTTTATCCCATATTTTGTAGTGTGTGTTTGAGGAATGCGGATTTTATTGTTATTTCGAGTATTGTGGTTGTGGATGTCTTGATTGTAAATTGGCTTGGTGTTAGTATGAGTTGATTGTTGGATAATTTGTAGGATGGTGCTTGTGATTTCATGTTTAGGAAGGATTGTGATTGGAAGGATACCGGAAACTGAATAGATGTCCCTGACATGAGTGTCCCATGGAAGTCCATGAACATTTCTGAGAGCTCGGTTTTGAACTACCTGCAGGTCGGCTATCAATTTCTTTGAGGCAAAGCCCCAGATACAGCAGAGATAGGACAGGTGAGAGTGTACCATGGCATTGTAGACTGAAGTTAATAAAGGGATGGGTAGTAATCCTTGAAGCCTATATAGTACACCAGTTATGGGTGTAATTTTCTCCTTTACATGATTTACGTGGAGATCCCACGAGAGTTGGGAATCTATGATCAGACCCAGATATTTTGTGCTCATTTTCTTTTCGAGGGAGTTGTCTCCAATTTTGATATCGAGGCTGAGATTTTTTTTGTTACCGAAAAGTATATAGTGGGTTTTTTTTACGTTAAGGGTTAGTTTGTTTATTCTCAACCAACTTGTGAGATGGGAAATATCAGCATTCATTTCCGTTTCAAGCTCCGCTAGGTTCGGTTTAGTATAGAAAATTACCGTATCATCCGCATAAAGTTGTATAGTACCTTTAATACCCCACTTTGTTATGTCATTTACGTAAATTAGAAAGAGCAACGGTCCAAGAATTGATCCCTGTGGTACTCCACATGATATTTTACCTAATTCACTCGTTTCTCCCCCTAGTTCTACTGCCGAAAAGCGATTTGATAGGTAAGATCGGAAAAGTTCCAGAGGTGTACCAACAATTCCCAAATGTTTCAGTTTTTCGATCAATACGTTATGATCCACCGTGTCAAACGCCTTTTTTAGATCAATAAATATTGCCGCCGTAAAATCACCGTGATCTATATGTTTCTGCAGATTTGATATAAAATCGAAGGCTGCACATTTAGTATTTCTATTTTTGAAACTGATAATTCGTGGTGGAATTCCATTATAATAGTATAATAAAACAAATTTAAAACTTTTTCCACTTTTAATTTAATGACCGTAACCGGTTTCAGCTTGTCAAAGCCATCTTCAGACTGGTGAAAAATATTCTTAACCTAGGGATTTTATACAAAACATATTAGGGAGGGGGGGAGGGGGCGGGGGAGGGAGGGGTGGTCTACAGGGATTTTATTCAATTATGGATTTTATTACATTTGTTGTTAAGTGGTCTTGAGTGTCCAACTATCTAATTATTTTTTTTGGTTATTCCCAGTAGGCTAATTACATAGGGTTGGTAGCTTACAATAGCAAAGAACAATGGATACAAAAGCGAAACTATTGATAGTTTATTAAAGAAAAAGAATAAAAAAATTACATTAGCAATCATGTCACAAGGCCTCGTAAATAAAAATGAAATCACAAAACAATGGGTTAAAATTCCTTATATTGGCGAAATATCCACAAAAATATCTCGACTAAATAATAACGATAAATGTAGAACAGCATTTTATAATGTAAATTCTCTAGGGAGAATTTTAATTAATAATAAAGATAAGAGAGAAAAACTGGAAAACTCAGGCGTTTACCAAGTGAACTGCTCTAATTGCCCGTCATATTATATAGGCCAAACGGGAAGATCATTCAAAACCCGTATAAAAGAACATTTCACAAATTGGGTGAATGATAAAGGTGAATTGTCGAATGTAGCGTCACACCTATTAGAAAACCAACATTCGTTTGATAAAGACAGAGATATTAAAGTCCTCCACACTTGTAATAAGGGTCATAAACTTGATAAACTAGAATCATTAGAAATAACCCGCCTAACAAAAAAAGTAGACCCTATATTTGTAATGAATAAGAAATTAGAATCATTTGCAAAATCTCCACTATTGTATCCATTGTAATTTTCTATCATATATGTTCCAAGTAAAATATGTACTTTGTTTGTATTAGGTCCATTATAAGAATAATCCTACTCCAACGTATCCCCCTTTATAAAATCAATTGTTTAATCAAAAAATTCCATAACATCATAAATATAATAAAGATTGTAATTAATAATAGACTTGACAACAATAAAATTAGGTGCTAATAATTCACATTACTTGTAAGGTATTTCCCAAACAATACTAAAGTATGTAAGCTACCAACCCTATGTAATTAGCCTACTGGGAATAACCAAAAAAAATAATTAGATAGTTGGACACTCAAGACCACTTAACAACAAATGTAATAAAATCCATAATTGAATAAAATCCCTGTAGACCACCCCTCCCTCCCCCGCCCCCCTCCCCCCCTCCCTAATATGTTTTGTATAAAATCCCTAGGTTAAGAATATTTTTCACCAGTCTGAAGATGGCTTTGACAAGCTGAAACCGGTTACGGTCATTAAATTAAAAGTGGAAAAAGTTTTAAATTTGTTTTATTATACTATGCACATTTAGTGTTAGAACGTCGTCTGAAACCATATTGTTTTGACGTGAGAATTTTGTTGTGTTCAAGGTATTTCAGTAGTCTTTCTTTAATGACACATTCAAAAATTTTAGAGATAGCTGGAAGTATAGA
This sequence comes from Limnephilus auricula, assembly GCA_951813805.1. Classification (NCBI taxonomy): domain Eukaryota; kingdom Metazoa; phylum Arthropoda; class Insecta; order Trichoptera; family Limnephilidae; genus Limnephilus; species Limnephilus auricula. Next base: position 12,064,839 of record OX638412.1, on the reverse strand, counting down.
GATTGGACGATAATTTTGGACATTTTTTTTACATTCGTCGGGAAAGGTACCCTTTGATAGAGAGAGATTTATTAATAATACGAGGTCATCCACTAGTTCTTCCTTGCAGTTTTTGAGAAGGAGAGAGGTTACACCATCGGAACCAGCTGCCGCTTTAGATTTAAGGTTAGATATAACCCGTAAGATTTCCTTTTTATTAGTCCTGATCATGTTAAAAGATTGTTTTGCTTGAGGTTCCGTGTAGATCGTATTTATATCAGTTTTTGAGGTTTTTATGACTGATGCTAAACTTTCTCCAACTGAGAGAAAAAATGTGTTAAATGCAGTTGCAATCTCCTTTGGTCTCTTTACTTCTTCGTCATTTATGACTAGAGATTTACAAGCTATTGTTGGGCTTCGCGAGCTATTTGATAGAATGGAATTGATTGTTTTCCATGTTCGTTGTGGCTTATTCATGTTTTCATTAATCAATTTCGTATAATATTTTGTTTTGATGTATCTTCTATAATTTGTGACAGCATTACGAGATTTATTTTTTTCTATTGTCAAAGGAATACTTCCTTGATTTTGTTTCCAAAGTTTAAATACGCTATTTCGTTTTTTAATAAGTGTATCAAGTTCGGCATCAAACCATGGAGTATTGTTCAGTCTTTTGTCCCCTATATTAGTTTTTACCTTTGTTTTGCATGAATTTATAGCATTTTCGAGATAGTCAGCAAAATTATTATAATTTCTGTTTACATCGTCAGACGAATGGGCAAATTTACTAGTTTTAAGTGTAGTATTCAATTTTTGATAATTTATTTTGTAAGCATTTGAGAGGTTTACTGCGGATCTGTTATTGGAAAGGTTTTTCAAGGAATTTTCATAATCCAATATAAGTATATTGTGCTCACTAAGGGGATCATCAATGTTTGAGATTGTGCCAGAAACATTTGTCCTATATGTAATGATGTGATCTATCAACGAATGCTGAAAGTGGAATCAATGCGATAAAACAGTGGCTTGACAAAAATCTACTAACACTAAATATAGCAAAAACTAAATACATAAGATTCAGCTCAACCATAAAGGGACGACCTAGTACATCGTACACAATAAAAACTCATAAGACTAATTGTATTTCCTATAATATGGACTTTAACTGCAACTGTGAAGCTTTGGAATGTGTGAACAACATCAAATATCTAGGTGTTATCATAGACAATCATCTTAAGTGGAAATATCACATCGACAATCTTTCAAGTAGGGTAAGAAAATTGATATACATTTTCTTTGCATTGCGAAACATAATTAAACAAAAAGACCTAAGAAAAATATATTTCGGACTGTGCAACCCCATCTTAACGTATGGTTGTATTGGCTGGGGAGCGTCAGGAAGAACGATTTTAGATCCGCTTGTAAAGGCCCAGAAATCCATAATTAGAGTCATTATGCGTAAACCCTACAGGTTCTCAAGCGACAAACTCTACAAAAAATTTAACGTTCTTGATGTTCGTCAAAACTTCATAAAAAAGATTATTATCCATGTACATAAAAATATAGAAAATTTTAATAAAATTGATCACAAATACAATACAAGAAGTCACAACAGAAAGGATCTCTTCGTCCCAGGGAGCAATACGGCAAAGTATCAAAAGACGTATGCGTATCTGGGACCAAAATTATACAATAAAATCCCCCCAGACTTAAATATTAAAAATTGCAAAATGTCCTGCATTGGTTCAATAATAACTAAATGGTTGATTGGATTGGGTAGGGAGGAGTCTGAAAAACTATTACATAATGTGACTTAAAACGATACATGGTTGGCACATGAATGAATGGCACATTTAGTAAAAACTTAGTACATAGGTATTAATTAAAAAAAATAATAATAATTTAAATTGCATTTGGCACTTTACACACTTTGGTTCCTTAGAACAGGCAATCTGCCTAGCTAGGAACTAATATCGACCTAAAACAACGTAATAACACTTGTATTCATTTTAAATATATTCTCTTATTATATAATATTATTTGTTATTTTGGCTTTAAATGTATCAAATGTAAATAAATAAATAAAATAAAAATAAATAAAACGAGCTGGTGTTATTAGTTACCCTTGTGGGAAACATTGTGTTACATACATAAAAGTTGTACGATTTCAAAGTATGAATATATCTTCGTGCAATATCAGTGCTGCAATATAATTGCTGTAAACATGCCCGTTAATATTTATATATATATATATATATATATGTATACTGATGAGCTCTGGCATTACGAAATTTGAATAAAAAATTAAATGGTCAAGCGAGTTGTTGGAAAAGTGGGTATATTTTATGGAGTTAAGCGGCAGGGAAAAAAAGGCTGGGGGGAAGGGTATGCGGGAGGGTCGGATGGGGAATTAAGGAGAGGGCTTCGCGGGAGGGGGGACGAGGAAGAGGGGAAGGCGAAGAAGGTGGAAGCAGACTGCGTGAGACAGTGGGTTCGCGAGAAAGGGTAGAGCGGAAGAGGGAAGGGGGAACGCGGGGAAGGTTAAAAAGGAATGCGGGAGGGAAAGAGGAAGAAGAAGTGGAAGGGGACCGGGGACGAATGGGAAATGACACAAAGGGAGAAATTTTTTTTTTATTTATTTGGCACTTCAACGCATGCCGGGTATCAGATAGTAAATGATAATACAAAATAAATAATGAAAAATTTCGGTAAAAGTCTTTTACTCGCTTTTATTTTGTTTACAGGGTTAAAAATTCCAAGTTCGTAAATTGAATTCTGAAAGAACCTGTGCATTTTTCATACTGCAAAAGCTCAACATTTGTGAGTTTTTGTTACTTCAAAAAGCTTTACTGCATTGTAGCTTTCGAAAAAGAAAACTTTCATGGAAAGGCTGTCAGAAGCAGTAACAGCATAACAAACTGTTGTAAACTAACTTACCACTGAGCCGTTATACCGCAGGGGTAAGTTACAAGGTTACACAGCCAAACCTTGTCTTGGCATACACTCCTTTGTTCATTTCCAATATCATCTAATACAACCTTTTTGTATTATTTCGACTTACATATACATACATGCGCAGTGCGCGCGCAGCCTTATCCATAAACGTGCTGAAAAATTTTACTCAATTGATAAACGACCGTGTATGCGAAAATCTTTGCATTTTTTTGTTCTTTATTATGAGTTAGTTTATACTATATTAGCATATAAACTAATAAATTCAAAGTATATTTTCATTTTATAAATTTAAATATTTTTACAGTAAGCCTAACATTTCTTTTTAAATAAATTCATTCTTAAATCTTTCAGGCATTTTCATGATACATCTTTAGTCCTCTATACATTTCGCAGTTCTGTGATTTTGATTTTTTCATATGTTAAAATCTAATTCTATTTATATTTCTTGTTTCATAATTATGTACATGTCTATTAAAAACAATTTCATCCTAAAAACATTTTGGCATTTGATTTTTCATGACTTTATGCACAAAAATTAACACATTAAATAACAGTCTCTTTTTTATTGGAATCCAATTTAGCTCATCTCTCATTTGATTAACCCTTGCGTATTTGCTTTTTCCCAGTATACATCTCATAGCTCCATTCTGTATGACATAGCTTGTTCAACTTTCCTTTATTGGCCAAATATAACATCGAAGAGCAGTAATCTAAATGTGGAGCAAATATTATAAGAACCGATCCTTAAGGTTTCAGGGTTAAATTTCGGCCTTGTGTTAAAGATGAATCATACATGTTTTTTTTTTTATCAAAAGAGAAATTATTTGGTGAGTGAGATTTTTCTAAAGTGAGTAACGCCCATCGTTCACGTAGCTATTTACAAGCGACGCTACCGCTACCTGTCAAACAATTTTGCTAGTGTAGCGCCTAGCGGAGATTTCAAACACCAATAATAGTATTGAAAATACAGACGAGCGGCGATCGCGTCGCTTGCACGTAGCTCCATGGAAGAACGGCGCTAGTCTTTCAGTTATTTTTTTTGTTAATTGCACAAGCAACGTTTTCCCCATATTTCGTAATCTCGGAATTTTTGTCTTTCTTTGAATTTGTCTACGAATCTACGAAAAGGTTTACTAACTAATAATTGTATCGTTGAGTTCCAAAACCTTCCCTAATGGATTTTCATACTTTTGAGTAAATAGCTCAGATATGGGGGCTCCATCGAGGCCAGAGTTAAGTTAGCCTCTCAGAAACTTGGTGTACTGTACAGGGCACGCAGGTACTTTAATAGTACACAACTGCTAAACCGGTACAAATCGCAAGTGCGCCCCGCGGTTCAATTTGGCAGGTATATCTGGGCTGGAGCCCCAAAGTACCTGAAACACAACCTCGACTCTGTGCAGAAACGGGCAATCCGTTTGATAGATTCTACAGTCCTAACAAACGGATTGCAATCTTTAGAGCACAGGCGTCGGGTAGGAATGCTATCCTTGTTCTACCGGTATTTCAATGGAAGATGCTCCGAGGAACTAGCGTCATTGATCCCCTCGGCACCGGTGCATAGTCGGGAAACACGCCAAACGCTCGCCCAACGTATGTACACGGTTGACATTTGTCACATGAGAACTGGTCGTTTTTACGACTCGTTCTGAAGTTCAACAGCTTGGCTGTGGAACGATTTTCCGGCCTCTGTGTTTCCTCCTTCCTACAACATAGGTCTCTTCAAGATCCATGTTCACTCCTTCCTCTCCTCAAAAAGACCCTCCACGCAGCATCTTCAAAGATGACATAGGCCCCGAGGGAAATTATTTTCCTCAGGGCCTCCTGTATAGAGTTAATATAAAAATAAAAAATAAATAAAAAAATAAAAAAAACAAGAGTTTTCATGATTCCAGTTTTTTTTTGGTTTTATTGAGAAATTAATAGAATAAGCATGACAAGAATCAACCAAATAACCAAAATTTGTATGGAAAGAAACTGGTGACCTTTTTGAATTTTTTTTAATGCTGACTTCTGATTCAAAATACTCCGTAATTCTTCACAACTACGGAGTATTTTAAAACAGAAAATTTTGTAAGGTCGGTATTTAAACACGATTTATAAAGAAACCAGAAAGAATTTTGAAAAAATAACGACATCATCACATTCCTGGTTAGAAAACATAAAATATGGCATTCACACCTCATTTTCAATAAAAAATCATTAGGGCGGATAATGGAACTCAACGATTCAAATCAACCTTTGAATTATATAATATTCCTTGCGTCATTCATCGCCTCATACATACATACGTTAATGAATTATAAGAGAAGCCATCAAAACTACAGAAATTTACAATAATTTACCACACTAACAACTGGGAAGTTAGCTGTACTAAAACTAATAATAGTTTGCTTTTGACTGATCGATGGTTAAATAGCTAATGGCCGGAAATAGTTTACCATCAAATTTCGAAACTATTACAATATGAGGTCATTATTTATTGACGATAAATGGTTAGATATTTTTGATTCTGATGTAATGTACCTAACTAGTAACTAAATATTGATGAATGTTGGTAAAAAGTTACATATTATATTTTTTTCTTAGTTTAAAAAACTTTTGAAACAAGTTTTTTTTTTAAATATCTTATATTGTGTACATGCACAAATAGGCTTTACCAGCTGCCAAGTATTTTTTTTTTACATTAGCTCCACACAGGAGGTACTGTGGAAAACAATTTTTTCTTAGGGTGTCATGTCATCTTTGGGGATGCTGTGTGGAGGGTATTTTTACGGAAAGGAAAGAGAGGAAGTTCTGGGAAGGAAAAAGGAATGAAGGTTGGGTACTAATCGGGGGTTCAGCGTGTCTAGATCAACCACCACCAAGACCTAGATAAACCTCATCCCATGAACCCGGGCACCCCTGCTAAGTCACCAAACGTAGCGAACCACCTGGGGTGACCTATGGCAGAGGTGAATTTTCGCTGGCTTTAACATATTGTTCGTCCAGTTGAATAGTCAAATATTTTTTGAATTAAATTCAGATTAGGAGAAAAGCAATATTCGAATGCTCATCATAATTATTATTTATTTTCATTTATTAATAATATTTTTGTTACGTACAACATTTTAAATTACAAAAAGTAAATAAACAGTAAAAAGAGAAAGAGCAATGTAGTTATATAGACAAAAGATTTACAACAAAAAAAATAGAATTTAATTAAAACAGAAAAATATATGTACATATATATGCATGTATATATATCTATGTTATGATTAAGGTTTTCACGGGTGTAAGATGTAGAATAATTTTCTCGGTTTACCCGCGTAACGTAGTCCTTAGAAGGACTTTTTAACTCCTGACGTTTAGGACAGGACGTCCAATCGGGTCTCTACACGCAAATCGCCTATCCCCTCCACCGTCAAATCACCTTCTACCCGTGTTCTTCGTCCTCAACATAATATTTGATATGCACTTACTTAGGTCTTGGCTTCTGGACTGAACAGACACGCGTAAGCGATCAGTTTGATACAAAACTCAAGACACGAGGCCTCTGATGATGGATAGTGAGATCTGTCCGAAACGTCAGGAGTTAAACAGTCCTTCTAAGGACTACGTTACGCGGGTAAACCGAGAAAATTATTCTACATATATATATATATATACATATATACACAGTATACACACATAAACACAAACAAACATATATACATATATTTAATAAAAAAATAATATATAGTATGCATACATGTATGATACTAAAAAAAATCCCACAGGCATCGCCAGTTCGTAGTTATACTTGTGTTTCTTTAAGGCAGTTCAGTTAAATTTACTCTACATATATATTATCTTTATAGGAAATTGAAAAAATAAATAATAAAATAGTAAAAACAGTATTTACGGAATTAAATTTTAAAATACAAGTTAATAAAGATTACAAATTTGTTGAAAGTTAATAGATATTAAGATCAGATGTTACTGCAGGTAATATTAACATCAATGGTATTTATCGAAGACTTTATTACGTTTTTGTGTTTGCTGTAGGATGATATATTTTCACATTTGATTTCTGTAGTCTTATAGAGTGCATTATACATTTTTGTTTAATAAAATAAGCATGTCTTTCGCAAGCCTTGTTTTGCACAGTAGAACTTTAAAATAATTATTTACCCTTTTAGTTAATCGATTTTCATTTTTTATAAAAATAATTTTTCGAGTAAATATATATTTTAAACATTGGATACAGTAATTTCTTCTTATCTCTAACAATTTAGTTTCTTCTTCAAAATTCTAACATTACTTACAAGTGCTGTGTTTTACATATTAAATGTGCTATAAAATAACACCGGGAGGCATAAAGGTCCAGTACTATAAAAATACATTTTGAAATATCCTACTAATGACTCAGAAAACAACAACTTTTATAAAATTCACTACAGTTTTTCTGCATTATAATTGATTTGGTGTTGTTTATTTATTTATTTATTACACGCCCCAATGGGCTTTTAAATCTAAGTTTTATATATGAGTATTACAGTAATTTAAAAAATTTAAAAATTAAAACAATAAAGAAAACATAATATAGTGAAAAAAAATTAAACAAAAGCATATACCTACAATAAAACATAACAACAAAAGCATATAATAAAATTAGATACATTGGTAAAAAAGAAGTTTTACATTTATATAGATATTCAATATAGACAAAAATTGCAGAAATTACAGACGTCTATTTTTGTGTTGATGTATGAAAGAATTGAAATAAACAATGTTTATACTGATTATTTTTAAGGTGAAATATATCTCCCAGATCAGATTATATATTTCCGAGACTGTGAAGTCTCGGAATCGGGGAATTTTGATAAGAGAGTGTCCTGGCGTTGTCAAAATAAAAGGGTAGTAAATTTCGACAATATTTTTTGGGTATGTGGATGTTGATTAAAGCAATTCAGGACGGTCAATTTTGTAATGCAATACTTTATGTAATATTATTAAATCCGTGTTTATTCTTCTTTCTGAAAGTTTTAATAGGGACATTTTATCTAGTAGGTAGTTATATATTAATGTTTCCTACAGCAATATGCAATATGCAATTTATAGTTTATATATCTCATTAACTTATGTTGAATCTTTTCAATGTTGCCGGAATGAATATTGTAAAAGGGAGACCATATCGTGGAGTTATACTCTAGTTGGCATCTAACAAGGGTTTTGTACAACATGATAAATGTGCCAAAATTATTGAAGTCTTTTGAAACTCTCAAAACAAATCCAAGAGTCTTAAGATGAAACCCGGTGGAATAGAAATTTTAAAAATAGATTTTACTAAATTTTTTGCTGTCACTGTTGCTCTTACTCCACCGGATAATAAGCGAAAAGGACAATGCACCTCGGGCTACTAATACCTTACTAAAATCGAGGTTTTGTAATCCCCACTTTTCTCCTCCGATACCGATTTTCATTATTTTTTTTACCAACTACATGAGAAAAAACTATTTTATGTCTGTACGTTTTGCTTTTAAAAAAAAAACATTGTCTAGTTTGTATACTGAACGTCTTTTGATGGCGTTTAAACCAGTCAATTTTATTGATTTTTGGAAGGTCATAACTTCTATAAAAAGTAACTTATCAAAAAAAAAAATCACCGACACGCTAGTAGTTGATATCTATTTTATGTAAAAACAATATTTTTTCTAGGGTTAAAATCCAGAGAGATAAATAGGGAATACGTTTGTATGGAAAAGTCAACGCCGGGTATCCCCTTTTAAGGGCCTTATTAATATGACACACAAAAGTTAGTTTGCTATCGAACATTATACCTAGTTCAATAATTTCACTGACGCAATTAAAATTTTTATCATTTAATGTATATTGAAAAAATATTGGATTATTTTTTCTGTAAAAATTAATGAACTTGATATTTCTTTATGTTCAATGCTAGTTTATGAGTAATCTGAGTATTGCACCAGATAGAGGGTACACTTTTACATATAACTAACTGCACACTCAAATTTCGTTTTGTCAGAGATATCTGACTAATCAACTAGTCGATCGATATTCACATTTCCATTACCGACAGAAGCCAAGTTGGCCAAATTAGTTCGTGAGTCAAGTCGTTAATTAGTTTTAGTGGAGTTGAGCAATGGTTGGCCGCACTTCAATTAATTACATCAATAATTAATATGGACTGCTCATTTGTGTACCACAGTATTCCAGTACTCATTAGGAAAAATTCTTAAGAAATAATATTAGATATTGAAGAGCATAAAAAAATAATTTTATCATTGAAGACAGTATTAAAAGCCGTTGACCAGCGGCTGAGAATTAATGTTTAAAAATGCTTGCAACTGTACAGGGAAGTTCCGATGAGAAAGATCGATTATTCCCCTTATCAAATTTTTAAAATGAAAATTTTTAATATAGATTTATTTCATTCAAAACTTGCTTTATTAAATACCTACATTTAAGTAAGAAATAAAAAATGCTCAAAACGCACGATGATAAATTATTAAATATCCGTGTACTTTTTGTAAGTATTTTTTGATCATAAGTATTTATGATTTTTCAATAATGTCTAAAAAAAAGTATGTAAAAAAATAGAAAAACTGAGGTATTTTCGTAACAAAACACGTTCTCGGATTTTTTTTAAATTCACCAGATTTACATACACTTTTCCATATAAATGATCATCTAGTAAATCCACGTTATGCAAGTGTATTATATAAGTATAATTAATACAAAACAATACAAGAACAACACGTTAATCTACCAAACTATTAAATGGGAATATAATTCACCGTCTCCAGATATTTTCATATCAGAGGGTTCGGCTCTGTGGAATTCCTAATTTGATCGATAAATCCTACTGATCCCTCAATATAAATATTTAAAAAATCTTTCGTGTTCTACATGTATTTAAAATGACTGATTTTTGCATTTTTATATACAAATTCTTTGACAAATCTAATATGCCTAAATTTTTAATAAGAGAGCTAGGTATAATGCCAGTAGCCGAAATAACAAAAGGTAATATTTTTATTTTTTAATGATTTTAATTTAACTAAAATTAAAATTCTGAAAAATGTGTTTACTAAATTATGAATTCATTTATTTTGTTTGTATAATTATATAATTCGAAATTTGTATTGTGTAATACAATGTTTCGTTTAAAAACTGAACAAATCCTAATAACCTTTGTATATTAAAATAAACTTAGTTTTTCAAAATTTAAAAAGTGCAGATAAAATACCAATCTTTCAAAATCAATTTAGGTTTTTTTGTAAAAAAGAGTCAACACGTCTAGAATTTATTTTAAAAAGGACTAATTTTCGGTATTCTCGGTTAATACCCTCTTAACCGCAATAATTTAATTACCTTTCTTTTATTTTTATTGGAAGATTATTCTTTCAACTACAAAGAAAGAATGCTAAAATGTATTTAACCTTTGTATTGATTTATGTATGTACAAGTTTCTTCCCGCGACTTCGTCTGCGCATGATTAGTACTTCTATTATCTATTTTCTTTTCCTAGGTCCATCTGTGTTTATACCAAAATTCTTAACGTATGTATTTAAAATATCTATAATTCTTGATTCGATTCAAAGTATTAGTCGAGTACTTTGAATAAATTCACTAATTTTCTAAAATAGAATATTGGTTTAAATGAAATTTGATTGTTCGGCAAAATGTCATTTTCAAATTTTGACATTTTCTATCAAACAATAATAATTATTTTTAATATATTAAAAATAGCTAGCATTATAAAGCCTATAAGTTATTCTGACGTATGAGATTTATTATTGTAAAGTTTCATTAAATTCCATTCAGTAGTTTTGCGTGAAAGAGTAACAAACACACATACATCCATACAAACTTTCGCGTTTATAATATTAGTAAGATGTTTGTTTGATTTCAATTTTAAAATTTGAGTTTTTACTTTTTAAGTTATTCCACTATAAAAAACATTGAATTATTATTGTAAACTAGTAAAAGAGTCAATAAATGTTGTACATTAAAATGAAAATTTATATAATATAATATTGGTTCAAGACATTGTTAGTTTATTTCGGGTAGTAATTATTCTTGCAATCATACATAAAGATAGCAGCCAAAATTTAATAAATATCGAAAAAGCTACGGTTGTAGCGAAACCCGGTCGGTATTAAATATATAGAAAATAAAAATGGTGTTTACTAAGTTATTATTTTATTTTAAATTATAATATCACATTACAATGTATCTGCTTCATATGAACAAAAAACATATCTTGAGAAAAATTAGGATAATATTGGTAACTTTTAGATAAAGTATGATATAGTAAAACATGACAAAACGAAGTTAATATAATGCAATTAGCTCAGTGGTCAGAGCACTTTCCCGGCAAAAAAAAAAAAAAATATATATATAAATATAAATAAAAGAAAGAAAGAAAATAAGAGGTTATAGGTTCATTTTCTAGATACGACTGAATCTTTTTTCTAGCTTTTCTGTTACACATTTTTCGTTTGAGAGAATCTTTAATATTGTGTTTAGTGATAAAATAAAAATAATTCTCTCTTTTTACAAAATAATGTTCTCATATTTATGATTCGGTAAAATTAACTTAACCAGTTGTTTCAAATTTATGTGTGACGATGTCATCAAATGGTCATTTGGGTCTCAATTTGGGAGGCGGGTATGGGTACCACCGCCCCAGAACCTTTTATTGGACGACCAACACCTCTGCCACAGGTCACCCCAAGTGGTTCGCTACGTTTGGTGACTTCGCAGGGGTGCCCGGGGTCACGGGGTTAGGTTTTCCCGGGACTTGGGGGCGTCTGCCGACCATCTGCGTGGCAGGCCGGATCAGAAGAGACTGGTAGAGCCCTAGAAACCTACCCACCCCTCAATTCTTTTTAATTCCCAGGACTTCCTCTACTTCCTTTTCCTTAAAAAACCCTCCACACAGAATCTTCACAGACGACACAGGCCCTGAGGGAATTTTTCCCTCAGGGCCAGCTTTTGTACAAATTGTGATCAGCAGAAGTGGAGAACTACTATCATGTTAAGAGGTTAGACTTTGCACCTTACGTGGAATGGTTAGGTATTTTATAGTCTGTCATTCTGTACCGATCTAAATAAGCTAACACACACGATACATGCGAATGCGAAACGTGGAATGGGACAACTGCCGCAAACTCTCATATTTACCTACTGAAATCGCTGGGTTTCGGGAGAAAACATTTTTCTACACCCAAACTTTCACGAAATTATAATTTAAAAACAAAAATATATTGTCGAAAGATGAAGCTATGTCGGTATGTTTTTATAATTTAGTAGTTCTTTATAAGAATTGAGATAGTAGCACTTTTTCCTTAAATAATATTTTCTTATAAATTATACATGTTTGACAGTAAATGTTTAAGTTAATACAAAACGCATCGAAAATTTACAAACATACTAACATAGCTTTTACTATCTTGAAGGCAATATAAAGATAAAATATTCATTTTGTGAAATTTTCGATGTAGAAAAGTGTTTTTCCCGGGCGTCCATTTTGTATTGGCTGAAAAGTGAAGTCTATCGTCTTAAGCTTGTCAGCTTATTACAATTTGATTATTACAAGCTGAAATGTACATAGAACCTTTCAAATATCCGAAATAAAATGGCGCTGACCACGTGACATTTGAATTTCAACGAAACAACTGGGACTTATTGATCGCCCAAATTCGAGTGTTAAAAGTTGACTTCAATATTTTCCAATAAGCGCAAGACAAACTACTAGAAAAGACATTATTATAAAATTATTTTTTTGATTTAAATAAACAACAAAATAGCAAATTTCAACAGATAAATTTATTAAACAGTTTTCATTAAACTTTTAATTTAAAATGGTCGGTAAATTAAATCTGACCTATAAAATAATCTGACCCATTTTCGTAAAATATGTTCACATCAAAATAATTAATAACCTCTCCTTTGTTCGTTAATTGCTTGCCACTTAGAAATTAAATACTCGTACATGCTTTTACGGTTAATATGAAAAAAAAATTGAGCTTTCTATTTCGAATACGACTGTGTTTCATCAAAATGATGACATTTTCGTATAGATCAAATTGGATAGTAAAATACGATTTCGGGCAAGTAACTAAAGAATTTTCTTAATTATATAAACTTAAAGGGTAGAAGATACTCTTGGTATCGCCCTGGTTAAAAACTACCATTCATAGCAAAACGGCAAGGTGCCATGACACTCATGACAGTAAAGTTATCCCCGACAGTCAGTCCCCCCGGCATACTACTAATATACAATATGCAGTCGGTTTAGGAAAAATACGGTCTCGTACCTACTTATACAAAATATAACTCAGTATTTCTGAAGGGGGTGCAGAGGTGATATACCACCGAATAACAAACCGTATTAAATATATTTTCATTTAAATACATCACGGAAAAAAACTAATAGTCTATATACTGTATATACCAGTGTATAAGTACAAAAAAGGACACTGTAAATACATTCGTTTGATATCCATACCAACTTTTTTTTTTTAAAGAAAGACAAACATTCCCGTGTTACGAATAACCTGACAACATTTGAAAATCTCCTATTACCACCACAATAAGCGGAAGATGTTGCTTGTGTTGTGATGGAGGACTTAGCCAGCCAAGGAATCGAACACGGGACGCCTGGGTGATACCCAAACTCGATGCCCACTCACCCACTGACTTGTTATTAAAGATATTTTTAAGTCGGTTTTAGGTATTAAATTGGTAAATACTGCTGTCAAAAAATGCAGTAGGACCTAAATCGCCATAATTTTTATTGTTCACATCATTACCTTAAACATAATGTAAAAAAGTGTTTCGTCGTGTACTTCACACGAAATAAAAATATCATTTTTAATTAATATTCTCTGAAAGGCTCTATACTAATTAACAAACAGAAGTCAAAGATTTAGGTGTGACATTGGACTCTAAGCTTATATTCGACATTCATATCGACTCAGTAACATCAAAAGCTTCGAAAATGTTAGGATTCATTCTCAGAACATGTAAAAAATTCAATAACCTTAAAATAATGAAAATCCTATATTTTGCATATGTCCGCAGTTTGTTAGAATATGCTTCACAAGTATGGAACCCGCAGTACAAATAATATGTACACAATCTGGAACGTGTTCAAAATCGTTTCCTGCGATACTTAGATTTCCGTAGCTATCGTCCCAACTTAAATCACAAAGATTCAGCCGCGTACTTCGATATATTATCATTGGAAGATCGAAGAAAGCTCGGCTGATGTCCTCTTTCTACAGAAAATATCCAGGTCCATCGTAGATTGCCCGGAACTCTTACAACGAATCCAACTATGAGTTCCCAACAAATGAACTAGATCAGACAAAATTTTTAGCCTCCCTCGATGCAACACCAATTCTAAGCAAAACTCCTTCATTTATCGTGCATCAGACATTTTCAATACGTACTATACACAATTTGACATTTTTAACTCTGCACCACACTCAATAAAGTCACACAGGCGATCTCTCGATACTTTACTATAACTACTTACATACCTTACGTACTGAATATATCCATCCCTTTCCCTTTCCTCCCACCATCCCATCCCCGAAGGCAAATGCAACATTTAAGGTAGATTCAGGCTGGGTCGACGTACGTACGCATCGCTACGCCAAACAATGCTTAGCAATCATACATTTTCTATGAAAATGGCCACAGACATCGCACGTCGCGATGCGTGTGGCCAATGTGATTCTAAAACATACATTTTCATTAAAAAAACTATGGTTGCTAAGTAACCCAGATATTGTTAGGCATAGCGATGCATACGAACGTCGACCCAGCCTGAATCTACCATTAAAGCGCCACGTGTCAAAATCTTAAGTCTTATAAAAAATATATATAAACTTGGCTAAAAAACACTGAAACAGATATTTTTTTCTTATAAGATTTAACAAAGCCATTAATTATGTTTATCATCAGACAACTTTTAAAGTAGAAATATTATATTGCTTGCTATGTTTTTTTTTTTAAATTACGCCTTTAACATTAATGCTTCATTAAATTTTACAAATGCAATAATAACAATAAAGACTGTCATTTGGCTCTATGTTTTAAGGTATTTTTAATGGAGATATACATAATTACGAACCCACAAATATAAGTAGAGTTGAATTTCACGTACAAAAAATTAAAAACACGGAACTGCCTAAAATGTAGACTAAAGATGTATGATCAAAATGCCAGAAAGTCTGAAGAATGAATGTATTTAAAAAGAAGTGTTATGCTTACTACAAAATTGTTTATATTTATAAAATTATATGTTACCTTGTGCTTATTAGTTTATATTATAACGTAGTATGTATAAACTAACTCGATAAATAATAAAAAAACGAACTAAACAAATTAATTTAAAAACAACTTGACATTTATATATTAACTAACACATTTATAAGATTATTCCTTGCTTGACGTAAACGTTACATTATTCGTGAAGCTCAAACGAATCGTTTGATGTGTTTTCAAATGATTAATTTTCTTCGTATTTATCAGCCTGATTACTTCAATAATATCTTGAAACCGCTAATTCCAATATTTTGTTCAAGGCCGTCTCAAGAATCAGACAGTCAATCGCGATTAAATATAATATTAACTATGATGTAATTCGTAAACTTACTCTCACTATCAGCATTGATACAATCTTCAATACTTTCAACGTTATGGACATAAAACAGCTCTTTGCAAGATCCATCTTGGTTAATTTACACAAAAACGACAAAACACTATACAAAACAACACAAGCGGTACACAATACCCGAGAGCTGGGTACAATACCAGTAGCCGAAATAACAAATGGTATTATTATTATTATATATTTTTCTATCCATTTATTCCATTTCCAATTCATTTTTATATATAGTACCTTTCCTGTGATTTGAAAGATCACACTCTTAAGAGAAACAATTCACACTTCCTTTTATTGCATTGAACTTAAAATGTTATTAACCTTTATATTATTATTATTATTCACCTTTATATGTATACAATTTATGTACCTCTACGTCTGTCTCGACACAGGTATACCCTAGTCAGACAGGCATTGAAAAAAATCACATGTAATTATAATATATAGTTAAATTTACAAACAATTAGTATATATATTATTTACAATCCTTACAGACCAATTGGTCACAATAGACCCGATACGTTTTACATGACAAAAATAAAAAAATAACTTATATCATTGATGTAGCTATTCCAAATTCCTGTAATATTGAAAAATCTGTTTCTGAAAAAATAAGAAAGTATACAGATTTAGAAAATGAAATTAAAAGAATTTGGCATTCTCAGACTATCAAAATATTACCATTTGTTATTTCGGCTACTGGCATTATACCTAGCTCTCTCATTAAAAATTTAGGCATATTAGATTTGTCGAAGAATTTGTATATAAAAATGCAAAAATCAGTCATTTTAAATACATGTAGGATTACGAAAGATTTTTTAAATATTTATATTGAGAGATCTGTAGGATTTATCGGTCAAATTAGGAATTCCACCGAGCCGAACCCTCTGATATGAAAATATCTGGAGTCGGTGAATTATATTCCCATTTAATGATTGGTAGATTAACGTGTTGTTCTTGTATTGTTTTGTTTTAATTATACTTATATAATACACTTGCATAACTTGGATTTACTAGATAATCATTTATATGTAAAAGTGTATTAAAGGGTTTAGTTTTTTCCTATGGGAAAAACTAAACCCGGACCTGAAAATCTGGTGCGTAAAAAAAATAAAATAATATGTACAATTTTTTTTTTGTAAAATGCCTAAAGTTGTAATGTCAAAATGTTGATGAATAAACCTTTAGTGTTAGTATGCAAGAAAATAGCTATTTAAAAAAAATACCTTGCGAAATTGACTACACGTTTAAGTATTAGCGGTCCGCATTCACTATTTGACACTAAACGCAAGTTAATTAGTTAATGAGGTATTTAGTCATATTTTAACCATTTTCGTTTCAAAGATCGAACAGAATAAATTGATTGTGTCTTTGCCTTATTGAAGTCTACGGATCGTTTATTCGAATTTTTAAATTCTAAGAGCTTCGTTATTTCAATCCGTTTATTAAATAAGCCAAGAATTTTGCATAACGAACGGCATTATTCAAAAATATGTGTATATTGAGAGTTAACTGAAACTTATCTGATACTATAGAGGCTGCGCTAAAATTTATCAATCATCGTCGGTCGGAATATCTGTTAACAATCGTTGACCGTGCTCGCAAATATTCATAGCAGACCATAGATTTTTGACTTGTGTCAATATCGTATTGATATAGGGTTGTATAGATCATATGACTTCCGGCGTAGTCCAGCGGTAGGGCGTTAGACTCCCATTCCGAAGGCCGCGGGTTCGAACCCGGCGTTTGCAAATAAATTTTATTTAATTGATTTGTGTTATTTCACAATTAATTATTTAAAATAATATATAGTATATTTGCGGCACGTTCCAGAGTGGAAGATACTTTTAGTATCGCCCTGTGTAAGACCACTATTCAGAATTGAAACGTTGCTTGAAATGGCTTTAGCCGTGTTTAGTGACTAGATCTGAATAGCCAGGTACTTCCCCACCTTCCTCTTTCTTGTCTCCTTCGCTTCCGCACTTCCCTTCAGCCTCATTACATACCCCGATTCCCCAATTGGGGATGCCATAGTCTAACTGGCTCCAGACGGGAGAGGTTGGGAATCTTGTGAGGTATTCACTATAAAAAATTTAAAAAATCCATGCCATGTCTCCTGGGGTAGTTGTTGACAAATATAGAATAAAAATTTACTGAATCTTTTTTATGTGAATTTCGAACGAAAGTCCCAACTGCCCGGAGCCAGTGCAACCATGGCTTCCTTAATTGAAGCATGTTGTGAGGCTGAATATATAGTGAGGAGGGAAACGAGACGGGGAAGAGGAATGTGTGGACTTACAGATCTAATTACTAAAAACGTCTAATCTTATTTCAAGCAACGGTGGTCTTTTACTAGGTTCATACTGAAAATTATCATCTACTCTGAGATCCATGGTTACAAATATTAGGTCCTTACATATGAAATTGGCGTGTTGCCGTACTGGCAATTTTGATCTCAAATATTTTCTCTTTGGTTAGGAATTCCAAATTCAAATTTATACAGCTATTTACTCATGTATTTGTGTTTCGAAAATTATAATTAATTTGTTTTTTCTTTAATTGTTTTTTTTCTTTGCATCACTTAGTTCACAAAATGGAAAACTTGAAATATCGCGTTATTTACGAGTACGAGTTCCACCGCGGCACCAGTGCTGCAGAAACGTCTCGAAGGATTAATTATGTGTATGGCAACTGTGGCGGAAAAGAAAACACAGTGCGTTTTTGGTTCCAACGTTTTCGTTTTGGAAATTTCGACCTGCAGAACAAGGCCGGAGACAAAATTTTATAATAAAGAATTAAAAACTATTGTGGAAGCGGATCCATCGCAAACCACGTCCGAGTTAGCTGCAGGCTGCGGTGTTAGTGATAAAACTGTTTTAATCCACTTGAAGCAAATTGGGAAGGTGAAAAAGCTTGAAAGGTGGGTACCTCACGAATTGAGTGAAGCAAATCAACAAACGCGCGTTGACTGCTGCGTTGTATTACTCAACCTGTGATGAAAAGTGGATCCTGTACGATAATCGGAAGCGCTCATCGCAATGGCTGAATCCTGCCGAACCAGCCAAACCATGCCCCAAGCGAAAATTGACTCCAAAAAAGTTATTTGTGAGCGTTTGGTGACGCAAAGAAAAAAACAATTAAGGAAAAAAACATAATATTATAATTATAATTTTCGAAACAAAAATACATGAGTAAATAGCTGTATAAAATTGAATTTGGAATTCCTAACCAAAGAGAAGATATTTGAAATCAAAGTTGCCAGTATGGCAAAACGCCAATTTCATATGTAAGGACCTAATAATACGCCACGCTAAGGGTTTCAACATGCTTTTGGAAAATACCCAATTTTTAATACGGGCAAAGCAAAAAACAAATATAAATAACAAATATAAATCCCACTCTCATTTAAAACAACATTATAACACTTAAAACTAAAATAAAAGCTGGATACAAAATATGAGGAGTTCAGAAATAGAAAACATACTGACACCAAATACAGACTAAAGCGGTCTACACACCATGCTGCGAACAACAGCTGTTAGCAGCTGGCTAAAAATCGAAGGTTGGAGGTTGTCTCCTGTCTCTTTTTTCCTCATGCGAACCCGTAACACTCTGTTTCACGTTGACTGCAAATTGGAAGAAACCGTCTACCGCTAGTACCAACCGATGCGCCGCAGTAAAATTAGATGGTGATTTTGAATTTGTTGTGTTAATAAAAGAGACAGAAGACAACGTGAATCAGAATGTTATGGGTTCGCACGAGGAAAAAAGAGTGGTGTGTAGACCGCTTTAACAGAAACAACTCGAGTGCATCAAAAACACAACATAATATATTTATTTGTCTTTCAGTTAGGTATCTTCATGTTATTCAGATAATCCAATTTTAATACTGAAGAAAATTCTCAGCAAGGAGATCACAGTGAGAATTCTCGTATCTTTAATTATTGTTACAAAAATCAAGATAATAAAACGTTTATTTTTATCATTATATTAGTATAGGTATTTAGAATGAAAAAAAAAGAACACAAAGAATACACTTTAAATTATTTTCAGGACGCGGGAGAACTTGAGTTAATAACGGGCAAAAATATTTCAGATAAAATCCAGACCATTTAAATTTGAAATCTCGACATTTCAAATGACATTGAGCGGTGGTTTCTGTCCAGGACCGGCTCTATGCGGGCACAATTGGAGCAGTACGCTCCGGGCGCCGAATTGTCAAGGTGCCAAGGAGCTGATAACCAATACAACCTAACACATCGCCCTTGAGTTTATTTTTCATTAAAACGGCGCTACACCAAAATACAAATTTTAGAGTCTCTTATCTTCCAATAATTGAGAAGTGTTGGGTTTCTTCCAATAAGTTTAAGCCCTAGATCTCATGGAAATCGTTGTACCTCCGTTACTATCATAGAGAGAAATATGACCGGAATTAGAAAGAGAAAACACCAAGCTTTATAATCAAATATAAAAGTTAACCGCAAAATAAGTAACAACAGTTTCGAATTGCAATTTGAAAAATATTTATGAAATTTTGGGAATTTTTCATTAAATAGTATACATGGAACGATAACAATTAGAGGTGATGGTAACGTTTACAATACGTTTGTCTAATAAAATATGTATGTGATTGTTTTTCAGTTATCAGTAATTTTAGTTAAAAAAATAAAAAAACGAGTGTGCTTTAGACCGCACGATTGAAGTAAAACTTCTTCAGCTCCATTTATATGTATGTATGTATAAAATATATACATGTATATACATATACATATATTAATTTTCTACAAATATTTAAATTTATTATCGTTCGCCTCGCCGATCACACTTTTCGTAACGCTCTAGTCACGCTCGCCAGCTTACTCCCCAGCGTCAAGCGTGCGTAAATAAGTTTTACTTCAAAAACGTGAGGTGACCCAGTTTTAAAACTTGTTTATGTTTGCACGCAAATTTTTATACTTCAAAAATTGTCAATTTATTTAGATCATCTATAAAGTTTGAAAACGTATTTTATCACGTACGTTTTTAGATTTTCACGGCCAAAAGCATTTTCGTTGTTTGTTTTTAAGGTGTTATGACGTGTTGCGCTACCTCCTTCTTTAGCCGACGTTTTGGACAGCGTTGCAGTGTCCATCATCAGGGCAGATCCGGCAGGTCCGACGATGTCGTCGAAAAAACAAAAACCAAAAAGTATTTTATCACCTTTCAAAAACTGTTTTTAGTTTTCAGATATGTTCAAAAATATTCCATTCATTTGGATTTTATTTACAGCGCAAATATTTGGACCCCGTGAAAAAATATGTTCGAAGCCTGATTGGTTAAGGTTCGTTTGGTTACTAGTTTGTATATTATACACTGGAAAGACGTCTTGGCTAGATTTTAAAGATTTCTGGTGCTCCCGGCGCGGCGGACTGACAGCGGAGGCCGCCCTAACTTACCGGAGCCTTCGGCCATCATCGTAACTGTTTGTGCCTGAGACACGAACGGCGATAAATGGTGGTTTTCTAATAATACTAACTCAGCTTCCATCTATAGGGATATGGTAGAAGTTCTAACCTATCGACATCTATTAAAATACGCTTAAACTATGTGGATTATTGGATCAATACACTACACAAATCATTCAAATATTTTTGATTACAGTGATCATATTGTTTTTGACAAAGGGCGCCAATATTTTACTTGCATCCGACGACATTTGGTATAGGTCCGGCCCTGTTTCTGTCATAAACAGAGGGAAATTATTACTCGAAGCTGTAGAAATGAAGTGGAGAGAAAGAGTGTAGATTGAAAAATAACATGACAGCAGAACAGTGTTTTTTATTATTAAGGTTTCGTTTCTTTTGGCACGTATAGTATTCACGGGAATTTCCTGAACAATTTTGGTATCCGTGTTTTGATAACATACTTAACAAAGTACCTACCAAGTTCTTGTTTAAATTATTCAAAATATTTAAAGAGCTTTATGAAACGGTATTAAGATGTCAAAATTTATTATTAAGCAAAAATAACGCAGTTGACTTGAATGACAATCCTTCGGTTGAAATCAAACGCCGCATTGAGCAAGCTCGTGCAATCTTTATCCGCATGAAAAAGATGTTCTGCAGTCATGATCTCAACCTTGGATTACGAATGCGAATGGTCAGATGCTACGTGTTTTCAGTATTATTTTATGGAATGGAAGCCTGGACACTTACTGAAGAACTGGTAAGGCGACTTGAGGCATTCGAGATGTGGATCTACAGAAGAATACTAAAAATAAGCTGAATGGACAGAGTTACGAATGAAGAAGTAAGTTGTCGGTTATTTTTCGTGTATATAATCTCATTTTGAAGTAAAAACCAAGAAATTTGGTAATCTTGAAAGCACATTATAGCATTTTCGATACAGTGCAAGTGATTGGGCATCCCTTTTCCCTTTCACACCTTGTTCTGTCCTAAATTCCAATTCCAGCAAACACCATTTCCTTCCTGAAACCCAGGAGAAGAGATGTACAAGTATAATAGAAATAAAGAGAATTGCATAGAAGCGTGCTAACTATGGCTGATCAACTACCAAGTTCATTCCGAAACCGGCTAGGTATTCAATTTTAATTTTGCGTTTGGTGTATAGATAGAACCAAAAGCGGTTCAATATTTTCTGAATTTAAAGATTATAACTTATATAGACTAAATAGTACTTTTCCGCTTCTCACCTTGTAATTTGTTTCCGTGTTCCTCTTATATCAAACCAACTCCATAGCACAACTGAAATTTCCTGAAAATCTTCATACAAAAAAAAAATCGAAAAAAAAAATTACATTTTTCGGCTACAACGACATCAATAATGCCATTTTTGTTAAAATTAGCACTCTAGCTCACCAAAAGTCACGAGCCGCCACTGACTCCAGTAAATACTTTTTCACTTATTCACACTGCTTGAAGGAGCTCATAAAAAAAACTAACGGACTATCGGCAAGAATACATGACATTTATTTGCATTCAGTATCTATCACGTTAAGGATTCTTCTTGTAGAATAATTATTCTTATTTATATTTTGTAATCCTATTTTAACTTGTAATTTTTTTATTTTAAAACGACATACACAGCTACAGAACGACATACGTTACTGCAACTGTTGCTAAGTAACTTATCCTAGAAAATTTCGTTAAGGTGACGCACTATTAAGGGCCGGTAGTACCCTCCCATAAAGAATAAGGAGAGATACGATAATACAAATGTTGGAGTAATATTAATACTAATATTAAAAACGAAAAAATCAAGCGAAAATTGGGAAAATGTTTAATAAAACACGACTCGATTACAAAAGAGCAAAAATCTCTCTTACACCTTAAGTAGCTTTTAAAGAAACACTGTGAATTTTTTCATACAATTGTAAAATAACAGAAACAAATGTGTTCATAATAATTTTTGGTGCATACTTTGCAAATTTTTTTTATCAAGGGAATTTTATGTAATTAACGTTTTGGCTCTTCAAATATTCAGATATTATCTTCAGAAATAAAATATATTTTTTTAAGAACTTAGAAACTTAAAGTGTAAAGGGAAATATGTTATAAATCGGTAGAAAATCGGAATTCCGGCCAGAAAAAACAAAGTTTCAGGGCTTAAAGTTCCAAATCTTCTAATTATGAACCCTTTTTTAGATTACGGTTTTATTGTATAATGTGGAAAATTAATTTCTTTAGAAAGTGATCGTAATACAGTTTCGTAAAAAAAAAACATGCTACTTGGCGATGTTTTTTGGTGAATAAATCAAAACAGACGGCTCATGTTAAACGGGAATTCAAACCTTATCGCTAACTACATATTAAGGAGTATTAGCAGCCTGAGGCCCTAGCACGCTTGCTCTATATCGATCGGTAGGATAACTATCGGTAACTTCTCATCGTTCCCTAGCATGACTACAGATCGCCAACGAATAAGTGACAGTTCACAATGACTAAGTGTCCTTAACATATTCGACATCAACTGTTGTTTGTACGTTAGCGATGTGCAGTTGTCCTAGGGAACGATGAGAAGTTATCGATAGTTATCCTACCGATCGATATAGAGCAAGCGTGCTAGGGCCTCTGATCCCGAATTTTACACGACATCCATACTACTGTTATAATAATGTGAAGTAGACACGAAAGTGACAGCACGTAGAACTTCGGCAGAAGCGGTAGCAAATGTCCATTACAACTCTAATAATAATGGTTCACGCTGCATCTTGTTTGCTTCTATTGTAAATATGTGCAATGGTTGTGATTGTTTACCTTGGGCACAGGTTCCCTCGGTCCCGGCAGGCTGGCGCGCTGGCGGCCCGCCCTAAAGTGGAGACGGCGGAGGGCGGCTCCTGCTGCCGCCTTCGCGCCTGAAAACACAAATAAATAAGCATATTAATTAATTCATGGATACTATGATATTAATTATCTTCTACTAATGTTTTTTTATTTTTCCATATTATCGGCAGCTACCTTTTTCATTGGAAACAAGTGTTAAAATAACGTATTTGTTACCTAGTTTAAATAAAATCATTTGTCGAAGATAATATTTTTAATTCTTAAATTTGAAATATGACTTTGACAATTACGGCGGTTTTACAATGAAACGCAATGTCTGAATTTGTAGAGCGCCGTCACGGTAAGACGAGAGATCTGGGTTCGAGTCCAAGTTGCGACCGTCATGTTTTATAGTTTTTTTTGTGTCTTGTTCATTTTCATATTTTAATTCAGATTATTTTTGTTATCTTCTTCAATGATATATTATTTTGATGGGAATAACCTTCAAAAGTTAAAAAGAGAGTTTTTCTTATATAAAAAAAAAAAACAAAATTAAAATCGATTTTACTTTATTCTTTTTATTCATTCAAATCTGAATATTATTGCATTAATAAATAATTCTGAATGTACAACAGCGTAGGTATTTAGCAATTATCTAGTTATAAACGAGAATTAGAAAAAATAATTGACGAAAACACGTGGACATAATTCTAAGAAGGTATTACGGAATAGCAATAAAGCTTACTATTTATACACTACACATCTTTATTGATGCTCAATAGATGACAATATTGGAATTAATCAACAATATTTTCTATTTATTTTCGGGAATGCGCATTGGATACGATCGGGACCATTTATTGGATAACCAACGCCACTGCCATAGGTCACCCCAAGTGGTTTACTACGCTGGGTGACTTTGTAGGGGTGCCTACGTAAGGGGTGCCTTTGTAAGGTGAGATTTGTCTGTGTCTTGGGGGTGGGTGCTTCTGTTGGGTGTTGCACTGTTCCATTTAATATTTCATTTAATATTTTTTATTTTATCACTTGCTAATTTCCATGTGTAGACTCTTTTACGTTAAATTCGCTTCTATGTGTTAATTTTCATTTATCTTTCTATGCAATATATGTTTCTGGTATATTTTGTCTATGGTGTTCATGTCAAAACAAGGATTGGTTATTTAAATATGCAAATCATTGTCCTATTACTGTCCTTAATGTTTATCGAAAATTACTTTTCATTCCACTTTGAAAAGCCTAAGGGCTCGGATTCAAATCTATACTATCATATTTGCCTTTCATCTGAATAATTACAGCAATAAACTCTATCCGAGTAAAACACAAGTGTATTTACTTCGAGTGACATATAAACTAAAACCACATCCACTATCAATCTTCTGTACACGTGTGGAGAAATGAAGGAGGTCAAAGAAAGCTGCTAGCCTTGGGACCTACGGCAGAGTTTTCGGAGACCATCACGCCAGGACCGTCCAGCATCGGCTCACATACTGCCGGCCCGATCGGTCTGGTTGGAGGCGGGTTGGAGGGAGACTGGTTGAGGGAGGCCTTTCGATCTCTCTAGCCGATCTCTCTTGACCCCAGTTTCACGTTTCACCGCAGTTGGAGAAATGAATTCATCCGATTGTCACTCCTGCACACACTGACCCCAGATTCCTACCCTCATACCTTTTTCCTCCCCGAAATTTCATCTTTTTCCGTTCCCTAAATAGACCTTCCAAAACAGCATCCCCAAAGATGACGTAAGCTCTGAGAGATTTTTTCCTCAGGGCCTCCTGTGTACGGATTCACAAGTCCGTCACTCCTGGACGCATTGACCCCAAGGTTCCTACCCATCCCTCATACCTTTTCCTTCCCAGAACTTTCTCTCGTTTTTTTTCTTAAAAAGACCCTCCACACAGCATCCTCCAAAATTACAAAGGCCGTGATTTAAATTATTATTTTACTGTAACAAAATGCCGTCAGACAATTAATATATATATTTTTTTTTAATGTTTAAGTTGATTGATTTTAACAAATCTAAGAAATAATTTAGCTGAATTCAGACACACCAACACGTGACATTTCTATTAGTTTGTATCTTCAGTTACTCCTATAGTAAACCTGAAGGCCATCTGTTTTTGAAATGTGGACAGCAAATTCCAAACCGTTTAATCTTCTCAGCAGGCGATTAAAACACGAATTCTACATCCATCCTAGCGCAACATGACACTCGACTGATACAGATTCGAGACTGCGAGGCCAAGTGACCTGTCATGGACTCGAATCATAAACCCTCGTCCCAGTCAACGAGAGATTGCTGTCATGTTACAAACAGACATCAAATCATATTATCTAGTGCATGAATTTAGAGATGTTTATCATAACGAGAGAGGGCGCCTGCCAAATCATATATAGGCAATTTACATAGCACTAGTTTTTTTTAAGTGATAATAATTATTTCACGACATTATGTCCGGGTAAAATCTTTCCCACAGAAAAAAACTAAACCCTTCCAAAGACTTTTCCACAAATGATCATCTAGTCAATCCATGCTATGCAATTATACTATTTAAGTTAATAATTTATAAAATATTTGGTTTATTATTATTAGTGCATGAATTTAGATGTTTATGGTAACGTGAGAGCGCCTGCCAAAAAGTATATAGGCAATTTACATAGCACGTGTTTTTTTGAAGTGATAATAATAATAATTGATTTATTATCTTGGATAAATACTATTATATACACAGGAGTAGTAGTCGTGTCCTTGTGAGTGAAAAAGCTCAATTTTTCATTACTCCTTATAAAACTAATGAACAACATCAAATGTCGATATTCTTTCTTAAAAATGAAAAATCAAGTATATTTACGAGGGATGGGAAGGCTGATAGAGATATTAAAAGAAGGGTCAATGCAAGTGACTCTGATAATAGAGTGCTAAACGTGGTTGGCGCCAACATAAAACTGCCCAAAGTATCGAAGCTAGCAGTCCACAATGGAGTGCTGGACCAGCACTGCTGGTACCTACCCTGTATGCATATATGGCAGTAAAGCATTGAACTGGCAGAGAAAATATGAAAGTAGACTGAATTCTGTAGAAATGAGATTCCTGAGGCGTATGTATGGACGTATCAACACAATGGGGTTGACCTAAAAGTGTTGATTATCCAATTAATGGTTTCTGGGGCGGCGGTAACCATATTCGCCTCCCAAATTTGATTGTAATTGAAATTAATAATGTAGGAAAATTTATCAAAGAGCAAGTCATCCAAATTTTTTAGGAAGATATTTAGGGGCTCCAGAGCAGAGGTGGCTGCCAAGTTCAACAATGTATCACTTACCTTTGGAAGGGGAGGGGCGAGGGGTGGGGGCCGCGGCGGCCGCGGGTGGCGTGGCGGCGGCTCGCGCGGCGCAAGGACTACCATCGCTCTGAAACAACACAAATCACATTAAGAAAAGGACACTCGAAGCTTTACATAACTAAATACAGTAATTAGTATATCTGTGAACAGTAGGCTTCGCGAAATGTGTTGATTACTACGAAAATTGACAGCTCGCAACACTCGGAATAAAAAGGTACTATCAAAGGACCGGTCAGTGGTTGAGTGGGCATTGCGCTTGGGTCCCACCCAGGCGGTCCGTGTTCGATTCCTCGGCTGGCTAAGTCCTCCATCATAATACAAGCAACATATTCCGCTTAGTGTGGTGGTATTAGGAGATCTTCAAATGTTGTTGGGTTATTCGTAACCCGGGAATGTTTGTATTTCTTTAAAAAAAAAAATCATCTTGACAGGATTGACCACACCAGGAACACGCAAAAAAAAAATACAGACAGGCAAAATGCAAAGTGGTCGAGTCAAAATAGGACTTCGCTACACTCATTCAAAATTAAAATAACATCGGCTCCGTCAAACAGGAGGCATACTTGTCGCGGCGTCAAGGCATCAGTACTAAAGCACCGTAACGTCGCGTACTTTCTATTAGAACGGCTTCGACGTATTCAGTACAACACAACGCAGCGTTATACGTCCGGGACGTTTTAACGCCTTCTGTTTGACGGAGCCTTTATACCTGATAATATGATGGCGACTTATTCAATTCAATTTATTTATTGTTTAAAAATCATTATAAAAGTGTACAATTCATTTGTAAGAGGTTACATAAAACTTAAACAACAGGTAAATCAACTATACTAGTTCGCCTTTTAAATATACGTGTTCGCCTTTTAAAGGAAGTTTTACTCACGGTAATTGTGTCATTATCCGAATAGATTCTGTTTAAGATTGCTCTCCCGACCGGCATGACCATTGGCAAGTTGGTCCTGCAGGCCGGGAGATATAACAGTCTATGCTGTCGGTGGCGGAGATAACCATCAGGAATATAGAAATGAATGCTCTTCATGATAGCCGAGTTTTCAAACCATTAGTGAATGAGTCTGAAGAAATGATTTATTATAAATGATGAAATTGAAAATGATACTGTAGATTTAAATATGATTAATTATAATTTTATGATTAATATGTAATTTCTATATCTTAGGAATTAAAAAAAAAAAAAGTACTTCAGGATTCATAATATATGTCTTATACTAGCTTATAAATGTGGAAATTCTAACTATGCAATTGTAAATGTTCTCCAAAATGCCCTGGAAAGAATCCCAGACTTGTTATCTCCCGAAAGAAACCATTCATCTGTTCTGTATGAAATTACTAATGTTATCCAAAATGACCCTGGTAAAATAATTACATCTTGGCGATTCTTTCAAGGATAAAGAAACAATCCCGTCACTAAAAGTTGTCTTGACAGAATCGCCATTCCATTGTAAGAATATTATGTACTAAATACACATTTGGCTGTCCTGAAACGGGAATCCTTCCCAGTTGGACAGACGAAGGATCATTTTGTATTGAATTGTTTGTATTATATAAATAAAAATAAATAAAACAAAATAAAGATACACTCAGTAGCGCCATGCTGAAATACAAAGTTGCTTGAAATGGATTTTGCCATTGTGATTGGTTCCTTCTCCCCATCTTCTTTCCTTCCCCGTTTCCTTCAGCCTCACAAAATTTGGGATTTTGGGGATTCCATTGTCCCACTGTCTCCGGTAAGGGTTAGAACACTATTTTGATAGTGAACTTAATAATAGATAGGTCGAAAGATAAAGATTCCCAGCCAGACATTGTGGTTTCTATTTTCTTTCATACGAGTCCCAGAAAGAGATCATTTTTTATTTACATATTTATTGTTTAAAACATTTACATAATGTTAACAACTATTATACCAATTAAATTTCCATTGGGGTTATGCATTGATATTAACACTCCAATTAAAAATATTCACAGCATGTGTAAATCAAGGTTTAGTTGTTACTGGGTAGTAGAAGGTTATTACGTGACGTCATTGTTCTAGTATCTTCCGACTTATTCGTTATTATACAAGACGTGTGAGAAGGAAGAGGATGATACTCGCACGTAAACACATTAATGAGCAAAATTTTACGCTCATTAACGTGCCAGAAAACTTTAGCCTTAGTCGTCACAATAATGACTTGTTCAACATACTACACGGCAGAACAGTTATTCTGGTACAGCATAGCATGACAAAAGGAATGGTGTTTTGATATTTAAGAGCCATAGACCAGCGGCTAAGTGTAAAAGTTTAAAAATGCTTGCAACTGTACATGGAGGTTCCGATGAGAAAGACCGATTATTCCCCGTATCAAATATTTAAAATTAAAAATATATTATCGATTTATTTCATTCAAAACTTGCTTTAATATATACCTACATTCAAGTAAGCAATAAAAATGCTCAAAACGCACGATGATAAATTATTAAATATCGTGTACTTCTTGTAAGTATTTTTGATCATAAGTATTTATGATTTTTAAAAAATGTCTAAACAAAATAAATGTGTAAAAAAATCTAAAATATTTTAGTTTTTAAGACCTTAAATAAATAGAAAAACTGGGGTATTTTCGTCACAAAATACGTTTTCGGATTTATTTTTTAATGATTTGAATTTAACTAAAATTATAATTCTGAAACATAGCTTTACTAGATTATGTATTGATTAATTTTACTGTATGATTATATTTATCGAAATGTGTGTTGTATAATACAATATTTCGTTTGAAAATTGAACAAATCTGCCATCGACCAACGGTATAACCTTACTATATAAAAAAAATTAAGTTTTTCAAAATTTAAAGCATAATTTTATTAGATAAAATAACAATCTTTCGAAATCAATTTATGTTTTTTGTAAAAAAGAGTCAATGGGTGTAGAATTTGATTTAAAAGGGACTAATTTCCGGTATTCTCTGGTAATATCCTCTTTATGACACTTTAAATTACCTGAAAACTTTTTGTATCGGTATCCAACTTCCCTGATTTTAAGAATTTTAAAATAAGAAATCTTGTAGATAGGTAATGCAAATGGAATGAATAATCTGTCTTATAATATATTTTTTTAAATAATTATGATAATAATAAGAGAATTTAAATTATTATCAGGTGTTAATGCGGAAAAGCCTAAAAAAATTTGTATAGGTGAAAAATCACAGAAAGTCTGCATTGTCAACAAATTAGTTCCATTTTGAAAATGACAATTAAAATATATTAAAATACTAGCTTCTGCCCGCAACTTCGTCGGCGC
Source organism: Limnephilus auricula (assembly GCA_951813805.1). Classification (NCBI taxonomy): domain Eukaryota; kingdom Metazoa; phylum Arthropoda; class Insecta; order Trichoptera; family Limnephilidae; genus Limnephilus; species Limnephilus auricula. The sequence continues at coordinate 12,034,320 of OX638412.1, read as the reverse complement.
AGGATTAGTACTTCGAGTAGCCTATTTTCTTTTCCTAGGTCCCATCTATGAATATAACAAAATTCTTAACCTATTATTTATTTAAAATATCTATAATTCTTGATTTGGTTCAAAGTATTAGGCGAGTACTTCAAATTAATTCACTAATTTAAATATTTTCTAAAATAGAATTTTGATTTAAAAATCATCGTTTTGCAAAATGTCATTCTAAAATTTTGAGATTTTATATTAAACAGTAGATAATAATTATTTTTAATATATGGAATATAGCTAGCTCTATACATTATAGCGTATATATTATTCTGATGTATGAGCTATATTATTGTAAAGTTTCATTAAAATCCATTCAGTAGTTTTTGCGTGAAAGAGTAACAAACATACATACATCCATACAAACTTTCACGTTTATAATATTAGTAAGATAGTAAGATAAGATATTATAGGCAGGGACGAAAACTTTCAATTTTGAAAATGATGAGAGTTAAATTCAAAGAAATTTCGAGTTCTAGAGCTCATTTAACCAAAGTTACACATACAACCTAAATTATTATATTTAATTATTACAGGGCAGCATTAAAATTACCAAAACTTCACATTTTGTAATTCTTAAATGTATTGAGGTTAGCTTTTTTCAGACAAAGTATTTATTTCGATTGTATTCGAGTCGCAGCTGACATTTATACCGACATTGTGAGCTGATGTCGATAAAACAGTTAGCTGTAAAGAGACGTGGCATTTAGGATGTGTCAGGTAGACAGAAGACAGGTAGATTTACGGCACGATAAATCCTGTGGTTCGATTTGTTATTTATTTGATTAAACACAAGTTCGTTTGCTGCTCAGTTTGTCAGAAATATATCAAGTAATAAACCCAGAATCCCCTGACATTGTTAAAACATACAAAATTTAAAAAAAAAACACTTATCAGTATTTAGGAGCACGTTAGTTGTTGGAGATAATTAAAATTAATTTTAATAAATTTTACTTTTATTTTTGAAGTAAATACTTCTTCACGCACGCTTGACTTGAGGGGTAAACCGGCGAATGTGTAACGAAAAGTGAAATGCGTTGCGAGATGAACGGGCTCACTGTAGAAGCAAGAGAGAGTAGTACGCGCGCACATTTTCTTTCTCTCTTCCTCTCATAGTCACTGCATCAAATATTTCAGTCAGTATTTTGAAATATCAGCGACGTACCAAACGCGGTGGGGAGCGGGCGTCGATGCGCATGGCTTGATCAGACGAGGCAAATGATAATACATATAAATACATACTTATAAAAAATTAATATATGTATATATGTAAACTTAAAAAGAGTGTACTATGCAATTGTTCAATCTATATGGCAATATGGTATTATTGGTTGGGGAGGAACTTATAATAATATTTTAAATCCACTCAAAATTGTTCAAAGATTGATAATTAAAGTAATTTTGAAAAAACCATCCAAATTTTCTACTGAAACACTCTTTTCAATATTCAATGTACCTACAATAGACAATATATATAAAAAATATTCTATTTATTCTACAAATTTACAAAGAAGTACAGTTAAATGACTTACCATTCCATTCATCAGCAAGATATCAGAATACTATCAAAATCCCTAAATTTAGTACAAAGCACACACAAAATACTTATCTCTATCTAGGTATAACATATTATAACAAACTACCATTATATCTGAAAGTTATCGAAAATATTCAGGAATTTCAGCAAAAATTAAAAAAATACCTAAAACTACTATAAGAGTCCATATCTCACTATTATTATTATTTCTTTCAAATCCTTTATTGATAAATCTTGCATTTTCTTAATTATCCCTTGTTTTTTGCCATATTGTATTATTTACTTTCACACATGATATTATCTAATTGAACTAAAATTCCCTCACCAAACACAAGAGCCTTGTCTCTTTATGGTGAGGAAAAGCTATTCTTATCCACTATTTTACCACGGTATAAAATGTAAAAATTGTGTATTTATTGTAAAAAAAACCTTTAAGTATTACATTAAAAAAAAATATATATATATATATATATATAAACATAAAGACATACATATTGATAGAGCTAAAGAAGTATTTACTTCATTCGTGCGGTCTAAAGCACTAAATATTTGCCATATCTATTTAAAAATATATATTATTGTCCAGTTTGGTTTCATAAGTTGGCCTAAAATCCAAATTTAAGTTTTTGTATGAAAAAGGCCGCGCAGCTTTTCCCCTTAACGATGACCAGCGATTATGAAAAGAAAGAAAACTAAACTGAACAACACTATACACCTAAATAGCAATAAAATAGTTACTGTGATAATTTATTAAAATAATTAATATTACTAAGTACCTACCTACATTTATTAATTGTTGGAAAGCGCAACACCCACCATCCAAGATAATAAAATAAATCCTGCAATATACGAGTACATTTATCCACGTTTCCGGCGGACATTATCACGAACGTTCATGTTTATCCAGAGACAGCTAAAATATTGGTATTTCTTTTATTATTTCTAGTTGGAAATGCAGTGAATTTAACAATGTTATTTCACAAGGAAACCGTTGACCCGTGTAAAGAGAATGGAAGGGGAAGATGGATACGAGAAGAAAGATGGTTGAAAGACGTAAGAAAAGAAAATAATAGAAAAGTAGATATGTCAGATTGGATGGGTGATCAAATGATAAAGTTAACGGGAAAGTATAAGCACACTGTCTTACGAGGGCTGCATTAAAGTGAATGTCAAAATAATTCATATTCCACGCTTTCGTAGATGGCGCGCGTATAGTATTTTTTTTACTTATAAACGCTTTTTACAAGTTACGCTTTGAAATATCAAGAAAAAATTATTCGCAGAAGTACACAAGCATTAGGAATATTAACAAATAGTTCTGTCAATTAAAAAACTCTAATCTTTCAATAATACAATAATTCATCGGTGATTCAATCTAATATTATATTTGTTAGCCTTTCTTGAAAGATTAGAGTTTTTTTTATTGACAAAATCATTTATTAATATTCATATTGCTTGTGTTCTTCCGCGAACAATAAATTTTTCTTAATATTTCGAATTGTACTTGTAAAAAGCGTTTATAAGTAAACATACTATACGCGCGCCATCTACGAAATAGAAGAATATGAATTCTTTTAAAAATCACCTTAAGATGATACCCGGTGGTGCAGAAATAGATTTTACTAAAATATTGCTGTCACTGTTGCTCTTACTCCACCGGATATTGAGCGAAAGGGACAATGCACTAACACCTAACTAAAATGGAGGTTTTGTATTCCCCATTTTTCTCCTCCAAAAGTGGACTGATTTTCAATTTTTTTTTACCAACTACATAAGAAAAAACTATTCTATGTCTGTACGTTTTGCTTTTTTTAAAAAAACATTGTCTGGTTTGTATACTGAACATCTTTTGACGGCGTTTAAACCAGTCAATTTTATTGATTTTTGGAAGGTCATAACTTCTATAAAAAGTAACTTATCAAAAAAAACAAAAAGTACCGACACGCTAGTAGTTGATATCTATTTTATGCAAAAACAATATTTTCTCTAGGGTTAAAATCCAGAGAGATAAATAGGGAATACTTTTGTATGGAAAAATCACCGCCGGGTATCCTCTTAAGAGCTTGTACACGGAATATTTTGCCAACGGCACGTCAATAAAAACGTGTTTGCTTGTTGGCGATACGGCGAGAAAATGGGAAAGTCACGGTTAGCGTTTTGAAGTTTGTACTTTATTCGTTTTTGTAAGTTGGAAGGTACTGTTATCTTTCATTACGATGACCGTTATTCGTAGTTTTGCGAACAGTAGACCTCGCGTCCTAAAAGCAAGTTTCCACTTTTCTCTTATTTAATAAATCGAAACTAAAATTTCCTTTGAAATTAAAAGATTTCTAGGTGGTGACTTAAATATCTACCCTTTTTACATTAAATCCACGTCATTTTTATGGAAAGGAAAACAGGAGGGTCTTTTTGTAAAAAGGACGGAGTGAACCAGGGTCTTGAAGATACCCATGTTGTTGGAGGAAAAAGGCCGGCAAATCGTTCCACAGCCGAGCTCAATTGAATCGTAGAAGCGACTCGTTTTCATGTGACAAATGTCAATCGTTTATATATGTTGGGCACATGTTTGGCGTGTTTCCCGACTGTGCTTCAGTGTCGAAGGAATAAATGATGAGTATAATTATTATTAGTGAGATTATCATGTGGAAATAGAGGAAGCAGTCATCCTGTTGGTGGTTTCTTTAAAATATTTTTGATAGAGTTCAACAGTTGCACTTTGTTATTAATGTTTCTGATTTTTATTGGTAGTTTATTAAAGAAGTATTTTCCTTGGTGTGTTTAATGGTGTTGGGCAAAAGAAGTGTTTAGTTTGGGGCATACAAATACATGTTTAAGTCTAGTACGATTTTCAGTTATGAATGGGTATTTATCTTTTTATTTTATAAGTTGTTCGATTGAATTTTTGTCAAATAGACAAACATTCCCACCTGACACCTATGTTCTTAAGATTGCAATCCAAATGATTGAGTTAAAACAGGACTTCGCTCATAACGCTTCAAACACAAAACCGCACCGCAACGGGAAAACGTCGGTGTACACGCTCTCATAGACTGTTATACAAAACTGCAAGATATATCACCGTGCGTTTACATGTTGCGCCACCGCGGAATGTTTTACTGTGCATCCGTTGGCCGCGCCGGCAGTTACTGTTTGTATGTACAAGCTCCTGTAGCGGCCCATATAACACTGGCCAACGTGCAAATACGCGGTAAGTCTACCGGAGGGTTTTCACGTTGACAAAACGTTTCGTGTACAAGGGGCCTAACGATTGAATTCACGTTGAATATTGTCAATTTTTTTTATATTAGCTCCATACAGTAGGTCCTGTAAAAAAATTTGCTCAGCGCGTGTGTCATCTTTGGGAATGCTGTGTGGAGGGTATTTTTAGAGAAAAGAAGGAGTATAAGTTTTGGGAAGAAAAATGGTATGAAGGGTGGGTAGGAATCTGGCGGTCAATGCGTACATATGAGTGACGTTCTCATGAGTCCATCCCTCCCACTGGGATGCAACGTGATGGGTCGAAAGAGTCCGGCTGGAGAAACCAACGTTTCGGACAACGTTGGCTAAAGAAGGAGGTAGCGCAACACGGCATAACACCCCAAAAACAAATAACAAAAATAATTTTGGCCGTGAAAATCTAATCTACGACAGAGGTGTTGATTATCCAATTAATGTTTCCCTAGGTGGCGGTACCCATACCGCCTCTCAAATTGTATCAATATTTAAATTTAATATTCTGTAATTAAGTGTATTTGTACCGTAAATAAATAAATTAATTAATATCTTATAATGAACATCATAAGCCGATGAAATAGGCAAATATTAAAATATATTTTTAATTTCAACTTCATTTTTCGAAAGAATGAGTTTAAAACATATATATTTCAAGGTTATTTATACCAACCATTTAGACTAGACAGTTGGTAAACAACTTATTAAAATGATTCTTAAGTGATATAAAAATATTAAAACATTTTAAGTCTGGGAAGTTTATTTACTCACAAAGATCCATTAAAATTGTATGATAAAATACCTTCTTGATACAATTTCAAAGCTATTATAACTATAAAATCTAATAAACCAAATACCTCCATTCAATCTAAAACTATTCTAGAAATCTTGATTACAAATTACGCTGCTTTGTAAAATATACATTGCCACATAATGTCTCCAGATTTCACCACCTTTATAAAATTTAACTGTATTATGTCCCCATTTTAATAACGGTGGAAAATTTATTAAATTTTTGCACGGGAGCGTTAAAATTCAAGAAAAACGATTAAAGTGAAGAGGAAAGAAGAGCCATTAAAAAAGTGTGAGTGTTGACGCTATTAAACGCCTTTGTGAGTTTTTCCATGGGTGGATTTATGACAAACTTGCTTAGTTTCATCGCGTGGAAACGGAAACAGGAATTCATTTATCCACGGGACAGGTTAGACACCTAGCGGCGGAAAAAAGTAGTCCAAGTGTGAAAGACGTGGCTTTTTTAATAGAAATGAAAATCTATCCGAAGCCAGTGAGACTATGTGCCGGTATATCAGTTGCTATAAAGCTCGGCTTTGACGGAATGTGGAGCTCAGCATGGCTTAGCATACAATCAGTATATCAGTCGAAATGCTAGAGTTGACCAATTTTAAACGTTTATTCTATGATAATTTTAGTCATTTCTATGCCGAACCAATCTATTTATGTTAGTATATATGGACTCTACGGTTATTATCAAACAACCAAACGTCAAACGATGTCTAAATCGTCATCACTCGAAGAAAGTTCGAATTCCATGTTGATAGGTAAACTTATTCCTCCAATGTTATTTATTACGTCCGTAAGTAGCAGATCGAAACCGAAACCGAAGTGAAATCTGACAGATGACAGATGTGTTTTTGCCAATAGCGCTACAGCGTCTAGCAAAGGAACTATTCTGCGGCTTACCATGGCTTAAGCGGCCGATTTCGGCGGTTTAAGTTAAGCGAGGAATGTGCTCCTTAGAAAAGACTGATATAGCCCTATGATTAATGTGTGTTGTAATGTTGAAGGTGGTAGGGAAGAGAAGGAATTGGGTTCTAAGGTTGGGAAGTACCTTTCTATTCAGGTCTGACCATGATTACCCGTTTAATCACAGAGACCATATTTATCCCAGCTCACATAGGTCTCATAGAAATCGTTGTGTCTCCCTTACTATCATAGTGAGAAGTATGATCTGAACGGTATTGGAAAGATAATACAATACGCTATATATTCAAACCTAAAAAATAACCACAAAAAATTTTAATCCCCTCTGTTTGCCGGACAGGAGCTAGTAGCTTAGCTTAGCGCCGTCGCTTAATGAGCTCCTGTCCGGCAAACAGAGGGGTGCGGGTTCGAGTCCCGTCGGCGACATGTATCTTTTCTCGGGAGAGTTTTTCAATATTGATGAGTGTTTCAGTTTCAAACACTCATCCATATTGAAAAAATCTCCCGAAAAAAGATACATGCCGCCAATGTGACTCCTTAGTATTCGGAGGTGTAACAGCGACGGTGAGAACAACAGATTGTTAAAATACCTATTTTGCAAATTTCTCAGCAACCATTTTTCCTCTTAATAATCAGGTTATTCCAAGCCTTTTAATAATTATTAACTTCTAACTCAACCACCAAATCCACAATCGGGGATCATATATATTTTTCATTCATTGTTATAGTGTTTAGTTCACAGAACTCTATTTAAAAAAAATTAACTTAATCAAATTTTATAGTTCTGCAAGTATTTAAGTTGTTATTATTGTGACCGTTGTTTCGGCGTTCAGGGGTGTATTATCAACCACATGGGGTGTATTATCAACCACATTTTTATCAACGCTGCGGCGAGACTTATCACCGGCGTATCTAAATATTCCCATATTTCAGAGCATCTCAAAAATCTTCATTGGCTCAAATGTCCTGAAAGAATCCAGTTCAAGCTCTGCTGGATGGTATTTAAGTCCCTTAATGGAATGGCTCCTGCTTACTTATCAGAAATGTGTATCCCAGAAAACTCCAATTCTCGACAGTCAACTCTTAGGTCAGCGGCATCATCAGCAATCGGAAGGTTGAAGGAGCCAAAGCGCACACCAAATACTAAGTTCGGTGAGCGTGCTTTCGGAGTGTCGGGACCTAAAGCCTGGAATGGACTGCCACATGACTTAAGAATGATCACAGACTCGGCGAAATTCAGAGCTAAACTTAAAACTCACCTTTTTAGACAGTCGTACCCATAAAGCCAAAAACAAAAACCTTCACTTTCACCTTCTCAGCCCGCGACATAGTAAATAACTAATTGCATAAAAATGTTAACAAATTCTTAATGGTGAATTATTTGTACATCTAATTTCATTCAAATCCTCCAGTCCTAATGAGTCCTAAATTCACAAGTCTTTCGAAATAACTTCAATTTATTAACTCCATTTTTGGCAGTAATCTTCTTATAAATGTAATATGAAAAATGATGGTGTAGCAAATGTAAAGTTATGCAATGTCCAGTGTTTTAATATAGTGTCCTCCGCGTGCAAAGTCGTATCTCCTCCAAGCATAAACTTTCTAATTAAAGTGTGTTTATCGGAAGTGACCTGCCAGGTAAGTATGTTCTCTGTGTCCATTTGTAAATAATAGTTCTAGGTAGAGCCTAAGAAGTCATAATAAGATGTACAGCGCCCTTGAGGTGATTTCTCACAAAAACGGCGCTCTACAAATTATCCAATTATTATTATTATTATGGCCATTAATAATCAACGGCACAACCACATTATAACCACAGGCATAACCAATAGCCCTGAACGCTGAAACGGTAATAAAACTAATCGACTCACTTAGGCGTAATGACCTATTTTAATGGCACCATTGACAAACAAATTATGTAGCGAACTCGCCAATTCCAAAAACCAATATACCAATGATATCGATATTTTCAATGTAACATGTCGTCGTTGCATATTTAATATGAACAATGTGACGATTTTGACGAAAATGAGTTAAATATTTTTTTATTTTATTTTATTTATTTATTTATAAGAAAAAAAGTTTTACATTACAAGTGAACATTATGTAAGGTTATACAAATTATTCATCATTATTCCACTACTCCATAAGTTGAGCTCTAGGAGCTCGTGTTTATGGGAGGAGTATTTACATGCAAAAAAATAAAATATTCTAAATAAATATGTAATCAAAGACTTAAAATAAGTACAAACATTATTTAACATAGCTATACAATTTAGGAAAAAATATGTTTTTGAATTACAATACCAATATACTATATATTTTAACTTTCAACATTGATAATACAGATTAAGTAATGGTAAACTAAGGGTACAATATATCATTATCTAATTTCAGGGATTTAATTTGCTTTTTAAATTGTTCATATTTCAAAGTTTCGGTTACACTAATTTTGTTTTTGGACAATAATATATTGTACCATCTCACACCTAAATACAAGTAGTGATGCTGAGCCGTAGTCGTTCTAAGCATAGGGATTGTTATTAAGCCATTAGTTTTGAATCTATTGCTTATGCTATCTGAGGGGTGAATTTTTTATAATATACAGTTATTGAAGTAAATACTTCTTTGCGCACGCTTGACTTGGGGGTAAACTGGCGAGAGCGTTACGAGAGGCGTAATATCGGGCGTTACGAACGTTACGGAGGCAAACGGCAATAATTTAAATTAATTTTGAGGTTCATTCCTTACAATCTAATCGTAATAACAGTGCTCAAATCCATAGTAATGACTTTTGGAATGGGTGCTGGAATTTATGCTGACAATAGTTGTGTTCTTGTTTCTTACATTCTAAACGTTAAAATCTAACTAATAACTAGCAATTTTTCGATTGAAATTTTTTGAATTTCCTGCTGCAAATGTGAATTAACGTCGCTCTCTAACTAGAATCCGCATCAAAAATGTTTTATTTTAAACTTTGTAAGATTTAAATTAACAATCCCATTTTAAGCGTAATTCCCATAATGAAATTAATCAAATTTTGTGTGTGCGAACTCAGTGCATTGAAAAGACTGATTTGTCACGATAATTGGTAACATTCCAACTGAATCTCCAGTATAGATTCTTATACACTGATGATTGGAATGGTTTTATGCGATGCCAGGAAGAAAATTAGATTAGATTACTAAACAAGTATTTACTTCAGGCGTGTGGTCTAAAGTACACTCGTATTTTTTTTTTGGTTTTTTTTTTCTCCATCTTCTTCAAAATGAGCCATGTAAAAATATCAAATATTTAAGGCGATAGAAAATAAACCATGTGAGGACAATCAAAATAGTACATAATAAAAATATACGAGTGTGCTTTAGACCACACGACCAAAGATAAGATTAGTTTAAATGTTAGGAATAACCAAAATTAACTTTTTAAATAACCCGTTGATAAATTTATTACTGTAAATTCCCCCCCCCCCTTCTCACTCCCACCCAACCATTGACATTTTTAAGTGTATTTTAGTAATTAATTTTAATTATATTGCTTACGAAACATGTTGTTTTTTTAATAAAAAAGTGGTTCAGACTAATTATTTCTTAATTTGGACAGATAAAATACTTGCAGAACATTATTAAACTTGATTTACTTAAAAAAAATAATTGATATTGCGTTGCATACAGTCCCTCTGGCTCCGAATAAGCATCTTCCTGTGGAAAAATAACATTAAAAAAACAGTATTTAAAGATAAAAAAAACCTACAAAGCACACGTGGTCTGTATTTATACCACAAATTCTTAGATAAGATAAGCTGGAAGTTGAGAACTTTTTACTCCTAAGACGCAGATAGGCCAATTTAATTGATTATCCGTTCGAGAAATAATTTTATTAAAGGGAAATGTTTGATCAATTTTACTTGAAGTAAGGGAAAATTTACCCAACTTCGGGCAGGAATAAAAAAAGGCACTTCTCGCAATTTTAAGTGCATAATTTGGTAACTAAAACATATAAAATGGAGGTGGAATGAATCGACAAAGGTAAAATTTTATTATATCACAATATAAATTAACATTTTTCCCAGCCCGGAGATGAACAACTGACCTATTTGTTAAATGGAGCGGGCTTTTATAATACGGTAACAACGTTGTACTAATTTTATGAGGTTTTGATTTATGTTTGCTTATATTTAATATTTGGCAGTGGGTGTGGATCACAGCGAAGTATTATAATTATTACTGTTTTGCGTCGGTGTGATGGCAATATGCTGTATCTATTGATGCAACGTTTTGGATTTAAAGCGCAAAATTTCTTTCATCGAGGTACAATCACACGAATTTATTTATATTTTAAATAAAACAAACACTTAGTATTTAACCACGTATATTTATTATTTGATATATCGACCGGTTTCGCTCCGACCGAGCTTCATCAGGATATAATAATAACTAAATACTAAGACAGAGTTGTTGGTTATATATAGGTTGAGTGGGAGAGGGAGAAAGAATATTACAAAAGAAACATAATTAGAAAGAGACAAATTTTTAGAAAGAGATAAAAAGGATTATCAATAAGTGGAAGGGAGACAACAATATATGTGTATCACATTTACATTTATAAACAACAGTTACTGGTAATCATAGACATATTGGAAGTTGGATCTATTATACAAGATAAAATTATACAATAATTAAATACAATAATATTACATATTACTAGTCAAACATCTCAGAACAACAATGTAACATATATAAGATCATGGGTTGGAAAAAATGGCAGGAAACAAGTTGAAGATAGGGCTATAAGGTGTATTTTTTTGATTTGATAAATTGGTTTGGTTATTAAGTAAGAATTCAGACTTATTTGAATTTAACGATTTTCTTATTTCTAACGCCTCTAAGTTATCTAATCTAATGCCTATACTGTTTTTTTGTAACATGCACGTGTCTGAAATTTTATTAAAAGAATGATCTTTTGAGATTAAATGGTTGGCAAATTCCGAGAAACCCTTACCATTTAAACATCGTAAGTGTTCTTTTACCCTAATGTTGACGTTACGTGCTGTTTTTCCTATATAGAAGGCAGGACAATCATTGCAGTTTAGTTTATAAATGCCCGAGTGGCTTAAATTGTCATCTTTATCTTTGGTATTAATTAAAAATTTTCCTAGGTTATTGTTTGTGTAAAAAGCCGGTTTAATATCTGAAGGAAGGTTCCTTAAACTTAGATTGGAAAAATTATTTATAAATAGGATCCTACGCCAATGGTAATTTTGAATATCATTATTATTTGGCGGGGTTAATTTATATAGGAATTTATTTGTGGATATATGTTTTAGTTTTTTATTGAGGATTTTATCAATTAAGTCCGGATCATAACCATTATTTGCCGCAATCTGTTTAATAAGAGATAATTCAATTGTGAAGTTAATGTTAGACAATGGTACGGAAATTAATCTGTGTATCATTGAATGAAAAGCCGAGTGTTTATGAGAGTTAGGATGATTAGATGTATTGTGGATAGTTATGTCTGTGTAAGTTGGTTTGCGGTATATATTGAAATTAATTTTATTATTTACTAAAGAGAGTGTCAAGTCAAGAAAATTTAAGGAAGCATTAATACCTATTTCTAAGGTGAATTGTATTTGGGTGTGGAATGAATTTATAAGTTGGAGGAAGGCATTTAATTGACGATCCGTACCTGACCAAATACAAATTATGTCATCGACGTACCTTTTCCATACCAGCACGTTTTTTAGGAGAGGAGATTTGCAAGAAAAAATATTATTTTCTAGATTATCCATAAATATATCGGCAACCAAGGGTGATGTCGGAGACCCCATTGGTAACCCCATATTTTGTTGATAGATTACATTGTTAAATTTAAAATAATTTTGGTTTAAGCACACATTAAAAAGACGAGAGAGATCATTAGTAAAATCTCTTGGCAATTTAGAATTATTCAGTAAATTACTAATTATAGATTTGCTTTCAGATATTGGGATATTCGGGAACAAATTAACTACGTCAAAAGAAATTAATTTGCTGTTGCTCGGAATAACTAGGTCTTTTAAGTCATTAATTAATTCTAATGAGTTTTTGATAGTGTGTTTGGGGGAAAACACTTTTGAATTATTGAAGACATTAGTGATAAAGGATGCTAATTTAAAATTTGGCGAATCACAGCTAGCAACGACCGGTCTTATGGGGAAATCCGTTTTATGGATTTTCAGAACACCATATAACTTGGGGACTTTAGGGTTTTTTGTCAAAAATTTTACTTTGTTATGCCTAACCACAAAGTGATTGCTTCTTACGAAAAAAAAAAAAAAAAAAAAAAAAAAAATTTATATTTTGTTATTGTGGTTACTTCCTAAGTCATTGACAATGGGATAATGCTGTAATAGCTAAACAAAATTCTGTGATGGCAGAACAATACAACTTAAAATACTGCATTTTGCCAGAACAAACTGGCAAACATATTAGGAGGCCCTGGGGAAAAAAACCCATCAGGTGTGTCAACTATAGGGATGGTGCATGGAGTGTATTTTTAGGGAAAAGAATCTTTCCTTCCTAGATTCCTTCCCTCGTACCTTTTCCTTTCCCAAAACTTCCTCTCCTTCCTTTCCTTAAAAAGAACCTCCACACAGCATCCCCTAAGATAACAACATAGGCCCTCAGATAATGTTTTTCCTCCTACTGTGTTGAGCTAATGTAAAAAAAAGATCCGAAAAACACCGCGGAATGAACTCTTGAGAAATCAGTTCTATTTTTAAATTACAATTAAAAAATTTTTTTTTTTTTTTTTTTTTTTTCGTTGTTTGTTTTTGGGGTGTTATGCCGTGTTGTGCTACCTCCTTCTTTAGCCGACGTTTCGGACAGCGTTGCAGTGTCCATCATCAGGGCAGATCCGGCAGATCGACGGATCTGCCGGATCTGCCCTGATGATGGACACTGCAACGCTGTCCGAAACGTCGGCTAAAGAAGGAGGTAGCACAACACGGCATAACACCCCAAAAACAAACAACGAAAATGCTTTTGGCCGTGAAAATCTAAAAACGTATCTACAATTAAAATATTTTTTAGAAATATTGTGTTACTAGCTTATGTGCGACTTCGTCTGCGTAGGATTAGTACTTTGAGTAATCTATTTTCTTTTCCTAGGTCCCATCTACGTTTGTACTAAAATTCTTAACCTATTTATTTAAAATATCTATAATTCTTGATTCGATTTAAATTGTTAGGCGAGTACTTCAAATAAATTCACTAATTTAAATATTTTCCAAAATAGAATTTTGATTTAACAATCATTGTTTTGCAAAATGTCATTCCTAAATTTTGACATTTTCTATTAAACTCTAATTATTATTTTCAATATATTGAAAATAATTAGCTAGCTTTATAAATTAAGCCTATAAACTATGTTATTCTGATGTATGAGCTATATTATTGTAAAGTTTCATTAAAATCCATTCAGTAATTTTTGCTTGAAAGAGTAACAAACATACATACATCCATACAAACTTTCGCGTTTATAATATTAATAAGAATATGGGTAGCACCTACCTACTTCATCGCTGTTCTGAATACTTCACATTTCAGTTACAATTTTGAAAATGACATTTAAATTTAAAGCAATTTTGAGTTCATTGAGCCAGAATTCACGCAGGACAACAGAAGTAACAAACATATACAAGACAACAAACCATACAAGACAACAAACATACTTCAGAATTGACACGTAACAAACATAACAGAAGAATCTGCACAGACAACCGAAATCAGTATTTTGATGATATCTTACACAGATTACAAACTATAACAGATCTTTTTCGTTGTTTGTTTTTGGGGTGTTATGTCGTGTTGTGCTACCTCCTTCTTTAGCTGACGTTTCGTACAGCGTTGCAGTGTCCATCATCAGGGCAGATCGTCAGATCGCCGAATAACACCCCAAAAACAAACAACGAAAATGCTTTTGGCCGTGAAAATCTAAAAACGTATCTATAACGGATCTTACTGTTTAATTTGTCTGTTTATTTCTATTCTTTATATCTCTGTATTTACTGCGCCTCTGTTAAATAGGAAATATGTATAAAATAAAAAGTATCGATCAATTTAGCACCCGACAAAGGTGATTTTATTTCTGGTGGGCACTGACGAATACCTGTATGGACTGTACAAAGTGGCTAACAGGTTACTAAAGAAATTAAGCCCGACTGACCTGGTTTCAAAACGAGGTTTTTTTATCCTGGTTTTCCATTAATTTTATATATTTATTATCAGTATTTTAGGTGCTGGAAAAAAACTGCTTAAGAGGTTATTACCAGAGAATGCCGGAAATTTGTCCTTTTTAAATCAAATTCCAGACGTATTGACTCTTTTTTACAAAAAAAAAAACATAAATTGATTTTGAAAGATTGTTATTTCATCTGGTTCTCGCAGTTTTAAAATTTTAAAAAACTAAGTGTATTCTTAATATACTAAGGTTATATCGTTGGTCGTTGGCAGATTAGATTAATTTTCAAACTATAGATTCTATTAAACAACACAAATTTCATATCATATCATCATTCAAAAAAATAAATCAATACATAATCTAGTCAACACAGTTTTCGGAATTTTAATTTTAGTTAAATTAAAATCATTAAAAAATAAATCCGAGAACGTGTTTTGTGACAAAAATACCTCAGTTTTTGTATTTATTTAAGATCCTTACAAAGTAAAATATTAAAAATTTTTTTACACACTAATTTTTTTTCGACTTTATTGAAAAATTATAAATACTTGATCAAAAAATACTTACAAGAAGTACATGAAATTTAATAATTTATCATCATGCGTTTTGCGCATTTTTATCGCTTACTTGAATGTAGGTATATATTAAATAAGTTTTGAATGAAATAAATCGATATAAATTTTTAATTTTAAAAAATTTGATACGGGGAATAAACGAACTTTTTCATTGGAACCTCACTGTACAGTTGCAAGCATTTTTAAACTTTTATTCTCAGCCGCTGGTCCATCGCTCTGAACCCCGTAAACGTTTTTTTTTTTAACATTAGCTCTACACAAAAGTTCACGAATTCGTGTTAGCCAGGGTGTCACTGTAGAAACGCCTCCAGCTTACTGTTTATGTCTGACAGTTGAGATGGTATGGGCACATAGATGGAGACCACTAGACTACACAGTGAAGCAGGCAATGTCTATGGAGCTTCATCTACAGTCATCCGGAGGAAGACCAGAGGACTCCTGGATGACTCAATGCTCCAAAATCCTACATAGAAAAGGTCTGGATGAAAGCGATACCCAGAACCGAAGAAGCTACAACCTGAGAATGAGAAGAGCCGACCCCAACAGGCAATGAGTTGGGACATTACAAGGAAGAAGAAGAAAAAAGGCTCCGAGGAAAAGGAAGAAGAGGAAGTTGTATGAGGGGTAGGAATCTGGGCGTCAGTTTGTCTAGGAGTGACAAATGTATGAATCCATCCTCTATATCTATTCTCTTCCATATCTATTCTCGGGAAGGAGAAAGATATGGAGGGGCGGGTAGGAATCTGGGCGTCAATGTGTCCACGAGTGACGGACGTATGAAACCATCCCTCCAACTGCGATAGAATAAACAGATTAAATAGAGTCCGGCTGGAGAAGTCAAACGGATCCCCTCAACCAGTCTCTCCCAATCCAGCCCGCCACACAGTTGGTTGGCAAACGCATTCACCGTCAAAACTTACGATAAAGTATCTCACAACCACTGTCCTAGATATTTGCTATAACTTTTGATTATTATTAATCAGTTTGGTTGGGTATTTTGGTCTAACTCCAAAATTAACTTTTGTATGAAAAATGGCGCAGCCGTTCCTCTTAATGAGAAACGAGCACCGTAAACTCATTTACAGCTGTTCGCCCTTCAAACTCGTAAAAAATATTTCAAACCATTTTTTTTTATTGGCTGACCTATATTTGCAACCGGGTTACCCCTATTCCTCCCAGTAATATTGATTCCCACAACACCTGTCATAAATGACGTTGTTTTATTAAATATTTTCATCTGTCAACAAATTCATTTTCCACTTGATTAGTCAGACATTTCCAAATACTAAGTTGTGAGATAATTAGGAAAGCAATATTAGAATGCTTACCATAATTGGGAGGCGGGTACGAGTACCGCCACCCCGAGAACCATTTATTGGACGACCAACACCTCTACCACAGGTATCCCAAGTATTTCACTACGTTTGGTGACTTAGCAGGGGTGCCCGGGTTCATGGGTTTAGGTTTGTCCGGGTGTCGGGGGCGAATACGTCTACCGATCATCTGCGTGGCAGGCCGGATCGGGAGAGACTGGTTGAGGGAGACCTTTTGATCTCTCCAGCCGGACCCTTTCGACTCATCACCTTGGAGGGATGGCTTCACACGTCCATCACTCCTGGACACATTTATCTCCAGATTCCTACCCACCCCCAAACCGTTTTCCTTCCCAGGACTTCCTCTCCTTTCTTTCCTCCCCTCCACACAGAATCTTCAAGGATAACATGGGCCCTGAGGGAATTTTTCCCTCAGGGCCTCCTGTGTGGAGCTAATGTAAAAAAAAAAAATAATTCAAATATTATGTACACGTGTCTGTGTTTTACATATAAAATAATACCGGAAGGCAAAACGGTTCTGTACATTTATTTATTGTTTCTTCTTCACATTTTAGGTATGACAGTTTACAATACAATTTTTAATTAATTTAATTTTTACATTAGTTTGACATTTTGAAATATCCGACTAGTGACCAAGACAACACCAACATTTTGTTTAATTAATTTTAAAAGTGAGGAGGACTGTAAAAAAAGACAAAAAATTTTATACTTATATTATAATTTACACCTACATAATGTACAAACTTCGCTAATTTGAAAATAATAAAAAAATTCACTTCAAGTTTTTCTGTATTCTAATTGATTTGGTAGCGCTTATGAGTAATCTGAGTATTGTACCAGATAGATGGTACACTTTTACATATATCGCATACTGGATTTTACGCAGATTATCTAATCAAGTGGACGATCGAATTACAGATATCCTTCTTTCGTGACATTGTGACATCAAATTACCGGGAGAAGCAATTTCTGGCTAATTGACTACCGTGATGACTTGTATGTTGTAAGAATTACAAAAACAATTATTTTGTTCGAATATTTTCACAGAACGTCAGGAGTCAAATAGTATGTCAGTTATTTATTGCGTCGCATATTTTCCTAGTGCTCCTTTCTCCGTTCATCCACTCTATATCTATCATGTCTAAACATTCTAAAACCTTTGAATCATGCTCATTTTCTACTCTTACTTTTGACAGCCTCAAGGGTCAAGGGGAAGACTTGCGATCTAGCTAGCGGGTTGAAATCCCGGCATGCGCAAGTAATTTTTATTCGATTGATTTGTATTATATCACAATTAATAATAATATTTGCGGCACGTTCCAGAGTGGAAGTTACTCTCAGTTTTGCCTTGGTGTGAGACCACCGTTCAGAATAGAAATATTGCTTGAAATGGGCTTTTTACCGTATTTGGTGACTAGATCTGAATAGCTAGTGACTTCCCCACCTTCCTCTACCCAACTTATTCCGCTCCTCACTACCTTCAGCCTCACAACATACCCAAATAAGGGACGCCGTAGTCTCATCGGCTCCTTGCGGTTGGTAGCAGCTGGGACTCTTGTGCGGCATTCACATTAAAAGAAAATTCATTTTAGCATTCTTACTACATGGTTCCCACATATGGTTTTACCACACATATGCCTTGGGGATCTCACTTTTAAAATTATTTTCATGGGTCATCACCAAATGGGTTATGGTGATGAGGGAAAGGAGATGGTTAGAGGAATTTGAGTGGAACTACCCGGCTATTTAGGTCTGGTCACTAAACACGGCTAAAGCCATTTTAAGCAAAGTTTCACTTCAGAACACTCTCATTTTAGGAAATACCACTAATTAATTTCTGAACTCCGTCCTTGATGAGAAATATATTCACTTGGATCAAGTGTGTTTTTAAAGTTAGGGGCAATACGTGTTCCTCTGGACGATTGTTCCTCTGGACAGTAGTGTTATTTCCTAAACTATCAATTTTTGTATTAATTAAGTACCGTCAACAAATGCGCATTTTAAAATTGGCAACACTGATTTAATTTCCATTCTCTACTGTCAAAGTTAAAGTGAGGGATGCTGATTGTATTTTGAGAATTTATTGTAATTGTAAAAAATGACCACTCCGTGTTCCTTTGTACATGCGAAAGTGTCGCATAAATAAATGTATCTTTTTTTCTATGCCTCTGTTAAATAAGAAATCTGTATAAAATAAAATGTGTCGATCAATTTCTCTCCTGTCAAAGTTAAACTCAGGGATGCTGATTGTATTTTGAGAATTTATTGTAATTGTAAAAAATGACCACTCCGTGTTCCTCTGGACATGTGAAAGTGTCGCATAAATAAATTTATCTTTTTTTTCAATAAAATATTATTTTATTGTGGTTAGCGGAATTGTGTAGGCAATAAATAAGAAAAAAATACTTTGGCACATGTCTAATAAGCCATTAATTTTACTCCAGTAGTCTTTTTGTTAATATTTTGTTACCTATATAAAAAAATAGATGACCCTAAAATAGGTTTTACCTACCTAGAATGACAGTACATAATCCAGAAAAAATTATGGCAACTAGAATATACTAGACACTAGACTGTAGCAATAGTTATATTATTTAAATAAATTATGTATTGCTGTTATTGTTTTATTGTGTTTATGACTTAGAAAGTATTAATTGTTCATTGGACAGAGGGGAACAAGTACTGTCCAGAGGAATATTACAGTGTCCAGAGGAACATACAGGGTATTTATTGTTCCTCTGGATAAAAAACAACTTTTATTTCGATTGCATTTATTTCACAATATACAACAAAAATTATCAAATAAAAAATCGGATTACAAGAGATCATTTATCTGAGCTTCAAAATATGTCATTTTATAAAATAAGTTTACTAAAAACTGGGAAATGTCCAGAGGAACACGTATTGCCCCTACAATATTTTTTCTTTGAACCATTTTGGTGTTGTCATTTAAAATCATTTAAACGATCGCAGTGCCTTCCATTTCTTTCTACACTTTCTTGGCGGGCTATTGTACCTGTCAGTTATTATAAAACGAGCGGCCATTTTGAACTGGTTTCCCGCTCATTACACAAAGATGTCCCGTCTGTAAAGTAGACACCTTTCAACCTAAAGACCATCTGCACCTGACAGTTTATATAAGGCGAATTATTGATGCTTATTTTCACCTACGTTCAATGAAATATGCATTCTCTTGCACAATGTGATGACAGGTTAGGGCAAAATTGTAGAGGAATTAGAACAGGGATGGGTAACAAACAAAAATATGTACTATCTACCAAATAACTACACCATTATTTCTCTCTAAGATTAATTCGTCAGAGAAGATGGACCGCTTCAGGTTCAATCGTCTTATCCATGATTTTTTTTTTACCTACTGCACGGAGAAAAATGTTATTCAAAAATACCATCATTTTATTCGTAAAAACGGTTAAAAACGGGACTGAAGTTTTCACGAACAAATTAACAGTATTTCAATGGTAATTGGCGGGAACGGATAAGAATAATTTATTGGTATACGTATTTTCGTACGTATACCAACTAATTATTCTTACATTTTCCCGCTAATAAACATTGAAACGCTGTTAATTTTTTCGTATAACATTTTCTCCTTGTGTAAGGAGGCTAGAGACATTCCGCCAGGAAGTCCGTCATTCGGTAATTTTCGTTACATACAAAATTGTAAGTTATAGTTTTATTTTAGTCAAACTGATTGTAAAAGGATTTTAAAAAAATTGCAAATTAGCGGTAATTTTTAAACTTGCTCACGCGGGCCATTTATAATTTGTTCGCGGGCTACATTGTGTGGTTGGGCAGCCTTGCCCTGATCTTTTCATTATCTGTGTGTTTTTTTTATTTCATACTAGGTGACCCGGCAAACTTCGTACTGCCTCAGAATCAATAAATGTTGTGTTTAATTTATTAGCTAAAATAAATTAAGTTTTTATTACGTTAAAATAAATAGGTACCTACTCTAAGTTCAAAAAATGAAATTGAGCTGTTGACTAAGCACGAAATGTTCGGCACACTACATCACTGACAGTTCGAATTGATTCAAATTATGTCGACCAACGCACATTATTTGAAAAGTCGTTCCATACAAAATATATGAAAAAAATTATTTTCTTCATAATTATTTTTCCTGTGATTTTTTCAGATGTTTTAATAGTTATTCTGTTAATCGGGACGGCGAAAAATCCAACAAATCAAAGATCATAACAATCAGTTGAGCCGTTCTTGAGTTATAAATGGTGTAACTAACCCGACTTTGTTTTATATATTAAGATTATGTTATTGTTTCAATGAATAGTATCATAACTGAACGTCAAATTCCAAATACCTCGTTAATTGTTACACTGTTCGTCATACAAAATGGACTCAGTCGCATAACGTGACCTAATCAGCGGGATTGTTGGTCATGTTATATCGTTACGTCAAATGTTATTTGGATAAACACAA
Source organism: Limnephilus auricula (assembly GCA_951813805.1). Taxonomy (NCBI): domain Eukaryota; kingdom Metazoa; phylum Arthropoda; class Insecta; order Trichoptera; family Limnephilidae; genus Limnephilus; species Limnephilus auricula. The sequence goes on along the minus strand of OX638412.1, from coordinate 12,013,210 downwards.
GGATTTGGGCAAATTGGGGCCGATTCGAGGAATAATCCAATAAATATTACCCGTTTTGGTAAAAGCTTACATTACGCAAAAATACGTGAATTTGAGGTGAATTTTATATTTTCACATTATAAAAAAGCCTGATGTTTTTAAAAACAGGTCAACATTTGTAGCAACGTTTTATCATAATAAAACAATAGTGATGGGATTACAGCAGGGCAGCCGGCGTAGTCCTGCGGTAGGGCGTTAGACACCCATTCCGAAGGCCGCGGGTTCGAACCCGGCGTGCGCAGATATTTTTATTTAATTGATTTGTGTTATTTCACAATTAATTATTTAAAAATAATATATAGTATATTTGCGGCACGTTCCAGAGTGGAAGATACTCTTAGTATCGCCCGGGTGTAGGACCACCATTCAGAGTTGAAACGTGGCTTGAAATGGCTTTAGCCGTGTTTAGTGTCTAGATCTGAATAGCCAGGTACTTCCCCACCCTCCTCTTCCTCGTCTCCTTCCCTTACCTTCAGCCTCATAACATACCCCAATTGGGGATGCCATAGTCTCACTGGCTCCAGACGGGAGCAGTTGGGACTCTTGTGAGGTATTCACTATAAAAAAGGGCGATACTGAGAGTATCTTCTATTATGGAACGTGCCGCAAATATACATTATATTATTTTAAATTATTAAATAGTGAAAACACAAAGCAATCAAATAAAATTTATCTGAGCAAGCCGGAATTTGGATCGCTAGTCGAGAGCCTTGCCTCTCGACCACGAAGGCCGTCATGGCATGTATGAGGGGAGGGGAAGAAATCTGAAGGTCAGTCTACCCGGAGTGACAGATGTATTTTTTTTTTACATTAGCTCCACACGGGAGGCCCTGAGGAAAATTATTTCCTTCGGTGCCTATGTCATCTCTGGGGATGCTGTGTAGGGTATCTCTAAGGAAATGAAGGAGAGGAAGTTCCGGGAAGGAAAAGGGTATAAAGGTTGTGTAGGAATCTGGGGTTCAGTGTATCCAAATCATCCGCCGCTAAATCCTAGACAAACCTCACCCCATGAACCCGGGAACCCCTGCTAAGTCACCAAACGTAGCGAACTACTTAGGGTGATCTATGTCAGAGGTGTTGGTAATTCAATATATGGTTCCCGGGGCGGCAGTACCCATAACCACCTCCCAAATTGGATCCATCCCTCCAACTACAGTGCAAGGTGATGATTGATGACCGAGAGAGACCTGCTAGAGAGGAAAAAAGGTCATCCTCAACCAGTCTCTCCTGATCCAGCCTGCCACTCAGTTAGTGGGGAGACGCATCCGCTACCAAGATCCGGACAAACCTCACAACATGAAGGTGGGCACCTCGGATAAGTCACCAAACTTAGCAAGCCACTTAGGGTGACCTATGGCAGGGGTGATGGTTACCCAATAAATGGTTTCCGGAGTGGCTGTACCGCTTCCAACATTCCACTTCATTCATACATACGTACCGCTTCCAACATTCCACTTCATTCATACATACATACCGATTCCAACATTCCACTTCATTCGTACATACGTACCGCTTTTAACATTCCACTTCATTCATACATACGTACCGATTCCAACATTCCACTTCATTCATACATACGTACCGATTCCAACATATACATACGTACCGCTTCCAAAATTCCACTTCATTCGTACATACGTACCGCTTCCAACATTCCACTTCATTCATACATACGTACCGCTTCCAACATTCCACTTCATTCATACATACGTACCGCTTCCAACATTCCACTTCATTCATACATACGTACCGCTTCCAACATTCCACTTCATTCATACATACGTACCGCTTCCAACATTCCACGTCATTCATACATACGTACCGCTTCCAACATTCCACTTCATTCATACATACGTACCGCTTCCAACATTCCACTTCATTCATACATACGTACCGCTTCCAACATTCCACGTCATTCATACATACATTCAATCAAGAAAACCAAAATGAAAATATTTAAAAAAATTAAATAAAAGAAAATTTGCTATTCGGATTTAAGTGAACAGGTTTACTAGTATAAACATATTGTAGGTTACCATAATATTATGGTGATGCAAGCACAGTAACGAGGTTCTAGCAAATAAGGTTGCATAAAACTGCTTCGGGGGTGCTTTGTTGAAAACGTAGAGGGTAGAAAGTTTTAGATTGATATTAGTTTTACATAATAATGCAAGGAGGGTTCTAGCTGATGAAATGGGATCTTTGAAAGGCTTGGCGAAATAATTCTACTATTTGTACAAGATCTGAGTATCTGACTCCTGCTTTTTTGGCAGAAATTTCAACAAGTACGTAGAAGATTCACATCACTACGAAGAACGTATTGAAAAGTATGAACAAAATTATGAAAAAAATTATGATATTTAGATTATTGATTATTATTCATTTTTTTATAAGAAAAACTCCCTTTTTAACTTTTGAAGGTTATTTCCATCAATGTAATATATAATTGAAGAAGAAGACAACAACAACAATCTAAATTAAAATATTTAAATAAACACGACACGTAAAAATAATAAAACATAGTGGTCGCCACTGGGACACGAACCCAGATCTCACGTCTTACTGACAATACGACAGTCGTAATAGATCGCAATGGCTGAATTGATTAGGTGCCAATTGACTATAAAACTTACACTTATAAAAAGTCAATTGGTGTTCCATAAAAATAAAATCGGATACACTATCTAGGTAACAAATACATTATTTGAATACTTGTTTCAAATGAAAAAAGGTAGCTGCCAATAATATAGAAGAAAAAAACATTAGCCGAAGATAATATTGATAATTCTGAAATTTGAAATATGAAGTTGGTAAATACGACAGTCTCGTAATAGATCGCAATGGCTGAATTTGTTAGAGCGCCCGTCCCGGTAAGACGTGAGTTCTGGGTTCGAGTCCCAGTTGCGACCATTATGTTTTATTATTTTTCTGTGTCTTGTTCATTTTCATATAGAATATTATTGTTGTCTTCTTCTTTGATGATATATTGATGATACTTTTGTTTTAATTTATAAATGTTTTTTTTTTAATATAAAAATGAAATTATTACCTATTCTAAAATATTTTTTATATTCTATAGTGTAGAATTATTTTTTATGATATCTTTAAGCCCCCGCATTCCCAATTTATAACATACTTTACTTGGACTCTTAAGGTTTTAAAAAAAAGTTATTTTTTGAAGATATCTATCTAGTCATTTAAAATATTCTATGTCTGTATGTTTTGAATTTTTTAAAATACATTGAATATTTTTTATACTCGTTGATGGCGTTCAAACCAGGCGATTTGAAGAATTTTTGAAGGGTCCTAACTCCTAAAACAAGTAACTTAAAAAAAAAATCGGCATACTTGTCGTTGGTATCTATTTTATGTTAAAACATAAAAACAAAAAGCACTAATATCAAAATCCACGTAGGAAGTTAAGTTTTACGTTCGTATGGAAAAAAAACGACGCCCGGTTTTCCTTTTAAGCCCCCGAATTCCCATTTTCTACTAATTTACAACATATTTCCCTTAAACACATAATTTTTTTTTCTTTTTATTATTCGTAACATATTTTTGTACAAAGTTTTTTTACATGATTTTCGACTACCACACTAGACACATATCCGTATTATGGTAGTTATTAAAAGAATATAATATGTTATTTTTTAAGATAGTACAACAATACTCCTTGGCAGTGCAAACGTCAAAAATCGTCTCCAGTTTAAATAATAAAAATAAACCTATTTACAGTAAATCTGAACACTTGAACGATACATATGATTAACAAACAGTACTACTTTAGTGAAATAAAGTGTTAAAACTTCAGTTTTTAGTGTGCCTTTACCAATAAAACAAAAACATAAACAATAAATACACTCCTTGACAAGTACAGTACCTATACGAACTACCTATCCGAAACTTGTGAGAGTGAAGCTCAACCAGTGGCTCTAAAAGTTTTAATATTAATTTAACATAAAATTTATAAAAACTGATAAACATATTTTTACTGTCACAATGGATATCCAGTCATTTATCTCAAACGCAGAGAAGGCAGTTAATGCTATAAATAAGGTACTTCTTGACCCTGGTAATAAATTTAATAAGGACCAAATAGCAAAAATCACTCCAATTTCATGTGAAATCTTGGCTGCAATTGGCAGCATGTCGACAGCGGTAGCTGCCAAAACCGGCGTCTTAGAGTGAATTGCGGGCATACAAAAATATGCAAAAAAACATTCCACCTCAAATTCCGTCACCCGTAAACAATGTGACCGACATCTGTGAGATGCTAACTGAGTTGGAGGAAAGGAAGTCAAGATCTAAGAACATCATACTATTCAACATCCCCGAGAGCAATTCTCTATCAACTGCAACGAAAATCACCGAAGATTTTGAAAAGGTTTCATCTTCCCTGGAGGGTTTTGAAAACACATTTAATCCCAGTGAGATCAAGATTCACCGGTTGGGAATCAAGAAACCTGACCAAACAAGGACCATCAAGATCGAATTTAAGGAGCCATCAACTTCCAAATCCATTCTGATGAACCGATCAAAGTTGAAGAACATTACCTACATTACCTGTGATGAAAAGTGGATCTTGTACGACAATCGGAAGCGCTCATCGCAATGGCTAAACCCTGCCGAACTAGCCAAACCATGCCCCAAGCGAAAATTGACTCCAAAAAAGTTACTTGTGAGCGTTTGGTGACGCAAAGAAAAAAAACAATTATGTATAAAACAAATGAATTATAATTTTCGAAACACAAATACATGTAAATAGATGTATAAATTTGAATTTGGAATTCCTAACCAAAGAGAAGATATTTGAGATCTAAGTTGTCAGTACGGCAAAACGCCAATTTCATATGTATGGACCAAACATTTACCGAGCCAAAAGCTAAGTAAATAACAAATTCCCTTGACAGAAAAAAATCGCAAAGAATGCTCCAAAAAATACAAAAAAAACGTTTTGTTGTGTTATTTAACACGTTATAGGTATGAAAAAATTCACAGTGTTTCTTTAAATGTCCCTTTAAAAATTTGTCGAGAGATTTTTGCCCCATTTTAAACGAGTGGTATTTTATTAAATATTTTCACAATCTTCGATAATTAAATTGATTTTATTTAACCACTGTTGCCACTCAGACCCCCATACTATTACCGCGCCCCTTCTAACATTAGTATTTACATATTTCCCTTTCAAACCATTTTCTTCTTTATGAACTCTTACTACCGAGCCTTAAGCCGTAAAAACCGATATAAACATGTATTTACGCTAGACAAGCTTTCACAAAAAACGGCTATTGAAGTATGGGCAAATATTTACTTCTAGAAATATAAATAATATTAATCGGTGTGATAACAAGACTGTTATCAAAAACACGTCAGTTACTTTAAGCAAAGTGCTAAGAGTATATTGGTATATTCCACCCCCGATAAATTCAATATAACTTATCATAAATCGAATTTCTCTGTTACCTCAAATCCCATTAATACACAATTTCCATGTCGGAACTTTAATCAGATAACACAGAGACACTGAAATGATAATCCCTAGAAATGTTATTTATTTATAACTAGCTGACCCGGCAAACTTCGTACCGCCTCAGAATCAATAAATGTTGTGTTTAATTTATTAGCTCGATACGTTTTTAGATTTTCACGGCCAAAAGCATTTTCGTTGTTTGTTTTTGGGGTGTTATGCCGTGTTGTGCTACCTCCTTCTTTAGCCGACGTTTCGGACAGCGTTGCATTGTCCATCATCAGGGCAGATCCGACGATGACATATCGTCAGATCTGCCGGATCTGCCCTGATGATGCACAATGCAACGCTGGCCGAAACGTCGGCTAAAGAAGGAGGTAGCACAACACGGCATAACACCTCAAAAACAAACAACGAAAATGAAAACTGGCGATTTCTTGGCACATAGGTACGGCTTATAAAATTGTTATGTGCCTTTATTTTTACTAAAAACTCTTATAGCTCTTTGTTATGCTCCTTAAAAATCTATCTGATTCTTAAAACCTCATTGCTCCCTATACCTTGATATTCACCATCATGGAGGAGTGATAACTTTTGATATGATATGAAATATCTGCAGTAGCCATCTGTGTCTCATAGATGGAACCACACTTATGTATGATTTTAGATTCGCACGGCCAAAGGTATTATCGTGATTTATTTTTGGGTTATAATGCGTTTCGGAAAGAGTTACAGTGTCCGAAATGTTGGCTAAAGAAGGAGGTAACGCAACACGATAAAATACCCCAAAGTAAATAACGATAATTATCACACTTGTTTTCACAGTTACGTTCAGAGAGCGTCCATCATGAGGACACATCACACATCCGCCCGATGATGGACACTGTTAGGCTGTCCGAAACGTTGGCTAAGGAAGGAGGAAGTCTCACAATTATTTTCTCAAGAAAGCAATTCGGCCCGTTTCACAAGAAGTAGGTAAAATTTTTGCTCACTCGAAGCGCACGGAAACGCCCATAATACACTTCTATAGGTGTATCTCTTCAGTGCGTACAGTCCATTAGATAGGTAGGTACTATTAACCCATTCGGTGAACGTGTGCACTTAGAGCGTAACCCTTTGGTAACACTCGACGTTTATACACGTCGATGTTGTTCAGTGTTCCGCGGTGTGTAAGACCCTCTGACGTATAGACACGCCAGCCATGCAAATAGGATTAAAATGAAGTGTATTGATACGCAGATTATTGACTTGATGGTTTGTCTTTAAGTAAACAATTTGTCGTATTTTAAGCCCAAAATAATGGGACGATGTCACTATTGGTATTTTTAATACCATAGATAACGAAGAAGATTGTTTGTTTTACACTAGTTCCAGGCAGGAGGCCTTGAGGGAAATCTTCTTCCCAGGGCAAACGTCATCTTTTGGGAAGATGCGTGGAGGATCTTTTGAGGAAAGGAAGTAAATGACGTTCTGAGAAGGAAAACTTATGAAGGGTAGGTAGGAATCTAGTGACGGACGTATGAATCCATCCCTCCCACTGCGGTGCAAGACAATGATCCGAGAGAGTCCTGCTGAAGAGGTCAAATGGTATCCTTAAATCACTCTTTTCCAATCCGGCATGCCACGTAGTTGCTGGATAGACGCATTTACCGCCGAGATCCAGACAAATCTCACCCATGAATCTAGGCACCCCTTTTAAGTCACTAAACGTAGCGAACTGAGATGACCTGTGACAGAGGGGTTGGTTATCCAATAAATGGTTCCCGGGGCGTCGGCACGCAAATACGCCTCCCAAATTGATATATGCTCATTCTACAAAAAATCTCATCTCCACCTTTGTTTTTTTTTTTTTTTTTTTAAATATGTTTATTCAGTTTTAATTTTACAAAATTTTATTTTACAAATCTTACGAGTCCTTATCAGTCCACAATGGAGTGCTTGTACCTACCCTGATGTATGGCAGTGAGGTATGGAACTGGCAGAGGAAGGATGAAAGTAAACTGAATGCTGTCAAAATGAGATGCCTGAGGCGTATGTGTAGTAAAACCATGTATGATCGTGTGAGAAATGTGGAGATTCGAAAAGAATGCAAGGCTGATGTAAGCGTAATGAGTAAAATTAAGAATGAACGTAGAGCGAATGAACGAAGAAAGGAACTTAAGGAGAATATATGATGCAAGTGTGAATGGTATAAGAAGTAGGGGACGTCCGAGGAAGACATGGCACGATCAAGTGAATCAGATACTTGAGTCGGGCCATGTCAAGAGTCAGAAAAATAGAAGAGTATGTATGAGACGATGTATGAATGTGAATGAGGCAAAGAGTGTGTGCCAAGACCGAGTTATTTTGCAGTCCGTCCTCTCTGCCTACCCCTGCGGCGAAACGGCGTGATGGTTAGTTAGTTAGTTAGTTACACTAAAAAGGTATAACTTTCATTGCATAGCCGCTTCGATAGTCCGTGCAAATTGGTCATACCTCTGCGACAGTCGGCATGCTTTCATGGCATATCTTCGTTTATCTATAGTTAGAATACAATTGCAAAGGTAATGTTTATGGCAACTTCATATTTCTCTTGAAAATGAGAGTTAGATTTTATTGCATTTATGACAGTTGTCTAAATATTTTTTCAATGTGAGCACTAAACAAGAGTCCCAACTGCTCCCAACCGCATGGAGTCAGTGAGACTATGGCATACCCAATTAGGGTAGAAGAGATAGGGAAAAAGAAGGTATGGAACTAACTATCTATTCAGATCTGGTCACAAAACATGGATAAAGCCATTTCAAGCAACGTTTCAACTTTGAAAGAAAGTTTTCACTAGGGCGATACTGAGAGCATCTTCCACTCTGCAATGATCTGTAAATATATAATTTATAATTAGAAAATAATCAATTGTTAAATAATACTAAAATTATTAATGGGATATTAATCAAGATCGTAACCATGGCAACACGGAGGCACATACTTCATCTCTTTAGGTATAATTACGTATTCATTTCCTCGTTATCTTAGGGCCAGTTGTTTTGCAGAATTTCAATTGTAACATTGTCATCAACTGGTCATTCAGCGCAATTTTGTTTTTTTGACATTTCAAAGGCCCCCTTTAAACACTGATTATAGGTGCATTTCAGCTTTCTATCAAATTGTAATAAGCCGGCAAGCTTAACAACATGATAAACTATGTAACTAACCAACTTACTTCACAATGATACACCGTCTCATCGAAGTATATTAATACGGTAATGCCCGTACGGTTCAAATTATGAAATCCGACTCAGAATAAATCTCCAACGCCACACTGTATGGAAACCGTTCTGAGCCGTCCGTGAACGTGCATTTTTCCATGGAGCTGCTGCCGTATTATACACACTTACCACTCGCATATACTATTCTATCATGGCCCGATTCAAGTATCTGATTCACTTGATTCTGCTGAAAAAAATTTGTTCAAAAACTGAAACGGTTTGTTCAAATTTCAAAGCTATTTTCCAAGTTCTGTGAAAGTACTATGGTATTATGGCCCATTTAAAAAAATGTTTATAGAGAATACCTCACAAGAGTCCCAACTGCTCCCCTCTGGAGCCAGTGAGATTATTGCATCCCCAATTGGGGTATGTTGTGAGGCTGAAGGTAAGTGGGGAAGGAAAGGAGATGGGGAAGAGGAAAGTAGGGAAGTACATCGCTATTCAGATCTAGACACATAAACACGGCCAAAGCCATTTCAAGCAACGTGTCAATTCTGAATGGTGGTCTTACACCAGCGCAATACAGGGAGTATCTTCCACTCTGGAACGTGACGCAAATGTAGTATATATTATTTTAATTAATTAATTGTGAAATAACAAAAATGAATCGAATAAATTTATTTGAACACGCCGGATTCGAACCCGCGACCTTTGACATGGGAGTCCAAAGCCTTGGATTATGCCGGCCATAAAATTACAATAACAGAATTTTAATGGGACTTTCACAGAATTTAAAAATTAACGTTGAAATTTGATGAAGTGCTCAAATTCTGTTAAACTGCCCGTCCTTCGGGTCGGCCTTTAACGGAAACATTTCAATTTTCAAAAAAATCCTGGATTACGCCTGCCATAAAATTATTATAACAGAACTTTAATGGTACTTTCACAGAACTTAAAAATTAACGTTGAAATTTGATGAAGTGTTCAAATTTTGATAAACTGCCCGTCCTTCGGGTCGGCCTTTAACGGAAACCTTTCAATTGTCAAAAATATGGCGCTGATTGGCAATTTGATGACTTCGTTACACGTGAATTTCTGCGTAACAACTGGTCCTAAGAGTTCATCTCCTTTAAAAACTCATTAAACTCGTATTATTTATAATTTATTATTCTCGTACAGTGTGCAGTTATCTGTTGTTTATTATCGGAACTTTTAACTAGTAAAGTTATGATTTGTTATAACGCTGTGTAGGGAGAAAATAATATTACTTGGTTATCATTTATTATTAAACAAGTTCTTTCCTGGAACTAATATGGAAATAAAATAATGGAGTAGCAAATGTATGCTATAAGGTTGTTGTTTTTATTTGTTGTTATGCTTGACCTTTTGTTATGGTACAAAATATCGATTCCTCATATATCTGACTCCGAAGTGATTAGGAAATATCATTGAAGAAGAAGATAACAATAATAATCTAATTTTTTAAAATATGAAAATGAACAAGACACAGAAAAATAATAAAAGATAACGGTCGCAACTGGGACACGAACCCAAAACCTTACGTCTTACCGGGACATACACCTTTACCAATTGGGCTACTGCGATCTTATGTGAGACTGACGTAATTGTCAAATTCATATTTCAAATTTCAGAATTAACAATATTATCTTCGACTAATGTTTTTTTTTTTTTTTTTTCATATTATTGGCAGCTACATTTATTATTGGAAATAAGTATTCAAATAATGTATGTGTTACCTAGATAGTGTCTCGGATAAATATATCCGAATTTAATTTTTATGGAACACCTATTGACTTTTTATAGAACAGACGTACTGACCTTGGAGCGGACATGGCGGCCATCACACCGAAACATTACCGATAATTTCCAATTTATCGTAACTAGATCCTATCTTTTTTATTATTTTTACATGTTGGTTTACTCTTTAAATTCATTTGTTTGACCGTTTTCATAAAACGTTCCTGGCGCTCAACCCTTTGTTCATACAGCTAGTTAATTTAGTTTTTATATATTTATTGACAAGTAAGATTTCGTTTAACATGCGTGTCATCCTCCGGATTACTCACACGTCCTGAGATAATGATTCATAGAATAGATTATTCAAGTTCTAATTTGCTATTCTGTACCTGATCCTTTTATAAATAAACTCATTGTTAGAACATTCATCTTTTATTTCTTATACTGTCTCCAGGGTGACCAGAATGTTCAGTGGAAACTTTTTAAGTGTATGAATATTGAGTACAAACTTTTCATCGGATGTTAATTCCTCACATGATAATTCATCATGTCTCGAAGCGTCAAAAACTGATAATTGGGGTTTTTAACCTTAGGTTAGGTTAATGCGAGTTACGATGTGATGAATAATCATTTTCAAAATCGAACGTGTTTTGTGACAAAAATACCTCAGTTTTTCTATTTATTTGAGGACTTGCAAACTAAAATATTTCAAATTTTTTTTACACTCTTATTTTGTTTAGACATTTTTGAAAAATCATAAATACTTATGATCAAAAAATGCTCACAAGAGGTACACGATATTTAATAATTTATCATCATGCGTTTTGAGCATTTTTATTGTTTACTTAAATGTAGGTATATATTAAAGCAAGTTAAAAATGAAATGAATTTTTAATTTCAAAAATTTGATACGGGGAATAATCGATCTTTCTCATTAGAACCTCCCTGTGCAGTTGCAAGCATTTTTAAACGTTTATTCTCAGCCACTGGTCAATCGCTCTGAATATTATGACAAATTCCTGTATTTTTGTTGTAAGTATTTTATGAAATATTCTTCTTAGGTAGAAAGAAATGACATTTTAATATTCCGTTTGAAGAGAGCTTCCGCATTCCTTTGAAATTAGTATTACGCCGGGGATATATCTACGTGATCTTGGGCTTATAATATTAATCTACGTTGTAGTACACAAGCACTTGGACCGAAGTGGCAGGAACGTAAGGTTTTCATAAAAATATTATTTTTTTGAGTGGTTTTTACGTTAAAGGTTAAAAGGCATTACGCAAGGATGTGCAATGTCACTGTGATCCTTCAATATACAGACGACCTCCGTGGTCGAGCGGTGAAGATCATCGGCTTCGGAGCCGAACTTGTGGGTTCAAATAATTTTCATTTCTTAAGCTATTCACAAGAAATAGATTTCTTATAATTTATTAAATCTTAATATACCCTTATAAAACATAGTCGGGTTAGTTACATGTTACATAATTTATAACTCAAGAACGGCTGGACTGATTTTTATGATCGTTGATTTGTTGGATTTGAATAGCAGAATAACGAGCTCTGGCGTTATGAAATTTGCACAAATAATTTGAATAATGTTAAACGCGAATTGTTTGAAAAATGTTTGTATTTTATGGAGTTTGGCGGCAGGGAAAAAAGAATCCGGGAGTTGCGGAGGGGAATTAAGGAGGGGCGGATTCGCGGGAGGGGGGACGAGGGAGGGGGAAGACAGAAAAGGTGGAAGGGTAGGAAGTCGCGAAAAGGGGTACAGCGGCAAACGGGAGGGGGAAGGTGAAAGTGGAACGCGGGAGGGGAAGGAGACGCAGGAGGGGAAAAGGAGGCGGAAGGGGAACGGGGACGAATGGGAAAGGACACGCAGGAAGAAACAGTTTCCTTATTAAAGTTGCAGTGCAACGCATGCCGGGTCAGCTAGTTAGTAATAATAATAAGTGATAATCCAGTTTAAAATGTGATGATATGATTGCATAGTTAATGGCTTATTTATCAATAGATACAGATGTTATACAACATACACGGAGAAAGATGTTATTTGAAAAAACTATCATTTTGATAGAAAAAACGATCATTTTAATAGTAAAAACGGTTAAAAACGGGACTGAAGTTTTTGCGAACAAATTAACAGGGTTTAAAAGTTTATTGGCGGGAACATGTAAGAATAATTTATTGGTATACGTAATTTCGTACGTATTTTACCGCCAATAAACATTGAAACACTGTTATTTTTTTTTTTTTAGAGAATACCTCACAAGAGTCCCAATTGCTCCCGTCTGGAGCCAGTGAGACTATGGCATCCCCAATTGGGGTATGTTGTGAGGCTGAAGGAAAGTGGGGAAGGGAAGGAGATGGGGAAGAGGAAGGTAGGAAAGTACCTGGCTATTCAGATCTAGTCACTAAACACGGCTAAAGCCATTATTAAGCAACGTCTCAATTCTGAATGGTGGTCTTACACCAGGGCGATACTAAGAGTATCTTCCATTCTGGAACGTGCCTCAAATGTACTATATATATATATATATATATATATATATATTAATTGTGAAATAACACAAATCAATTAAATAAAATTTATTTGCGCACGCCGGGTTCGAACCCGCGGTCTTCGGAACGGAAGTCTAACGTCCTACCGCTGGACTATGCCGGTTGTCATATATATATATTTATACGTATAATAGATGTTGGTTATATTCGTAGTCCTCCTCACTATGAGATCCTGTGCTGAGGGTGATTAGGCTTTGGATAAGTTTTTAGCTACGTCTGTGGTTTGACTTCATGTTTTTTTTTTTTTTTTTTTTTTTTTTTTTTTTTTTTTTTTTTTTTTTTTTTATTAATAAGAAAAAGATTTTACATACAGGTGGTTATATATTGACAAGTTATACAATTATACATAATTATTCTACTACTCCATAAGTTGAGCTCAAAGAGCTCGTGTTTATGGGAGGAGTATTTACAGCAAAAAATAACGTTCTAATTAAATTTGTAATCAATAATCAAAAACTTATAAGATAAATACAAACATTATTACATAGGTTTACAATTTAGAAAGAAATTTTTATTGAAAGACAATAATACATATATATTTTTTTTTACATTGAATAGTGCAGATTAAACTAAGCGTAAACTAAGTGTAAATTAAGGTTACAATATATCATTATCCAATTTCAGGGACTTAATTTGTTTTTTGTATTGTTCATATTTCAAAGTTTCGGTTATACTAATTTTGTTTTTGGACAACAATAAATTGTACCATTTCACACCTAAATACAGGTAGTGATGCTGAGCCGTGGTGGTTCTAAGCATAGGGATGGTTATTAAGCCTTTAGTTTTGAATCTATTGCTTATGTTATCTGAGGGGTGAATTTTTTTAATAAAATATTCTTTATAAATTTGATATAAGGCGTTTCTTTTATACAATTCTGTGATAGATGGTACATTAAATTCCCGAAATATCTCTAAAGTAGGGAAGTCGTATGGTTTTCTCAGGATGATTTTAATAATTATTCTTTGTATTGTAATTATGGGCTGTAAGGAAGCCTTAAAGGCTCCTCCCCAACCAATAATGCCGTACTGTAATAAGGACTGAATTAATGCATAATACACGATTTTGATAGTTTTCTTGTTTAAGATGTTTCGTATGTTATAGAAAACGTAGATAAGTTTTCTTACTCTTTCTACGGTGAGATTGATATGATCTTTCCATTTAACGTTTTGATCTATTAAGATTCCAAGATATTTTACATTTGATTTATGATTTAGCTTAGCGCAGTCCGAATTACATGTACCGTCATTTACACAATTTTTGGAATGAATTGTTATGTTAATTAAGTTATTTGGCACTTCTTCTTGTAGAGAGAATGGGATATAATATGTTTTTTCTGTGTTAAGTGATAATAAATTGTTATCGAACCATTTTTTTATAACCTTCATGTCTTGATTGGCTGCATTGGTAATATCGTTCCACGTCTTTTTTTCGATAATTATTGCAGTGTCGTCAGCAAAAGATATAAGTTTACCATTAAGTGGTAACTTAAACATTTGGTTAACGTAAATTATAAATAAAATTGGTCCAATAACAGTCCCTTGTGGGATTCCAAATTCTAGAGTTTCATCTACACTTAGTGAATCATTTAATTTTACTTTTTGACTTCTTTGAGTTAGATAGCTTTGTAGCCAATACCTTACCTTACCAATAATACCAATATCATTTAATTTGTTAATTAATTTTGAATGGGAGATACTATCAAAAGCCTTTCGTAAATCAATGAAAATACCAAGACATTTGTTTTTTTTATCCAATGCATTATATATTGTTGAGGTTAGTTCAGCAATGGCATCGTGAGTGCCTAGTTTCTTTCTAAAACCAAATTGGTTAGGACTTAGTATTTTATTATTTTCAATATAGTGCATGAGTTGCTTTTTTACGATTTTTTCAAAAATTTTTGCTATGTTTGAAACAAGAGATATGGGTCGATAATTTGATATTTCTTCAGAGTTGCCTGATTTAAAAACGGGTGTTATGATAGATTTTTTATAAATGGAAGGGAATATTCCACTATTCAAACTAATATTTATAATATGTGTAATTGGAATGCTTAGTAAATTATTGTATCTTTTCAATATTTCCACTGTGACTCCATCAAATCCTGGTGCAGATCCACCTTTTAAATCATTTATAACATTTTTTATATCGTTTATTGTTACTGGTTGAAAAATTGACAGATTATTTTGTCTAAGACAGTCCTTCTCGAAATTATCTATTTTATAATTTTCCTCGATCCGTGTAGCTAAATTTTGTCCGACGTTAGCGAAATATTTATTAAAAGCATTAGCACATTTTATTGGCTCCCTTATGGCGTTAATAGAGTTTTTTCCGATATAAATTTTATTAATTGGAGTTTTTTTGTTTTTTCTACTATTTATTTGATTTATTGTTTTCCAAATATGTTTTACATTTTGTTTAGCCAGGTTAATTTCATTTTTGTAAAAGTTTTCCTTAGTTATTTTTATTAAAGATGTTAATTTGTTCCTAAACTTTTTATAATACGTGAATATTTTTTTATCCAAGGGAAATTTCTTTGTCAAGCGATATAACTCTTCTTTTTTTCTAATAGACACAACTAAGCCATGTGAGATCCATGGTTTTATTTTTTTGAATTTTGCTTTAATTTTTACAGTTTTAATATCAGTTGATGTTGTTATATAATTGCAGAGAATTTTATCAAAATTATTTGCGCATGTTTCAGCACATGTGGATTCCAATACGGGTCGCCACGTTTCCGTATTTATTTTTGTACTTAATTTATCATGGTTTAATGATTTTTTTATGAAAGTTTTGCTTTCTGATTTTGTGTGATTATTAATATTAAGTTGTTGTATAGAGATGCAAGTGTGATGGTCAGTAATATTATTTTTTAATACAATCGTAAGTAATTTGTCAGTATGTTTAGTATTACACCATATATGATCAATACATGTTGGACGTTGACCCGTAATTTCTCTAGTATAATTTTTTATACATAATATAAAATTCATTTCAGACATAAGATTGATAAATTCTGTTTTTATTTTGTTATTATTTTCATTAGAAACGTCTATGTTAAAATCGCCAATTACAGTTATGTTCTGTTTATTTTTTTTTTATAAGATAATGCTTCTTAATTCATCCATAAATGTATACTCATTTGATCCGTGTGTTCGGTAAATAGCGATAATATTAAAACATACTTTATTTATATTTACATTAATATCTAAGCAGTTGACTCGCTGCATAGGTACTTCTTCCACTGTGGTGTTTGAATAGCAGGATTTAACAAATACAACAATACCACTATTTCTGTTAATAGCATAATGTGTCATAAAGTAACTATAACTAGGTATACAAAATTTATTGTAGGCGCTGGTGAATGCTTCAGTTAACACAATAACGTCCGGTTTGTGATTTAATAAATTAATTGAAAGTAAGAATTCATTAAAGTTTTGTTTCATTGATCGGATATTTAGATGTAATATTGAGAATGAATTCGGTATGTTATCTACTATGTTGTTGCAATCATTTAAAGTGTGACAAACATGTTCCGCAATATTTAGCGAATCATCTAATTCTTTAGTGAAGAAATTATTCATATTTAAGAGAATAAAAAAAATAAGTATGCAACATGCAAACTTACTCGTATTCAATTCGCATTTGCGCATTTTTTAACATTTTCTTGCGGAATTCACATAAGTAACTGTTACCTGGATGGTCATTTTGGTAACCCTTTCTGTTTGTGCAGTTGTGACATTTGGCAGGTTCTTGTTTTTTGGGACAGTCTTGTATTTTGTGCTCTCCTGCACAGTGAAGGCATCTGGGACTCTTCAGGTTTTCAAGGCATCTTAGTGATGTGTGTCCATACCCGATACAATGATAGCATTGCATGAGTGGATCACAGTCTTCTACGTGTGCTTTTGTGTATCCAATGTTGATCCTTTTTTTCGATATTATTATTTTTCTTAATTTTGGTGTTGTTTGGATAATAAAATTTGATAATTTATCAGATTTTTTGTTCTTGAGCTTTTTTTTAATAATAATGGGTTCATTATCAGTTTCTGAGGTCATGGCGTTTTTTATGTCTTCATTTTGATTTATCAAATCTATTAAAAGTTCTTCTTCTTTGTAGCAAGCATCAATTCCTTTAATGATAATGCAAGGTTTTTTTTTCTTTATTTCATCAGCATGTATTCCAATATCTGGGTTTTTGTTTATTTCATTTATTATTTTTTCGGTATCATTTTGTTTCTCACATGTTAGTATTATTTTGTTTTGATATGTTTTTTTTAGTCCAGAAATTCCTATTCCTAGTTTGGATACTTTTATTTTGTCTTTTAAAATTTTTTCGATTTCATCTGCAGGCTTTTTTTGGGTAAGGTTTTCCAGAAACTTCTAAGACGATGTTTTAAATATGCTTGTAAGTTCTTTTTTCGGTAGTTCCTTAAGCCAAGATTTAATGTCCTTAAGAGGGCATTACCAGAGAATACAGGAATATGTCATTTTAAAATTAAATTCTTGACGTAATGACTCTTTTTTACAAAAAAACATAAATTGATTTTGAAAGATTATTATTTTATTTGGTACACGCAGTTTTAAAATTTTGAAAAACTATGTGTATTTTTAATATACTAAGTTTATACCGTTGGTCGTTGGCAAATTTGTTAAATTTTCAAACGATAGATTCTATGACACAACACAAATTTCAAATCATATAAACTAATATATTAAACTAATGTATTAAATTACAACAAAATAATTTAATACATTATCTAGTCAACACAGTTTTAAGAATTTTAATTTTTGTTAAATTAAAATCATTAAAAAATAAATCCGAGAACGTGTTTTGTGACAAAAATACCTCAGTATTTCTATTTATTTAAACTAAAATATTTCAAATTTTTTTTACACACTTATTTTGTTTAGACATTATTGAAAAATCATAAATACTTATGATCAAAAATTACTTACAAAAAATACACGACATTTAATAATTTATCATCGTGCGTTTTGAGCATTTTTATTGCTTGCTTGAATGTAGGTATATATTAAAGCAAGTTTTGAATGAATTGTCGAAATAATGTCATGTTTTAATTCCTTAATAAAGTGCATTTCATTATAAAAGCATATATATAATGAAATACCTAGTTTTGAATAAGTGGGTCATGATGACCCAACCCCCACGTACTTGTATCATATTACCACCCCCATGACACAGGGTTAACCCGTTATAACAGACATAAACCTCAAATATCCAATCACATTCAGCACAGATGTTATTCGCTGTAAATTTATACTAAAAATCCAATAGATTTAACCAATTTCCTTAATTTATTCACGATTCTTCCACAAGAAATAGTATTAGTTCCGCAAATCGGTTTCTTGCAAAGTTTACGTAATGCTCTACCGACCATAGATAAATAATGCGGACCGATGTTTCGGATAGCGCCATAATTTATAAGGGTTGCTACTCTGGGGCCGTACGGAGTTATGTATCAATAGATTATCTCAGCAATTTGACTTTCCGCTTCACAAGTTGACCCAGCCCTGGAATTTATGGGTTCGAATAGCGAAATATAGCTTTGTTTAGTGCGTTTTACGAAAATGAATTAGATTATTATTTTTGTTTTAGTTTACATAGATCGCCACAGAAGGCTCTTAGGAAAACATTTTCCCTCGGGGCCTATGTCATATTTTATCTTGGGTGGTCTTTTTGAGACAACGAAGGCGAGGAAGTTTTGGGAAGGAAAATGGTATGAGGTGTGGTTAGTAATCTAAGGGTCAGTGTGCCCAGGAGTGACCGACTTCTTAAACATAATTTACCCCATTAGGCTTAATTGTATTAATGGCCTATACGGTGTTAGAAAATAAAACACCACGATTTATATTCAAATAAAAAATTAAACGATAAAATAATTTAAATCTACACCCTTAAAAAGCCAAAGTCTCTGATCTAATTTGAAAAAAAAAATTGAAAATTACCTCTTCCTCTCTCTAAAAAGATCCTCCAATGGATGACATAGGCCCTGAGGGAAATTATTTTCCTCAGGGCCTCGTGTGTGGGGTTAATTTAAAAAATAGTGGTCTAAAACAAATTTATATATTTTATTGTAAAAAAAGGTTAATTTCTTAACGAATCCGAAACTAAAATCTGTTTTTGAAAGGTGATTAAATACGCTTTAAAATTTTAAAGTCAAAATAATCATTTAATTTATAAAATATAATTGATGCTATAATTTTTTTTTAATGGCTCACCTAACGTTTTTTCAAACTAAAATTACTGATTACAAAAAAAAGAATAAAAAATCATACATATTTTATTATTATGAAGGTTAATTAATGTCACCTCATTTTTGGTCGATCCATGAACAAATACTGAATAGAAAATTCTCAAAGTTTGGTTTCAAATAATTTTTATACTTAAGAGAGATAAGGATCTAAAAGTTACTTTTTATTTCAATTTTATAAATGATTATTTTTCTTCCTAATAACTTAATTTCCATCTTTGTTAATATTTAAATTTAAATTTACGAATCTTTTGCGTGGTTTGTTTTTCAATTACTGTAAAATAAAGACTAGCCATGTTAAAAATTTAAAATTCGAAATTCTCTATACCAATAAATTGGAAATTCATATGTCATACGGCAAACTTAGGAAATTCTAAAAATATAGTACTTTAGGATTCATATGTCTTATACTGGTTATAAATGTGGAAATTCTAACTATGCAATTGTAAATGTTCTCCAAAATGCCCTGGAAAGAATCTCAGACTTGTGATCTCCCGAAAGAAACCATTCTTGTGTCCTGAATGCAATTACTTATGCTATCCATATCCATAATGACCCTGGTAAAATGACATCTTTGCGATTCTTTCAAGGATGAAGAAACCATCCCGTCACTACGAATGCAATTACTAATGTGCTCAAAAGCTTTTTTGACAGAATCGCCATTCCATTGTAAGAATATTATGTACTAAATACACAATTTGGCTGTCCTGAAACGGGAATCCTTCCCAGTTGGACAGACAAAGGATCATTCTGTATTGTATTGCTTGTAATATGTATATATAAATAAAAAATAAACATAAAGGTCTATATTTTAACTTATTTTGTGGATAACTTTCATATTTGAATAGAAATCATGTTGTTTTCTGTATCTAACACCGTTTATATCATATTTCTTACTATGATAGTAAGGGAGGCACAAGGATTTTTATGAGACCTATATGAATTGTTCCGAAAAGCAAACAAATTAGCCTGAAGGGTTAACAGATTCTCATCCATTCAACAAAGAAGATCGTGCAAATCTAATAAAGTACCATTGTATTTTGGATTGCCATAGGAAAACAATACAATTGATTTCAATCCCGTGAAGTACCGTTCCTATACCAATCGTCCTAATTCCACGTACACTGCACGTGAGCAGCGCCACATGAGAGCCTGTATGACACTGATGATATACAGTAATAGAAGGGTATTGTAAACGTAATCGTGTGTCTAAATTAAATAATTTTTTTCTTTTCTTTTGGTGAAATTGATCAGTTTTATGTACCGCCTCATAGCACACTCGATCGATAAGGATCGATAGGAAAACTGTAGAACAACTGCAGATCGCTAACGTACAAATTTGATGTCGAATATATTAAGGACACTTAGTCATTGTGAACTGTCACTTATTTGTTTGCGTTTTGCAGTCATGCTAGGGAACAATGAGAGTTACCGATTGTTAGCCAATCAATCCTTATCGATCGAGTGTGCTAGGGGGCCAGGAGTGCTAGCATCTAGCATGGTCGATCGGTATGATAACTATCGGTAACTAGTTCCCTAGGACAACTGCACATCGCTAACGTACAAACAACAGTTGATGTCGAAATGTGAAGGACACTTAGTCATTGTGAACTGTTACTTATTCGTTGGCAATCTGTAGTCATGCTAGGGAGCGATGAGAAGTTATCGATAGTTATCCTATCGATCGTTATCAATCGAGTGTGCTAGGGCCTCAGGATCTCTATAGTACGGTAAAATTTCCCACCAAACCAAACCGAAATTCCCAACGAACACCTCTGCCATAGGTCGTCCAAGTAGTTCGCTACGTTTGGTGACTTATCAGGGATGCCCCGGTTTATGGAGTGAGGTTTGTCAGGAGTGTGGCGGGTCGCATCGGAAGAAACTGGCTGAGAGAGATCATTTGGCCACTCCACTCCAGCCACTCCACTCTCTCGACCCATCGTCTTGCACCGAGGTGTTTTGCTTAACACCCCAATTTTCACACGGGCTTCAGACGGGAGCAATTGGGACTCTTGTGTAGTATTCACAAAAAAAAATCACACATTCACAGTGATGTTTGAAGTGGCTTCAGCAGGTTTTTCAGACTAAAATAGCCAGGCAACCAGCCTCACAACATACCTCAATTAAGGGTGCCACGGACTAGATGCCCAAGCACACTCGCTTGACAACGATCGATAAGATAACTGTCGGTAACTTCTCATCGTTCTCTAGGACAACTGCTCATCGCTAAGATACAAACAACAGTTGGTGTCGAATATGTTAAGGACACTTAGTCATTGTGAACTGTCACTTATTCGTTGGCAATCTGTAGTCATGCTAGGGAACGACGAGCAGTCACCGATAGTTATCATATTATCGATCGTTTTAGAGCGAGTATGCTAGGGCCTCTGGTGGTTCCAGTTAGTTGATTATTGTGCGGTGTACAAAAAAATCTCACTTCTATGGGTTATCGATGCAGTGCGGTACTATGTACGTCGTACGGACACTAATTGGACAAATAAAAATAACATGCTTTCGTTTGTGATTGGATTTTGGACATGCTCTCATTAGTTGTTTTAATATAGAAGCACTGATTATGAGTATAAAAAAGATTACACAACGAAATAATAGCTGTTGTTTATAAAAATGTATTTTTTCTGTATTTTTATGTACATATTTTTTATTAAAGCAACGTGTATTAGCTCCACATAAGAGTCCTTTATGAAAATAATTCTCCTCATTCATATCATCTTGTCAAATCTTCTAATACCGTGAGGTGTGTTCAGGTCTTGACGGCAGATGCGCCTGCCCACCAGCTGCGTGATGGGCCGGATCTGGAGAACGAATCAATTTTTTTTAAAAGTCTGAGTATACATAAGATCAAAAACCATTGATAGCCAGAAGTTTTAAAAGTAATTGGGAAGCTGTGTGGACGGTCTCTTTAAGGATAGGAAGGAGAGGATGTTCTTATAGGAAAAAATGTATGTGGGGTAGGTAGGAATCTGGGAGTCAGTGAGTCCAGGAACATATCAATCTATTCCTCCCGATGCGGTGCAAGGCGATATTCAGTGAGAGTCCTGCTGCAGAGATCAAAAGGTCTCCCTATACACGGAGAAAAATGTAATTCCGAAATACGTTCATTTTATCCGTAAAAACGGTTAAAAACGGGACTGAAGTTCATACGAATAAATTAACAGGGTTTCATTGTTTATTAGCGGGAACATGTAAGAATAATTTGTTGGTATACGTAATTTCGTACGTATACTAACAAATTATTGTTAAATTTTCTCGCCAATAAACATTGAAACACTGTTAATTTGTTCGTGAGAACTTCAGTCCCGTTTTTAACCGTTTTTACGAATAAAATCATCGTATTTTATAATAACATAATTTTCTCCGTGCACCTTCGGCAGTCTCTCCTGATCCGGCCTACCACGAAGTTAATAAGCAAACCTCACCTCATAAATCCGGGCACCCCTGCTAATTCACTAAACGTAGCTATTACTTGCAGAAATCTAAGGGATAGGTGTAGGATATCCAATAAATGATTCTCGGAGCAGCGTACCCAAACCCGCCTCCCAAAATTGTAAATGATTTGTAAATGACTCAAAAATAAATGTACGCAGTAAAACTCCATTTACAAAAACCAATATACCAAGAGAGTTCGGTTCCTAAGTTGTTTTATCCATTGCATGGTACGATATAGCCTTAAAAACTACCCTTTGTCTCAACCCTAACGATTTAGATAGGGGTGAATTATAGCAGGCCGAAAGGAATCAATCTTACAGCTTTCCATTCAGTTCCACCGCCTTTCAACAACTTCTATCCTTAAGTTTAGTTCAATGTTTTAGAAACGTAGAAGATACAGCATTAAAATGTAATTTTTTTCTTCAATCTTTGCAAAATTAATTGGTGGCATCATTTTAATTAAATTAAACAAATTACTTTTTGTAAACCACTATAATCACATGTCATAATCTTACTATCTTACTAATATTATAAACGCGAAAGTTTGTTCAGATGTGTGTATGTTTGTTACTCTTTCACCCAAAAACCACTGAATGGACACTTATGAAACTTTACAATAATTTAGCTCATACATCAGAATAACATATAGGCTATAATTTATAGCCAAAGCTTGCTATTTTCCATGTATTACAAATAATAGTTATTGTTTAACAGAAAATGTCAAAATTTTAGAATAACATTTTGAAAAACAATGATTGTAAAACCAAAATTCTATTTTAGAAAATATTTAAATTAGTGAATTTATTTGAAGTACTCATTGAATCGAATCAAGAATTATAGCTATTTTAAATAAATATATTAAGAATTTTGGTATAAACATAGATGGGACCTACGAAAAGAAAATAGGCAAATCGAAGTACTAATCAGAAGCAGAAACTAGTACCTATATTAATATGTTTTTTCTATACTTGTTTATTTCTTTTGTTATTTTTATTCACGTTATTCTGACGAAAAAACCATCGGTTTTGAAACATTTAGATATTATAACATGTGATTATTAACAAAGTACATCTAAATCAACATTACATACAATTCACACAAAAGCAAAAAATAAAATTAAAAAGCAAAGTACATCTAAATAAGCATTACAAACCATTCAAACAGAAGCAAAAAATAAAATTATAAAACTGAATCTAAAATCAAATCCATAACAAAATCATAAACAAAATCAAAGTCAAAATCAAAATCAAAATCAACAACATAATCAAAAACAAAATCAAATACGAGTTAGATAAAAGCAGGATACCCTACCATGCAAGATAGAGAAACAACAGAATGGGATAAGTATAATTCGTAGATTGAGTCAAGGAGAACTATGTGGTATATTCTATTTCATGTCATGTCAGACATGAATGTCTACAGATGTGTAAATTTTGATGCATTTGATGTGTAAATTTTGTGCGCCCGGTTTCTTATCACTATACAAACATTCCCGGATTACGAATAACCCGACAACATTTGAAAATTGCCTACTATCACCGTAATAAGCGGAAAATGTTGTTCGTGTCGTGATGGAAGTCGAGCCGGTCGAGGAATTGAACATACCGTGCCTAGGTGGGACCCAAACGCAATGCCAACTCGGACACTGACCGGTCGATATTTCTATTAACTTTGGATAAAACACCATTATAAAAATACTAATCACGGTTGTGAATCTGTCTGTAACACCGGTTCAATGAAATTCTTTCAAGTACACTACTACCTTCGGCAACTTTTACCTTTCTACCTTTTGGCTCCCCAGCTTCACCGTATACGTGCGATCTCCGAGTCTAAATGCGTTTATGAATTCAGTCCTCGAGACAGGCAGAATATCCTCTTCAAGCGGACGTGATTTTGTTATGGTTGTGAAAAAAAATATACTCACATGTTTTATTTACCCATCTATATTATATAACACTTCATTTTAAATAAACCTTTGTTAAATATTTGTAAAAAAAATTACTTTTTTCACAACGGTATATTATTTTTTCATACTTACTTAAATTTAGTTAATCTGTTCGTTGCGAAAATATATATTTTGTACCCGCATACGATTTTAGTTCACAAGTTCGAGTTGTTCACTCGATGTTGACATTATAACAAAGTGGCCTGGCTCGACTCGAGTGGTGTTTGTGCCTCTAATTTGGATCGTGCCCAAATGGTTTCGCGGTGTTAGGTTAAGAGCGATTGACCAGCAGCTGAGAATAAATGTTTAAATTGCTTGCAACTGTACAGGGAGGTTCCAATGAGAAAGATCAATTATTCCCCGTATCAAATTTTATATCGATTTATTTCATTCAAAACTTGCTTTAGTATATACCTACATTGAAGTAAGCAATAAAGATGCTCAAAACGCACGATGTTAAATTATTAAATATAGTGAACTTCTTATAAGTATTTTTTGATCATAAGTATTTATGCTTTTTCTATAATGTCTAAACAAAATTAGTGTGTAAAAATTTTTTCAATATTTAAGTTGGTAATACCTCAAATAAATAGAAAAACTGAGGTATTTTTGTCACAAAACACGTTCTCGGATTTATTTTTTAATGATTTTAATTAAACCAAAATTAAATTTTTGAAAACTGTGTTGTCTAGATAATATATTGATTTATTTTATTGAATGATTATATGATTTGAAATTTGTGTTGTTTAATAGAATCTATCGTTTTGAAAATTGAACAAATCTGACAACGACCAACGGTATAACCTTTGTACATTAAAAATTCACTTAGTTTTTCAAAATTTTAAAACTGCGTGCACCAGATAAAATAACAATCTTTTAAAATCAATTTATGTTTTTTGTTTAAAAGAGTCAATACGTCTGGAATTTGATTTAAAAAGAACTAATTTCCGGTATTCTCTAGTAATAATACCCTCTTAAGTTAACGAATTAGGTCACCTGTGCAACGAGACCTTTATTGATATTTCATTTGTGAAAGCCCATTCAATCCTTTTCCTTAATCGTACAACATAATATATGTTTTACATTTGCTACCAACCACAGACAACCTTTTTTCCTATCTGTACGGAGCACAATGTCTTCAAAGTTCACTCTATTTCTTGTGTATATTCCCATTTGAACTCTTGGCTGTCAAAAGGTGGGTTTTTCTTCTAAATCGGAGAACTTGTAAAGGTTTTAGTGCGTATTCGGGAAAGGTCAATATTTTGAAGAGCCTTATAATAGTATAGTGCTATCAGCTAATGCTTTCCGGAAATTCTTGGATATATTTATTTTTAAAGGAAACCCGTTATTAAATATCTTCATAAATAATTTTATTCTATTATTTTTTTTAAATTTATAAACTAGTGTTTGACAAGACTTTTTATGAATAGCATAAAGGGTAACAATTATTATAAGCAACAATTATTAGCCTGAAACATTAATCTATTTTGAAAAAACCTCCCTAGAAAAGATACATGCCGCCGACGGGACTCGAACCTGTGCCCTTCTGATTGCCGGTCAGGTGCTCTAATCCGCTGAGCTACGGCGGCTTATAAATTACTATTAATAAATTAACTCTTACCCGCCAGACGATTCAATATGTACTGGTATTTCATTCAATTAAATTTGTTTGTATTCATACATTGCTATTCGTTGAATTCTAGGAATTGGCTAATATATAGAGTAATTTATTATTGAGACACTTAAAAATTATATTTGTTTAAAATTGCTGGGCATGTACCTCTACTGGCACAGCTCTCTTAAATCAGGGTTGTAAGTTAGAGATTCAATAATAATTTTGGATTAAAAATAATATTTTTGAATAAGATTATACATTTATTAGCTAACACTCTTCTGTCTGATAGTTAAGATATCTGAAGTAAAAAGTTTAGATTCTGTAGTAAAGTATGAATTAGAAGCCATGCAGAAGACTATTATCATGCATAACATTGATTATTGTGATTGAGGTATGTTATTATAGCCTTCCGTGCAGTTGATAATTTACTACTATTTCTGAGAAACTATTACACACATATTATACACACATATTATACACATCTACTATTTCTGAGAAAGCATTGGCAACTGTATGTAATCTAGGTATAAGCGAGTATCTAAATGACTTAGTTCTGTACACCACTTGTTTGTAAAAACTGATATAAGCGTATAATAATGTAAATAAATAAACAATCAAACACAACACTTATTTGGGTTAAAGTGAGGTCTGTAGAATCAAATGCAGCAATCTCCAAAATGATTTATTTCGATTTATTTGATCCTAAATATGTTGCACAGAAGGAAGTTACATCAAATGTGTCAAATATACAATTTCCTGCATTCGAAGGTTCCTTCCTATCTGTTTAATAGACTGCAGTGGTCCCGTGACTCTCATGCACACCAAAGGGACCATTTACTAATGTTTCCAAAACAAAAAACGGCTGTATTTGAAGGTAGTTTCAGTTATTCATCAACAAAACTATGAAATGAAATACCACTGTCTATTAGAATATCGACATCTTTACAGAGCTTCAAGAGGCTCTACGGGGAATGGTTGCTGACTGCACAGTTAACCGCATAACATTTTACTTTTTAATTAATAAAATGTATAATTAAAGGAATACTTACTTGTGTTATTGTTTTTTATTTGATTTGATTACATTATTTATTTTGACTATATTTTATACTTGAATCGATTTTATTTTGAATTTGAATTATTTTATTTAGAATTTATTTATTATATTTTATTTGAATTGATTTTATTGGTTCCATGTCTAATCGGACTACGATATCTCAGCGTCTGAATTCCCATAGTAAATTTATTCAGACACGATACTTCCTCACATGATAATTCATCACATCATAACTCACATTAACCCACCCTTCCCCGCCTCCTCCCCCCCTCACCTAACATATCCTAACCTATCCTAACCTAACCTAACCTAAACTAACCTAACTTAAGGTTAAAAACCCCAATTATCAGTTTTTGACGCTTCGAGACATGATGAATTATCATGTGAGGAATTAACATCATTAACATGAAAAGTTTGTACTCAATATTCATACACTAGCTTTGGAATTCCAATTTACATTATGAATATACTTTTATTTCTTCTTTTCATTATTTATATTGTGTATGTTGAATTTCAGATTTGGTTTGATTATTTTTATGTAATTTAATTTAATTGTGTTTATTTTATTTTAATTTTATTTTCTGTCTTTTATTGGGGGCACTGCTAAAAACCAGCTGTATTCCAGGAGAAATCCTGAATTGCAGCTGAGCAGTGAACTTTTCGTCAAAAGAACCAATGTGTAATCAAAAATGTATATCTATATTGTAAAAAAAAAAATTATTGATGAATAAACGATTTTATTGTTATTATTATTTTGAGAAAACCAAAAAAACTTTTCATTTCTATAACTCTCATGCATTTATATAAGTTAATAATTTTATTCACAAATGGAAACTTGGACATACCGAGCTGGTTTTAATGCCAAATAACTGCTTTTGCAGGTAAATAAGTAAATCATTAACAAAGTTGCATTATTAGTTCACTTTTGAAAAAGTGGAGATTGCTGTATTTGATTCTACAAACCTCAAGTATCTCCAACCCATATTACATCAACATTGATCTCGATAATTATTGAGGCTAGTTAAGAATCACATGTAGTAATATTATCGATATGGTAAAAAGGCATCGCATGACTCTGGTCCGCATAATGGTTTACCATCGATTTTAACAACTTCCTCCTTCAATCAATCACAATGACTCGGGTGACCTATCATGAAAATTGCACGCGAGCCTATTGTGGATTTATGTTGATCAAATGCCTGAATCCACTGATTTGTTTTTGTAATTATGCATGAAGCATTTTAGAATCATGACGTTATAATCAAATAGTTTTTTTAAGTACTGGTTGATTACAACTTCAGATGCAATTGGCAAATGGACTGTAAATAAACTAATCGAAGTCTAACAAAATAATGTTTGCTGGAGTTTTATTTATTTGTGTATAATATATACACAGTATATTAAATATAAATTTTAAGGCATGTTAAAAAAATTACATGGTTTTGTACTTATTACGTAAATCTGTAAAATGTCATTAAGTAATTTCGCCTGGGTTTTAAAACTTAATTAATTATGATGAGGTGATGACTAATAATAACAAAAAGGAAGAATGTGGTGGATGGAGAAAAAGTTACGTTTTAAAATTTTGAGCGCGGTGTATACTCGTATTGTCGTATAATATATTTTGTACTGAAAACATGTTTTAAATTAGTGAAAATAATCATGCTTATATCTATATTTTTTTTAATTTTTTTTTTATTATTTATTAACCAAAAAAATACATGTTATGTACATTCTTTTAGGTATATGCCACCTCACTAGGCTGAGCCTGTTCCGAGGTGGCAGATGTATTATAAGTTCACACTTCTTAACACATTTCTATATCTTTATATTGTAAATCTTATTGTTATTCCTCTACCTTGTTTACACTTTTCAACACTCCCAACTTACCTACTTATCTCATACTCTGTAATTCTGAATATATTATTTGTTACCAGGTTAATTCGGTAAATCCGAATAGCACATATGCTAACAGATTACTTTTTTGCATAGTCACAAAAAAATGTATGTATGTTTTTTTATATATTTCTTCATAACACAACTCAATTTCAAAGAAAAATGAATTTTTTTGTTTTTTTTGTTTTTGTTTTTGTTTGCAATTATGTACTTAAGGAATAATATGAACTAAACCTGTCAATTTGTCTGTCCAAACTGGAAACTTTCCTAGTTGGACATGCAAAGCTTCCTAATGTGTAACTTGTACTTTTTTTTTGTATCTATCTATAAATAAATAAATAAAAAAAAATCAAAATTATGTGCTTACTAAATTTAATTGACCGTTTGAATTTTTTAATTGAGGTGTGTAAAAGCAAAGGCAGCAATCTTAATTTCGGCCAGATTGCTATGTTAGATTTTGAAATGACCTGGAGATTGCTATCTTTGCTTTTACGTACAATTTTACATACAAATATTGTGTGTAATATAGGTGTATACAATATTTGTATGTAATATTGTACCTACTTAAAAGAAAAGATAGAAATCTCCAGGTCATTTCAAAAGCAAACATCGCAATCTCCCCGAAATGGAGATTTTTGCCTTGGCTTTTACGCACCTCATTTGATGAAGTTTAATAAAAGAAACGAGAAATTTGGTTTTGTATGTTTGCGTGAAAAATTTCTAATTGCAGTAATTTTTCGTTATGGGTATATGTGAGTTGAGTGATAATATGTGTTGTGAACAGTAGGGATACAAGTAAGAAGGAAAGCCAATCACTTAACTCTAGGAGAACACGACCCAATCACAAATATAATTTATTCCACGCTATACCTCGGGGAATTATCGCCACATCACAAATAATTATAAAACGATATTGTTTTAATTGGATATGATCAACAAATTTCTTTTTAGTCAATAAACGACAACAAAATCCAACGACTCGGAGGGAAATTGCTTCCAAGGTTTTCCTAGTTATTCCTTCTCTGTGATTCCAGAACAAAAGCACTCCAATTTTCTGGTCATTGTTCTAAGTTCAAAAAATGCTCTTCTAGCAAGGTGATATGGTTAGGAATGGCGAGAGGTAGGTTCTGGGTAAAATGACATTTTGGTAGGAACTGTGCATGTAATCATTTCAAAAACAAACAATTTTTCTTTCGTATGGTGGGGGGATCAGAGGGGGGGAAATCTAGGTTAGCTAGTCTAGGGCCTCAGGCGTTGTCCTGTGGATCTCATCAATCCCGCCGGAGAATTAATGGAGCGGGCATTCGTTGACCACATATTCGGTGGTCTGCACCGCACCGCATTACTAGTCTTGCACGAGAATACTAGGTTTTATTTTGAGAATGGGGGAAAATTTTAAAAATATATCAAAACACTTTTGTATTGCTCGTTAGTACGAAGCAGATTAGAATACAATTCCACCGTATGGTCACCGTACTACCAAGTCCATTCTCAATCATCAAAAAAGGTACAAAATAAATTCGTTCAGATTTTATAATTAAAATTCCAATCGAATTGGATTATTATAATAACTTGCGTGCTGAAACTAAACTTCTAAAATTATCAGATAGAAGAGTGTTAACTGATTTGCTATTTTTATTCAAAATAATTTAATCTTTAATTGACAGCCCTAATTTGTTAGAACTCATTTGCTTTAATATTCCTGCTAGGCAAACTCGTAGTATATATACTTTTAAATTCAACAATAAAATCAACACTAATTATTCTATTTTCTTACCAATTCCTAGAATTCATACTGCGAACTTATAGATATATTTAGTGTTGATAATTTTGCAAGTTTCAAAAGGCAAGCAATTTCGATTCTATCTGCTAATAATTAACACTTATTACTTTAAATTTATTATTACATCTTCTCTCAATCGCTTTACGAGTAAATTTATATCATATCTTTTATTTGCTTTAATATAATTTGCACACAGTTATTTACTAACTAGTTTTTACACATTAAACTTTGTTTTATTTCAGATCTTATTATTGATTATACAATATACTTGTACTTATATATTTGCTAAATTGTATTAGTTCTTTTTTTTTTAAAGTGCAACTATTACATTTACATCTGTTTTACATTTAAATATTTTTTAAATCTCCGCTGTAATGTTCTATACCTTACGAACCAATTACACATCAATTTATTCTGTTTATAAAACTGACAATTAATATTGCCAGTATACACACCCACTTACTTTTTTATGTTATATGTTCTTTCTTCTACTTACTATTTCAGGCTTATATTGTATCATATTTTTTAAATTACTGTAATTCAATTTCTAATAATTTCATGTAAAAGCCCACCGGGGCTTAAATAAATAATGAAATAAAAAATATTCACATCGGCAGCAAAATGTCAATATATTCGATCATCTATTAACTACCCGCATCATTTTTTATCAAGTATACAGTTATTATAGTATATTTAGTATATTTATAGATTATAGTTTAAAAATATTTTTAAAAACATATATAAGTACAACTGAAAAATAGGAAGAAAATAATTTATCAAATATTTACTGTTACTAATCTTAAACGTATGTATACGATACAACCGCAATGGGTCGAACCACAGTGCCCTTCTTGACAATATCAAGGAGGATACTGTGTTTTTACTTATGTCCACAGAATAGTACTTAATCCAAAACATGCGAACACCTCAGCATGGTTCTCCCTGTAAGGTGTTCACAAAATGCTACTACTAACCTTTTTACTTACTTTTTTACATCCGTTTACTCAATTTTAACATTTTTTGTAGTGCTATGTAGATCACTGTAATCATTTGAAAAATGTTTTATATGTTCATTCAAACGGAATATATCCACAATTCATGCATCACGTGGAACTGCTAAAGGAGACAAATTTTGTCAAAGCCTGGAGACCAGGCGCAATGCCGGACTCATGGTATTTGAATTAAAGTTACTAAAAAACCTTATCGATTGTCCATATCTCCTGTCATGCTGTGGCTTGTTCGTTCCTGATAAATACTGTCGAACTCGTAGCCGTGACTATTCTGCATACCGCAGGGTCGGACAGATATCATGGCTCAACAAGAGGTACGAAATTGCTTAGTGCCCTAACAGCGGATATGGATGTGTTTAATATCACTATACCATGTTTTAAAAAAAATATGTACATATATTGTTAGTTGAAAGAAAATTGTACCATAATTGGACTTACCTGTCTGTCCTACAAAAAAAATCATACATTGATCAAAAACCTACATTCACTGTTATTATAAAGTCTACGGCTTACTAAGAGTATGGATATTAGAGAGACGGCATGTGAAGTGTGCCCGCGCGCTCTAAGTGTGCCTTTTCGAGAATTCTACCCACACGGCTGACATTGGCTGTCACCATGTAACATGGCCGCTGTCGTAAAAATGTCGGAACGTATTAAACGGCCAAAAACCAGGAGCCAATGTAAGCCGTGTGGGTAAAATTTTCGAAAAGGCACACTTGGAGCGCGCGGGCACACTTCACATGCCGTCTCTCTAATATCCATACTCTTAGACGGCCTAAGTTCTTTTCACTTACATGGACGCAAGGTCTACTGTTCACAGAACTATAGTTAAATTAAGTGATGTGTCTTAAAAAGTTGTATAAAATGTTTTAAAAGTTCTCACCCGTAGCGTTTTCGGTGTGGGCGGTGCCTCCGGAGTCTTCGTGTTCCTGCGCGCCGGGGAGTACGAGGTATGTGAGGTGTGTGAGGTGTGAGGGGAGTGTGGAGCGGACGGGGTGGGCGGGTTGGTGGGGGTGGGGGAGCGGGGCAGGGAGAGCGGGGAGGGCGCGCCGCTGCGAACGCGCAGCCTGGCCAGGGCGCTGCGTAACCCGTCCGTGGTCGGCCGCCCGCAGCCGGTCAGCGACCAAAGCCGGGGGTTGGCAGGCGGCAGCGCGCAACGCCCGCCCCAACAGCCCTTGGCTAGCACCTCCAAAACTGCACAACCTGATCACAAACTTCTGCTATCACTGTTTCTTAATGCCGAACACTGTAAACCACTCCACTCACTCAAGAAAGACTGGCTCCACCTTGTTAAATGTTGAAATCACTGATCAAGTCTTCGTTTCGGCTAATCCAGAAGACAAAATCCCAATTAAACTAGAATTAACAACACCCACTGATGTTGTCTAAGACCTCATAAGTAAATATACTAAATTGATACTTACTGGTGAAGAATTAGCGCTTAATTCACCAAAGATATTGGAATCACTGATCAAGACTTTGTTTCGACTAAAGCAGATGACAAAATACCAATTAAATTGGAACAACACCCACTAACTTTGCCTAAGATTTCATTAGTAGACAGACTAAATTGACACGCACTGATGAAGAATTGGTGTTTATATCGTCGGTAAAAATACCGATGATGATACTTCAAGAGTTTACACGCCAAAATGCCAAATTCATTGGAAGTAACAGCATCCACTGTAAATGATGTCTAAGGTCTCATTAAGTACAGAGATAAAAATAACACTGGATGTCTCAATATTCACCGATGAAGAATTGGCGCTTTTACAACCGCTCGAAACACTGATCGTGATACTTTCAAGAATCCATGGGGCCAAAATGATGAAAAAAGTTGATAACAGATAAAGTTTGTTATACGAAGAATCCAGTGACCAAAACGTAGAGTCGAAAGTCCAATCACGATGCACTTTATTGTAGAGACCAACTGAAACACGAAAGATGATGCTTGCAACTTGCTGTGCAAGTCCAAATAATATTTGATTTTAAAACAAACCAAGGCAGATTTTTTCAATAAGTGATAACAAATCTAACGACACTGTGTATGTTTGCAATGTGATGATCTGTGATGGCCTGTGTAAATCATTCAATGTCTATCCAATCGTCGGAATCACAATCACTTATTACAAACAAAGTGTTACTTAAATCCTGGATTTTGGCAAACCAAGATTACGTTTTTTGGCTATTTCTCTTATTTAAATTCACCAGTTGCTGTTTGCAATCTCGCAGAATTCGTTCAAAGGTTTTTTATCAATGTTTTGCGTCAATAATCATCAATATTATCAAAACAATATATTGCTTAATGTTTCCAAGGTTTTATCTTTCCTCTCTTCATCAAACAAACTGTTCAACGTTTGACAATTTTATTAAAATGATAATTATTTCGTTGAGTGCTCTCGTAAATTAATTCTCCACCGTTGGGCAAATATCAAAGCGAGCGAAGGAGAGATTGGATAAAATTTCAGAAAGATCATTTAGGTAGAACTTTCACAATTGTCCCGCTATTTGCTTTTTCCTTTGTTATTCTCCCGATAAACTTTTCTTTGAGGGATCAATTTTGAGTGTTTATTTTTCAGAAGATTGCTAGTGCGTAGATTTACAAATTGCTGTGTATTATAGGATATACCGGCTTCTTTAATCTCGTCTTAACAGTTCTTCTTATTTGTTGTTGATCTTATTCTTTCCCCTGATACTTTCGTGCTATCTTTTTATATCGATATTCTGTTTGTTTAGTGGCTCACAAAGAATTTAGATAATATATTTATTGGTGCTAGGTTTCTGTATTTATCTGCGATTTTTGTAATGTGCGTAGATATCACATAACACAGCAAATTATATTGAATGATTTATTTACGTTTTTGTTAACCGTTGGAAAAGGTGGGTTAGTTAGGATTACGTTGAAAACAGCGAAATGTGATATTAATGAGTTTGAAGATAGATTTAAGTAATGTAAATTTGTGCCAAAGCGATTTGTGCTTGTAATAATATGACTTATGCTACATAATATTATAAGAAGAAAAGTCCAGCTTTTTACGTCACGGTTTCATTATCGCACTGTCATCTTCAAGATGGAACATGTTATTTCGATTATTTATAATATTTTTATCATTTCCAAGGTTACCAACGAGCCCATAGTGTAAATCTCACCGCCGAATGGCGAGCTATTTCGTTTTTGGTCTTCATTTTAAAAGAGTCAACAATTACGAAATTGTTCAATTTTCTTTGTTGTCAGTTTTGATAACTTCCCGGCCGGAAGTGAAGTCAGCATTATTGTTGTTTACCCGAAAAGGTTTCACGGGTTTAGAAGCGGATATGAAAGCTTTCAAAGATTTTGACATCCGTTTTGAGTTCTCTTTTCAGTTGCTTTGCAGGATCTGAAACAAAGAAATACATATTTTATAAACTTTTGTTTGAATTAAACATATTTCTTTGAAAGTTATATTACTAAGATATATTAACTTTTACTCGGTCTCACAAATTAAAACCACTTGATGAAATAATTAAAATTATTAAAACACTCAGATAGAAACTTATTTCCGACATGACTTTTATTTTTAAAATTGTTAATGGTATTATTAAGTTTAACAATCTTCCATATACCAACAAAAACTACTCGATCTAAACTAACAAAGTGCCGAAATATGCATTAAATATGCACTAAAAAGGGCCGAAATATGCACTAAAAACTCTTGATATGCCCAAAATATGCACAATACTAAATCAAAAAACCATTTTAATTTTTATATATTTTAGTTAAAGACGGTACAAAAACAGCGAAATATTCTTAAAGTTATGCATAGTTTTTTGACAATATACAATTAAGTATTTTTTCTAAATTTTCGAACGCAAATTTATGACATTGGTCACCCAGTATTAATTTTGTATGCCGAAAACGACCTCTCGACGTCAACTGACGTCATTGGACAAAACTTAAAATTTGGCGCCATTTCCGGAGATAACTATTTAGGCAGGGTATCTGTGCCGTTGATGTAGGCTTCATGTCTTCAAGACTCGGGCTTTTAAGCAAAATAGGTCTAACTTTTTACGAATCTTTTCTGATATTGAATTAGGAAGGGCGTTGGCGAGTTCGATCATTGTTTCCAGTATTTCTATTGATTTATATAGGGGAAGGTTTTTTGTTTCCAATTTTTCTATGGCATCTGGTAGCTTGTGGAAATGTGTTGAGATGAGGACGATATTCTGTTTAATGGATGCGACTTCAAATGCTAGCTTGCTTGATTGAATTGCAATGGCCTCAGAACTGTATATGCACGATTGGGGAAAAAAGGGTAAAATATGCATTAACGCCGTAATTAGAGAGTTATATGCATTTGCATATGCAAATATGCAATTGCATATAATCCGATGTCTAATAATATCTACAAACAAATTAACAGGGTTTAATTGTTTATTGGCAGGAACATGTAAGAATAATTTGTTGGTTAACGTAATTTCGTACGTATACCAACAAATTACTCTTACATTTTACCGCCAATAAACATTGAAACACTGTTAATTTGTTCGTAAGAACATTAGTCGCTTTTTTAACCTTTTTAAAGAATAAAATGATCTATTTTAGAATAAAAATTTTCTCCGTGTGTAGATTATTTTCCACGCTGTACCTACGTAATCTACCTGTATTATTTTCACGTCAAATTCAGTAAACTTTGAATATGTTCAGTAGGGCCTAGAAACAAAGTAATGGAACTTTAAATTGAATTTCAAAAGTAATCGTGGCCTTGGAAATTTACGTCTCCACACGTGGGGCGAACAATCGGAAAATAATAACACCGCGTACTTTTACTTTGAAGAAAAGGAAATTTACTTTAGATTGTTCAAATAATGCGAACAATGGCGATATGGTTAGGAAGTAGGTACTAACGTTCTTTACTTAAGGGGTAAACTGGCGTATGTGTAACGAAAAGTGAAATGCGTTGCGAGGCGAACGGGCTCACTGTAGAAGCAAGAGTGAGCAGTGCGCGCGCATTTTTTTTTCTCTCTTCCTATCATAGCCAGTACATGAAATATTTCATTCAGTATTTTGAAATACCAGTGACGCGATCAACGCGGGGAGAGCGGACGTCGATGCGCACGGCTCCTTCCAACAAGGTGAGTGATAATAAATTTAAATAAATATTTGTAGAAAATGACATATATACATATAAACATATATATGGACATGAATATAGAAGAAGTATTTACTTCAGTCGTGTGGTCTAAAGCACGCTCGTTTTTTTAAATTTATGTTCATATTATCCTGACGAAGAAACCTTCTGTTTCGAAACATGTCGATAATAATTGTAATTATATATGTGTTGCATGCGAAATAATTTGTTTTCATTTAATTAATAATGACGCCACAAAGTGAATTTGCGAAGATTGAAGAAGTAAACGGATGTTTTTTTAACTAGAAAGGGATCTGTGATCATTGGTGAGTGTTGAGTCTTATTTGAAATATTTCAACTTAATTTTCTACTTGACATTTTATATTTTAATATATCTTAATGATTCATTTCTATCTGTGTATTCTTTTACTTTTGAACATAACGTCTGTGTTTCATTTTTTATCTTAATTTTTATATGTATCCACAATGATATACTGTTAAATAAATTCACTTTAATTTTGAGGAATTCTGAGTTTTTGCTGCTAGGCCCTGCGGGCGGCTTTTCGTTCTGCTTTACTCAGTTTAAGTGTTGGTGACCATTTATAAGGCATCACCCTTTTGAAAAACTAACTACTATTAACATTAAACTACAGAATACTTATATTTAATAGGTAGATATATAGATAATAGAAGACATCCTTGAGATATATAATAGTAGACATGATGAGAGGAACACTCTTCACCACAATACAAATTTTCTTATTATTGAATGAAAGCGAAAAATGTTTCTTCTTCTTCATACTTTTTTCCTTAAATATAGTATTACAGCCACTTCCGTTTGCAAATCGCATGTGAGCGAGTGATAAGTGTGCATATTACGGCAGCAGCTCCGTGGAAAAATGCACGTTCACGGACGGCTCAGAACGGTTTCCATACAGTGTAGCGTTGGAAATTTATTCGGAGTAGGGTTCCTTTATTTGAACCGTACGGGCATTACCGTAATAATATACTTCGATACAGTAATTATCCATTGATTCAGTTTATTTGTTTAACTTTGTTAATGCGATTGTCCACTGTGGAGGTTTTAAAGTTTAATTTTAGGAATTGTATTCCCTTTTTTTAGGTAAAAAAAGTCACTAATTTAATATTTACAGCACTTTCTACTGATTTACTATGGTTTATTGTGTTCTATTTTGATCCTTTCGGAGGAGTAACTCGGAATGCAACCATGAAGTCATTGTTGTTGATGTACAGTTGAACCAAATGTAATTTTATATACCGGTATACAAACAAATTGTCTTTGTATCATTTTGTCTATGCTTTCACGGAAGCAAAAAGTGTCAAATCATTTGGAAACTATTGTCATCAGTTCCTTTCAAAAATTCGATTATTCCATTTCTAAAAGCTTTACAGCCAGTATCTAAAATCAATTTACTTTTATTGCAAGTTTATGTGAACTATTTAAACGCATTTAACCAATATACTCATACCAGAAATTTAACACAAGTAATTTCACTAAGTGTTTCATTCCGAGTATAACCTCAATCATTTCTGTGCGATCAATCGCTTATTTTGTAAAACAAAAGAAGTCATGCGAGGATCTCGATTTACCACCGACGCGCGACTCCAGACCTCCAGAGACCTTTCAGGGGACCGTACAAACACAACGCTCTGAGCCGCTCCCAAGAAAGTTGACAAATAAATACTTTGATGATTAAAATTGTTACAATTGATTTCTTACTCTTAATTTCGCCCTTGTGAAGCCTTTAGTATTTATTTGCTAGTTGAGAGCGGCTCAGTGCGTTGTGCGGGCGTCGTGAGCACTGAACCAATGACGCAAGTTCTTCGGAGAATCTTCTATTAAAATATTGGTGGAGCAAGGACAGTCTTCCCACCAGACGACCACTAAAAAAATTGTTAAGTTTTTAGCATAGACAAATATATTATAATACATATATTACATCAATGTACTTTTTTTTACATTAGCTCCAAATTGGAGGTCCTGAGGAAAAAAAATCCCTCTGTCTTTTTAGGGAAAGGAGGGAGAGGAAGATCTGGGAAGGAAAAGGGTGGGTTTGTTTCTGGGGGTCAAGGTCACCAAGAGTTACGGACGTTTGAATCCATCCTTCCCACTGCGGCGCAAGGCGACGACGGATCGAGAGAGTCCAGCTGGAGAGGTCTAGGTTAGGTCTCCCTTGACCGGTATCTCCCGATCCGCTCCGCTACGCAATAGGTGGGTATTCGCCGCTAAGACCTAGACAAACCTCACCCCATGAACCCGGGCACCCCTGATAAGTGACCAAACGTAGAGAATCACTAGGGGTGACCTATGGCAGGGGTTTTGGTTATCCAATAAATGGTTCTGGGGCTTTTGTTAATGTAATTTTTAAAGCGAGGGAGACTTTTTATGTTGTTACATAGTTTCGTTTTCCACGTAATTATTTAGAATTCAATAATAATATAATATATACAAGGGTAGAACTCGTAAACCTTCGCGGTGATTTTTACATAATATACGGGTTCAAATTCTTTGATGTCGGAAACATTGGCGAATACGGTATCAGCAGAGTTTCATTAAAATTTCAAAATGTAAACCTTTTGAACTAAACAAATTATGATGTTTGTAATCATTATTGAAGGGATTTTGATTTAACATGGCAATGGTAACCCGTATTCCAAATAATTAAAACAGTTTTATATCTATGTGTTTGGAGAATATCTCAATATTTATAATGACTAGAAAAATAATTATGTACGCAGGGTCTTATTAGGGAAATGAAAGTTTTCTTGCGCACGTCGAGATTTGAACCCGCGACCTTCGGATTTTGAGTCGAGAACTTTAGCTCTCAACCACGGAGGCCGTCAAATCATACCTATTATATAATAAGAAATTTAAGTTTTAGGTCTCTGGCTAGGTTTATCACTGGTCCCACAGTGCTGGGTTAGAAGTACTTGATTGAGTTTTTAGCATCTTATATTAATTTTTTTTACGTGATTTTTATTTTACTTTTTGTGGAAATGAAGGAGTGAACCTGGGTCTTGAAGAGAACTATGTTGTAGAAGGAAGGAAACACAATGATTGAAAATCGTAGAAACAACCCGTTCTCATCTGACAGATGTCAACTTATACAAATGTTAGGAGTTTGGCGTGTTTTGTGCACCGGTACCGAATGTATCAACGACGCTAGTTTCTCGGAACATCTTCCATTGAAATACCGGTAGAAGAAGGACAGCATTTACACCAGACGCCTGTGTGTTAAAGAAATGTGTGTTGCAATCCGGGAGACGGGAGAATTTAGTCGTGGGCTTTTCAGGTTTTGCGGGGTTCCAGACCAGAGGGTGCTGCCAAATTTATCCGTGGGGCGCATTTGAGATTTGTACAAGGTGAGCAGTTATGTACTATTAAAGTATCTGCAGGCTCTATACAGTAAGTTCAGCTTCTGAGAGGCTAACTCGGTGGAGCCCCCGTTTCTGAGCTGGTCACTTAAAAAAAAAAGCAAAAATCATTCCACTAATCGGTGTTTTTGGTAGAATTGATCATCTTCTATCAACAGAGATAAAGAGGGGTTTATACTGTAGCTTAGTACAGTTCCACCTAAATTATTATAGATACGGGGAAACACTTACATTATGACTTACAAATAATACAGAACAAAGTCATTAAAAAAACTTTTCAATTATAACCCAGATACTCTGACCTATATAACCTGAAAATAAGAACTTTGTACGAATACAACACTTGCCTTTTAATCTACAAAATACAAAATGGACTTATATACACAAACACAATATTTATAAAAACGTCACAAATTCACAAGCATTATACTAGACAATATAATAAACTGTACACAAATGTTGTTAAAACTGATAGTGGCAAGAGAAGCATTGGCCACGAGGGTGTTCAAATTTATAATCGCCTTCCAGACTCCCTAAAAACGGAGAAAAGTGTAAATATATTAAAAAAAAACTATTTAACCTTAAGTTAACTAACTAACTAACCATTACGCCGTTTCCCCGCAGGGGTAGGCAGAGAGGACGGACCGCTAAACAACTCGGTCTTGGCACACACTCCTTGCCTCATTCACATTCATACATCTTCTCATACATACTCTTCTATTATTCTGACTCTTGACATGGCCCGACTCAAGTACTGATTTACTTGATCGTGCCACGTCTTCCTTGGGCGTCCTCGGCTTCTTCTACCGTTCACATTCGCGTCATAAATTCTCTTTACACTCCTTCATTCGCTCAACATGCCAAACCATCCAAGCGTCCCTTTCTTAATCTTACTTACTACGCTCACATCAGCGTTCTTATTTGCATTCTTTTCGGATCTCCACATTCCTCACACGATCATACATGGTTTTACCACACATACGCCTCAGGGATCTCATTTCTACAGCATTTAGTCTACTTTCATCCTTTCTCTGCCATTTCAATTGGGGAGGCGGGAATGGGTACCGCCGCCCCGGGAACCATTTATTGGATAACCAACACCTCTGCCATAGGTCACCCCAAGTGGTTCGCTACGTTTGGTGACTTAGCAGGGGTGCCCGGGTTCATGGGGTTCATTGTCTAGGTCTTGGCGGCGGATGATCTAGTCACATTGAACCCCAGATTCCTACCCAACCCTCATACACTTTTCCTTCCCAGAACTTCCTCTCCTTCCATTCCTTAAAAATTATCCTCCACACAGCATCCCCAAAGGTGACATAGGCCCTGAGGGGAATTATTTTCCTCAGGGCCTCCTGTGTGGACCTAATGTAAAAAAAAAAAAAATTCCACGTTTCACTGCCATACATCAGGGTAGGTACCAGTACTCCATTGTGGACTGCTAGCTTAGAACAAAATTAATTGTATTACTTTATACCTACTTAAGTTAAGAAAGTGAAATGAAAAATTTCTTTTAACTTAATAAGTGAAACAAAAAAACACTAAGCATATTTCATTTCGTTCCCTTCAAGACGTAATCAGACATGATTGGGTCCTCGACGGTGTGCTTGATGGTGTGGAGTCACTTGCAGGTTTTTTTCCGTATGTAACATAAGCATGTACTGTTGTAATACGGTCGATTGTATCTGTAAACGACGCTATATAAAGCTGACCATTTATCAACATTATCACAAAACTTGCACGATGAAAACACAGCCCTCTTTCTTAGATATTTTCCTATCTAGTTCTCCATTGCTACAAATTACATTACCAACCGGCTGACAATAAATTCTAGCCTCGTCAACAACTAAATTGAGTGAATTACGTGGCAATTATCGCTGTGAATTATTCTCCAAACGAACATTATTGGGTACCCATAAAACATAATTAATTACTTAGTAAATTCCCAGCAGACGCTAAGCGATACATCGGTCACGCAATGGTTAGTATCTATAAGAACTTTCGGTTACAGCAAATAATTTATAGAATACAGCTATAAATACATTTATGTTGGGTTGAATGACGTAAGTTTGGATACGTACAGTATTTTAGAATTTGACCTCTGCTATAGAGCCAAAAGCTTTCAAAAAAATTTTTTTTTTTTGATTACGCATAATTTCACAATTCCTTTTCTCACTTGTACCTCTTCTGGACAACTATTGCTTATTGCCGAACAATATTATTGCTCTAAGGCGCTTCCAGGGTGCATATTCGTAAATACCCGACACGTTATCCATTCGGGAGATTTCGGCAGCGTTCGAGCGCACGGTAAATGCCCGAAGAGGCATCGTATTTATGAAGCTTCCGAAGAAGCTTGGTATTTACCAGACGTATTTACGAAGCTTACGAAGAAGCTTGGTATTTACCAGACGTATTTACGACGCTTACGAAGAAGCTTGGTATTTACCAGACGTATTTACGAAGCTTACGAAGAAGATTGGTATTTACCAGACGTATTTACGAAGCTTCCGAAGAAGCTTGGTATTTACCAGACGTATTTACGAAGCTTACGAAGAAGATTGGTATTTACCAGACGTATTTACGAAGCTTCCGAAGAAGCTTGGTATTTACCAGACGTATTTACGAAGCTTACGAAGAAGATTGGTATTTACCAGACGTATTTACGAAGCTTACGAAGAAGCTTGGTATTTACCAGACGTATTTACGAAGCTTACGAAGAAGATTGGTATTTACCAGACGTATTTACGAAGCTTACGAAGAAGCTTGGTATTTACCAGACGTATTTACGAAGCTTACGAAGAAGATTGGTATTTACCAGACGTATTTACGAAGCTTCCGAAGAAGCTTGGTATTTACCAGACGTATTTACGAAGCTTACGAAGAAGCTTGGTATTTACCAGACGTATTTACGAAGCTTACGAAGAAGATTGGTATTTACCAGACGTATTTACGAAGCTTCCGAAGAAGCTTGGTATTTACCAGACGTATTTACGAAGCTTACGAAGAAGCTTGGTATTTACCAGACGTATTTACGAAGCTTACGAAGAAGCTTGGTATTTACCAGACGTGTCGGACACTAACACGATAGTTATTTACGAGAATGTAACTGCTCGAAGGCAAATTTTATGTTTCAGATACTACAGAAGAAGAAGCCCCGAGGAAAATAATTTCCTTCAGGACCTATATCATGTTTGAGGATGCTGTTTGAATGTCTGTTGTCTTTTCAAGGAGAGGAAGGAAGTAAAGACGGGTTCTAAAGTGACCCAAGTTGTACGGGGGAGGAAACACAGTGGCTGGCAAATCTCTCCAAGCCGAGATGTTGGAATCAAGAACCAGTCGTGGAAACGAATCGTTCTCATGTGACAAATGTCAAAGTGAACATATGTTAAGCGCGCGTTTGACTTATTTCCCGACTATGTACCGGTTCTGAAGGCATCAATGATGCTAATTCCTCGGAGCACCTTCCATTGTAATACCAATAAAATGAGGAGAGCATATCTATCTGATGCCTGTGCTCTAAAGATTTCAATCCATGTAGGGAAATCCACCAAATCCAAATGGACCGCAAAAGACCCTTGACTCAGGTCAAGGAATTTTCATATATTTGGAAGTTCCAGACCAGAGGTCGCTGATAAAATAATATTTTTTCAATGGGTTCCGATATAAGTTCTACCCGAATACAATGATGTTTTAATTTAAGGTGACAAATGATCGCTGCCACTTTGAAATTTCTATAGTGCGTCTATATAGGTAATTATATTGTAGCATCATGCTCTAATACGATTGAACATAGTTTTTCAGTTTATGAGCTGCTCGTTTAAAATGGACAACAAACGAAAATTTAAACAATTAATTCTATTTCATATGGCATTTTGATAGCTAAATCTATCCTGAACTCCACTGAATCAAGCACCTGCCCTCTAGCACACTTGATTGATAACCATCGATACGATAACTATCTTTAACTTCTTATCGTTCCCTAGGACAACTGCAGATCGCTAACGTACAATAATTTGTTGATTCATTGATCTCAAATATGTTAAAGACACTTAGTCATTGTGAACTGTCGCATATTCGTTGGCGATCTGCAGTCATGCTAGGGAAAGACGAGAAGTTCGAAAGGTATCCTATAAATCGTTATCTGCTAGGGGCCCTCAAGCATACTCGATCGATAATGATTGATATGATAACTTTCGGTAACTTCTCATCGTTCCCTAGGACAACTTCAGATAGCTAACGTA
Source organism: Limnephilus auricula (assembly GCA_951813805.1). Classification (NCBI taxonomy): domain Eukaryota; kingdom Metazoa; phylum Arthropoda; class Insecta; order Trichoptera; family Limnephilidae; genus Limnephilus; species Limnephilus auricula. The sequence goes on along the minus strand of OX638412.1, from coordinate 11,968,439 downwards.
AAAACAACAGTTGATATCGAATGTATTACGGACACTTACTCATTGTGAACTGTCACGTATTAGTCATGCTATGGAACGATGAGAAGTTACCGAAAGTTATCGATAAGGATCGATAAGAAATTGTCGGTAACTTCTCATCGTTCCCTAGGACAACTGCAGAACGCTAACGTACAAACAACAGTTGATGTCGAATATGTTAGACACTTAGTCATCGTGAACTGTCGCTTATTCGTTGGCGATCTGCAGTCATGCTAGAGAACGATGAGAAGTTACCGAAAGTTATCCTACCAATCGTTATCGATCGAGTGTGCTAGGGGCTCTCGTATCCCAAACAAATGCACTTAAATTACACCACTCCCAGATTCGCTGAAATTCATTTTGATTTGAATAATTTCGAAAATTTCTCCATGGCAATTTAACGCTCTTGTTAGGGATAGTACCTACCTATTTGTTGCCTGGAAATTCTTGCTTCAGAGAATGTTTTACGTAATTACATTAACTCAAACGAGGATTTGTACTACATAGTATTTAATATATTCACACCGTGTTTGTATACATGCATATTTAATGTTTGATACATATATTTGAAAGGGAAACATACGATAATCGCTGCATGGAAAACTAATAGAAGAAACTTGATCTATTTAACGATTTTTTTGTATTTTGTTATTTTAGAAACGGGCATTACGTAGGTAAATAAATGGTAAAAAGTTTACAAGGTTTTTGAAATAATTACAAGGATCGGTACCAATGACTATGAATGTCTCTATGAAATATCTGGTGGTCTTTAATTAAATCTTAAAGATAACCTAACCTAACATAACCTAACAATAATTAATTTAGAACTACCTTATTATCCACTGGAGCGACAGAGCAATTAAAATATTTTTTCTCGGATTGCTAGAGGAAATTTTTCCGCCCACATTAAAAAAAATCATACATCCGAATTTGAATATGGAGACATACAAACTGATTATAGTTCTATATAGCTAATGAATTCCCCTGTCTTTTGTTTATTGTAACATATTTGTAGAATTTATAAAAAATATGTATATAATTAATGGTACATTCAGACTGGGTCGACGTACGTATGCATCGCTACGCCTAACAATATCTGGGCTACTTAGCAACCATAGATTTTCAATGAAAATTTATGTTTTAGAATCACATTGGCCACACGCATCGCGACGTGCGATGTCTGTGGCCATTTTCATAGAAAATTTATGGGTTGCTAAGCATTGTTTGGCGTAGCGATGCGTACGTGCGTCGTCCAGTCTGAATCTACCTTAAATCTTTAACCTTAAAACATTTTAAAGAAACTAGAGAATATTTATTTTGTTATATTTTGAATGTACAATATATTATATAATCGTTTTAATAATTTTTTTTTTTTTTTTAAATTATAAAATAGTACCTGTAGGAAATAATTTCATAACGACAGAGCTCACTATCCTATAACCATCCCAGGTGTGCTAGCACGGTCGCTCGATATGAAGTAACCGACCGATTGTCGGTAACTTCTCATCGTTCCCTAGGACAACTGCAGATCTCAAACGTACAAACGACAGTTGATATCGAATATGTTAAGGACATTTAGTCATTGTGAACTGTCACCTATTCGTTTGCGATCTGCAGTTGTCATAGGGAACGATGAGAAGTTACCGATAGTTATCCTACCGATCGTTATAGAGCAAGCGTGCTAGGGCCTCAGGTATGCGCACATCATATTCCCAAAGTTTCATCGCGATACTGAGAGTATCTTCCACTCTGGAACCTGCCGCAAATATAGTATACAAATATTTTAATTAATAAATTGTGAAATAACACAAATTAATCAAATAAAATTTATTTGCACACGCCGGGTTCGAATCCGCGACCTTCCGATTGGAAGTCAAGTGTCTTACTACTCGACCACGGACGGCCGTCGAATTCACATAAAAATAGAAATAAATTAATAATTTGGTCGTATGCCACTGAATAATAAATACATAGTATATCCATATTTATCGGTATAAACAGATGCATGCAAGCAGGTATATATGCTTGATTGAAGTACTCTCAAGAAAGTCAACACCTGTGATTGCATCGACCACGTGGAGTATTTGGGAGGAAGCTTAACGTGAAATTACTATGTATTTTGGATTAATCTTATACTACGAATCGATTTAAATTATGAATGTCAATAATGAGTATTGAATAAATTGATGTTTTTTCTATCGTTTCGCTTGATTAGAATTAGAATAGTTTTTTTTTCAGTTTTAGTTTAAAAAACGTGAATTGAGCCATTTTTCAAACTTTTTATGTTTGCATTAAAAAATATATATATATTTAAAAAATTATGTGTTTATTTCGAATTGTTGTATTGAATTAATTTATTTTTATTTTATTTACATATTTATTTTATTTTTATTTAATTATTTTTTATTTTATTTACCAGAGTTATCGTCAATGTCGAGGGGACCTGGCCCCCTAGCACACTCGATCGATAAGGATTGATAGACTAACTATCGATAACTTCTCATCGATCCCTAGCATGACTGCAGATCGAAAACCAATAAGCGACAGTTTACAATGACTAAGTGTCCATAACATATTCGACATCAACTGTTGTTTGTACGTTAGCGATGTGCAGTTGTCCTAGGGAACGATGAGAAGTTACCGATAGTTATCCTACCGATCGATATAGAGCAAGCGTGCTAAGGCCTCTGAGGCCCTAGCATATAGGCTCTATAACGATCGATAGGATAACTATCGGAACGATGAGAAGTTACCGATAGTTATCCTACCGATCGATATAGAGCAAGCGTGCTAGGGCCTCTGAGGCCCTAGCATATAGGCTCTATAACGATCGATAGGATAATTATCGGTAACTTCTCACCGTTCCCTAGCATGACTACAGATCGCCAACGAATAAGTGACAGTTCACAGTGACTAAGTGTCCTTAACATATTCGTCATCAACTGTTGTTTGTACGTTAGCGATGTGCAGTTGTCCTAGGGAACGATGAGAAGTTACCGATAGTTATCCTATCGATCGTTATAGAGCGAGCGTGCTAGGGCCTCTGAACCCCTAGCACTCTCGATTGATAAGGATTGATAGACTAACTATCGATAACTTCTCATCGATCCCTAGCATGACTGCAGATCGCAAACGAATAAGTGATAGGTCACAATGACTAAGTGTCCTTAATATATTCGACATCAACTGTTGTTTGTACTTTAGCAATCTTCAGTTGTCCTAGTTACCGACAATTATCCTATAAATCGAGTGTGCTAAGGGGCCTGATAGGACACACGAAGATGAAGGAGAAATTTTTTTCGGATACGATCAGAAATATTCCACTTATTTAGATTTTATCTCAAAGCGGAAATATTTTCCTTCTGAAAAAATATGCTACATGCTTTGGGTAAAAAAATGGATGGCAAAGACGTGCTATATAAATTGTCCAACCAGCCCTTAAAAAGTAACTATGGATAAATCGTGTGTCCATCTATTAATACATGCCGTTTGTTCCTTACTCTCTGGTTCACTGGTTCAGACTAACGTGATTAAAGGTAGATGGAGTTAGGTACTCTGTGTACTTTACGAGTTATGTGTTTCTATGTGGAAATTAGGGATGTTACGAATGTGATATTTTTCACATTCGCGAATGCGAATGCGAATGCGAATGTTCAGAGTGCAAATGTGCGAATGTGAATGCGAATATTAAGGAATCACACTAAAAAAAACTTTAATCAACATTAATCATTGTTTTAATAAAAAAATAAAAACAATAAATCAATTCTTATACAGTAAGTTATAATCGTAATTAAGCAATTTAATAATAGGAGTTCAAAAGAGGCATATCCATATTTCAGAAAAAGCAATTTTGCAGCCTTTTCTCCCATGAGGCGATTTCTAAGGGTATCGTATATAAAGGCCGGCTGCCATGACAGGTAAGACTGATAAGTGATACATTCGAACTTGGCTCTGACTATATATCAGTCGTGAATGACATATATTTGAAATCTGCTAACAAAACTTTGATTTTTTCAACAACTTTGTGGTACAAAACTTCACAGGTATTCTCAGTGAAAAAATTACGACCTTTTAGTGTGTATTGGGATGCGACTAACTGCAAATGAAACACGTGATGCCGGCTAGCGCGCTCATGCGCTTGCGCGAAAAACAAAAGACACGTGAACAGTGGGCGAGTCACGACATGATCTGCACACATTCGCATTCGCTAAACATTTGCATCGATTGTTGCGAATGCGAATGTCGATGCGAATGTTTAAAATGTTGCGAATTATTCGCATATGCGAATGCGAATGTTTGTAACACCCCTAGTGGAAATTGCTACAATTTAGTTTAGTAGTGAGTTTGGTTTGTTTAATCTGTTGAAAGGATTGGTGGATGATTAGGGTATAGAACCGAGATCAGAAATGCAGCCATGAAAAGTTGGCCGTTATGTGGTTGAGGGATCAATATATCGTCGTAGCATATAGAATATGTATCATGTGAGACTGCGTACATTATAACATATTTCGTTCATTATAAGGATATATTTATGGCAAACATTAATTATTGTTTTATGCCATAAAATTGAATTCACATTCTATGCACAGTTTTTCTCACATGGTTCAGTTGTTGTAAGTATAGTGTAATGATTTATTTTTAGATATTTAGAGGCAGGATGCGTATCTCCAATGTTGAGGAGATAAATGGGCCTCCGGTTGATTGAGGAGATATCGGTGGGTCGTGATATCTCCGCACGTGCTGGTCGGGATAATAACACGAGAATGATAGTTGAATGATAAGATGATGTATTTACATAATTTACATTGTGCACTATTTACAAATTAAGAGTATTTACAAATCGCGTAATATTATTCCCGACACGCGAACCGCAGATTGCGAGGTTGTGTTGCTGGGCCGCCGGCTTGTTGCCGCGAAGACTGTTGAAGAACGACTGACTGGATTTGATTTACTCGAGCCCTTATATAGGGCCGAGCCTGGTACGAGAACAGCAGGCATTATTGTGCACACGCTGGAAGATTCTCGATATGGCTACGCAGCGCTGTGTGTAATGTGTGGCAGGTCCGAGCTCTTTCCAGAAGGTGGTCGAAATTAAATTGCCTAGCGAAGTAGCAGGTAGGTGCGGCCGTTCAGTAACTAGGTAAGCCGCTACGTAAGTACGTGGAACGCTACAGATACATAACATAATAGTATAAAGAGGAAATCTATAATTGGTTTCTCAGTTAGGTAAATTACACATGTATAAATGAACCACACCGTCAACTGTTGATTCCCTAAAATAAAATTAATAAAAATACTCTACACAGTTTTCGTCATAATTTTAAATACCATATTAAGTCAGAATATTTAATTAAAATTTATTCAAATTTGACTGCTAGGCATCATCACAAAATGATGTTAATATTATGTACATACCAAGGCAATTGAATTGTGCAGAGGATATGACTTTTTTTATTATTTTTTATTATGTAATATTTTGATTGTTCTCACATGGTTTATTTTCTATCGCCTCAAGAGGGTATTACCAGAGAATACCGGAATTTAGTCATTTTTTAAATCAAATTCTAGACGTATTGACTCTTTTTTACTAAAAAACATAAATTGATTTTGAAAGATTGTTATTTTATCTGGTAAGCGAACTTTTTAAATTTGAAAAACTAAGTTTATTTTTAAAATACTAAGGTTATACCGTTGGTCGTTGGCAGATTTGTTCAATTTTCAAACGATAACTTCTATTAAACAACACAAATTTCAAATCATATAATCCATACAACAAAATGAATCAATAAATAATCTAGTAAACACAGTTGTCAGAATTTTAACTTTAGTAAAATTTAAATAATTAAAAAATAAATCCGAGAACGTGTTTTTCCTCAGATACCTCAGTTTGTCTATTTATTTAAGGTCTTAGAAACTAAAATATTTCAGATTTGTTTACACACTTATTTTGTTTATACATTATTGAAAAATCATAAATACTTATTATCAAAAAATACTCACAAGAATTACATGATATTTAATAATTAATCATCGTGCGTTTTGAGCATTTTTTATTGCTTACTTGAATGTAGGTAGGTATATATTAAAGCAAGTTTTGAATGAAATAAATCGATATTAAATTTTTAATATAAAAAAATTGATGGTCAATGGCTCTATAGCTTTATATGGATAGTGGCAAAATCATAGGAAGCAATATTTCTCAAAGAATAATCTGTGTTGGACATTTTGTAAAGGGCTTCCGACACGATCAAGCGGCTTGATGGCAAGCACTTAATTTTGCTGTATATCGTTGCCTATGCTCAAGCAGCTTGGTAAACACGTCAAGCCGATTGATGGCCGCGTCAAGCTGCTTGAGATAATATATTATTATAGTATTCAGTACTTATTTGTCGGTACAGGTGACAAAATTAGAGCGCAGGTGCATCATGGTATAATGATATTAATAAAGTGAAAACTATCTGTTCCGTTCTTCAGAGCATCTTCCATTGAAATTCCAGTAGAACAAGGACAACATTCCCATCTGACGCCTGTGCTCTAAAGATTGCAATCTGTTAGAATATGGGATAACAAACGGACCGCCCGTTTCTGCACACAAACGGGGGTTTTTATTTGGTATTTTGAGGCTCCAGACACTCTAGCTCACCAAAAGTCACGAGCCGCCACTGCTCCAGACCAAGGGTGGCTGCCAAATTCAACTGTGGGATGCACTTGCGATTTGTACAGGGTTAGTAGTTGTGCACGATTAAAGTATCTACGGGCCCTGTGCACTGTGCAGTATGCCCAGCTTCTGAGACTTTTTACAACTCTGACTTCGATGTATAGACCTCATATATTAGCTGGTCATTTTGAGTTATACCAAGCATATCAGTGGAAGGCCTGTTGGCCTTTCACCAGAAGTAAGGAAAACTTGATCCTACTTCGAGTATTTAGATGGATACGCCCCCGACACACTTCTATTGTAGTTTATATGTTCAGCGATTCCACAGTTCCTAGTAACTATATCATTCGATTCTCAAGGGAAATGTAGGTAACAATGTATACAGTTGGAGTATTTGGTTAGATGTCCGGTTGAACGTGGTCAAACACAATTTAGGATAATCTACCATTCACAACCACATGCGCAGTGAATAAAACGAACTAGTGTTTTGTTGTGGTGTTATTTTAAATGGCATTGCTCCAAATGGCAAGTGGGTTATTTCCTTCTTGTGGGTGGTGAGGTCGGATGGTACAAACTGCTTTCTAGAGCCAGGAGATTGTACTTAATGTATTTGAACTGAACGTGAAACTGAGTTGGGAAGTATTTTGTTTGTTTTAATTCTCTCTATATGTCTATTGAGTTCTTTTTATCAGTCCATCCAATTCAATTATCTGTCGATGGAAATAAATATATGTCTTATAAGCAATAATTATTAGCCTGAAACACTCATCCACATTGAAAAAATCTAGAGGGATAAGATACATGTCGCCGACGGGACTCAAACCCGCACTTCTTTGATTTCCTGTCAGGAGCTCTACCATTAAGCATGAGTTTGTCCGGCTAATAATTATTGCTTATAATATTTATCCTTTGTGCTGTGCATAAAAAATCTTGGCTTAAACATTAGTTGTCAATTAAAAAATAATTTATTTATTTATTTATTAAAAGAATTTTATACATAGTGTAGATATTGTGTTATTTCGTCTAATTTAATTATTTAATCTATATATGTCTGTCGAATTCTATCTAACTGTCTATCGAATTCTATTTAACTGTCTGTAAAATTCTATATGTCTATCCATCTATCTATCGAATTATATCTATCTGTCTGTCAAAGTATACCTATCTGCCGATCCAATTCCATCTATATGTCCATAAAATTCTATTATATATGTCTACTTATAAGAATTCTACATATGTATCTGTCTGTATAATTCGTTATATCTGTGTATTAAATTCCATCTAACAGATTATGGAATTCTATGTCTGTCTATCAGAATTCTATCTATCTGTTTATCGAACTAAATCTATGGAACTTATGTCTATGGAATTATAACTAAGTGCATATTTAATTCTATTTATATGTCTACAGAATTTTATATATATATGTTTCTATATATCTATCGAATTCTACATATCTGTCTACTTATAAGAATTCTATAAAGGTACCTGTATTTAGAATTCTATCTATCTGTCTATCGAATTCTATCGAACTGTCTATGCCTATAGTATTTTATCTGTCTAGCTATAAGAATTCTATCCAACTATCTATCGAAATAAATCTTTTGGTCTATCGAATTATATCCATCTGTCTATCCAATTCTATCTAAATGTCTAAAAAATTATATATTTATTTCTATCTATCGATTTATACATATCTGTTTACTTATAAGAATTCTATGGAGGTTTCTGTCTGTAGAATTCTATCTATCTGGCTATTGAATTCTATCCTCCTGTCTATAAAATTCAACATTTGATCATTCTATATGTCTATCGAATTCCATCTATCTGTATATCGAATTAAATCTAACTGTCTACGGAATTCTATCTATCTATCGAATTCTACATATCTGTCTACTTATAAGGTTCTATAAAAGTATTTATATCTAGAATTCTCTATCTATCGAACTGTCTATGCCAATAGTATTTTATCTGTCTGTCTATAAGAATTCTATCCAACTATCCTATTGAATTATATATTTTGGTCTTTCGAATTATATCCATCTGTCTATACAATTCTATCTAAATGTCTAAAAAAATCTATATTTATCGATTTACTTATTAGAATTCTCTGCAAGTTTACTGTCTGTAGAATTCTATCCTTCTGTCTATAAAATTCAACATTTGATCTTTCTTTATGTCTATCGAATTCCATCTATCTGTATATCGAATTAAATCTAACTGTTTACAAAATTCTACATACCTAAGTCTATTTAAAATAATTCTATGCAGTTATTTGTCCACAGAATTATATCTATCTGGTTATGAAATTCTATCGATCTATTTTTAAAATTATATAATACATATGCCGAGATAATACATTGGTTTAACCACAGTATACAAAGGATTATTCCGCCATCCCAATTCAGATTATAAATGCTGTGATAGTTTTAATTTTTTTATTTGTAAAAGTGTACTTATAAAACCTTATCACCGCGACCAGATCCTTTCCAATTAAGAATTCTGCAAGATTAGAAATTTGTATAATTTTCAATCGTAAAAGCAGAAATCCGTATAAATTATGTTTCCAACCGCATGCTAATGTAACGGATGAGACCAAGAATAGGTCACTGTGAAAGATGCAGCTAATCTATGAAAAATGGTTCGATAACAAAACAGAACAATAACAAAACGGAAAATGGACAAAAAGTGAGAAAAAACTATAATCAGCTCACATATTACGTAACAACGTGACATATGATCATAAATTGATCAAAAGTTGACACGGACCGATAACCGCCGTTTAAGGTGATGCCTAAAATTTTTAAGGACTAACTAACTAACTAACTAACTAACCATCGCACCGTTTCCCCGCAGAGAGGACGGACCGCCAAACAACTCGGTCTTGGCATACATTCCTTGCTTCATTCACATTCATATTTCTTCTCAAACATGCTCTTCTATTATTCCGACTACTGACATGGCCCGACTCCAGTATCTGGTTCACTTGATCGTACCATGTCTTCCTCGGGCGTCCACAACTTCTTCTTTCATTCACTTTTTCGTAATATATCCTCCTTACACTCCTTCCTTCGTTCATTCCCCATACATGCCTTGACCTTCTAAAGGTCCCTTTCTTAAGCTTATTATTACTCATTACGCTTTCATCAGCCTTGCATTCTTTGCAGATATCCACATTTCTCACACGATCATACATGGTTTTACCACACATATGTCTCAAGGATCTCATCTCTACAGCATTCAATCTACTTCCATCCTTCCTCTGCCAGTTCCATGCTTCACTACCATTCATCGGGGTAGGTACCAGCACTCCATTGTGGAATGCTAGCTACGCTTCTTTGGACAGCTTTTCGTTGGTGCCAACGGCGTTCAGTCCACCATTAATGGTGTTACCTGCATTCACCCTTCTTTCAATATCCTTATCAGCCTTCCCATCTCTCATAAAAATACTTCCCAAATACACAAAGTCATCCATCTGCTCCAAGTGATCACCATTTACAACTATATAGCACACTGTTTTCGTACTCTCTCTTTCAAACACCATGACTTTAGACTTACTTGCATTCATTATTACACATATTTATTTTATTTTATTTTATTATTTATTAATTTATTTATTATTTGGCCATGATGTGAACATTTGTTATTGAGTTGTAACCTAATTATTATAATCTATTGTTTTCTTTAATGCGTGTAATGTTATTAATCTGTAAATGTTCCTAATAAAATAAAATTAGCCTGAGGGATTAACGGAGAATATCAAAAAATTTATAGGCAACGACGCTGATCGTCGTTTTGGTGGTCATTAAAAATAGCACAAGTGTTTGAACCACCCCAAATGCAAAAAAAAAATGGTTGGAAGACATGTTCTCTTTAAATTAGATCGTCATTGGTGTACATTGGATTTCAGTTATTTTGGAAACAGGATTGCGCATTTTAATTCATATTCAAATATTCCAAATTCAAACATGGCGAATTTGAAATTTAAAAATGGAACTCGGCGTCGCGCCGCCATTTCGGTAGCCTACTTTGGGCCGGAAACACGTCAATTTAACTCATTCCACCTCCTGTGACGTCATTTGTGCCGCTTCCACTGAAACGTTGAAATGCAGGTCTACTTAGCCTTTATCCTAGCTTCTTTCTACAATTATAAAAAAATGCAAGTCTTTGTTTCTGTTCCCCTCCCAAGAGGAACGGCTGCACGACCTTCTTCATACAAAACTTATTTTTGATTTGAGGCCAAAAAACCAAACCAAAAAGAATAATATATTTTTTTAAATCAAAAGCTATATATCGTGTACGGATGTGTGCTACATTAATGATTTGTGTATTAAATTATTTATTTATTTGTATATTAAATTATGAAATACTAGCTTCTGCCCGCGACTTCATCTGCGTAGGATTAGTACTTCGAGTAATCTATTTTCTTTTCCTAGGTCCCATCTACGTTTATATTGAAATTCTTTAACTATTTATTTAAAATATCTAAATTTCTTGATTCGATTCAAAGTAACAGGCGAGTACTTCAAATAAATTAAATAATTTAAATATTTTCTAAAATAGAATTTTGATTTAACAATTATTGTTTTGCAAAATGTCATTCTCAAATTTGGACACTTTCTATTAAACAATTATTATTATTTAAAATGAATAGCTAGCTTTATAAATTATAGTCTATATATTATTCTGATGTATGAGCTATTGTAAAGTTTTATTAAAATCCACTCAGTAAGCTTTGCGTGAAAGAGTAACAAACACACATACATCCATACAAACTTTCGCTTTTATAATATTAGTAAGATAGGTCATTAAAAAATCATTTTTTAAACGATTTTAGAGGGAACTTTGGCAATTATTTATGAGTTAATTATGTTAATAATAAAAAAATTATGCTCTTTTTTCTATAGAAATGTAATAAAATTTAAATCATTTAAAAAATTCAATTTGGTGGGCGTAAATTTCTATTACAAATGACTGAATGTAGACCGAAAAAGGTGGTGGAGGAAGGAAAGGAATATGGGGATTCTGGGGAACATGGCAATTTAGATCTGGTCATCAAACACGACTAAAGCCATTTAAAGCAACGTTTTAATTCTGAATGGCGGTCTTACACCAGAACGGTACAATATATACAAAGGCGCAAAAGTTGTCACCTGATGTTCTTTGATTGTAATTTTTTTTGAGAATAAAATAAAATAATTTTGCTTTTGGATTGCTTTTATATGATGCCTTTTTTCCCTTAATTTTTTTTTCCATTAAGTCGAAAAGATGACATCGGCCAAGTGGCCGCCGTCAGAATTGTGACCATACAGGCCCGATTTATGGCATTTTTATCTCACATTCTTGACGAACATTGTCTTTGAAGGCTTCAACAGTATGAAGCTTGTTAAAATAGAGTCGTGATTTCAAGAAACCCCACAAAAAGAAGTCTAGAACCGTTAAATCGGGCAGTCTTACTGGCTGGTGCAACTCTCCAAACGAGAATTTTGGTGATTTACAATGGCCGGTTTCAATAAAAAAACATTTTTTCCGCGTTCATGAGGGGTATAGCGATTTATATCATATTGACGTGTATTTTGTATCTGTTTACTTTACAAATGTTAAAGAAAAACTGATATTTGCCGCCATTTGCAAAAATTATGGCATTTTCCAATAGAGTGATGACTTTAGCGCCACCTTGTACATATAATACATGTCAAAAAATTAAAAAAAGTAGGTACCTACTTGGTTACAATATATCGATTAATTCTGAAATATGAGGATGAATATCTAAGAATCCTAATATTTTTTTCATAATTATTTTCATGTCAATACCGCACAAGAGTTCCAACTGCACCCAAACGTCTGGAGTAAGTAGGGCTACAGCATCCCCAAGTGGGGTGTATTGTAAGATAGAGGGAAGTGAAGGAGATTGGGGAGAGGAAGGTGGGGAAATAAGATGGCTGAACATTAAAAAATATATTAACAAAGATCTCACCTGTATTTCATTTTTTTTTTAACTCAACGTTAAGAGAATGGCGCGGCGGTTAATTAAAAATACAATTACGAGAAGTAAGATTAACAGAATTTATAATTCAGACAAATTCAACCTCTCTAGTTAGATTTTTTTTGCAAATTCATTTTAGACGCAGAAAAAAGTGTATCGCAGAAAACTTTAAACGTTTTTTTTACAACTCTAATTTTATTATAACAAATTTAAAATAGGACGCAAACGATCAATATTTTGTGTTATACTTTTGTATACAGGGTATAAAAGCACGTATTCGAAGGATTTTAAGATGAAGCTATACGCCAAATCACTATTTAGATTTATCTTTACTACGAATCGGTTTACATCATGAATATGAATAAATATGTTACGGATACATTGAAGCTTTTCCTACCTTTTCAATTGAATGGAATTAAAATAAAATTATCAATTACGTTACAAAAAATATAAGCGCAAAGTACTAAATAATTTATTTTTTCATTAGATAAATATGAAGTTATGTAAGAGACAACATTATGGCTAAGATTATTTTTGACTCGATTGATTGACTAACTTTTTTCGTTTTTCGAAAATTATTCATAACAAAAAATAAATATATATATTTAATTTAATTTATAAAATATATATGTATTAAATATTTTTTAATGAAATGGTAAAAAAGTGAGGAGATGGATTTTTTTATTATACATTTATATGATAAAATAAGTGTTTTTTAAAACATTACAAGTGTGTCATTTTTTATGTTTGCATCCAAAATTATAATATTTTAAAAATGTTATATTTATTTGTAATAATATAATTTGATAGCGTATTTCATTACCTTTCAAAAACAGTTATTAGTATTCGGCTACGTTTGGAAATATTTCATTTATTGAGCTTTAACTGCAAAGAGGAAATAACACAATTTTTTTATCGATCTGACAGGTATATTTAGACCAAAAACCTACACGAAGGCGATAGACCCGAGTGGTTAAACATAATCTATTTATTGGAGAATAGCACAGCATACTAACGTGGTTTGAAATATCACAAATGTACGGGATATACATTGTAAAGTTACCATTATTAAAGATTTAATCAGTTTCGTCTTCAGTGAAATCTAATATCTTCCACCCGTACATACACAAAGAGTATTCCTGACATCCTTGAGCCGAAACCAAACAAAGTTTGTTTTAAATTATTCCGCATAGCGCGTTACGCTGACTTCTACAACAGAGTTGAGAACAATCCAGTACCTACCGCATTGGTAGCATGACTTGTAATAAATGGCCAAAGATAAAATTCACAACGTACATTACCTACAATAATGTAACTCAAAGAAAAAAGTGTTTGTATAATTCCATTTATGTGATTTTGGAAACACAATATTTTTTTTAGCGTTACGAAAAGTGTGATCGAGCGAGGCGAACGGAAGTTGAGAGGGAGATATAAGTTAGTGAAGATAGAAAGAGATATAGTTACGTTTCGTGTATTACTGTAGGGGCATGAGACACAGGTGCGAGCACACATTTACTTTCTCTCTCATTCTCTCATATCCAGTTACGTTTCGTATATATAAAATACAGTGCAGGCCTATTGTCTGTATCACACTGTAGGAGCAAGAGAGAGCAGTGCGCGCGCACAAGTTTTACTTCAGTCGTGTGGTCTAAAGCACACTCGTATTTTTTTTTGTTGTATCCGTCTTGTCCGTACACGAATTAATCATAAGGTTTTTTGACGCGTGAGCAGGCCACATACAGTCGTCTTTATGGGATGCACGGATTTTGCAAATTAACCACCTGCTATACCCTACCGCTACTATTTCTCCTTTGCAATCCCTCCCTCTACCCTTCCCTCATCTCCCCTCCCCAGCGTGTCCTTTCCCATGCGTCCCCTTCCCGTCCGCGTTACCCCTCTACCTTCCTCACCTCTCTACTTTTCCGCGTCCCCCATTTATCCAACCCTTCTCAGTATCGTCCTGGATCCCTAGCACACTCGATCGATAAGAATTGTATCGATGAATTTCGGTAAATTCTCATCGTTCCCTAGGACAACTGCATATCGCTAACGTATATAAACAACAGTTGATAATTAATGTATTAAGGACACTTAGTCATTATGAACTGTCACTTATTCGTTGGCGATCTGCAGTCATACTAGGAAACGATGAGAAGTTACCGAAAGTTATCCTGTCAATTCTTATCGATATAGTGTGCTAGGGGCCATGGTGAAAGACCACCATTCAAATCGATATGTTGCTTGAAATGGTTTTAACCGTGCACGGAGAAAAATGTTATTCTAAAATACGATCATTTTATTCGTAAAAACGATTAAAAACGGGACTGAAGTTCTTCCGAACAAATCAACAGGGTTTCAATGTTTATTGGCGGGAACATGTAAGTATAATTTGTTATTCTTACATTTTCCCGTCAATAAACACTGTTAATTTGTTCGTAAGAACTTCAGTCCCGTTTTTAACCATTTTTACGAATAAAATGATCGTATTTTAGAATAACATTTTTCTCCGTGTGCCAGTATCATAGCCGTAGTAACAGAAACGAATCTACGAATGTTAATAAAGCAAGGGACATTCATAACAAAGCTCTAAACGTGTTTTTTACTATGCTCTCTTTTAGAATTTTTATATAGAATTTTATGATTTTGGAGCAAAATTTTGGCCACACTGTATTAACAAAATTTTCACGGAAGCCGTAAATACAGGTTGCTCTCGATTACTCTGTTATAAACGTGTGAGGCTTTAAGAGATTTAAAGACTTATAAAGTCCAGTAAAATGTAAACAAACAATTTCATTTATTTACATTTTTTGAAATTATGAATGCAAGTTGATATTTATTTAAGTAAGTATTTAATTTTATAAAGTTATTGTATTCGATTCGGAAAGCCGAGTAAAGCAACATATATTACAAGATTGGTGTAATCATAATGAACTGTTTTTAAATATTGATAAGTGTCATTTCATATCTTTCTGTAGAAACAAAAATCATGTTATGTTTCATTATAGTATCAACAATATTTCTCTTAAAAAGATGTCTCATATCAAGGATCTGGGTATCGTATTTGAAGAAAACTTAACGTTTGTTCTAATAAGGCTATGAAATGTTTGGGATTTATTTTAAGAACAGTCAAAGATTTTACGTCACTTTATTCATTTAAAATACTCTACACTGCTTTAGGAGAAGTAATTTAGAATACAATTCCACTATTTGGTCACCATACTATAAAGCACATCAAATAAAAATTGAGAGAGTTCAACATAAATTTTTAAGGTTCATTAATTTCAAACTCTCCATACCCATTGAACAAATCAATTATGATAAATTACTGAATGGACTTAATTTAACTGACTTATCTTGTAGAAGAACAAAGAGCGATATGGTACTTTTATTCAAATTAGTTAATGGCACAATTGACGCACCTGACTTAATAAAACTAATAACATTCCGAGTACCAAATCGTAACACGAGGCTTCCAGAGCTGTTCTTTGTTTATCCTTCAAAAACTAACTATTTCTTTAACTCCCCAATCCAAAGGCTACATAGGCTTGGAAATAAATTTAGTTCAATTGATATTTTCGTTTATTCATTACCTAAATTTATTTCTGAAATTTCAAAAATTCTCTTTCCAGTTTACTAAACTTATTGTTTTTGTATTATGATTATTGTAAAAGTCCTAAGGGCGTGAATAATAAATAAATAAATAGGTACCTTACTTGACAGTTATACAGACTCAAAACTATCTATCAATAATGAGGATTTGACGGCCGGCGTAGTCCAGGGGTAAGGATTTGGACTCACATTCCGAAGGTCGCGGGTTCGAACCCTGCGTGCGCAAATAAATTTTATTTGATTAATTTGTGTTATTTCACGATTAATTAATTAAAAATAATAATACTATATTTGCGGCACGTTCCAGAGTGGAAGATATTCTCAGTATCGACCTGGTGTAAGACCACCATATAGAATTGAAACTTTGCTTAATAATGGCTTTGGCCGTGTATAGTGACTAGATCTGAATAGCCAGGTACTTGAATCATTAATCATTAAAACACTGTTAATTTGTTCGTAGGAACTTCAGTCCAGATTTTAACCGTTTTTACGAATAAAATGATCGTATTTTAGAATAACATTTTTCTCCGTGTGGACTACGCCGTCATACATCTTTTTTATTTAAAACAGCAATATGTCTCAGAAGATTGACTGAGATATTCCTTATAAGAACTCATAAATATCTCTATTTGATATGTCTATTTGATATATTTACTTTGAATTACATAACGTTAAAATATTATTCTTGGTTTGATCTTCCGTTTGTGATTTCAAATGAGGGCACTTTCCGTAGACTTCATTCATAATTCAATTTCTTACTATATAAACATCAATGGACCACTGAATACCACTGCTACTGAGAACTCTGCTGTAACCATCGATATAATAACTACAGATTAGCCATCCCATACCTTATTTCAATCCAAAAATAGCACCACCTATGAGAAATTTCATAATACAAACTACCCATCGAATTCCGTCGCATCTCTTGCGTGAAGTAGTTGTTTTGCTAGGAAGAAATTAAACTTTTTTTAATGTAACTAATAAACTAAAACGAGTCATGTACCTAATGAAGTCCATTAAAAACATTTTCCCACTAAAAATACTCAGATCTATATATTTTGCACTTTTTCAATCCATTGCCACGTATGGGATACTAGCTTGGGGAAGTGCTACAAACATAGCAATTGACCCAATTCAAAAAAATCAAAAAGCAATAATTAAACTAATTCTGAAAGTACCATTCTACACAGATTCAAGCGAAATTTACAAAACACTGGAAGTCATGTCAATAAGACAACTCTATGCCAAATATGCACTTCTACACCTCCTCCAACACAAACTCCATATTCCAATTCAACCCAAAACCTCAATAAAAACCAGGTCCACAACAAATAAAACACTGAACATACCGATAACGCACACCACACATGGACAAAGACACTTTCAATATTACGCAACCAAACTTTTTAATTGTATGCCCATAACTCTGAAGCAACTAATAACTGCAAATACATCTACAAACATTCACAAAAAACTTATCTCAGCCTCGATCAAAAATCAAGATTTTAACTTCATTCAAAACATAATAACTCCAAACCAAACGTAAACAAACTATAAAAAATGTAAGATAACTAAACACATTTTTCGAGAATATACCAACTATACACACACTTAAAATATATATATGTATACATATTTTTTTATAATTTTTTTTTATAAATAAACAGTTTAAAATAATCACTAATTTAAAAAATAAATAAAGAAGAAAATTTCTACTACAACACATAAATACTTGTCACACTTAAACCACGTAAACACCTCAGCACAGGTTCTCCTAGTGAGGTGTTCACGAAACATACAACATTACCCAACCCCAGTTTCACATTCACTAACCTACCTTACACACAACACAACAAAAAGTTCATAAATTATGTTATTAGCTATTATGTATAAATATTAATAACTTTATGTGAACACTGTAATATTATATAGAAATAAAAAAATAAAAAAATGTTACCTGATTAAAATGTTAATAATGAAGTCCGCAGCATTTTTTTACATTAGCTTCACAGAGGGGGTCCTTAGGAAAATAATTCCCTTTAAGGCCTATGTCATCCTTGTGAATGCTGGTACGGACGGTGATAACGATAGGTGAATGTCAAAAGAATTCATATTCTACGCTTTCGTAGATGGCGCGCGTATAGTATTTTTTACTTATAAACGCTTTTTACAAGTTATGCTTTAAAATATTAAGAAAAATTATTGTTCGCGCAAGTATCTACACAAGCAGTATGAATATTAATAAATAGTTTTGTCAATTAAAAAACTCTAAGCTATCAAGAAAGGCTAACAAATACAATTTTGGATTGAATCACCGATGAAATATGAACAATAATTTATCTTAATATTTCAAAGCATAGTTTGTAAACAGCGTTTATAAGTAAAAAAAAATACTATACGCACGCCATCTACGAAAGACTAGAATATGAATTATTTCGACAATCACCTTAAACATTCTAACCTCTAATATCGTGTAGATTGCACTGATCAACCAAAAACATTTATAATTTAAAACACTGGATCAGTAACCTAGCGACAGCTAATATAACAAAAGAGAACGATCGGAACGAGTTCTGTTGTGCGCGTCACCTTGGTTGGTTGTGTTTTATTTGTCTACACATTTATCCTTCTGAATAGTTCCTGATAATTAACTTGATTATCAAATGTAAAAATATCATAAATAAAAGAGTGAATCCAATGATGTTGTATCATTAAAATGGTGACCACCCGACCTTCCACGCAATTAGACACAATTATACGAAAAATTTCTTTTTAAATCTCCGCACCACAACAAACCAGTCAGAGCGACCGACGCATAGAATCCTGAGGCCAGAGAAATCGAAAATGGCGATTTAATTAGAGACCATCATCGCACATGGAGACCATGGCTGCACAGGTGAACGAGTTTTGCTGACACCATATAGAGACTACCAAAGCAGCAGAGCTTCACATCACGGAGACTTCATGACGCAGTACCCAATCGCAGTGGAGCTTCACAACAAGGAGACTTCATGACGCAGTATCCAATCGCAGCGAATCTATCTTCACGAGAGACGTTTGGCTGAGAAAAAAACATCATCACAGACAGCAGACCATTAGGAATTCGTTTCAAGTCACGTAAATGTTTAAACAAAAGACTATTATTTTTACGTAACCTAATTTCAAAATTTAAAATTTGAATTAAATGTCAATGATTATTATCTGTTTTGAGAAATTATTCTATTATTAAAAAATAATTTGAAATAATTTAACATTAATAAAAATGTTCTAAAATTAGTAGATTTTCAAAAGGTTTGCGCCTCAGATAATATCACACGTATCTGACTTATGATTTATAGAAAAATGCATAGATGGTACCCCAAATCAGTTTGATAAATTATCGATAATTTTAAATATGTATATTTTAATATGATTTAATTTAATGTTTTTTCGAATTTTTTGCTGATGAATATTTTTTTAAAGTAACCGCCTTATTGCGTTGAATTGTCAATATCTGAAATAATGCCATGACAACTGAAGAAAATATTCTCATCTCGAAGCAAACAGCGGAATCAAGTTTACAAACATCAAGCAACAAGATAATTACAGATTCAATTACAATGGAATCATCAAGCGGAACTAGTAATGAATCAAACATCCACCATGTCTCAGTCAGATTACCACCATGGTGGAAAGAAAACATATCGCTATGGTTCGTTCAAGCCGAATCTCAATTTTCAAACTCACGTATTAAAGAAGACTTTACAAAATACAATATCATCATCGCAGCACTCGATTCACAAACCTTACAATGTGTTAGTGATATTGTCACGAAGCCACCTGAATCAGACAAATATTTAAAACTGAAAACTGCACTTATCGACAGACTACAAGATTCTTCTGAAAAAAGACTTACACGACTTTTAACGGGCATTCAACTGGAAGATCGAAAGCCCTCCGGACTTCTTCGGTATATGATGGAGCTAGCTGGACCCACATTAGCAGAGAGTGCAATTGTACGTACACTCTGGCTACAGCGTCTACCCCAACATGTCCAGGCAATCCTGTCAGCTCTTCCTGATAACAACACAAACCAACTGGCATTGGCTGCCGACAAAATCACAGATGTTTATACGTCAACAGAATGTGGTGCAATGGATCAACATAACAAATCCAGCACATCAAGATCCGAGAAAATAGAAAATTCAATATTACTTCAGCTACAAAAACAAATTTCTGAGCTAACACACGAAGTGTCACAATTGAAAATGTCTAAAAATAACCGTTTTTCAACCTTCCGAGGACGGCAAAATCAGAGCCCTCGTCGAAATAATTCCTATCAGAATTCATCTCAGGAGAATCCTGCTAGAAGACCGAGGTCTGGGTCTCGCGGTCGATCACCTAGAAGAGATCCTGATGGATATTGTTATTTCCACAGACGGTTTGGAGAACATGCATACAAATGCTACGAACCTTGTACTTTTAAAAATAAAAATTCGGAAAACGACAGCGGAACCTCTCAGTAGGGACATGTGAGATTCCGAGTAATACATGTCGTCTCTTCGTATACGATCTGCAAACTCGACAAAAATTCTTGGTGGACACTGGCGCGGACGTTTCAGTAATGCCTAAAAAACCGTCGTATAACAAAAATAATATCACTTCCGACAACTGCCCAACTACATTGTATGGAGCCAATGGAAACCCCATCAAGACTTATGGCACGAGAACAGTCGAACTCGACTTTGGACTACGCCGTGCGTTGAAATGGCGTTTCATTGTTGCTGACGTATCAAGACCAATTCTAGGTGCAGATTTTATCCACCATTTTAACCTAACGGTAAACTTACGAAAGGCAACAATCACAGATCTGTCAACAAAATTAATGATCAAAGGAACAACGTATAAAGGACCTACATCTGGTATCTCTACAATTTCCTCGTCACAGAAATTTCGTGACATCTTGAGCAAATACCCTACATTGATGAGGCCTAATATGAAAATACCGGATACAAAAAAACACTCTGTGACTCACTGCATCGAAACAAAAGGACCACCTGTCACGGAACGTGCCCGCAGACTATCACCAGCCCTATTAGAGGCAGCGAAAAAAGAATTTAAGTATCTGATGGAACAAGGGATTTGCAGGCCATCAAAAAGCAATTGGGCCAGCCCTTTACACATGGTGAAGAAAAGCAACGGAGAGTGGCGTCCTGTTGGTGATTATCGACGATTGAACGCTAAAACAATCCCAGACAAATACCCGATACCCCAACTACAAGATTTTGCACACAAACTTTCAAATGCAAAAATCTTTAGTACCATAGATATGACCAGAGCATATCATCAAATTCCAGTTGAACCAGAAGATGTACAAAAAACAGCCATCATCACACCGTTTGGATTATTTGAGTTTACATCCATGCAATTCGGTTTATCTAACGCAGCACAAAGCTTCCAACGTTTCATGCACGCGGTAACTAGAGACTTGGATTTTTGCTTTGTATACATAGATGACATTCTGATTGCTTCTGAAAATGAAGAAGAACATAAAATACATTTAGATTCTTTACTTAAACGCCTGGCTGAATTTGACCTAGTAATAAACATAAACAAATGTCATTTTGGCGAACCTACAGTCAACTTCTTGGGTCACACAATTACCCAAAATGGAATGTCACCTATTAAAGAAAAAGTTGAAGCCGTCATAAATTTTCCATTACCTAAAACAGCAAAGGAATTGCGACGATTTTTAGGCATGTTGAATTATTACCGAAGATTCCTTCCCAATGCAATTAACACTCAAACAAAATTATTCGACTGCATTGCTGGTTACAAGAAAAATGACAAGAGAATATTGGTTTGGAATCAAGAACTGACGGAAGCATTTGAGGAATGCAAACAAAACCTAGCGACCGTGGCTTTACTTGCACATCCAAATCCCAATGCAAAAATAGCTATAATGGTAGATGCCAGTGACGTAGCTATGGGAGCCTCACTACAACAGTCCAACAGAAACGCTTGGGAACCGCTAGGATTCTTTTCAAAAAAATTCACACCCGCGCAACGAAAGTATAGTACTTTTGACCGTGAACTTACTGGTGTTTATGAAGCGGTAAAATACTTTAGAAATCATATTGAAGGACGGAATTTCATAATTTACACGGATCATAAACCAATCACTTTCGCCTTTAACAAGAAACGTGCCTCTAGCTCTCCACGCCAGGAAAGACAGTTAGATTATATAGCACAATTTTCAACGGACATTAGACATATTTCAGGACAACTCAACACAGTAGCTGACGCACTGTCTCGAATAGAGGAGATTAATTGTCCTACTTCTATTGACTATAGGCAGATGGGAAAAGCGCAGTGTCAAGATGACGAATTTATGAAGGCAAAATATGACACCGCCCTCGCCTTACGTCAAATGGTGATGCCTGGTACTGAAACTTCAGTATGGTGCGACATATCAACAGGTCACGTCAGACCGTTTGTACCTGCTTGCATGCGAAATCAAGTAATTGAAAGTGTACATAATGTTTGCCACCCTGGCATCTCGGGAACAACAAAGACAATTAAACAAAGATTTGTTTGGTCTAACATGGCAAAGGACATAAAAAACTTTGTCAAACAATGCATTCATTGTCAAAAAGCTAAGGTTTCTCGACACACTGTTGCGCCATTAGCAACGTATATATTACCAGAGGATCGATTTCGTAATGTACATATCGATCTAGTTGGACCCCTTCAAAAGTGCAATGAGTACCAGTATATACTAACAATGATTGATAGATTTACTCGATGGCCCGAAGCAATTCCCCTGAAAGACATGACAGCGGAAACAGTCGCCACTGCACTCACAACCCATTGGATTGCTCGTCACGGAACCCCTGACAGCATAGTAACCGATCAAGGTCGTCAATTTGAGAGTCATCTCTTCAAAAAACTCACAGAAAAGTTTGGAATTAAACACTTGAGAACCACAGCGTATCATCCACAAGCCAACGGCATGATTGAAAGATGGCATCGTACTTTAAAAGCATCTCTTATGGCATGTGGAGACCAGAATTGGGTTGAAAACCTTCCACTCGTTTTACTAGGCCTGAGAGCGACAGTGCGTGAAGATCTAAAATGCTCACCAGCTGAATTAACTTACGGTAGAACTCTAAAATTACCTTGCGATTTCTTCACAGCAACTCCTCGAGAAGAACCCGATACATACGTCGGACGTCTCCAAAGAAAGTTCGAAGATATCAAATCAACTCCGGCCAGTATCCATGGTACAGGAAAATTCTTCGTTCATAAGGATCTACCTACTACTACACATGTGTTTCTCAGAACCGATGGTGGAAGAAAACCACTCCAAAATCCATATGAAGGTCCATACAAAGTTGAAGAACGTGATGAGAAAACATTCGTTATTACCGTAAAAGGAAAACCAAAACGCGTCACGATAGACCGTCTAAAGCCTGCTTTTGTTCCTGTAGAAAAAAATGTTCCAATTTCTACAATTTTCACTAAACCACTTCCCGAAATTACCAGAACCACAAGATCTGGTCGAAAAGTTCATTTTCCAGACAGATTGGGACAGTTCAAAACATAAAAAGGTATTATTATTTTTTACGATTATAATTATCTTCTCTAAATCATACTAAAAAAAAAAAATAATTAAAAAATCTCAGAGATATATTAATGTTACTAAACAAACTTTGTATCTAAACTAAAAAATAAGTTTTTAAATCATATAACTACTGTGAAAATATGTTTACTTTTAGTTATTTTAACCATGATCATTCAGATGTATAATGGCACTCACATCTGATTGAACATGTCGTTGAAATTTCTTATTTATATTATGTAATAATTCTTTTCAAGTGTTTACGGAGACGTGTGAATGTTTAAATATAATAAAATGTATTATATTTATTTATTTAAATAACAGCGATAAGTTTAAATGAAAACAAATATGTCTACTCTGTCTAGTCTAATTTACTGTAATTACAAAAAACTCAATAAATATGTTGAGTTCATCAATAACGCACTCCAGTAAACAGTTTAAAAAAAAAAAAAAAAAAATTATAATTATCAAACGCTTTGTAAAATTTATAGCGTCTCATAAACATGTACCTTATTTTTAAGAAATACTAATATATAAGTTTTATTGAATCCAGTTATTATTAGATATACAATATTGTGTCATAGTCACAGTTACTTTGAACACTTGTTCCAAACGAAATGTTTGTAGATGAAACCATTTATTTTTAAAATATAGATACATACATAAATCTAGTCGAAGCATTCTCCTAGACATAATTTTTTAAACTTAAGTTAAAAAATACTACTTTTGTTTACCATATAGATATTTGAAGATACCATACTTATAGTTCTGTATTCATGTTTTACAACTATTTGAGTTTTTAATTTAGAAATTTTTATTATTTTCATATATATGGTTGGGCCACAAAATATTAAGCGACATGTTTGTGTAATGTGTCCTACAAAGCATGGTCAATTTTGCCCTTATATCGTTTAACAACTGGAGGGGAAGTGTGTAGATTGCACTGATCAACCAAAAACATTTATAATTTAAAACACTGGATCAGTAACCTAGCGACAGCTAATATAACAAAAGAGAACGATCGGAACGAGTTCTGTTGTGCGCGTCACCTTGGTTGGTTGTGTTTTATTTGTCTACACATTTATCCTTCTGAATAGTTCCTGATAATTAACTTGATTATCAAATGTAAAAATATCATAAATAAAAGAGTGAATCCAATGATGTTGTATCATTAAAATCGCATTGCTACAACGTATAATGAATTCCTTATCTACCAGTATACAAAACATATTTGTTTTACAAAAGGTTCGTCCGTTGTCTACTTACATAGAGTATTTGTAAACACAGACAATGAAGGCCCATTATAAATAACCTGAAAAGTAGGTTTTTAGGGCAGATTTCTTCCCTTGTAATACGGGCTGAGGGGTGGTCATAATCTCTTACAAAATATGAAGCTTTAGAATACTTTTGTTTTTTTGGGATTAGAAATAGAAAATTTGGGTCTTTATATATATTTTTTTTTTTTGAGAAATCGGCAGTTTACAATGTGGCTTAATTATACATGTGTAATTCACCTAACTGAGAAACAAATTATAGATTTCCTCATTATACTATTGTATTATGTATCTAAAAATTAAAAACTATACTTACAAATACAATACAATAACAACTAAAATATATAACGTTATTAAAACAAGAGAGAGATTATTATAACAGGAGATACTACATAATATATGTCATTACATAATATTTCATTACATTTAACACATTTTTAATAGAGTTTTTTATATACATTTGAAGATATCTACATCAGAGAGAATGTTATTATTAGACATCTGATTATATGCATTTGCATATTTGCATATGCAAATGCATAAAACTCTCTAATTACGGCGTTAATGCATATTTTAGCCTTTTTTCCCAATCGTGCATATTTCGTCGATTTCGTTGATCAATTTGATAGTTCTGATGCTGAAGCTAGCATTTGAAACATAATATCGCCCTCATCTCTACACATTTCCACAAGTTACCAGATGCCATAGAATAATTAGAAACAAGAAAACTTCCTCTATTTAAATCAATAGAAATACTGGAAACAATGATCGAACTTGCCAACGCCCTTCTTAATTTAATATCAAAAAAGATTCGTAAAAGTTAGACGCTATTTTGGTTAAAAAAACCCGAGTCTTGAAGACGTGAAGAACATTACCTACATCAACGGCACAGGTCCATACCCTGCCTAAACAGGTATCTCCAGAAATGGCGTCAAATTTTAAATTTTGTCCAGTGACGTCAGTTGACTGTCGTTTTTATAACTATAAATTAATACTGGGTGGAAAACGTCACAAATTTGCTATCGAAAATTTTGAAAAATATATTGTCACAAAAACTATGCATAATTTTAAGAATGTTTTGCTGTTTCTGTACCGTCTTTAATTAAAATACATAAAAATAAAATGGTTTTTTGATTTTGCATTGTGCATATTTTGGGCATATCAAGAGTTATATTAGTTATATATATATATATATATATATATATATATATATATATATATATATATATGAGTTATAGTGCATATTTCGGTTTTTTTTAGTGCATATTTGCATGCATATTTTGGCACTTTGTTAGTGCATATAATCCGATGTCTAGTTATTATTATATATCATGTTGAACATATTCTTATAAGACAATCACATGAATCGTTTAAAAGGCCAACTATATATATAAAGGGGTATATTTAGTTGGTCATTGGGTACCGCCGGCCCGGGAACCATTCATTGGATAACCAATACCTTTGCCATAGATCACCCCAAGTAGTTCGCAACGTTTGGTGACTTAGCAGGGATGCCCGTAGCGTAAGTTTTGTCTAGTTTTTGGCTGCGGATGCGTTTGCCGACCTGATATGCGGTGAGTTGGATTTGAAGATAGGATAACTGGCGATATTAACGCCATTAAAAATCGGTACAAATTTATCATAAAACGACTGGTTTTGAGAAAGAGTGGTTTAGCGAGACCTTTTAACCTCTACAGCGGGACTCATTCAAACGTCTGTCACTCCTAGACACATTGACCCCCAGATTCCAACCCATCTCACATATCCTTTTCCTTCCCGGAGCTTCCTCTCTTTCCTTTCCTTAAAAATACCCTCCACACAGCATTCCCTAGGATGGCATAGCCCCTATGGGAAATTCTTTTCCTTAGGGTCTTTTGGGTGGAGCTAATGTAAAAAATCATATAATTATAATTTTCCGTGATTTTTCACTGGTATCCGCTAGTATAAAATAAAATAAAAGCTGCTCCTCTACAAATCAGGCTAAACTTATGCCCACTGCTAAGCAAAGATAGCGGCTAAGAAAGCACCACTTATAAAAGTCTTACCCGAGATTCCAACCCAAAAGATCTGTGAAAAAAAAAATCATTTATTACAATACAAAGTTTTTCTTGTATAAGCCCTGGCCGTAGTTTCGAATTGAGGCCGCCAGGTGCTTGCTACTGTACAGTCATTTCCGTTGTCTTAGCAACCCCATTTGTTTCCTGCTATCAGCTGATCCTTTCCGCTGATATTACGCCCCAATCTCCCACCCGCCCGCCCCCAACCCCTGCTGCACCCTACACTAAGGATATATACGTAGATGGTGGAAGGTTGTTTGAAGGTAAAGCCTTTTGGCCCAATAACAATTTAATGCAATTTTTCTTTTGAGGTTAATTTCTTTTACATTCTCCCATCACTTGATACACTGAAATTGGTATTTTCTGCGTGTTCTGTGTGGTTTTTGTATCGAAGGACCTTGAAATGTATGTGTTTTATGTATTTTAACCACTGCACAAGTAAAAACTATGCACATAATGAAAATGAGAGAAAATACTCACTGGGGGACTAGTAGCACTTTCTTATATATTTGGCCGGTTTTTACTTGCACTTTTGTAGCGGTAATATTGTATCATGTAGCGGTAATATTGCAATATTTCTTCTTAGAGCGGTAGATGCGGAATAGGAATGCGGATTTTGAGATACTTGCGCGGTGATGGTCGATTATTGACTCGTGAGTAATGGAAAGAATGACTGGTTTATAGGAGGAGGAATAAAAATGTGACAATACTAACTACAAGTACAGCAGTTCATGTATGTGTATATGTAAGTATAGGTAAGTATTGTGTAAATGCCCAACTAGGATATATAGAATAACGATGTCAATTTCTGAACGTACACTGCCTCCTGTTTTATATTATATTTTAGTTTTAAAGTTCTTGTTTTGTCCTGTACTACAATTGCACCGTTATTGTCTATTAGTATTATCCTGTACTATATATAACAGCTCTGTTAATTTTTTTTCTGCTTTTGTTTTGCTTTGTATATATTATAGTATATATGCTTTATTTCATATTATTTTATCAATATTTTGTAATGGACTCGTAAGGAGCAACTAGGATAATTTTAAAATTTATTATAGTTCAGGTCCGGAATTCCAATTTTCTACCGATTTATAACATATGTCCCTTGAACATTTTAAGTTTTCAAGTTCTAAAAAAATATATGTAATTTTTTAAGAATCCATCTGAAGATTTGTAAAGCCGAAACGTTAATTACATAAAATTCCCTCGATAGAAAAAAATCGCAAAGTGTACTCCAAAAATTATTATTTCCACGTTTTTTTTTTTTTTTAATTTTAATTTTTATTTAACATTCTATTTTTACATATTTCAACATTAAGTCCCGTTAAACTGATTTATATCAGTTTGTCAACGGGTTCTTTTAACAATTAATTTTTAGAGAATTTAAACAGCTACATAAAATATACACATTATTACATTATATATACATACATCCACATATTTTTACATATATAAAATAAAGAGCAGGGGAAAAACGAAAGAAAGAAAAAGAAAAAAGATTATAATAATGGAAAAAACATTAAAAACGAAAATTAGAAATACGGAGGTTAGTACAAAAAAATTCTTTCACATAAGCTTTCTTTTATCATACATTTTCTTCTGAAAGTCAATTCACAGTTTTTTATTGAATTGGGTAACATGTTGTAAATTATTGGTACGAGATATTCTAGAGTTCTTTGACCGTATTTATTTAGGTATCTGGGAATAACAAGTCCATCGTTTGCAGTTTGTTTCTGTTATTTTAAAAGTTATATGTATGAAAAAAATACAGTGTTTCTTTAAATGCTACTTAAGGTGTTGAAGAGAGATTTTTTCTCTATTGTAAACGAGTCGAGTTTTATTAAACATTTTCCCAATTTTCGTTTAAATTTTCTCGTTTTTAATATTAGCGCGGTCGCTCCAACATTCACACACCTAGCACACTCGATCGATAACGATTGATAGGATAACTTTCGGTAACTTCTCCTCGTTCCCTAGGACAACTGCAGATCGCTAACGTACAAACAACAGCTGATATCTATTATATTGAGGGTACTTAGTCATTGTGAACTGTCACTTAAAAGTTACCGAAAGTTATTCTGTCAATCCTTATCGATCGAGTATGCTAGGGGACCAGGGGTGCTAGCATAGTCCATCGATAAGGATCGGTAGGATAATTTTCGGTAACTTCTCATCGTTCCCTAGAACAACTGCAGATCGCAAACGAATAGGTGACAGTTCACAATGACTAAGTGTCCTTAATATATTCGATATCAACTGTCGTTTGTACCTTTGAGATCTGTAGTTGTCCTAGGGAACGATGAGAAGTTACCGACAATCGGTCGGTAACTTCATTTCGAGCGAGCGTGCTAGCACACCAACCAGAGGCCCTAGCATACTCGCTCGATAACGATCGGTAGGATAACTATCGGTAACTTCTCATCGTTCCCTAGATCGCAAACGAAAAAGTGACAGTACACAGTGACTAAGTGTCCTTAACGTATTCGAAATCAACTGTTGTTTGTACGTTAGCGATGTGCAGTTATCCTAGGAAACGATGAGAAGTTACCGATAGTTACCCCTTCAATCGATAAGGATTGTATTGATAACTTTCGGTAACTTCTCATCGTTCCCTAGGACAACTGCGGATCGCTAACGTACAAACAACAGTTGATATCTATTATATTAAGGACACTTACGACCAGTTGTTTCGGAAAATTTCACGTTTGAATTTCCTTCAAATCGTCATTCACCGAAAAATTGGGTTGTTTCAACCTCCGTCAGAAGAAATTTCAAGGAAAATTTTATGGAAATGTTTCAAAAATGAAAAGATTCTTTTTTCACTTCAAATTTGACACGCAATCAAGTCTTCCTATATTTCAAATACGAAATGGGTTGTTTCAACTCCAAATAACATTCGATAAATTTGAAAATTTTATTCAAGTGTTCCCCGCCGAATCACAATTTTGACGTCTGCGCATGCGCCTCCCATTATTTCGCTAACCGTCCGGACTCGGCTGATCACATTCACATCATATTTCTATAGTATTTTCACTGCTGACGGAAGTTGAAACAACCCAATTTTTCAGTGAATGACGATTTGAAGGAAATTCAAATTTGAAGGGAATTCCAAAACAACTGGTCCTATGAAATTTTCGTTGAAATTTCTTCTGACGGAGGTTGAAACAACCCAATTTTTCGGTGAATGACGATTTGAAGGAAATTCAAACGTGAAATTTTCCGAAACAACTGGTCCTTAGTCATTGTGAACTGTCACTTATTATTCACTTAAAAGTTACCGAAAGTTATCCTGTCAATCCTTATCAATGGACTATGATAGCACCCCTGGTCATTACTGTAGTCGAAATAACAGACTAATCTCTAAGAAAGGTAGTAGAAGCACAGAGTATTTTAGCACTAAATTATTTAATAGAATTTACGTACAACAAGCCAGCTGTGAAGTAAGGCATCCTGCTATATTATTTATTTACGGATGAGATTTTCAGAATAGATGAGTTTTGAGTTTCCCTCAGAAAGCCTGTTGAGTTTTGTATTCATCTTTAGAGATTATTCTAACCTTAACGACAAGATTTTTCGGAAGCGTAATATTCGAACTCTGTAATTATTTATTACATTGGGGTATTCTGAGATTTTGTCGTCGTCAAGTTACTTTAAATGATCTGGCAGATTCATGATTAATTTAGAAATATTTCCGGTTGACATTAATTTTCCAACAGTTCCGCTATTTTTTTGACAAAAAGAAATACAGCCTTTGGAAGCAGATTTATTTTTATTTTATTTTATTTAATATTTGTATGTTTTTACAATAAATATACAATTTTTACATTTTTATACAGTCGATTTTATCGGCCCATTTTTCAGAATATTAATATCAGTATTTGCTAAGTAGTATTTGTAGGTACCTTCAATTATTATGACAGTGTCGTCAGCATAAGATATTATTTTTCCATTTTTTATGAGAAAAACTCTCTTTTTAACTGTTGAAGGTTATTCTAATCAATGTAATATATCATTGAAGAAGAAGATAACAATAATAGGCTAAATTAATATATGAAAATGAACAAGACACAGATAAATAATGAAAGATAACGGTCGCGATAATATGAAAAAAAACATTAGTAGAAGATAAAATTGTTAATTCAGACATTTGAAGTATGACTTTGAAAATTACGGCGGTTTTATAATAAGTGGCAATGGCTGAATTGGTAGAGCGCACGTCCCGGTAAGACGAGAGATCTTGGTTCGAGTCCCAGTTGCGACCGTTATCTTTTATTCTTTTTCTGCGTCTTGCTCATATTCATATTTTTATTTAGATTATTATTGTTGTCTTCTTCTTCAATAATAAAATAATAAATATTTTAATCATAACTCGTAACAATAAATAAAATAAAAAAAATATCCTTTTGTTGAATTATATTAAAGTACCTGTTAAATTCCGTGGTTGAATTTGCCGAGCTGTTTGTTAAAATACCAGACGCTTTTCATCTGAGCCAATCACGGTCGTAAAATATTATTTCCACGCTACGAATCGTAAACACTCGAGCCTCTGTCACGTTCTCGTTATTTGCTTCTTTCTTACCTTTTCTTTCTATTCTAAACTAAACTAACTTCTCCCAGCTTCACCTCGGTTCTTCTTGCTTCCATTTGCTTCTTTCTGCTTCTCTATGTCTTCTTGCCTTACCCCCATTTGTATATCCACGGGCTTATTGGATTCTGAGTGAAAAATGTACAGACTCTTCATTACCTGCGAGTTTCGCTATGCGCAAACTGAAAATAATATAAAA
This sequence comes from Limnephilus auricula, assembly GCA_951813805.1. Taxonomy (NCBI): domain Eukaryota; kingdom Metazoa; phylum Arthropoda; class Insecta; order Trichoptera; family Limnephilidae; genus Limnephilus; species Limnephilus auricula. The sequence continues at coordinate 11,936,447 of OX638412.1, read as the reverse complement.
CGCGTCGTTTTTCTTACGTCAAGAGGTAAATCATGATGCCACTCCACTAAGGATGTGAAACAATATTCGCCATAATACAGAGAAAAAACATTTATGTACATAACCAAACTCATTGGGATAGTATCATTTTTTTTTTAATTCAAACTTTGTTTTAAAATATTAAGTTAGTACCGATTTGACAAAAATAAAGTTTCAAAATATAATTCATTCACCAGAAGCGGCTCAAGAAACAAATAAAAAACATTTTTTTTATAAATAGCAGATTATAATATTATTACGTATAATATATAGGTATTAACTGCTCCGTTGAACTTTCAAAGTGCCACATCATAAGTTATTATATATACTTATCCTAGTTCATATACACGGTGTTCGGAAACTCGTAGCACAAGCGGGAAACTGGTGAATCTACATCACGTAGAGAGAACCAAAATAACTATATGGCGACCTGCCTTTATCTACCTTTGCACTGCGAGGTCGCCATGTACCTTGATACCGCTGCACCTAACTACCTCGCCACGCCGAATTATTATTTTGACCACCTTCTCGAAAGGTCTCGCTGCTGCCACACACAATACATAGAGCTCCACCGAAATATCGAGAAGTTTCCAGAGAGTGTACGAATTTAGCCTACCGTTCAAGTACCTGCCAGGTAAAGCTATATAAAGGGCTCCAGCAAGCCAAGCCAGTCTTTCAGTCGGTCTTACAGTCACGACTAGCATTCATTCGGCCGGGTAACAGGCTGCGCACATCAACGCTTTTATCTGTAGTTCTCGGAATAATCCTTTTACGTTTGTAAATTCTCTAAATACATTGTAAATATTCAGCTGTAAATACATCATCATCTAGAGTGTTATTATTCTGACCAGCACCCGCGGAGATATCACGACTCGTCGATATCTCCCATCTTTTAATGGAGGCTCAACTCATTTCCTCCTTATCTATCGAGGCCCGAAATCACCTTACAAAACTATTTACTCGTATTTCGATCTGAGCATTACGACTTTTTATAAATGTTATTTTCCATATTTTTCAACTAATTACATTAATTAGCTGATAATAAATCTTTGGAAACAGTTTTTTTTTAAATATGATTTTAAAAATTCCACGTTGAACTCATTTCACAAATGTGCTGTAAATTCACCAATTTACCAATTGTATTAGGAGCTGTGTATATATACCTGAATATATACCTACCCAGCACATATTAAATACAAATAATGCACCTACATAGATAAACCCGTTTCATTAACCCGACCTATTTCAATTCTCATCAACTTAATGCCAAAGCCACAATCTATTACCTTGATCTACGTCTTATTTATGTAATATCTCTCCATTCACCTACAACATTATTAAACACTCTGGCATCCAATTTAAATCTCACGTCAAAATAAAGCACACCCTGCCATCGAGAGCCCCGTTCGAGACGTATTTGGGCTCCCAAAATATCGGTTTTCGATTTAATGTACGTAGATTACTGCGGTCCCACCCTCGGCGAATGTAACGAGTTGACTTAAAAGCTTTTTTAAGAAAGGCTCGATTTCGAAATGTTGAACGAATTATTTTTGGCCAGTGAAAAGGCAAATTGAAGATTGGAGTATTAGATTTTTTATGCATATAATTAATATTTAAAGGGTTACATTGAAAAAATCTCCCGAGAAAAGATACATGCCGCCATCGAACCCGTGTCCTTCTGATTTCCGATCAACTGCTCTATCTACTGAGCTACGTCGGCTTATCTCCTTCCCGCCAAATAATTCACTGTATACTAGTGTTTTATTCAACAATTACTGCTAATTACATTTTATCACCTGCTAACATTTATTATATATGAGAAAGTCATTGTAAGTGCTAAATCTCGCACTAGGTGGCGTCGAGGCATATTATGTCTACATTTTTTTGGTGAAATACTTTAACTCGTCAAATATTAATTATTATTATTTTTTAATTGATGAACTAATGTTTAAGTCAAGATTTTTATGCATAGCACAAAGGGTAACAATTATTATAAGCAATAATTATTAGCCTGAAACACTCATCCACACTGAAAAATCCTCACGAGAAAAGATACATGCCGCTGACGGGACTCGAAACACGTGTCCTTCTGATTTCGTTTTTTTAATAAAATTCTAATTTTCCTTCGGCGGCATGTATCTTTTCTTTCACATTGGAGAAGTTCGTTCCCATCTTTTCAAAATTCACGTGCTTGTCACCTTAGATTATTCATTATGTGGTACAGAATGGAGAACTTTAGATCACTTATTTTTTGGTTGTCCCTCTCTGAACAAATATTTTATTTCTATAACATATCTTATTTCTAAATATCTCTTATATCAAGCTCTATCTACAATTTTCTGAAAATTTGCCATATTTTGGCAACAAAACAATCCGAGGTTTTGGAAATCTTACTAATATTATAAACGCGAAAGTTTGTATGGATGTATGTATGTTTGTTACTCTTTCACGCAAATGAATGGACTTTAATGAAACTTTACAATAATATAGCCAAGACATCAGAATAACATATAGGCTATATAATTTATACATAAAGCTTGCTATTTTCCATGTATTACAAATAATAATTATTGTTTAATAGAAAATATCAAGATTTGAGAATGACATTTTGAAAAACAATGATTGCAAAACCAAATTTCTATTTTAGAAAATATTTAAATTAGTGAATTTATTTAAGTACTCACCCTCGAATCGAATCAAGAATTATAGATATTTTTAAAAAATTGGTTAAGAATTTTGGTATAAAAATAGATGGGACATATGAAAAGAAAATAGGCTAATCGAAGTACTAATCCTGCGCAGACGAAGTCGCGGGCAGAAGCTAGTAGTGCCATAATGTGGCAAAAAGCGCTCGAGTGGTTCATGTGGAAAATAACTCGGCGGGCCCATTTAGTTAAATCTTTTTCCATGTATTTTTACTTACTGCGCATTTATAAAAGGGTTGCCATTGTTTATTTTGCAATTCATGAGCTTTTTAAAGGGTAAATGTGTTCAAATACGATAAAAGTTCACTGAGTAATACAATTATTGGGAAAACCGCACTTGATTCACAATATATTTTTTCTGTTCATTGTTTTTTTTTTTTTAAGTTAAAAGAAATATACATATTTCGCTTTGTTAACTTAATACATTGATACAAATAATATTAATAATGATGGTTTACTACCTAACACCAAGTAACACATTTTTTTAAGTGAGAACATTTTGGTTTTGCTCATTAATTTTGAGAGCAAACATTTTTTTTTTAAATATACTTATTTTATTTTCTGTTGTCAGGCTATCAGGAAGGAGATTATATATGTCTATACCCTCATAGCCTATGTTTCTTTTGCCACACTCTGTCTTTGTTGAATTTGTGTATAATTTATTACGTTGTCTTGTGTGGTGTTCATGTACTTGTGATGTTTTCATAAATGTAGTATTTGTGTGTATAAAGCCATTTTGAATTTTGTAGATTAATAAGCATATGTTGTATTCGTACAGTTTTCTGATTTTCATTAAGTTAGTTTCTTTGTTGAAATGTTGTTAAATATTTTGATATATTATCTCGATAATATTTTAATTGTATGTAATCATATAGCAAATGCCTACAATTAAACACCATATAAGTGATATTTCAAGTGGGAAGCATGTATGGTACCGCCGCCTCGGGAACCATTCATTGGATAACCAACTCTGTCATCGGTCACCCAAAGTCGTTCGCAACGTTTGGCGACGGATGTGTCTGCCCATCTAGCGTGTGGCGGGCCGGACTTGGAGAGGCTGGTTTGGGGAGACCCCTGACCTCTCAGCTGGTCTCTCTAGACACATCGTCTCGAAGGATGGATTCATAAGTCCGACACACAGATAGTTAGATTGCTACCTACCCCACATACCCTAATCCTTCCTAGAACTTTCTCTCATTCTTTTCTTTAAAAAGACCCTCCACACAGCATACACAAATATTACGTAGGCCCTGAGGAAAATAGTTTTCCTCCTGTGTTAATTTAATTTAAAAGAAAAGGTTTGTAAGTCAAAATTATCTATTTTAATTAATGAAGATAATATTTGTGATACTCAATCGAAAATCTGAAACAGAAAAATCAGAAAAAGATACGGTTACATCTGGGAGTCGAACTTAGGACCTTCGGCTTTCCGGGCCATTGCGCTAACCACTGCGCCAATGCGCCAATGTATCCCTTTCCGACTCGGTCATATTTAACTGTACCCATACTTCGACTGAGAACCACCAACATTATCTTCATTTTCCTAACGCATATTTTTATTGGCTACTATCTTTACGCATGATTGCAAAATTAAACTCGAACTAAATGCTATCTAGATAGTGTCAGGATACATTTATCCATTTTTATTCAATAAGCGACATCTATTGACTTTTCTGCAAGTCTAGGATAAATATTTATTTTTTTATTTATAACTTAATGAGTTAAACCTCAAATTGGAATATTTTAATTAATAAATAATATTAGTGAAACTCTATCGAAAATCTGAAACAGATAGTATCTTTTTCTAATTTTTCTGTTTCAGATTTTCGATCAATCTATCTCCGCGAGATTTATTTATTTTATTTATTTATTTATTTGCATTTGATACATTTAAAGCCAAAATAACAGATATAATATTACATAATAAGAGAATATATTTAAAATTAATACAGTGTTATTACGTTGTTTTAGGTCGATATTAGTTCCTAGCTAAGCAGATTGCCTGTTCTAAGGAACCAAAGTTTGTAAAGTGCCAAATGCCATTTAAATTATTATTATTTTTTTTAATTAATACCTATATACTAAGTTGTTACTAAATGTGCCGTTCATAGGTTACCGTGTATAGTTTTAAGTCAAATTATATAATAGTTTTTCAGACTCCTTCCTACCCAAGCCAATAAACCATTTAGTTATTATTGAGCCAATGTAGGACATTTTGCAATTTTTAATATTTAAGTCTGGGGGGATATTATCATATAAGATGTCACTGGTGTCTCTTTTCGACGGGACCGCTTGCTTCAACAATCATCATTTGTTTTCGGTCTCCTGTAAAATTTAAAAGATAATAAAAAAATAATAAAAATTCTTCAGATTCTATAATATAGAATATATAATTGCAATATGGTATTATTGGTTGGGGAGGAACTTATAATAATATTTTAAATCCACTCAAAATTGTTCAAAGATTGATAATTAAAGTAATATTGAAGAAAACCATCCAAATTTTCTACTGAAATTCTCTTTTCATTATTCAATGTACCTACAATAGACAAAATATATAAAACATATTCAATACTACAAATTTACAAAGAAGTACAGTTAAATAACTTACCATTCCATTCATCAGCAAGATATCAGAATACTATCAAAATCCCTAAATTTAGTACAAAGCACACACAAAATACTTATCTCTATCTAGGTATAACATATTATAACAAACTACCATTGTATCTGACAATAATCGAAAATATTCAGAATTGCAAAAGTTAAAAAAATACCTAAAACTATTATAAGAGTCCATAACTCACTGTTATTATTGTTTCTTTTAAATCCTTTATTAATAAATAAATGCATTTTCTTAATTATCCCTTGTTTTTGCCATATTGTATTATTTACTTTTATTACACATGATATTATATAATTGAACTAAAATTCCCTCACCAAACACAAGAGCCTCGTCTCTTTATGGTGAGGAAAAGCTATTCTTATCTACTATTTTAACACTGTATAAAATGTAAAAATTATGTATTTATTGTAAAAAAAAACCTATAAATATTAAATAAATAAAAAAAATACATAATGTAAGCGGTACACCTACACAATAAATCCCTAAAACCTTATAAATGATTACTGTTTTCCAATATCGATTTGACTTCGTCTGATGCCTCTAAAATTAATCTCTGATAAAGCCATCCACGGGCAATAGACAATAAATAATTTCTAGAAACGATGTTAATTAAATATTTATGAGGAATCGGAAACGAAATAAAATATTTATGAGCGTCCTTGAAATTTATAAGATAGACGTTAATAAATAATGAAGTCAAACATTGTATTATAAAGAAAGATATATTACTATGGTGATGCACGATATTATAAAAATGCAAAATCATGTGATATTGGTTTGAAAGTCAGATTGCTTCAAAATATTTTAGATATATAATAATAACGACACATTTGTATAGAGCAGTTTTGTGATGTTTCACTTCAAGTGGGCTTAATTCGCTCTACATGCCCAAACCATCTCAGGGTCCCTTTCATGATCTTCCTCATTACACTTACATTAGCCTTGCATTCTTTGCAGATATCCACATTTCTTTTATCAATTGATATAAATATCTAAAAATATATAAAAAATCAAAATCACAGAACTGCCTAATGTACAAAGGACTAGAGATGTATGATGAAATGCCAAAGTCTGAAGAATGAATGAATGTATTTAAAAATAAATGTTATGCTTACTGTAAACATATTTAAATTTATAAATTAAAATATTACTTTGTATGTATTACTTTATATTCTAAGGTAGTATAAACTAACACAATATATAATTATAATATTTTAATTAATGAAGATAATATAAGCGAAAGTTAATCAAAAATCCGAAACAGAAAAATCAGAAAAAGATACGGATACATCTGGGACTCGAGTCCTAGATGTATCCGTATCTTTTTCTGATTTTTCTGTTTCGGATTTTTGATTGACTTTCGCTAATATTATCTTCATTAATTAAAATATTATAATTTGAGGTTTAACTCTTTAAGTTAAAAATAAAAATAAAAATACAATATGTAATTTTTTTAAATTTCAAATTATTTAAAAAATAAAACAAAAAGCAACAATACAAATATATATTTTTTAACTTCCAATTAAGTTACGTTTTTTGTTCTGTCAACAGAATGTTTATTTGTCATTGAAATGTTCATCTCTCTGTTAATATTATTTATGAAGCCTCCCTAAAGTACCCCCCTCATTATACGGTTAAATAATTGGGTTAAATTTCCGCCTGTAAACTTTGTCCTGATAATAATATGATATATTTCTATTCCAGTATACAGATCATCGTTCTGCAGAACGAAGTCAGTCAACCTAAAAATAAACAGTTAATTATGATAATTATATTATAGCGAAATACCTTATGAAAAATCATCATGAATAATGCAAAGTCATGTTTTTTTTGTTTAAAGATTTGATCGCTTATGCCTTGTTCGCACCTGATAAGTAGTAAGTCGAATGGCGAGTAACTCGCTACTTGACTCAAAAAAAAATGTTCGCACTGCTGTCAAGTAGAGTTCATTAGTAAGCGGCGCGTCGCAACATGACGGACTGCAACGCAATAAAGTAAATAGGCTAATTAAGCTGATTGTAATGCTTATTTTAGAAGAGTTGGAACAATAAATTACTGAGATGAAAATAAATAAAGAATGGACACGAAAATAGATTGATAGCCGCAAAAATAAAGAATTTTAGAGTGGCATTTTCGCTCAGACGCAACGGGACGACATATTGCGCGTATCTGCGTCTGCGAATGAACTGCGCATGTCAGTGCGCAGAGGAGGACTCTACTTGCCGAAAAAATTGAACCAAATGGATTCTATCTACTAAAGAGCTGACTAGCCTACTCTTCTAAAATTGTGGTGTTCGGACACGTTTAGTTACTAATATACTCGCTACTCAACTAAAATACTCGCCCAGTCAGAACGAGGCATTAGGGAAGTAGTTGACTAACTTTATTTAACCAGTGATTCCACACATTATTTGGAGTAAAAAATGCAAACGAAATTTTGTTCCCATGTGACATTTTTGAATGATTTTTTTTTTCAATTTGAAAATATGTTTGTATTGGACAGTTAGTATCGGGTGAGGGTATTTTTGGTCACTCGGCTGAGTGACCAGTGGTGTCAATTGGAAAACTTTCTTGCTAGGTTTTAAAGAAGAAAAAAATCAAAAGTCACCTGACCAAAATTTTCTTACATTTTACTACAAATAATTTAAGGAATCGCTGGTTAAAGTAATTTAGTGAAGTAGAAGGCCACTTGACTGACCAAAATGCTACAACTTACAAAATTTATGGTAGTCGGACACGTTTAATTACTAAATTACTCGCTACTCGACTAAACTAGTAGCCTTGCGCGTACATGCCATTAGGTTTAGCGTATGCCGATATACAGGCGGCGCAGCACGTGCAGGAGTGCAAGTGCAGATTTTGTAATGTGTGGACTTGTATGAAACGATGTCTGCCTCTAAGTATACGTCATTTCATACAAGTCTATATATTACAAAATCTGCATCTGCACATTCTGCACGGCGTGTTGCGCCGCCTGAATCTCAGCATACGCTCATCCTAAACGTCATGTATATATATAATACATTATAGGTTGTAAGTTATAAAGTGTTTTTGTTGGTGGTCAGAAGGGAATTTAACAGTTTATTTTATTTGGTTGTCTAGTATTATTTTGCATATTTCCGCCCTGCCTCCCCCGCCCTGGGAACCAATCAAATTCCGCCCCAGTTGTTGTATTAATATAACCAAAACAATAATTAACCACGAACACGTTATCACGTCATTATTGGGGATCAAATTATTATGTTGTGTTATCGAAGGCCTGGGGCATTTGGGCGTTGAGACCTATGGGACCCAGAGTACCAATGGGGTATTTCAAAACGAACCTGAAAAAACAAAGTTTTTTTTTACTATAATACTTTTTTTTTCAAATTTCTTTTAAAACAAACAATGTCAAGTCGAATATAACTCCTCGATCTGGTCCCCCCATTATAAATTACATTCAGATTCAATCCAAAAAAATTCAACATAAATTCCTAAGACACATTAATTTTAAACTCGGTATTTCCATTGAAAACATTAACTATAATTATTTGTTGAAAGAATTAAATTTATTAAAACTCTCAGATCTCATTTGATTATGGCTGTGACGTAGGTCTACTGACAGTTAAAATTGCTCACCGGGACCGGCACTGTCCACAAAATTTCGATTTTGAAGTGTCTCATGACCAAGTTAGTGTCATCGAGCAACGATAGTTTATTATTGTTGATACTCGTTGTTACTGTCGATAATATTATTGTGTGTTATTTTACCGCAAGAGTATTAAATAAACAAAGTGATTCTTTAATCAGTGAAATTTACTTAGAGACAGCATTTGGCGTCCATGCGCCCAAGAACTAATCTAGTCGGCCTTACATTAGCCGGTGTGACGTCACGATCGCCCTCTGCACGATCATAAACGAACACGCAGTTGGGCAGCATTTCCAACGCAATGTGAAAAAAAAATTTGCGACCTTTGAATTCAGAGTCAAGAAGATGTCCGCTCGACCAATGTAGTCGTAAAAATGTCGCTAACCGCTCGAGCGCTTTTTGCCACATTATGGCACTATTTCCAAAATCACGGATTGCTTTGTTACCAAAATGTGGCAAATTTTTTTTATTAAAGCGAATATATGATATATATTGTAAATTCAAAATATAACAAATAAATATTCCCTAGATTCTTTGAAATGTTTTAAGGTTAAAGATTTAATAATATTTTTTTTATAAATCCTACGAATATGTGATAATAGACAAAATATATGTGAATTCATCGGCTATATAGAACTATAAACAGTTTTTATGTCTCCATATTCAAATTCGGAGGTATGTTTTTTTTTAATGTGGCCGTAAAAATTTCCTTTAGCAATCCGAGAAAAAAGATGTAAATTGTTCTGTCGCTCCAGTGGATAATAAGGTAGTTATAAATTAATTATTGTTAGGTTATGTTAGGTTAGGTTAGGCCCTGCTTTAGCCGGTGTGACGTCATGAACGCCCTCTGCAGGATCATAAACGAACACACAGTTTGTCGGCATTTCCAACACAATGTGAGAAAAAAAATCAGCGACCTCTGAATTCAAGATGTCCGCTACAGCAATGTAGTCGTCAAAATGTCGCATAAGAAGGTAATTCTAAATTAATTATTGTTAGGTTAAGCGTTATATAAAAGACAATTGATTCGTTCATCCGACTTAATGCTCCACCGATTGTAATTTGCTTCAAACGGCGCTCAAGTCCTTATTGAGTTTAGCGCCTCCTGTATTCAACGTTGAAAATTACTACAAGATACCTATAATTTTCCGTGCTTGGTGTTATGGTATTTAAGCTAGGAATATTTGTGCCGATCCAATTAATTGAATCAAATTTTATTATCCAGTCGTTTCACATCGAATAAATTGTATTTAATTTCTGCATTGAAGTGCGCATTAAGTGGAAGGCTGCGAGGCCTTTTCCATGCAAAACTAATTTTGGATTTGAGGACAAAGTACCCAACCAAACTGAATAATTATTTTTTTAAATTAAAAGGTAAAGCAAATCCAGTTCGAATGTGTGCTAATTTATTTATTTGTGTTTCAAATTATATAATATTGGCCATTAAATAAACCAATTTTCATGATTTTAGAGTCAAATTTGTCAATTATTAGTGAAATAATGCTTATTAAAAAAATATTTTTGCTCTATTTATTATAGAAATATGATTAAATATACCTATATATATTTCTATATAAGAGTCCCAAATGCTTCCGTCTGGAGCCGGTGAGATTATGGCATCCCCAATTAGGGTATGTTGTGAGGCTGGAGATAGTATGGAGGGGAAGGAGATGGTCAAGAGGAAGGTGGGGAAGTATATGGCTATTCAGATCTGGTCACCAAATACTGCGAATGCTGAATAGTGGTCTTACATCAGGGCGATACTGAGAGTATCTTCCACTCTGGAACGTGCCGCTAATATACTATATATAATATTATTTTTAATTAAATTAAATTAATATTATTGTGATAACTTCAAAATTCGTGTTAGCGCAAACGCGAAATTAACAGTTCTTTAAATTATAACATGTCAATGCATGTTGACATGTTTGTCTAGGGAACAAGCTGGCGGTACACTAACGATATTGTTTTGATGTTAACTGTCAAATGTAATTGTCATGTGGCTAATGTCAACTCATCATAATCATCATTATTGTTGATTAAAGACTTTTTTGTGTCGATGTTTGCGTCCATGCTAGGGCCCTAATAGCACCCATGTAACCCCTCAACATTTCCCCATAAACGAATAAACAGAGGGAGTTTTTTTTAAATGTTTCTGACTGTCACCCCTTGTTGGGCGCCAAATGTAACCAAGCATTTTACTTAGAAAAATGTAAAGATTAATTTATTAAAAGTTAATCCTTAAAATTAAATGATTTCTCTCTTTTAAAACAAAGAAAAACATTCCCGGGTTAGGAATAACCCGACAACATTAGAAAATCTCCTACTACCACCAGACTAAGCGGACCCAAACGCGAAGCTAACTCAGCCACTTACCGGACATGATAGAAAGTTTTTTTTAAATAATGTAAGTTTATAATAAAACAGATAAAAAAAAATATTCTTCATTTTAAGCTAAGCTGTCAAAGCAATTGACAGCAGTTTAATTCAACAATATAATTATAACACTAAATCACATATATAACAAAAAAACCACAATATATATAAAAAAAAATAGATATGGAAGAATAACTTTTCATTTAACTACAGGATGTCCGCCGGCAGATTTTATTGATGAATACAGTGAAAGTTATTTATTTGTTATCTCCCAATAATGCGAATTTTAGTTTTTAAAAATAATTCCACTCAAATGGCGTCCTTCTAGCCGCAAACATTCAATCTTTCCTTCATGTTGGCGAAAATTACAAAACAAAACTAAAAACTAAAAACACATTTTTCGAGAATATACCAACTATACACACACTTAAAATATATATATATACATATTTTTTTAATAATTTTTTGTATAAATAAACAGTTTAAAATAAGCACTAATTTAAAAAATAAATAAAGAATAAAATTTCTACTACAACACATAAATACTTGTCACACTTAAACATAACCACGTAAACACCTCAGCACAGGTTCTCCTAGTGAGGTGTTCACGAAACAAACAACATTACCCAACCACAGTTTCACATTCACTAACCTACCTTACACACAACACAACATAAAGTTCATAAATTATGTTATTAGCTATTATGTATAAATATTAATAACTTTATGTGAACGCTGTAATATTATATAGACATAAAAAAAAAAAAAAAATCACTCTCGCAAGAAGATTGCAAGAATGTTGAAAGTTGAAGGACGCCATTTGAGTGGAATAATTTTAAAAAACTAAAATTCGCAATTATTGTGAGGTAACAAATAAATAACTTTTACTGAATTAATATTTTACAATTTTTTTTATTTATTTATAAAATCTGCCGGCGGACATCCTGTAGTTACATGAAAAGTTATTCTTTTATATCTATTTTTTATATATATATTTTTTTTCCATTATTCTTATGTGAAACTTAAAAAACTTAAGAAACTTAACTTTCATTGATTTCATATTTTTATTTTTATTTTATTTTTGTAGTATAAAATCTGACGGCGGACATCCTGTACAATACAAAGGCATAAAATACACCAACAGACATATAATACAGGCATATTACTCATAGTCGTACAACATCAATTTATTAAACATTTTTTAATAATTTTTTTTAGATCGGTGATGCAATTTGATTCGATTGTTATGTGCATTGGAATCTTATTAAATATAGTAGTCACAAGAATGTCCGTTGCCCGTGTTTACTTATAATTATCGGAATGAACAGTTCTGCTTCATTTTTACTAATCTTGTGTCATGTACATGATCTATTTTTCTTTGCATATTGAATCCGACAATATGTTTTGGCAACTATAATCATCCCTCAAACACTGACTCATCAGAAAGAAGTAACTATAACTGACTCTTATAACAATTTAATATCTATTATAAGGAATAATTATTAGCCTGAAACACTCATCCACATTGAAAAAACTCCCGAGAAAACATACATGCTGCCGACCATGTATCTTTTCTTGGGAGGTTTTTTCAATATGGATGAGTGTTTCAGGTTAATAATTATTGCTTATAATAATTGTTACCCTTAGTGCTACGCATAAAAAATCTTGTCTTTAACATTAATTTATCAATTAAAAAATAAAAGTTAATTTAATATCTCTTCTTTGCGCATAAATACTTTTGCTTCTCAAAATCTTAGTCGTAGAGTTTTGGATTGTTTGAATCGTGTATTGTTTCATAGTGCTTTCACACAAACGAAGTGTATTGAATTCCGTAAATGAATGCTATATTTGTCTTGAACGAATTTCCCCAAGACGTTATTCCGTATCTGATTTCGCTATTGACAAATAGTCATTTTTATCGTACTTATGGGCATGATATATTTAATTTTGGAAATTCTCCTCGCAATAGCTCGTAGGCGTTTTCATGTGTTGCCTATGTGAGTATCCCATTTCATATACGGGTCTGCTTTTAAAGTTATTTATCCACTCGAATGCTTTTTTGCCACAATATGGCACTATTTCTAAAACCACGGATTGCTTTTTTACCAAAATGTGGCAAATATTCTCTAGATTCTTTTAAATATTTTAAAGTTAAAGATTTTATAATTTTTTTTTAAATCCTACGAATATGTGATTATAGAAAAAAAGATAGGTGAATTCATTGGCTATATAGAACTATAATTAGTTTGTATGTCTCCATATTCAAATTTGGAAGTATGATTATTTTTAATGTGGGTGATAAAATTTCCTTGAGCAATTCGAGAAAAAAGTTTTAAATTGCTCTGTCGCTCCAGTGGTTATTAGGATTGAAGTAATGACTCTATTATTTTTAATATATCACAAGCCCGCATAGGTTAAAGTATTAAATGCCACATTATTACAAAATGATCTAATACTGAGTAGGTTACTAAGAATGCCATGCGCTATGTCATTACAACATTATTACCAAGAAATTAAATGAAGTTACTCAATAAACAAAAATTGAAAGAAAACTAAGTAAGTACAATGGTAACAATTATTATAAGCAATATTTATTAGCCTGAAACACTCAACCACATTGAAAATATCTCCCGAGAAAAGATACATGCCGCCGACGGGACTTGAACCCGAGTCGGGAGATTTTTTTCAATGTGAATGAGTGTTTCCGGCTAATAATTATTGCTTATAATAATTGTTACCCTTTGCGCTATGCATAAAAATCTTGTCTTAACGGGCCGGGCCGCTCTGCCAATTTCTACCGATTTCTTACATGTTTTCCATAAACGTTTTAAGATAGTATCTACACATTCCCCACGCCGAAACGGTAATTATTTGAAATTCCCTCGATAGAAATAAATCGCAAAGTATGCTCCGAAAATTATTATTTACACGTTTTTTTATGTTATTTTAGTTATATGTATGAAAAAAATCACAATGTTTATTTAAATGCTACTTGACACAGCCCCCGCCAGATTTTTGCTCTTTTTGAAACGAGTTGTCTTTTATTAAACATTTTCACAATTTTCGCATGAATTTTATGGTTTTTAATGTTAGCGCTCTCGCTCCTTCGTTCGTATTGTCGTATCTCCCCGTCTTCTTCTTTTGAGCGGGGTAGCGCGCCCTTAAACAGTTTATGAATTATAAAATAATAATTAAGTATAATAGAGTTTGAATTTGATATTTAATTTGCTGCAAAGGGTGCTATGCCATCGTTTCAAATTATGGAGAAGCGTTACAACTAAGCTTTTAGCGAAAATACGATAGGAAGGCTTTCATAGTTATACATGACAAGGCCACGTGGAGCTTATTTTAAATTTAATTTGAGATTAGCAAAAGTAAATGGCACAGCCAAAATTGGACTTACAGGAAAAGTTCGGGAAAGACGAGAAGAAATTTTGCGACCAAACCGAACTGTTTACTTTTCGTATTCGCGGAAAGTTCCTAAACTACTTTTCGTTGTAGGGAATTAAAAGCTTGGCTGAAAGTTTTAATTTAATTTAGTCTTTTCGCCTCCGTCAGCGATATTATTACAAAAAAATCATCATCCCTGTTTTTCAGGGAAGAGAGAAGTATTTGGCAAATCTGAAAAACAAATGGGAGCTCTATGTCAAATTAAAAGCTCGATGTTTGAACGCTCGTGAAGAAGAAATAAATAGCTCGTGGTCATTGTTAAAACATAACAGAAATTGTATTGTACTATCGCACACCCGTGAAAAATTACGGAATATTATATGTGTAGGATTTGTCAAGCTGGAAGAATTTATGAAATTTTTGCCTCAAAAAATATTGCCAATTTTCTTTATTAATTTGATTGACGAATTAGTCAAAAAATTTCAAAAATTTAATCAGATTAAATACGCACATTTCAAATACATTATAAGTAAATAATAATAAAATATTTTCTGTTTTAGCGCTGTTTTGGTTGTTTTTGGTAGTTTAATGATACAACATCATTGGATTCACTTTTTTATTTAAATGATATTTTTACATTTGATAATCAAGTTAATTATCAAGAACTATTCAGAAGGATAAATGTGTAGATAATTAAACACAACCAACCAAGGTGACGCGCACAACAGAACGGCGTTCCGATCGTTCTCTTTTGTTATATTAGCTGTCGCTAGGTTACTGATCCAGTGTTTTAAATTATAAATGTTTTTGGTTGTTCAGTGCAATCTACACACTTCCCTTCCAGTTGTTAAACGATATAAGGGCAAAATAGACCATGCTTTGTAGGGCACATTACACAAACATGTCGCTTAATATTTTGTGGCCCAACCATATATATTAAAATAATAAAAAATTCTAAATTAAAAACTCAAATAGTTGTAAAACATGAATACAGAACTATAAGTATGGTATCTTCAAATATCTATATGGTAAACCAAAGTAGTATTTTTTAACTTAAGTTTAAAAAATTATGTCTAGGAGAATGCTTCGACTAGATTTATTTATGTATCTATATTTTAAAAACAAATGTTTTCATTTACAAACATTTCGTTTGGAACAAGTGTTCAAAGTAACTGTGACTATGACACAATATTGTATATCTAATAATAACTGGATTCAATAAAACTTATATATTAGTATTTCTTAAAAATAAGGTACATGTTTATGAGACGCTATAAATTTTACAAAGCGTTTGATAAATATAATTTTTTTTTTTTTTTTTTTATTAACTGTTTACTGGAGTGCGTTATTGATGAACTCAACATATTTATTGAGTTTTTTGTAATTACAGTAAATTAGACTGGGTAGAGTATCATCCAGAGTAGACATATTTGTTTTCATTAAAACTTATCGCTGTTATTTTAATAAATAAATATAATACATTTTATTATATTTAAACATTCACGCGTCTCCGTAAACACTTGAAAAGCATTATTACATAATATAAATAAGAAATTTCAACGACATGTTCAATCAGATGTGAGTGCCATTATACATCTGAATGATCATGGTTAAAATAACTAAAAGTAAACATATTTTCACAGTAGGTATATGATTTAAAAACTTATTTTTTAGTTGAGATACAAAGTTTGTTTAGTAACATTAATATATTACCTCTGAAATTTTGTTAATTTTTTTTGTAATTTTTAATCAATTTAGTATGATTTACAGAAGATAATTATAATCGTAAAAAATAATAATGCCTTTTTATGTTTTAAACTGTCCCAATCTGTCTGGAAAATGAACTTTTCTACCAGATCTTGTGGTTCGGGTAATTTCGGGAAGTGGTTTAGGTACAATTGTAGAAATTGGAACATTTTTTTCTACAGGAACAAAAGCAGGCTTTAGACGGTCTATCGTGACGCGTTTTGGTTTTCCTTTTACGGTAATAACGAATGTTTTCTCATCACGTCGGGGTCACCATTTTAATGATACAACATCATTGGATTCACTTTTTTATTTAAATGATATTTTTACATTTGATAATCAAGTTAATTATCAAGAACTATTCAGAAGGATAAATGTGTAGATAATTAAACACAACCAACCAAGGTGACGCGCACAACAGAACGGCGTTCCGATCGTTCTCTTTTGTTATATTAGCTGTCGCTAGGTTACTGATCCAGTGTTTTAAATTATAAATGTTTTTGGTTGTTCAGTGCAATCTACAGTAGTTTTTGTCTGTGCTTTTGCTGTTTTAGTTGTTATATGTTTTATGGATGGTCGTCGTGGTTTTTTCTGTTTTTCTTATTTACTGTATTTTTGCTATTACGGTTTGCTGTTTTTAGTGTGCTTTTACAATTTGCTTAGTTTTAACAATTTTTGATGGTTTGGATAGTTTTCTAGTGTTTTATTATTTTCTGTTTTTGCTGTGTTTTGCTATTGGCGTTGTTTTGCTATTTGTTGAGATTTAGTTGTTTATGCAGTTTCAGACGTTGTTGATATATTTAGCTGTTTTTGCTATATTCTGTTTTTCTTTCTTAAAGTGTTTTAGCTACATTTTGCTGTGTTTTTGCCGTTTTTACGAAATCCTAACTTTACATGAAAATCAATTAGATTTTACAGCTAAGAATCGGTTATTAACGTTAGAGGAATGGCTTAACTTAACCAACCTGCCTACGACATCAGCAAACGCAACACGCCAAAAATACCACGTTTCGACATCCCACCATGAAAATATCAGAGGTTAATTTATTGTCCCTAGGTGCGAAATTCCTATCGCACGCCACAAAGGTAAATGTGAACGGGCCCAAAGAGCAGTGAAAGGGAAGTTCACCCATCACGGAGTGGTGATTAGATTCCCAGAGGCGGGGAGTGGAGAGGACAGGAGAGGTAGGCGACTAAAATGTTCCTTAAAGTGTGTTCAATTAGGCAGAAGGCTCCGTTTTGGTAAAATGCAGGGGCGGACAGAAAACTTTTCACTTTGGCTATTTTTTACATGACGGAGATATTAACCCCTCAGGTATTTTTTAATAATTTACGTCACAAACTGAGATGGACTAATAGAATTAATTCTATAGTAGCCCCAAAGAGAGGTCGTTTTTATGCAACTTTGATTTAAAAAATTTCGATATATTTTTTCATATTAAGCGGTCTACACACCATGCTGCGAACAGCCCGACATATCAAGCTGTTAGCAGCTGACTATTGTCTCCTGTCTCTTTTATCCTCGTGCGAACCCGTAACATTCTGTTTCACGTTGTCTCCTGTCTCTTTTATTACACAACAAATTCAATACCACCATCTCATTTCACTGCGGCGCATCGGTTGGTACTAGCGGCAGACGGTTTCTTCCAATTTGCAGTCAACGTGAAACAAAGTGTTACGGGTTCGCATGAGGAAAAAAGAAACAGGAGACAATGGCCAGCTGCTATGCTTGATATGTCGGGTTGTTCGCAGCATGGTATGTAGACCGCTTAATATTTTTAAAAAAATTCGAGAATTTTTAAATCAACGTTGCATAAAAACGACCTCTTCTTGGGGCTACTATAGAATTAATTATTTTAGTCCGTCTCAGTTTGGAGACAATCTCCAAACCTTCGATTTTTAGCCAGCTGCTAACAGCTGCTGTTCGCAGCATGGTGTGTAGACCGCTTAAAACGTAAATTTTGAAAATTATCTTTATATCTTTGTCTAATTAAATATTGTGTTTAGTTTAATGTAAATCGGTAATTACAGTTTATTACAGAAAAAACCATCTTTATGCAACTTTATCTTTGTTTTCGTTCAAAATTTTAATATTTTTGATTGCCTAATATGGAATCTTTCGTCTGCTTTAACAGTATTTTATTTTGGTATACATTAACAGCTAATCTATTTGAAAATTTGTTTTTAAATTTAATTTATCTTAATCTTATGTTTTTCATATATTTTTAAATGTACTGTGTAAAAATTTATTTGTAGATAAAATGGAGGCCTCAGCACGGGTAAACCACCTAGTGAGGCCAACATTATTGAATTTTATTATAAAATGTAAAAATATTGCATCAATAAATAAATAAATAAATGTCACTCTTCTTTGTCACTGTTCTATTTTACACTATTTTCTGTTGTGTCACTGTTGCATTTTGCCCTGTTCTGTTTTGTCACTTTTTGATTTGTCACTATTCTGTTTTATCACGGAACATAAACACAGGTTGGCAAATTGCACTTTGCTCCCGGTCCGTCCCAGTTTTCCGATAGCGGTTTCCCGCCTTTAGTGCCGGTGCCTAAATTGAATAAGTTTGAATAAAACATCACATCTGACGACTTCTTTGCGATTACCTTTCACCTCGGCTTGCTAAAGTACAAGTATCTAGTCTGTACCTTATACACAGAGGGTCGCATTTCACTGCTTGATAAATAATTTGGAGACGAAATTCGTTTCTGAATATTCGATTTGTTTCGCATTTGGAATCAATACTTGTTTGATGTTAGAGTCAAGGCGCGTTTATTAGATCTTTGGGATTGTATGGTTCTTATTTTTTCAATAAATATACCTGCTTACACGGAGAAAAATGTTATTCGAAAAAACGATCATTTTAATAGTAAAAACGGTTAAAAACGGGACTGAAGTTCTTACGAACAAATTTACAGTGTTTTAATGTTTATTGGAGGTAAAATGTGAGAATAATTTGTTGGTATACGTACGAAATTACGTATACCAACAAATTATTCTTGCATGTTCCCGCCAATAAACATTGAAACCCTGTTAATTTGTTCGTAAGAACTTCAGTCGCGTTTATAACCGTTTTTACTATTAAAATGATCGTTTTTTCCAATAACATTTTTCTCCGTGTACTAACTAGTTAATGTTATTTCGAAAAATAAAATCATAAACACTCACACTCACACACTTTTTTTTATATAGACAAACCTCACAAGAGTCGCAACAGCTCCCGTCTGGAGCCAGTGAGACTATGGCATCCCCAATTGGGGTATGATGTGAGGCTGAAGGTTAATGGGGAAGGGAAGGAGATGGGGAAGATCGTAGCGAAGAGAGTAGCTGGCTATTCAGATCTAGTCACTTAACACGGCTAAAGCCATTATGAAGCAAAGTTTCAATTGTGAATGGTGGTCTTACATCAGGACGATACTGAGAGTATCTTCCACTATGGAACGTGCCGCAAATATAGTATATATTATTTTAATTGTGAAATAACGCAAATTAATCAAATAACATTTATTGGCGCACGCCGGGTTCGAACCCGCGACCTTCCGATTGGGAGTCAAGAGTCTTACCACTCGACCACGGACGGTCGTCAAAGGATAGACAAGGGCTTAATGAATGTATTAGTCAACTAAATCAACTGAACTACTGTAATGTTCATACTTTACCATAGTAGTCTATGGGCTCATCGGGTCACATGGTATCGTTGCCGAGTTGTGCAGAAGGTGACCGAAGGTAGATTTACGAAGTATTGTTTTCTGAAGCTCTTCAGATCAAAACTAGCATTCAGCCTAAAAGGAAGTTAGTACTAAGAAGCTAACTAACTAACCATCATGCCTTTTTACCGCAGGGGTAGGCATAGAGGACGGACCGCTAAACAACTCTGTCTTAGCATACACTCTTTGCCTCATTCACATTCATACATCTTCTCATACATACTCTTCTATTATTCTGACTCTTGACACGGCCCGACTCAAGCATCTGATTCACTTGATCGTGCCACATCTTCCTTGGGAATCCTCGGCTTCTTCTACCATTCGCATTCACGTCATAAATTCTCTTTACACTCCTTTCCTCATTTCTTGTATGATTATATGATTTGAAATTTGTGTTGTTTAATAGAATCTATCGTTTGAAAATTGAACAAATCTGTCAACGACCAACGGTATAATAACCTTGGTACATTAAAAATTCACTTAGTTTTTCAGAATTTTAAAACTGCGTGTACCAAATAAATTAATAATTTTTCAAAATCAATTTATGTTTTTTTGTAAAAAAGAGTCAATACGTCTAGAATTTGGTTTAAAAAGGATTAATTTCCGGTATTCTCTGGTAATACCCTCTTAAGAACCTAAGTATTTTAATCAAGTATCCTATAGTTTATAACGGTAATAATCAAAGGAGAATACAGGTCCAATAAGAAGATATTCTCTTGAAAAAATATTAACGACATAACAACTACAATTACGGTGGAGGGTGGGGGGGGGGGGGGGTCGCATAACTCTGATATCGCGCCGCTAGCGGTTACGGAGAATAATAATAAATAGCGAAGAGATACGTTTTTTAGATTTTCACGGCCAAAAGCATTTTCGTTGTTTGTTTTTGGGGTGTCATGCCGTGTTGTGCTACCTCCTTCTTTAGCCGACGTTTCGGACAGCGTTGCAGTGTCCATCATCAGGGCAGATCTGGTAGATCCCATCGACGGATCTACCGGATCTGCCCTGATGATGGACACTGCAACGCTGTCCGAAACGTCGGCTAAAGAAGGAGGTAGCACAACACGGCATAACACCCCAAAAACAAACAACGAAAAAAAAAAAAAAAAAAAATAGCGAAGAGTCTAACCGCGCTTATAACACATCATCTTTTTACGTCTGGCGGGTCTGTATGGTATTGTATGGCGAGCTTGAAGTGAGCTTCTTGTCTGTTCCTACCTTCATGTTTACCTATTGTTTTGTAATGTCAAGTTAGTATATTTTGCCCTGAGTAAGGAACGGTTGTTCGGAAACCTATAGGTGTATAAAAAAATAGTAGTTCAAACAAAGAAATATTGTCTCATTTATTTATATTAATATTTATTTTATAAATAAATGAGACAATATTTCTTTGTTTGCTATTTTTTTATACACATTTATTTATATTAATATTTATTTTCACAAAGCACTCTTCTTAGGGTGAATTGCCTATTCCATAAAAAAAAATATATTTATTTTCCTGTAGGTAAGTAATTTAATTACCTACATAAATAACAACAAATTTGTACAGACAAAAACTAATAGAAAATTGTCGTACCTTATTTCAAAGAAGCCTGATTCAAATCCAAAAGTATCTGAAACAAATGAAATCAATTAGGTTTATACATATATAAGTGTAGGTATCTACTTCAAAAGAAAACTTTTATTACTAAACTAGCAATGGAAAAATATATAATGTTACGCTCATGGCAATTTGTACGGTAATAAATATTTATGGAAGGTTCTTTATAAAAGTTTAACATCCCAGTACGATCTAATAAACTACGATCTATCTACATATTTAATAATATATTATATGATGTGCAGTATGAAAGAGAGGGCGCGAGAGAGCAAGTTTGCTCTTATTGGATGGGGAGGAGCTTATTATGAAAAAATGATAAGCCCTATAAAGTTGGTACAAAGACAACAAAAAACAAACTACATTCCCATTAGCAACATTGTAAAAAATGTTTTCCTCGTCATACTTTTCTGCCGCACAATATACACCAATTGGGGATGCCATAGTCCCACTGGCTTCGGACAGTTATGACTCTTCTGTGGTATTCACAAAAAATTATATATTTCGCACTTTATATTTACAAGAAATTTGTCAAAAAAGTGTGGAGGGAAAATCTGCTGAATATCAGACATATTCAGCAGATTTGGGAGGCGGGAATGGGTACCGCCGCACCGGGAACCATTTAATGAATAACCAACACCTCTGCCAAAGGTCACCCCAAGTGGTTCGCTACGTTTGGTGACTTAGCAGGGGTGCCCGGGTTCATGGGGTAAGGTTTATCTAGGTCTTGGCGGCGGATGATCTAGAGACACTGAACCCCAGATTCCTACCCAACCCTCATACCTTTTTCCTTCCCATAACTTCCTCTCCTTCCTTTCCTTAAAAATACCCTTCACACAGCATCCCCAAAGATGACATAGGCCCTGAGGGAAATTATTTTCCTCAGGGCCTCCTGTGTGGACCTAATGTAAAAAAAATAAACTGAAAACTGTTGCTTAAATTAAATTCAATATTTTCCAAAATAAAAATTAGGCAAATATACTCCGGTTACGATTAACCTGATAATACTTGCAAATCTCTTACTACCATCATTATTAGCGCAAAATGTTGCTTGTGTCGTGCTGGACGACTTTTCCGGCCAAGGGATTGAACTCAGGACCGAAACTACCAACCCCGTCGGTTCCGTATCACTGTCGCGTGCCCGGACGCATCAACGAACACGATAAGATTAATTGATCTAAATCTCTGCCAGTAAGGAAAGTTGCATATAATTAAGGATAATATACGGTATTTTATGCAAATAATTGTGTTCATTGATTGATTAAGAGGCTAGACTTTGAACCACACGCGGAACACCCGCGTCTGTCATTCTGTCCCGCTCACAATAAGCTCACGCACACTTACAATACATGCGAATGCGAAATGTGCGAATGAGACAACGCTCAAATTTACCTGCAGAAATCGCTCGAAAAGGGGTTTATGGAGAATACACTTTTCTACACCGAAACTTTCACGAAATTAAAATTTTTAAAAATATATATTTTTTAGAAAGAAGAAGCTACGTCGGTAGCTTTTTATAATTTTATAATTCTTTATGAAAGTTGAGTTAGCAGCACTTTTTCCTTAAATAATATTTTTTGATAAATCGTACATGTTTGACAGTGAATGTTTACGTTAATACGAAACGCATCGAAAATTCGAAAACATACCGACATAGTTTTCACCCTCTAGAAGGCAGTAAAAAAAATATATTCATTTTGTGCAATTTTCGATGTAGAAAAGTGTTTTTTCCCGGGCGTCCTTTTTGTATGGGCCGAAAAGCGAAGTCTATCATCTTAACACTTCCACACAGGACCGAGGTCACACACCGGACCGAGGATACACACCTACACTAACTAGAGTTTTACCCTGTATCTAGGTTGTTTTTTATACCACATATTCATTAATTTAGGTAATAAAGAACGAAACAAGGAGTGATACTCGCTATCGGCCCGCTTTCTTTGTTTTCTATTTAAAAAAATATGCCTTATGGTCAACATTCATCAGAATATTAATTGTGACTTTATTTATCAAACGATTTACATAATGATCACTGGAATATGATGAATATATTTTTCTCTATTTTTTATTAAAAAAAATTACATAACATTATGTCATTAACACCCTTTAATAATCAAAACAAATTGGGACCCCGAGTGACCCCCCTTCGGTTCATGTGTGATTTTTTTTCCGGTACGAAAAGGTTAAAGTCTCTTACTTCAAAATAAAGGTGTGTTTTATTCGTAAAAATGCGAGTTATATAAGAAACCATACAGATGAATGTTTTAATAAGGCTTATGAAGTAATAAGTATTCAACTAAGCTACTGACCAATCAATATATGATTTTTTTGCCAGTATAACGATTAAAAATAAATAAAACTTTATTTGGATAGAAATTAAAGCATACGAAATTCAACAGAAAGCCTTCTAACAACTAGCGAGCGCGTTTTACAATAATATCTCCATGGGTTTGTTGGCTTTGCTAGTTTATTTAATGCCTTTTGTAAAGCCTGGGTTGCCAGTTCATAATGGAAATAATAAATAACATTTGTATTTGTATACACTGTAAGCTTGCGCCTGCTTTGATCATTATTTATTGTTATTTTGAAACAAAATAAATACAACTCTTTTTGAATTAGCGCTGAGTAGCCAAATGTCAAATTATTTCGACATTTTTAATTTGAGGGTCAATTATAAACTCACATCTGAAAGTACAGTACATGACAAAATTTAATGCCGACCTGAACTTGATACGATCATTCTCGTGCAGGAATAGTCATTTTACTGACTTTACAATGACCGTAAGCGAAAGAGAAAGTTGCGTAAAACATACATGCGACAGAGAAATACAAAATAAATACAACCCTTTTTGAATTAGCGCTGAGTAGGCAAATGTCAAATTATTGTTAAATTTGAGGGTCAATTACACGGAGAAAAATGTTATTCGAAAAAACGATAATTTTAATAGTAAAAACGGTTGAAAACGGGACTGAAGGTTTATTGGCGGGAAAATGTAAGAATAATTTATTGGTATACGTACGAAATTACGCAACAAATTATTCTTACATGTTCCCGCCAATAAACATTGAAAACCATTGTTAATTTGTGCGTAAGAATTTCAGTCCCGTTTTTAACCGTTTTTACTATTAAAATGATCGTTTTTACTATTAAAATGATCCGTTTTTCGAATAACATTTTTCTCCGTGTATAAACTCACATCTGAAAGTATTGTACATGATAAAATTTAATGCCGACCTGAACTTGATACGATCCATTCTCGTGCAGGTATAGTCATTTTACTGACTTTACAATGACCGTAAGCGAAAGAGAAAGATGCGTAAAACATACATGCGACAGAAAAAGGCATGAGCGGGGACCTTAAACTCGTCTACTGCATTTTTTAAATATATATACTTATAGATTTATAAAACGTGTAGAGGGTCTATTTAAGGGAAGGAAGGAAAGAAATTTCTGGGAAGGAAAAAGGTATGAGGACAACTCTCACCCCATGAACCTAGGTAGTCCTGACAAATGACCACGCGTAGTGAACTACTCGGAATGCCCTATTGTAGAGTTGAATGTACAATTAATGGTGTCTGGGTTGGTGGTAACTGTACTATATTGGTGTTTATACTATTTTATATTCACGGGAATTAGTAATAATTAAAAATACTCTTATCAGATATTCTACCGAGTACAGTTTATTAGCTGTAAACTGGAGTCGTACAAGTACAAGAATGCCTCGCTATTCAAGCCATAGACAATCGCTCCCCGCTGTGTGCTAGCACGGTCGCTCGATATGAAGTTACCGACCGATTGTCGGTAACTTCTCATCGTTCCCTAGGATAACTGCAGATATCAAACGTACAAACGACGGTTGATATCGAATATATTAAGGATACTTAGTCATTGTGAACTGTCACCTATTCGTTTGCGATCTGCAGTTGTCGTAGGGAACGATGTGACCTAGTAGAGGCCCTAGCATGCTTGCTCTATAACAATCGGTAGGATAACTATCGGAAACTTCTCATTGTTCCCTAGGACAACTGCACATCGCTAACGTACAAACAACAGTTGATATCGAATATGTTAAGGACACTTAGTCATTGTGAACTGACACTTTTTCGTTGGCGATCTGTAGGCATGCTGGGGGACGATGAGAAGTTACCGATAGTTATCCTACCGATCGTTATCGAGCGAGTATGCTAGGTCCTCTGGTCTACGAAGGAGGTGACTACCACAGCAACCAAACCCATCGGGAAGGGGAAAAGGGTACGCGGGAGGGGAAGGGGACGCAGGAGGGGAAGAGTAAGAGGAGTCGGAAGGGGAACGGGTACGAATGGGAAATGACACGAAGGGAGAAACAACAACAACAAAAAATGCCTAAAAAATGTAAGTTTTTATTTAGTTTTTAGTCAATTTAGTTTAATTAGCATTTCAACGCACGCCGGGTATCAGCTAGTATAAAATATAAAACTTTAAACGTTGATGACACGACATTTACCCCGTCAAAACAAATCCGAGGCCAATTTTTCAATTATCCAATTAAAAATTCTCAGCGTTTTACGTTTCGATTATTTCCAGTGGCTAAAATAACATCTGTTTAACGTCCACTGTTGACTGTAAATCTGGGTCATACTCACATGCCCCCAGAAGTCAGAACGAGGCCAGGAATTGAGAATCAGCGGAACGGGTAACTGGCACATTTGGCAGTGTAATTTGACCGTGTGTGTGATTTGATTGGTTATATTAGCGGGTCAAGCGATCTGCGAACTTTGTGCCGTTTGGCAGGCCAGGTTATTTTTCAAAAAAAATCAAACGTCACTTCAGAATTTTTTTGTGTCGCATTTTATAAGTTTACAGCAACAATTCTTTCAGATTTTGATAGTTTATACAACTGTTCTTACTAATAATATTATTTTGTAATAGAAACCCGTAAACAAATAATGATTAAAAAAAAAATAATTTCATTGGTGGCCACCGGTGGGCCAACGGCCTCTTAAAGGTTAAGAGGGTATTTATTGCCAGAGAATTTTTTTATTTTTTTTTTACATTAGGTCCACACAGGAGGCCCTGAGGAAAATAATTTCCCTCAGGGCCTATGTCATCTTTGGGGATGCTGTGTAGAGTGTATTTTTAAGGAGAGGAAGTTCATGGAAGGAAAAAGGTATGAGAGTTGGGTAGGAATCTGGGGTTCAGTGTGTCTAGATCATCCGCCGCAAAGACCTAGATAAACCTTACCCCATGAACCCGGGCACCCCTGGTTAGTCACCAAACGTAGCGAACCACTTGGGGTGACCTATGGCAGAGGTGTTGGTTATCCAAAAAATGGATCCTGGGGCGGCGGTACCCATTCCCGCCTCCCAAATTGAATACCGATTGAGAATACCGGAAATTAGTCATTTTTAAATCAAATTCCAGACATATTACTTCTTTTTTATAAAACAAACATTAATTGATTTTGAAAGATTGTTATTTTATCTGGTGCACGCAGTTTTAAAATTTTGAAAAACTAAGTGTATTTTTTATATACTAAGGTTATACCGTTAATCGTTGGCATATTTTTTCAATTTTCAAACCATAGATTCTATTAAACAACACAAATTTCAAATCATGTAATCACACAATAAAATCAATCAGTACATAATCTAGTCAACGCAGTTTTCAAAATTAAAATGTTAGATAAATTAAAATCATTAAAAAATAAATCCGAGAAGGTGTTTTGTGACAAAAATACCTCAGTTTTTCTATTTATTTAAGGTCTTACAAACTAAAATATTTCATTTTTTATTTTACACACTTATTTTGTTTAGACATAATCATAAATACTTATGATAAAAAAAAACTTACAAGAAGTACATTATATTTAATAATTTATCATCGTGCGTTTTGAGCATTTTTATTGCTTATTTGAATGTAGGTTTATATTAAAGCAAGTTTTGAATGAAATAAATCGATATTAAATTTTTAATTCAAAATATTTGATACGGGTAATAATCGATCTTTCTCATTGGAACCTTCCTGTACAGTTGCAAGCATTTTCAAACTTTTATTCTCAGCTGCTGGTCAATCGCTCTTATTATTGTATTTATTTATTTTGTACTAGCGAGTATCCGGCATGCGTTGCAATGCTACTCAATGATAGAAAGTGTTTTTTGAAGTGCTTTTGAATACAAAATTTTTTTTCGACGCGTTAGCAGGACACATATACAAATGTATCCCCCCCCCCTGCTGTTCCCTACCTCTCCATTCTCCATTCATCCTTCCCGCTAAACTACATTAAATACACACAGTTGACGGTGTGAGAAGTATGATTTTTTAAAATTTAACTCCTGCTATCCCCTACGGCTACGATAGGCCCTTTCAAACCCCGACTTCTACCCTCGTTCGTCCCCAACCCCTCCATCACCCTTCCGCTGCGTGTCTTTTCCCATGCGTCTCCGTTCTTGCCCCAATTCCCTTGGTTATCCAATAAATGTTTCCCGGGGCAGCGGTACGAATACTCCCCTCCCAAATTTAAACTGTTCCCATGACTACTAGTTTGGGTTACATAAGATGACATTAGGTTAGTTTAGATTAGTTTAGTATAATTTAGGTTAATGATTTTTTTTTGTTTTTTGTTATTATTTATTGAAAGCATAGTTATAATACATCCACAAACTAGTCCTGCTAAGCCAATTGAATTCGCTTGTCAGCAGGTGCTTATAATTTAGTTACATATATTTACGTATTTTACATCTTATATAATATCTACAGATAATATTTTTTTATACATTTTTCATACACAATATAATTTTTTTTCCGATATCCAATTTTTCACCAAATATTTAACCTTATTCATATAATTATATTGCTTTATAGTGTCAGGTATGTTGTATTCAAACGTTCTCTGTCCGTACTTATTATTAAATTTCGGAACTATTAACCCGTCGTTGCGCGTGAATCTAGTGATGTATAATTTATGTTCTAATTTCTCTTTATTCTGCGGGGTAAATATATGCTGAATTATTATTTTGTGCCATAGTAAAGCCTTAACAGGTAAAATTTTGGCACTCTGAAACAACAATGGTGTATTATGTCTCTGTTTGAAAATATTAGGGACAACTAATAATTTTACAATTGTATTTTGTACCACTTGGGCTTGTTTCAGATTGGTTATAGTAGTATTTCCCCATATTGTTAATCCATATCTTATAATAGATTCTGCCAGTGAGATATAAATTATTTTAAGTGTTTCAAATGATAGGAAAAAAGTTTATGTGTATATTCTGTCAGCAATTGATCGGAGTCTTTAACAGGTTTTTTTAAAATATGTTTGTCCCTTTTAAAAAGGCAAACTACTGTAACACCAAGATACACATATTCCGTAACTATTTCTAAGCTTTCATATTTATAATGAATGCAATTAAAATTATGAGAAATAATATTAGGATTAAGTTGAAATTTGGCATTAGGTGATCTTATATGCATTACTTTGGTTTTTTTTTTTAGCATTTATTATTAGTCCTGCATCATGTGACCATTTACAAAGTTGATTAAAGTCAATTTGCATGAGTTCAATTACTGAGGTAAGTTAGGTTAGTTGGTTAATAATTTGTTTTTTTTTAAATGAACTTTAATTGAAGTCCGCAGTTGGCCGCTCCGACTTACCAGCACACTTAGTATGTACTATATATTTACGACAACGATGCCTCTCTGCCCTAAAACGAAACGCTTCATTGCTTCCGCCTGGGATCAATAGAATAGAGTCCTCCGTTACCGTATTCATATCGAAGACGAACAACAAATAGGTAATTTTAAAACCTGACCTTCGTAGTTTAAGTTTTGATTTTATAAGTGCAATCAATTCTTACATTTTATTAGGCCTTTTTGTCTTTTGTAAATTGTAAACGTGAATGCTTAGAATTAGTTACGAAATATGCGTTTCTTGGTTTTACAGTAGATTGTTTTTTTTAAATGGGACAAACATATTTTAAAAAAACCTGTAAAAGACTCATATCAATTGCTGGCAGAATGTACACATTAAATGTGTTCCTATCAATTGAAACACTTAAAATAATTTATTTCACTGGCAGAATCTATTATAAGATATGGATTATCAATATAAGGAAATACTACTATAACCAATCTGAAACAAGTCCAAGTGGTACAATGTAAAATTATTAGTCGTCCCTAATATTTTCGAACAGAGACACAATACACCGTTGTTGTTTCAGAGTGCCAAAATTTTACCTGTTAAGGCTATACTATGGCACAAAATTATAACTCAGCTTATATTTACCCCGCAGCATAAAGAGAAATTAGAACATAAATACAGCACTAGATTTACGCGCAACGACGGGTTAATAGTTCCGAAATTTAATAATAAATACTGGCAGAGAACGTTTGAATAGAACATTATAAAGCAGTGTAATTCTATGAATAAGGTTAAAATACATGGTGAAATATTTAACAAATAATTTTTTTTTTTTTTTTAAAGTGCTTCATTCTTTAAATGTGCAGCTAAGTTTTCGCTGTAGATTTTTTTATAGTATATTACGGTTTTATAATAATAATGTTTTATCCGTTTTTTTAAGTACGACTTCTTTAGGGGCATCACGACGGGTAACTCGAATATTTTTGGACGTAAGTAACATTGACGGAAATGACGTTCGATTCATATTTCATCATATTAAATTCATAAGTATGGCAACCACGAGTCCGAAGCCTAGCAACGAAAAACAAATCGTCAAAGCTAACTCAAACGTCAGACGTCACCCGTTTATTATTGTTTACTAATGCATAAGTTCAACAGGTTTTTGTTAGGGTTTGTTGATTATTATATGATTTAACTAAAGATATCTTATAAATTTATCTTATTTATCTATCTGATTCTTGTGAATTCTTCTAGCTGTTGAAGTAAAAAGTGGCAGTAGTGTGACAATAAAAATAGTGTTGTTTAAAATGCAAATGACAGAATCGTAGGAAAATTTTACCCCTTCATCTATAAATAATTATAAACGAAAAAATCAACCACCTAATCATGTTCCACTGCCTGAAAAATGTAACTTTTTATTGAGTTTTTACTTTTTAGTCAAAGAAGTTTTACTTCTACCACTCGTAAATGTTAGACGCACTCAATTATTTTTATTTTATTTCTACCTAAATACCCTAACTAATTAATACTGGACACTCAGCCGGGTAATTGCTCAACCCCTTACCCCGACCCCAACCGTCGAATATCTACTGATTTTTTTTGTTTTAAATCAGAAAAAAAAAAAACATCCAAAATGTCATTGGAGACCAAAATTTCAAATACATTATTTACTCCAAATTATGTCAGGAATAACTGGTTAAATTTAAAGTAAGTCAAGTACGTCCATACCCTGAAATAAGATTTATTATTTTACGTTTTAGTTGTTTTTGTATTATTGCCTACTTGGTTCTTTATTCCATCTTATAAATTTGTATCTGATTTTTTTTTTAATTTCACCCTTTTGTTTGTATTGAGTGAAATATTGTTGAAAGCTTTTATTGACTGGTGTTGTCTTTCTCCAAATTTTATTTTATTAATTTATTTATTTAATACATGATTTATCGAAATTAAATATAGTTTATTGTGATATTTCACTATCCATGCTAGGGATGACCCTGTGTTATAACGGGCGAATTTTACAGTTTGCGGATATACATTCATTAGTATTGGTTGATAATTTTCATTAATTAATACTATGCACACAATTCTTCTAAAATAAAAAAGTTATATGTAGTTAGATTGGATTAAAAGAATAAGATGAAGAAGTTAAAGAATTATTGGAAAGAGAAATTTACGGAATTATTAGTATATAAGTCACAGTAATCAAGATAGGAAATAAAGATAAAAAATAAAGATACATTATGTTTTGCCTGCTTTTTATTAAAGTATTTATTTAGTATTCTGTGCATCCGATTCTTCTATAATAAAATTTTCTATAAGTTTAGAATTAAGAAATACAATTTATTTGCGCGCGCCGGGATTTGAACACACGACTTCGATCCGTAGCCGAGAATCTTTACATAGTCCACTTAGTAACACTTAGTTTACAGCTGTCCTCATATTTGATTATAATATATCATATGTAGATTCGTTGACTCAGTTATGTTGTAATCCATTTCCGAATAGGTAAAAAATAAAATAACCTGTAAGTACTAAAAAATGTTATTTCAACAACAAATAAATATCATCATTCATTTTCGTTGTTTTTTTTGGGGTGTTATGCCGTGTTGCGCTACCTCCTTCTTTAGCCGACGTTTCGGACAGCGTTGCAGTGTCCATCATCAGGGCAGATCCGGCAGATCCGACGATCATCATTCATGGTATTTCAACAACAAAAAATGTCAGATACGTTCTGAAATACCTACCAGCTCGCAGTGGATTGAAGCTGACGACACGGTATCGCTTCCAAGTAAATAAGCACACACTTAACACAACAAATTCACATCGACGAATCTGCCTTGATGATGGACACTGCAACGCTGTCCGAAACGTCGGCTAAAGAAGGAGGTAGCACAACACGGCATAACACCCCAAAAAAAACAACGAAAAAAACAAAAAATGTTATTACAACAACAAAAAAATTATTATTTCGACAAAAAAAAATGTTATTTCTACAACAATTTTTTTTTATTTCAACAACAAAAAAATGTTATTTCATCAAATCAATTTCTGAAGCAATAAAAATAATATTAACCAATATTCTTTTGAAGTAGATAAACTAAGTGTCTTTTCAGTAATGCCAAATCGTGACACAGTTCCTATCTGTCCTATATTTCGATCAAAGGCTTTGGCGCTACTATTCATCAAAGGAATGGCATTTCTTTACAGTCATATTTGCAATAACATCAGAAGGCAATAATTTCTATCAAAGATTCCGATCGATCAAAATCAGGCTTTTAGGGGCGTCTTTACTGCCCTTTAATGGAGGGTTCGTGACTATTTTCTTTTGTGCAGAGGCTTAGAACTTGGAACTTATTCATAAGTAACTACTTGACGACCTTTGTGGCAGAGTGGCTTATTCTGTTTATTTATATTTGTTTACATTACAGATTTTTGAGATGTATTAATTTTAGATTCTAAATTTCTTTAGAATCAATTTGTTATAACTTTTAGTCCTCAAATTAATAAGTCCTTGTGTTGTTATTACTCTTTATTCATTCAAAATTCCATTATGACATAAATAACTTCACGTATTTATTGGAACAATGTGCTCCATTTGATAATTGGTCATATCAATGGCCGGCGTAGTCCAGCGGTAGAGCGTTAGACTCCCATTGCGAAGGCCGTGGGTTCGAATCCGGCATGCGCAAATAAATTTTATTTAATTTATTTGTGTTATTTCACAATTAATTATTTAAAATAATATATAGTATTCTTGCGGCACGTTCCAGAGTGGAAGATACTCTTAGTATCGCCCTGGTGTAAAACCACCATTCAGAATTGAAACGTTGCTTGAAATGGCTTTAGCTATGTTTAGTGACTAGATCTGAATAGCCAGGTACTTCCCCACCTTCCTCTTCCTCGTCTCCTTCCCTTCCCCACTTACCTTCAGCCTCATAACATATCCCAATTGGGGATTCCATAGTCTCACTGGCTCCAGACGGGAGCAGTTGGGACTCTCGTTAGGTATTCACTATAAAAAATAAAATAAAAATTTTAAAAAAATTAAAAAAAAAATAATAAAAAAATAAAATATATTTCAGTTCAAAGATATTTTCAAAACAAAACTAATTCCGTTTTATAAACTGTAGTGTATTTATTATTCGTGTTTTTTTAGCTTCCTTTAATAGATGTCGATAGGATAGTTAGTAATATGAAGTTTGGCTATATGCCAGTAGATGTCAGCTGTATCTTAATGGCATAAGAGTAACATCTATAGGTACGAACGTTTACGATGATTGCCGAAGACATCAGCAAGTTGGGCGCGCACCCCCAGTCTACCATCGGGAGTAGCAGGACTTCTTAGAGCCTAGCTTAGTAAGGAAGTCTGTCTAGTTTAATATTCATTGTAATATTTACTATAACTTAATAAATCGATTAGTAATCACACGAACCTCAAACTTATTTAAAAGATACCCAAATCATCTTAAGATCCATTGACCAGCGACTGAGAATAAAAGTTTTAAAATGCTTGCAACTGAACAGGGAGGTTCCGACGAGAATGATCGATTATTCCCGTATCAAATTTTTTAAATAAAAAATTTTATATCTATTTTTTTCATTCAAAACTTGCTTTAATATATACCTAAATTCAAGTAAGCAATATAAATGCTCAAAAAAATACACGATGATAAATTATTAAATATCGTGTACTTCTTGTAAGTATTTTTTAATCATAAGTAATTATGGTTTTTCAATAATTTCCAAACAAAACCAAATAATATTTTAGTTTGTAAGACCTTAAATAAATATAAAAACAGAGATATTTTCGTCATAAAATACGTTCTCGGATTTATATTTTAATGATTTTAATTTAACTAAAATTACAATTCTGTAAAATGTGTTTACTAGATTATGTTTTATTTTGTTGTATGATTATATACTTTGAAATTTGTCTTGTATAATACAATATGTTGTTTGAAAATTGAACAAATCTTCCATCGACCAACGGT
Organism: Limnephilus auricula; assembly: GCA_951813805.1. NCBI lineage: Eukaryota > Metazoa > Arthropoda > Insecta > Trichoptera > Limnephilidae > Limnephilus > Limnephilus auricula. Next base: position 11,902,037 of record OX638412.1, on the reverse strand, counting down.
ATAACATTAGTATATTCAAAATAAACTTAGTGTTTCAAAATTTAATAAATGAGTTTACCAGATAAAATAATGATCTTTCAAAATCAATTTATGTTTTTTTGTAAAAAAAATCGTCTAGAATTTGATTTAAAGGGGACTAATTTTCGGTATTCTCTAGTAAGTGTATTGATTTTGAAAACTAAGAGATACAACGAAACAAATCACATTTATTATTTGTTTAATGGCTTTTCACCCCACGGGTAGATATGTTCTAGCCAGTGTCAAGTGATTGGTTTGTTAGTTTAGTGTAATCTAAAACTTAGACAAACTTTACCCCGTGAACCCAAGCACCCCTGCAAAGTCACCAAACTAAGTCACCAAACCAAGTCAGTGAACCACTTGGGGTGACCTATAGCGAGGTTGTTGCAAGAAATGGTTCCCGGGATGGCGATTCCCATATCCTTCTCTAAATTGTGGTTTTACCTCAAAATTCACTTATTAAATTTTAAATTGTTTTTTTTAAATCTTGTTAAAATTACTTTTAATTACGGTTTTTATAACTACAATCCTTGTAAATTTATGAAGAACAATGTTAATCTTATTTATATAGAACTTATCCTTATTATATATAGAAAAAAGTTTGAGACAAGGTATTTTTCCGCTAACCACTTTTTAAAGTAAATTAATTGGGGTAAATTTTTTTCACTCGGGATGAGACGATGTTTTAAAAATATTAATATAATAGCTTGTTTTGATTTTTGAAGCTTTGAAACATGATACTCATTTTATGTTTTCAAAGTTTTCATCATTAAAATATAAAATTCTACTGCAGAAATATAACCAAAGACGATTTTTTTAAACCCTTTGACAGATAATTCCAAAAAAGAGTGATTCACAATGATTTAAAAGAAATATGATGTCGCCAGTTGACATACAACCTATCGGCTCCGAGGTCCCAGATATTATTATATTCCCATAAATGCAATGGTGATTTTATTTTCATAAACGGAAAATCAATAGCAAATGTAAAATCATGCAATGTCCAGTGTTTTAAATATTGTGTCCTCTGCGTGCAAAGTCGTCGCTTCTCCAAATATAAACTTTCTAATATAAGTGTGTTTATCGAAAGTGACTTGCCAGGTTTTGTTGTATCCCTACTCCCTACTGCTAAAAATGAATATGCCCACGCCTTCTCTCGGTCCAGGGCCCAGCAAGTAGCAGCAAGTTGGCTCGCCAAGCAATTGTAAAATAAAATAAGGGTAGGTAATAAAGTCAAAAATACATTTTCAGATGTTTTATTATAAAAATATAGCTTTTACACACTTGTTATAGCATGTATTACTTAATATTGCTTTTACACACTTGTTATGGCATATATTGCTTTATATTGCTTTTACACACTTGTTATGGCATATATTGCTTAATATTGCTTTTACACACTTGTTATGGCATATATTGCTTTTACACACTTGTTATGGCATATATTGCTTTTACACACTTGTTATGGCATATATTGCTTTTACACACTTGTTATAGCATATATTGCTTAATATTGCTTTTACACACTTGTTATGGCATATATTGCTTAATATTGCTTTTACACACTTGTTATGGCATATATTGCTTAATATTGCTTTTACACACTTGTTATGGCATATATTGCTTTTACACACTTGTTATGGCATATATTGCTTAATATTGCTTTTACACACTTGTTACGGCATATATTGCTTAATATTGCTTTTACACACTTGTTATGGCGTATATTGCTTAATATTGCTTTTACATACTTGTTATGGCATATATTGCTTAATATTGCTTTTACACACTTGTTATGGCATATATTGCTTAATATTGCTTTTACACACTTGTTATGGCATATATTGCTTAATATTGCTTTTACACACTTGTTATGGCATATATTGCTTAATATTGCTTTTACACACTTGTTATGGCATATATTGCTTAATATTGCTTTTACACACTTGTTATGGCATATATTGCTTAATATTGCTTTTACACACTTGTTATGGCATATATTGCTTAATATTGCTTTTACACACTTGTTATGGCATATATTGCTTAATATTGCTTTTACACACTTGTTATTGCATATATTGCTTAATATTGCTTTTACGCACTTGGCGCCCGCGCCCTCCTGTACATGTCTTCGCGCCTCCCTAGTGGATCGCGCCCCTTACTTTGAAAATCAATGTGCTAGAGCGAAGCGTAGTGAGGGAGCTAGACTTCATGGAAATTTGGCGCGTAATTTAAAAAACACAATAATTAACAATATAAAAAAACAAACCTCTTATCTGAATCATCACTTCAGAATCAAGCCGGGGCACTGGAATCATGTTGGATTTCGACATTTTTATAATTGAAGCGATATAATTGGATAGAATAACTTCAGAGAAGCACTGGATTCAAATTCATGTTAGATTTAATTATAATTGAAGTTGTAGAAATTAAAAGTCGACCCGAAGCACTAGAATCGAATGAATTTCGACGTCATTGTATATAGCGATGAGCATAAAATTAAAAAAACAAAAAAAAAAAAAAAAACTATAAAAAATAGAATTAAAAAATTTGAATTACTACAATTGGGGTTGTACACTTCACTGGCCATTTTGAAAAACGCGTGGATTCTGTGTTTATTTTTTGGAAGTGATGTTCCAGAGGAACTCACAAAGATATCTATCCCTCATAATGTGTGCTTCGCTCCTTCCGAATCTTGGGACATTACCTCTCACGTCTCTTCAGCAACGTTCGATATTTTGTGTATAAGCTGAGACTGCAAGAAGAGATAAGAGACTAAGAAAAGACGAGAAGATCCAAGAAGATGCAAGAATAATCAAGTAAAGACAAGAAGAGTCAAGAAAATCCAAGAAGATGCATTAAGATGCAAGAAGAACCAAGAATATGCAATAAGAGCCAAAAAGAGACAAGAGAGCAAGAAGAAACGAAAAGATCCAACAAGATGCAAGAAGAGACAAGTAGAGAAAAAAGAGATGAAAAGATCCAAGTAGATTCAAGAAGAGCAAGAAGAGACAAGAGACCAAGAAGAGTCAAAAAGATGTGGGAACATCCAAGAAGAAGTAAGAAGGGCCAAGAAGAGACAAGAAATAGCGAGAAGAGCCAAGCAGATTCCAGAAATATATATTTATCTATTATTGAATTGTACATACTCTGCTTTAATGAACTCCAGAACTCGGTTTCATTTTGTATTTAATTTTCATTTTAAAAATCGGAACCGTTGGTTTAAAGAATACGGAGAAGCGATAAAGTACATACCTATTACATCTTAATATATAAAACATAGTCGGGTTAGTTTCACCATTTATAACTCAAGAACGGCTAAACTGATTTTTATGATATTTGATTTGTTGGATTTGTCTCCGTCCCGATTAACAGAATAACTATTAAAACATCGGAAAAAATCACGGGAAAAATAATTATGAATAAAATTAATTTTTTCATATATTTTGTATGGAACGGCTTTTCAAATAATGTGCGTTGGTTGACATAATTTGAATCAATTCGAACTATCAATGGTGTAGTGTGCCGAACATTTCGTGCTTAATCAACAGCTCAATTTCTATTTTTGAACTTTAGAGTATTTATTTTATCATCGCTAAATAAATGTATTCTTTCCAAAACCGTATATTTTATAATCCATCCAAAATAAATATCATATCACAATTTTCTCCATTGAAATATCACACACAAAGTGGAATTGAAGTATCGACATTTTTTGAAGTTATCTCAGTGGAACAGCTTCTGAAATAATCCGAATTTTATTTTCGAACGTCCGTTTGAATTTCGAATAAGGTTCGAGCGGCGGCACTTGCCCGGAGAACCGGATGCGGAAGTAGCGACCCATTTCCCGCCCCTTTACAATACCATGGACTTCCCCTATTTCCTGTACCTGGGCTATTAAATTTTATTCTCAATACCTGATCGAACTTTGTACCAATCTTCTTGAAATTTGAAGGCATGGTATTTTTTTAACCACTGGAGCGATAGAGCAATTAAAATTTTTTTCTCGGATTGCTAAAGGAAAAGAAAAAAAAATCATACCTCCGAATTTACATATGGAGACATACAAACTGATTATAATTCTATATAGCCAATGAATTCGCCTATCTTTTGTCTATTATCACATATTCATACATAAAAAAAAATTATTTATAAAAACACATTTAGAAAATCTGGAGAATATTTATTTTGTTTTATTTTGAATTAACAATATATTATAAAGTAGCTTTAATAAAAAAAAGCCATATTTTGGCAACAAAGCAATCCGTGGTTGTGGAAATAGTGCCATATTGTGCCAAAAAGCGCTCGAGTGGTTAATACGTAAAAAAATTAAGTTGCATTTAAAAAAACAAACATAAGTTTTTTTTAAATCAAATTTAATAAAGTTATTATTTATTTTTTTTATTGAGGACATTTTCAAACTGTGTTTTTTTTTACCTTAGCTCGACAAAGGAGGCCCTGAGGAAAATAATTTCCCTCGGGGCCTATGTCATCTTCGGGATGTTGTGTGGAGGGTATTCTTAAGGAAATGAAGGAGAGGAAGTTCTGGGAAGGAAAAGGGTATGAGCGATTTAGATTTTTATAAAAAGTCAGTAGGTGTTCCGTATAAATAAAATCGGATATATTTATCCAAGACACTATCTAGGTAACAAATACGTTCTTTGAACACTTGTTTCCAATGAAAAAGGTAGCTGCCAATAATATGGAAAAATAAAAACATTTATCGAAGATAATATTGTTAATTCTGAAATTTAAATATGACTTTGACAATTACGGCGGTTTTATAATTGGACGCAATGGCTGAATCGGTAGAGCGCCGTCCCAGGGGTGCTAGCATTTTCGATCGACATGAAGTTACCGACCGATTGTCGGAAACTTCTCATCGTTCCCTAGGACAACTGCAGATCGCAAACGAATAGGTTAAAGTTCACAATGACTTAGTGTCCTTAATATATTCGATATCAACTGTCGTTTGTACGTTAGCGATCTGCAGTTGTTCTAGGGATCGATGAGAAGTTACCGACAATCGGTCGGTAACTTCATATCGGTCGACCATGCTAGCACACCAGGAAGACGTGACACCTGGGTTCGTTTCGTAGTTGCAACGATTACGTTTTATTATTTTTCTGTGCCTTGTTCATTTTCATATTTCAATTTTGATTATTGTTGTTTTCTTCTTCAATGATAAAAAATACTATTTTACCATAACGGTCCACCCTGAAAATTTTACGGATTTAAATAAAAAAATCATGAAAAATACATTTTCTTAATAAGTGAAACGTGAAAATTCCAATACACGCTTATTTGAATTCATTTTTAGAACGAACAACGCTCTAGTTTGCATACGAAATTAAAAAACCTTTTGAAATTTAAAAACCGAGACTGAACTATAAATTCCCTTTTATTTGAGTTGAATATTTTCACCGACAATTCTGAATAATGATTTGAATTAATTATTTTGTTTGAATCTCACTTATTAATTAACTTTTTCAACAGAAAGACAAATTAAAAATGCTGGGGCAAAGAAAATTATAATTGTAAATTTAATGATTTTATTTCATTTTTAATTTAAACGAATGACATTGTTTAAAATCATTTTGTTTGTAATGTTATTTTTTTTAATGTAACGGTAAAAAGTGATTTGCATATTAATTATTAGCTGAGCACCCGGCGTTGCCCTGTTCTGTTGAAATGTTAGGTATATATAGTACGCTCTAGGGGATACCCGGCGGTGATTTTTCCATACAAAAGGTATTCCCTATTTATCTCTCTAGATTTTAACCCTAGCGAAAATATTGTTTTTACATAAAATAGATATCAACAAACCATGTCGGTGCTTTTTGTTTTTTTTTTGATAAGTTACTTTTTATAGAAGTTATGACCATCCAAAAATCAATAAACTTGATTGGTTTAAACGCAGTCAAAAGACGTTCAGTATACAAACTAGACAATGTTTTTTTTTAAATCAAAGCGCACAGACATAGAATAGTTTTTTAAAAAATGATGAAAAATTTCAAAGATGACATAGGCCTAATTTCTTCTAGCTCGCTTATGTCGTATCTTTCAAACTTTACAATTGCCTTGGTATTGTAGGAACTGTAATTTGCACTTTTTAGAGAAGCAAACATTCCCGACAGATTCCTACACTGGCAACCCTCATGCGCAGACCCGAGTGCGCGGGACGCAACTCGGGCATCCCAGCTTCGACGATCTAGCGATAAGCTGATTTTAAATTCTCCTTCTGGAAATTTTGTTCGCGGTAACTGTATCAACCCTGTAATGTGAAATAAATAACCGGCAATAATAAAAGTGCTTTATCATTTACAAACCCGTGAACCCATATAGGGACCGGCCCAGGTAAGTGCCGTAGAAACCATTCCCTAAAATTGGTGACCCCGACGTGATCGTCGAAGCTGGAATGCCCGAGTTGCGTCCCGCACACTCGGGTCTGCGCAGGAGGATTGCCAGTGTAGGAATCTGTCGCGAATGGTTGCATCGCTAAAAAGTGCAAATTACAGTTCTTACAGTATAAATATCGTTGTTCTAATTTTCAAATGCATTTATTCCCATTGTACCAATTTGGAGTTAGAGTAGGTACTCTTGCTCTAGTGGTTTCAAATTGTACCAAGAAACAACTATATTCACATTTCAGAGTGTTTAGACTCTTCAATGTAGTTACCTACTTAAAGTTTTCCTCGCCTCCGAATGCGAATGGGAACCGTAAATTGGCGAAGTTTAGTAACTTCGGCCAACTGGGGTAGGTTTGACCTTTTCGTACGTCGTACGTAGAGATTGCAATGGGGATTATCTGGATTTTAAAAAAATCCGGATTTTATGATTATTCACAGTAGAAACTGAATTTGGATTTTGGATTGTAAAATTCGGATTTTTAAATTTAAAAAAAAAATTGTTCAATACGCACTACGCGATGTTCTATAAAACTAATGCGCATAGCAGGCAAATAATATGCATGCTGTGCCACTTATAGGTTTTAAGACGTAAATAAATTTTAAGTATTAAGATATTATTAGTAATTATGTGAACAGTAGACCTCGTGTCTAAGAAATCGCGTTTCTAATTTTCTTTTATTTAATAAATCAAAACCAAAATTTCTTTTCAAATCAGAAGATTTGTTAGTAGCTACTTAAATACCTACCTACCTAATTATAAACCATAATATGTTTTAAGTAACACCTTTTTAATTTTCAGTATCAAACTTATACATTAGAATATTTCAACGATTTTTTTTTATTTCTTAAAAAAAATAAGCAAAAAATTTCAATTATTATGGAGTTTTTTAAGTTTTTTTAAGTTGCCCATTTTTGTAATCCCACCAAAACGGCATTTCAACGTGTGACGTCATAAGAGTCGCTCATTCTTGAAAATTTTCCGATAATTCTACTTTGTTTATTTGATGACATGCGTACGAAGCGTCGTTGGCAAACACGGGCCGTTTTGGTTTCGTAGGTTTTTGAACGTTTTTAAAATGAATAAATTTGAATGTAAACGTAAAAAACAAACATTTTTGAAACGATAATTAAAATCAGAAAAATAATCTTTAAATATTCCAAACATTTTCAACAGAATCTCTCGTTTGTGAAAATACCCTATTAGTCCAAAAAAACGTCACCTCAATGTAATTTAAGTGTTCAAAATCTTTTTCACACGAAACACGACAATTAAGCATTTCAAAAATGATTGATAATGAATTGAACCATTAAAACAACCAACATCTTGAAACAGAAATTGAACGAATAAAAAAATTGATGGACGAAAATTTGTAATTTCACCATCAAATAGGTATTTATAAGAAAGCGGTAACTGAAGAATTTTAACTTATTTTAAAATGAATGTTTCTACGTATGAGGAAAAACGTTTAATGTTTTAGTTTTGGGTCGTTACCGACCATCGAAAGATAATTTTTTTTTTTTTTTAATCCGGATATTAGGATTTTGAGTTTGAAGAAATCCTAAAATCCGGATTTTAAGTTTGACGAAATTTTAAAATCCAGATTTTCCAGAACTGATCCGTATTTTCAATCCCTAGTCTCACGTACAACAAGTCGCGTCACTTGTGACCTTTTGTTTGAGTAGACCTCAGGGAGAAGAAATAAGACGGTGTTAAGTCAAGACTGTTAAGTGCCCTTTAAAAGCACTTAAAGAGAGACCGGAACTGGGCGGCCAATTAAACAATACTTTCAGTTGATTTTTCCGAGAAGCAAGAGAGGTGGTGACCTAAATAGTTACTTGAAAGAAAGAGAATTAAAAAACAATAGTTCGTTCTTTGTAGATTGCCATGTACATTACTTAAGTACATAAGAATATGCTAAAAGTATTAATTGATACGAAGTTCCCAACTAGATCTATAAAATATTTAAAACTGTTTTATAAAAAACATCACTTTCGTGGAAGTGTTATAAAATTCACGCGGTAAAAGCCAATTAAAAAATTATATGTTAGAAATAATCTAGCTTTTCGATAACATGATACTAAATTCACAATTTATAGTACTTACGGATTAAAACAGAATGAAAAATGACATAATAGTAAATGCATCGATTTTCACTAACATAATGCTGAATTAGTCATTAGAATAGAAATTATGAACAAAAACACGATACGAATCACAAATTACATTATATAACATTTTGCAGGGAATCTGATGTGCATGGCGCATTCGCCAGTATACTTAAATGTAATGCTACCAGATCTTTCGCAGCATTGTTAGATACATTTTTATTAATAATAATTCGATATACAAATTTTCCAGTCTTTCTTCAACGTATAAGGCGCTCTGCTGACGAGGCAACTGAAAACCAACTAAAAACGGCTGTATTCTCTGTCTTGATTGGTCAAAAAGCTTGTTTAACCATAGACGAAGAACAATCAGCTGACAGCTGGCAACTAGCAACGGCCGGCCAGGGCAATCAGCAGTGCAAGTCGCAAGTCACCGCTTGCGTTACCATTGACAACGGGTGTTTGAGTGATTGTGTAGTGTGCGGGCCATCACATTGTCATACAAACACACGGGCCATCACATTGTCAAACAAACACATACAAGCAGCGTTTGGGGCGCATTGGGCGACCTCTCCAGCCGGACTCTCCCGGCCCATCGCCTTGCACCGCAGTGGGTGGGATGGATTCATACGTCTATCACTCCTGGACACTCTGATCCCCAGCTTCCTACCCACCCCTCATACCTTTTCCTTCCCAGACCTCCTTATCCCCTCATATTTACTTTTTCTTTCTTTATAATTATAAAATCATGAACAACACAACTAATATCTTGACAGCGGCGAGTAGAAGGCGTCCCCGGTGCGGGCCTAAACTGTTGGTAAATTTTGCCAACATTCGCGGCCTGCACACAAATTTAAACCATGTACATCACCACCTTCTATCAATGCGTCCTAACCTTCTTTTCCTCTCTGAAACACAGATAGCTGAGCCTCCAGATGCCTCAAATCTGGACTGCCCGGGCTACGCCCTCGTTGGCAAGTTCAGACCCAAAGGAGGTGTCTGTCTCTATAGCCGATCTGATGTCAACTGTGTGCGTCTGTTGAATCTGGAAAAACCCAGATTCGACGTAATGTGGGTGCGCGTCAATCTTGCCAGTACGGCAAGATTCTACGCGTGTTTATACCGCTCACCGAACCTTAGCGAATCAGACACATCCGAGCTATTCAAACATTTGAGCGAGACTATTGATGACCTCTTGCCCCGCTACCCTTCGGCTGAGTTTGTGGTTCTGGGGGACTTCAACGTTCATAACGAACCATGGTTGAAGTTCTCAGGACCAACAGACTCAGCTGGCCGACAGGCGGAATCCTTTGCCCTTTGCCACGGATTGGAGCAGATGGTTCAGGAGCCTACAAGGGTTCCTGATGTCCAGACTCACCGCTCCAATCTGTTAGACCTATTTTTAACCACTGTGCCACACGGTTACAAGATTGAGGTCACAGCGCCTTTAGGATCGTCCGACCACTGCCTGGTGACGACCTCAATCCCTGTCAACTTCAGACCGCCAAAAGAAAGGCTGAAGAGAAAAGTGTGGCACTATAGGTCAGCAGACTGGTTCGGTCTGCGGGCTCATTTCAATGCTTTCCCGTGGTCAGCTGTCTGTTTTCGGACTTCGGATCCCTCAAGATGTGCCCAGGAAATTGGTGAAGTCATTACATCCGCGATGGATGGCTTCATTCAATCCACTGTTAAAGAAACTGGTGTGGGCTCAAAGCCGTGGTTCAGTCGACAATGCTCCGAAGCAGTTCGGCGAAAAAACGCGGCTTACCGAGCCTACAACACATCTAGAACCTCCGAAAACAGAGCAGCATATAACAAATTGGCAAAGGAAAGCAAGAAGATCATAAATAGGTCAAAGTTCGAGCACGACCTGCAGATCAGCAAAAAGCTGGCTGCATGCCCGCATGGCAGCAGAGCCTTCTGGTCGCTTGCGGGCTCAATAGGTCGCAATTTCTGCAAATCCAGTCTGCCACCTCTTACCAGACCTGATGGCTCACTAGCAAATACCGCCACCGAAAAGGCTAACCTATTAGGAAAAATGTTTGCGGATAACTCAACCCTCGATGATCGGGGTGCAGTCCCGACGTCGGTCCCTCACTGCGGTTTCTATATGAAAAAGCTGAGGATCCGGCATCGGGATGTGCTCCAGGTTTTACGAGGGCTTGATGTTAATAAAGCTAGTGGGCCTGACGGAATCCCCGCCCTGGTATTGCGGAGGTGCGCTGCAGAAATAGCTCCGATTGTGACAAAGCTTTTCAAAATGTCCCTGAATTCTGGCTCTGTACCTCCTGGTTGGAAAAAAGCGGTCATCCATCCTATTCCAAAGAAGGGTGACCGCTCCAACCCGGCCAACTACCGTCCCATAGCGATCACATCAGTTCTATCCAAGGTGATGGAACGTGTGATCAACGACAAACTGCTCACATACCTCGAGAAGAACAAAATTATTAACGACCGTCAATACGGATTCCGGCGGAACCGCTCGTGCGGTGATCTTCTCGCGTATGTGACGCATGTTTGGGGGCGGTGCCTGGAACGTTTCGGTGAGACCCAAACGGTTGCGCTGGACATTTCCAAGGCCTTTGACCGGGTTTGGCACCGAGGACTTGTCAACAAACTGCCTTCTTACGGACTTCCCGCATTCTTGTGCAGGTGGATTGCCGACTTTTTGAGGGAGAGGTCGATTCAGACGGTTGCTGACGGTTTCACCTCTTCCTCGCATTCGATAAACGCTGGCGTCCCACAGGGATCGGTTCTGTCTCCGACTTTGTTTCTGTTGCACATCAATGACCTTTTGACATGTGCACCAATTCATTGTTACGCGGATGACAGTACAGTCCATGATAGCTTTTTGTTTGACAAGCCCCCAAAGGGTGCACAAATTCCAATGGCTCGGAGGGCTTTGAAGCAAAGAATGGACGCTTACCTCGAGAGTGTTTTCTCTTGGGGTAAGAATAATCTCGTCGAATTCAATGTATCAAAGACCCAATCATGTCTGATTACGTCTAAAAGGGATCGAAATGACTATCTAGTCTCCTTCAACGGTAGCATTCTTTCGAACAGGTCTTCCATTGATATGCTCGGTGTAACTCTAAGTGACCAGCTCAGATATGGGGGCTCCATCGAGGCCAGAGTTAAGTTAGCCTCTCAGAAACTGGGCGTACTGTAAGGGCTCGCAGATACTTTAATAGTACACAACTGCTAACCCTGTACAAATCGCAAGTGCGCCCCACGGTTGAATTTGGCAGCCACCTCTGGTCTGGAGCCCCAAAGTACCTGAAAAACACCCTCGACTCTGTGCAGAAACGGGCGGTCCGTTTGATAGATTCTCCCGTCTTAACAAACGGATTGCAATCTTTAGAGCACAGGCGTCGGGTAGGAATGCTTTCCTTGTTCTACCGGTATTTCAATGGAAGATGCTCCGAGGAACTAGCCTCATTGATCCCCTCGGCACCGGTGCATAGTCGGGAAACACGCCAAACGCTCGCCCAACATATGTACACGGTTGACATTTGTCACATGAGAACGGGACGCTTCTACGACTCGTTCTTGTGTTCAACAGCTCGGCTGTGGAACGATTTGCCGGCCTCTGTGTTTCCTCCTTCCTATAACATGGGTCTCTTCAAGACCCACGTTCACTCCTTCCTCTCCTCAAAAAGACCCTCCTCACAGCATCTTCAAAGATGACATAGGCCCTGAGGGAAATTATTTTCCTCAGGGCCTCCTGTGTGGAGTTAATGTAAAAAAAAAAAAAAAAAAGTTGGCAGTTGAGAGTTTTCAGTTGCCTCAGTGGGCGGAGGCGCTAACTAAAACACCGTTTAACGATTGGAAAGTGGTTTCTTATTAGTAAGGTCGTTAATAATTCATTCTAGAAGATTGAACTCAGTCGTTTCGACTAACACTGCGTGCATTATTTTTTTTTATTTTTTATGTGACGCCTCACAAAAGCGTTTCGGTCTGTACAATATTATGACAGGGAAACTATGTCTCCACCCGGTTGGACAGCTTTGTGAGGCGAGTTTTGGCATTACTTTTGGTCATATTTCTTAATACGGGTCTTGAAAACCCAGTTTACATGAAAGAGGAAAAACAGATTCACACACAAACGAATCGAAGAAACGACCTGTTTTCGTGAAGCCAATATGAACTTTTTTTTTATAGCGAATACCTCGCAAGAGTCCCAACTATGAGACTATGGCATTCCCAATTGGGGTATGTTATGAGGCTGAAGATAAATGGGGAAGGGAAGGAGACGAGGAAGAGGAAAGTGGGGAAGTACCTGGCTATTCAGATCCAGTCACTAAACACGGCTAAAACCATTTCAAGCAACGTTTCAATCCTGAATGGTGGTCTTACGCCAGGGCGGTACTGAGAGTATATTCCACTCTGGAACGTGCCGCAAATATACTATATATTATTTTTAAATAATTAATTGTGAAATAACACAAATCAATTAAATAAAATTTATTTGCGCACGCCGGGTTTGAACCCGCGGCCTTCGGAATGGGAGTCTTACGCCCTACCGCTGAACTACGCCGACCGTCAAACTACTGTAAACTGGTGTTCCGCTCGTTTCCGTCGAGTTTCGTCCCCGTGCTTCGGTGCACATGTGATCAATGCTGCTAGCTCCTTAGACCAGGATCCATTTAAATATTTTTAGAACATATTTAGCCTTCCTGCATTGCGTCGGTACATTATAGATGGCCTTCGGTCTGTAAACAACGATTGTCAATCAGACGGACAATCCTTTGTACAAAATCAAGTAGGTTTATCGAATATTTTGGGGCCTAACCCAGAGGTGGCTCCAAATTAAATTATTAGTCGTACTAGAGATTTGCTCACGACTGGTTGCCATTGAAGAAACTGGTATATATGCCCTATTCAATTCGCCCAGTTTCTTGAAAGCCAGATGTACTCTGGCTTCTATGGAGCCCCGATACTTTAGCTGGTCTAAGATACTTACTCCAAGCATTTCAATGGAGTCTTGATTGGGGAGGGTGCTACCTAGAAGACTTATTAGTCATTAGGCTAGTTTTCCATTCCAAGTCGCCGACGAGAACTCTCAGATAACGACTGCACTACTTAGTAGCGGCATTTTCTATACACGGTGTTAAGGGACGTACTTGACTTACTTTAACCAGCGATTCCAGGCATTATTTTGAGTAAAAAATGGAAATGAAATTTTGGTCTCCGGTGACTATTTGATGTATTTTTTCTACTAAAAATTAAGGACATTTAGTAGCGAGAGGGAGGGGTTGGGCGGTTTCTCAGCTGAGTGACCACTGACGACATGTGGAAGATTTTTTAATTGATTTTGAAAAAAAAAAAAAAGAAGACATCAAAAAAGTCATCGGAGACCAAATTTCATTTACATTTTTTACTCCAAATAATACCAAGAATAATTATTCTAATTGTAGCTGTATTTGACTACGGTATCGACTATCATCGACAATGATATCGACAATGATATCGACTATGGTATCAACTATTATGTCGACTATGTTGTCGATTTTGATATTCAATTCAATTTCAATTTCATTGCCGACAACCCGGGCGTTTATTAAGGTAATATAGTATTTTATAACAAGTTAGTTACCCGCCTCACTAGACGTTGTCTGTTCTGAGACGGGTAATAATTAGAACATTAAAAAAGATAAAAGGTGTACAGGAAAATAGTCAGAAAACAAACATGAAAATACAAGTTATCAAGAATAATAAAAAGAAGAAAGAATAAATCTCTCTAATTGGAAATAAAACATGTGTAAATAAAGGATGAGAAATTATCGATTAGGAAGAGATTAGCATTAACTTGGGATCTATCACATATCATCTGTGGTATTGACTACAGTATCGAAAATGGTATCGACTATGGTAGGTATCTACGATGATATCGACTATGGCGTCGACTGCGGTATTGACTATGGTATCGACTATGGAAGGAAGAACCATGGTAACGACATTGTTAACGACTATGGAATCGATAATGGTATCGACCATAATCCCACTAGCTCCGAGCAGTTGGGACACTTATGCAGTAGCAGTCCACATTACAAAAATTTTGCATTGATGTTTTCTCTAAGTTTCTTATTTCACCGCCATAGTTCCACAGGTTCGGAGAGTGTGACTTTGATATTACGTAAAAAAATACTGTGTCACCCTGCTATTGTTGAGAGTGCCAAAGAATACAGTTTTTTTTTTCATAACCCAAAACGATATATTGTGTAAAACGTAAAAAAAATATTTTACAACGTCTCTTTGTTTTAATAGAGGTCGTTTTATCCTTTTATGGTTAAGTTAGGTGGTGTGTTGTTTGACCGAATCCAATTTTATATTGACCGGACACTATGACAAATTAACAGAAAATTTTCCCAAAATTCTGGAAAAAAACATATTATTTGCTTATTATTTTTTTAATTGATAAACTCATGTTTTTTAAGACAATATTTTGTATGCATTAGCACAAAGGGTAACAATTATTATATGCAATAATTATTAGCCTGAAACACTTATCCATATTGAAAAAATCTTCCGAGAAAAGACACATATCGCCGACGGGACTCGAACCCGCACCCTTATGATTGCCGGTCAAGTGCTCTACCATTAAGCTACGGCGGGTTACCTCCTACCCGCCAAATGATTCAATATAAACCTAGTGTTTCATTCAACAATTACCGCTTATTACATTTTTTCACCTGCAAACAACCATCTTTATTTTTATATGGGAAAGGCATGTAAGTGCTAACTCTCCCACTAGATGGCATCGAGACATATTATGCCTACATTTTATGGTGAAATAATTTAACTCGGCAAATATTTTTTTTTTTTTTGACGCCATCTAGTGGGAGAGTTAGCACTTACATGCCTTTCCCATATAAAAATAAAGTTGGTTGTTTGCAGGTGAAAAAATGTAATAAGCGGTAATTGTTGAATGAAACACTAGGTATATATTGAATCATTTGGCGGGTAGGAGGTAACCCGCCGTAGCTTAATGGTAGAGCACTTGACCGGCAATCAAAAGGGTGCGGGTTGGAGTCCCGTCGGCGATTCAGACTAATAATTATTGCTTATAATAATATTATTTTCTGTTTTTGGTGATATAATCGGCTACAAATGCGGATATCGGTGGTTCAAATCCCTACTTGTGCAAGTAAAATTTATTTTATTAATTGTTGTTATTTTTAAATAATATATAATTATACCTAGCTAATTTGAGACATGTTTCTGAGTCGTAGATACTTCCACAATCTAAACCTTGCTTTTTTATAGAGAATACCTCACAAGAGTCCTTATTGCTCCTGTCTGGAGCCAGTGAGACTATGGCATCCCCAATTGGGGTACATTGTGAGGCTGAAGGTAAGTGGGGAAGGGAAGGAGATAAGGATGAGAAAGGTGGGGAACTACCTGGCTATTCAGATCTAGTCACTAAATACGGCTAAATCCATTATTAAGCAACGTTTCAATTCTGAATGATGGTCTTACACCAGGGCGATACTGAGAGTATCTTCCACTCTGGAACGTGCCGCAAATATAATATATAGGTATTATTTTTATTAATTAATTGTGAAACAACACAAATTAATCAAATAAAATTTATTATTATTATAGAGTCAAGAGTCTTACCACTCGACCACGGACGGCCGTCAAGCTTGAGATGGCTTTGGCCGTGTTTGGTGACAGATCCAAACAGCTAGGCATTTTCCTCCTCACTTGAGCCTCACAACAATAAGGATGCCATCTCACTAGTTCTGAGGGGCCGGGAGCAGTTGTGAGTAGTCAAGAACCTCACCCCTCGACCATGGAGGCTGTCTTTATTAAGTTATTTAAATTAACAGAAATTTACGAGAAATAGCTATCTTTTTATAAAATCATTTTAATATTGTATCTTACAGAAGAAAACGATAGTGCAAGATAGCAGTTACTTTCCAACCTTCCTCTTCCTCGTCCCCTTCCCTTTCCCACTTACCTTCAGCCTCATAACATACCCCAACTGGGGATGCCATAGTCTCACTGGCTCCAGACGGGAGCAGTTGGGACTCTTGTGAGGTATTCACTATAAAAAAAAATTTAAAAAAAATAGGCCCTGAGGGAAATCATATTTCTCAAGGCCTCCTGTGTAGATTTAATGTAAAAAAAAGCTCCAGAATGTTCTGAAGAATTAATAAATGAAGAATGAAGAATCTCGCTGAGTTACTCACGTAGTATTTTTTGAGATATTTTGGCATACAGAGCAAAAGTAGAGTTTTTCGCATGCATACTGGTTCACGTAAAATGGGTTTCAATTATTAAATGTCAGTAGAGTCCGTGTGACGGTGTAAGTATATCACAAAGTCGCTCCCCGGAGACATCTGTCGACGTAAAAGCAAACTAACAGGATCGTGGGTCAAACGCGTTTCAAAAATAAAATATCCAAAAAAACACCCCGTAATTTGAGTTTTATTTGTTTTAATTTGAGTTTTATTTGGGGTGCCTCTAATTCCCGGAGGGCAGCAAAACTTTATTTCGTTCTGACCTCGTTTAGAAAATGGAAGTTTTATGTACAGGATGATCTGAAGCACTGAACAGAGGTGTATATAGAGGTGTATTTTAGATTTTATAAATAAGTATTTTTCCTCACTGAAATTCACATTTTCACCTTGCACAAATACACATTTTCAAATGTCGGAATGACATTTTTTAAGTTAATATTTCGATCATCCAGTGCACTCAGATACTTTCAAATTCCACGTTTTGATCAAAAGAGAATTCCAAAATTCGAATGCTCACCTTAAATCAAATAATATTTACACGTGTCTATGTTTTACATAATAAATATCCTATAAAATAACACTGAGAAGCAAACAGTCCGTTAGATTAGTATGACATTTTGAAATTTCCTACTAATAATGAAATTTCCTACTAATTGAAACAAGACTGAAACATCCTCTCCTTCCTTTCCTAAAAAGAACCCTCCACACAGCATCCCCAAAGATGATATAGGCCCTGAGGGGAATTATTTTCTTCATGGCCTCCTGTGTGAAGCTATTATAAAAAAAAAAAGTGTTCAAAGAATGTATTTGTTACCTAGATAGTGCCTCGGATAAATATATCCGATGGAACACCTATTGACTTTTTATAAAAGTCTAAATTTATTTTTTTTTATTTTTTTTTTTAAATTTATTTATTTATTTATTTATATAATACAAACATACAATACATGATGATCCTTTGTCTGTCCAACTGGGAAGGATTCCCGTTTCAGGACAGCCAAATTGTGTTTTAGTACATATTCTTACAATGGAAAGGAATGGCGATTTGAATATTCATTTGTTCATAAGAAAAACTCTCTTTTAAACTTTTGTAGGTTATTCCAATTTAAAAAAAGGTTGCAGCCAATAATATGGAAAAAAACATTACTCGAAGATATTATTGTTAATTCGGAAATTTGAAATATGAAGTTGACAAATACCACAGTCCCGTAATAGATCGCAATGGCTGAATCGATTAGAGCGCCCATCCCGGTAAGACGTGAGATCTTTGTTCGAGTCCCAGTTGCGACCATTATGTTTTATTATTTTTCTGTGTCTTGTCCATTTTCATATTTAAATTAAGATAATTATTTTTGTCTTCTTCTTCAATGATGTTATTTTTTTAATTAAATAGAGTTGTACGAATTAAACAAAAAAGCAATTAATACAAACACTCTTCTTTATATAATTTATTTAGATTAATTATACACGTAAAATTAATATCACATGAACCTATTGTTGTAAATTCATTTCGCCAGTCGGGATTTAACGAACAATCTATTTTATTGCATATGATATTATAGACAGCCCTGAATTGTAAATCCTCATTACCTTTCATATACCAGCAAGAACTACTTGATCTAAAATTATTTTTAATTGCAACAACAATATCAGGTCTGAGACATTTAGATACTCGGTTGTACATAAATTGCGTACAATTGGCAATACTTTCTCAGATGTAGTAGGTATGTTCAACTGCACGGAATATAGTTATAATAAAGCTAAAATACAATTGACCAGCGGCTGTGAATAAAAGTTTCCTTGTACAGGGAAGTTTCGATGAGAAAGATCGATTATTCCCCGTATCAAATTTATTATTTATTTCATTCAAAACTTGCTTTAATATACCTTCATTCAAGTAAGCAATAAAAATGCTTAAAATGCATGACGATAAATTATTAAATATCGTGTACTTCTTGTAAGTATTTTTTGATCATAAGAATTTATGATTTTACAATAATGTCTTAAAAAAATAAGTGTGTCAAATTTTTTTTAAATATTTTAGTTTGTAAGACCTTAAAATAAATAGAAAAACTGAGGTATTTTCGTCACAAAACACGTTCTCGGATTTATTTTTTAATGTGTCTTTACCAGATTATGTATTGATTTATTTTACTATATGATTATATGATTTGAAATTTGTGTTGTATAATACAATATTTACTTTGAAAATTTAACAAATCGGTATAAACTTAATATAATAAAATTAAACTTAGTTTCTCAAAATTTAAAAAAATGCGTTTATCAGAAAAAAAACAGTCTTTCAAAATCAATTTATGTATTTTTTGTAAAAAGAGTCAATACGTCTAGAATTTGATTTAAAAATCACAAATTTCCGGCATTGTATGTTTATACCCATTATAGCATAATACAATTCTTCTGCGTGGGTTCTATATCATTTAAATAGTAAATTTTAAAAATTCATCATTACTGTTCCACATAATTTTATAATAATATATTATAGCATCATTTTTTAATTTTCTTTAAAAAGACAAAGATTATCACACTCTAGGTATTATTTGTTCAGTGATCTGAAATGTACGTGTTATTCAGATAAAAATCTCGGTTGGACCTTTTTTTAAGTGTTACAACGGAGATTTTTATGATAAAATAAAAGATAAATCTCTTCACGTGTCTGTGCATAATGGGTCAGTGCTACAAATCTTCAGTGCGGTGGTTGTATTTGGCAGCCACCTCTGGTCTTAAACACCGAAGTACCCCCGAGAAAAACTCTGGACGCTTATCAAAATCCGGCAAATCGGTCGTTATACATTTTCGTTTTGAAGCTGTGTACGTTTTACCTATTTTTACATTATCTGAGATTAAGATAAGAAAATTTATCAAGCAAATAACGGCGTATTTATTAGTTATATCATGATTTTATTTGATCTAATAGAAAATCTCTTAATAGAAAATACATGCGCTGTCCTTGGAGAGTCAGACACAACAAGCAGTACAAATTTCATTACGCCAGTGCTTACAATTCAAGATACTTTTATACATAACTTTTGTAAAGTTTTACGAAATTACGAAATCTATCGTCTTACCGGGGTCATGCTCTACCACTGAGCTAATGGGACCCAACCTGCTTCGGTAATATCGTCTTCGACTAAGAACTAACAATATTATCTTTATTTTCTTAACCACTGGAGCGACATAGCAGTTAAAATATTTTTTCTCGGATTGCTAAAGTAAATTTTTAAGCCCACATTAAAAACATCATACCTCCGAATTTGAATATAGAGACATACAAACTGATTATATTTCTATGTATCCAATGAATTTCCCTATCTTTTGTCTATTATCACATATTTGTAGGATTTATAAAAAATATAAAATTAAATCTTTAACCTTAAAACATTTTAAATAATCTAGAGGATATTTATTTTGTTATATTTTGAATGCACAATATATTATATAGTCGTTTAAACAAAAAAAATTTTTTTTTTCAAAATTTGCCACATTTTGGCAACAAAGCAATCCGAGGTTTTGGAAATAGTGCCATAATGTGGCAAAAAGCGTTCAAGTGGTTAAAGTAATTTTTTATTAGCTGCTATCTTTATGTATGATTGCAAGACTAATATCGAACCAAATGCCACCTACACCTAGATAGTGCCTTGGATAAATTTTTTCATTTTTATTAAAAAAGCGACGTCTGTTGGATTTTCTGCAAGTCTAGGATGAATGTTTATTTTTATAATGAGTAATACCTCAAATTCTAATATTTAATCACAGAAGACAATATTAGGAATACTCAATCTGAGATAAGATACTGTCACATCTATAAATTGAACCCAAGATCTTAGTCTTAGCGGAGCGATGTTCTACCACTGAGCTAATTGTACCCTACCGCTTCGGTCATATTTAACCATATATCGGCTAAAAAAAGATTTTCGCTTCACATTTAAGGCCCGGCATTCCGATTTTCTAACGATTTATAACATATTCCCCTTGAACATTTAAAGTTTCTAAGTTCTTAAAAAAATACGTTTTTTTTTAAAAAATAATCTCTGAATACTGTCGAGCCGAAACCGTAATTACATAAAATTCTCTCGTTAGAAAAAAATCGCAAAGTATGCTCTGCAAATATAGTTCTGTTATTTAACATATCACACAGATTAAAAAAAATTAACGGTATTTCCCTAAATGTTACTTAAGAGCCTTTGACCAGCGGCTGAGAATAAAAGTTTAAAAATGCTTGCAACTGTACAGAGAGGTTCCAATGAGAAAGATCGATTATTCCCCGTATCAATTTTTTTAAATTAAAAATTTAATATCGATTTATTTCATTCCAAATTTGCTTTAATATATACCTACATTCAAGTAGGCAATACAAATTCTCAAAACGCACGATGATAAATTATTAAATATCATGTACTTCTTGTAACTATTTTTTGATCATAAGTATTTATGATTTTTCAATAATGTCTAAACCAAATTAGTATGTAAAAGAAATTTGAAATATTTTAGTTTGTAAGACCTTAAATAAATAGAAAAATGGAGATATTTTAGACACAAAACACGTTCTCGGATTTATTTTTAACTTAAATTTAAAATCTTAAAAATAGCTTGACTAGATTATGTATTGATTTATTTTACTGAATTTTTTGAAATGTATGTTGTATAATACAATATCTCTTTTGAAATTTGAACAAATCTGCCAACGACCAACGGTATAACCTTACTATATTGAAAATAAATTAAGTTTATCAAAATTTGAACCATAGCTTTGCAAGATAAAATAACAATCTTTCAAAATCAATTTATGTTTTTTTGTAAAAAAGAGTCAATAAGTCTAGAATTTGATTAAAAAGGGACCAATTTCCGGTATTCTCTGGTAATAACCCTGTTAAGGTATTTTCGGGAGATTTTTGCTCTAATTTAAACGTATCGTGTTTTATTAAACATTTTAACAATTTTCACTTGAATATTATCGTTTTTTTAATATAAGCGCGCTCCCTCCAACACTAATATTGACGTATCTCCCCTTCTTATTATTTTTGAGCCCCTACTAGCGGGCCTTTACAATTAACAACTTCCATACGGCAGATATTGTACACGCCTTATATTCGGACATCTTAAATTGAATTACAAAAATTAAATAACGACATTACGAGTAGCCGTTTCGTCCCACAGGCAGCATGGGACCAAATGGCACGAGGCGACCGGTGTCTCGTACAGTGGCAGTTCGTAATAATTCTCATTGAGACTTCAATCGAAAATTAAAACAGGAAGAAAAATCCTTCTAGTTGATAAAAAATTTCACAGAATGTCATTGAATCCAGAAAATTTTACTTCTAATGATTGTGATGCATGTTTTGAAAACTTAAAAAAAATCCCTAGATATTGATCGTCGAGTTGTACATACTATGTTTGTAAATACTATGTTTTTAATAATAAGGAAAGCAATATTAGAATTCTTGCCATAACAACCCTTGAAATAACAAGGTTCCATCTACCTCGGTAACGTCGTGCGATAATGGGATCTATGGTATTTTTGTTTTGTTTTTGTTATGTTTATTTAGATGTATGCACATTTTTTTCATTCATCTAGTAAGATAATATGATAATACAATTTAATAAATACAGTTTAAGAAATACAAATTAAAAAATACAATTTAAGAGATTAATTTAAAAATTACAGTTGACTACAATTTAAGAAATACAGTATAATATTTGTAATCACATCAAAGATTGTTTTTAATTTTTCAAAAGAAGCAAACACATTGTGACTTGACATTTTTAAATAAATGAAAAGAAAATACTTTGTTTTAAGTCACTTTATTTTTATTTTACGTCTACCGGTTTCGGTACCTCCGTACCATCATCAGGACTGTTACAAAAATAATGTCTAAAAATACATAAGTACACATATATATATATACATAATGTTGTGAATGAAAGGGACAGTATACTAGAGAGGAGGGGAATGGGGGATAAGTGAAGACACGGGGAACATACTTAAAATTGGACTGAAGGTTAAATTTAGTTGATTATTAATGATTTCTTCTTTTGATTTTACTGATTTTTTTTTATTTCTAAAGCTTCCAAATTTTTAAGTCTTAAACCTATTCAGTTCTTATGTAGGACTTTAATTCCCGAATAGTGGTCAAAAGTATGATCTTTATCAATTAAATAATTGTTTTTAACATATAAGCTACTTTAGAGTTCATTATCGTAAGACGTTACCGCAACAGATGGAACATTGTTATTTCATAGGGTCGATAAATCAAATATTATATACACGTGTATGTGTTTTACATATTAAATATGCTATAAAATAATACCGGGAGGTATAACGGTCCTGTACAATAGAATGACATTTTGAAATATTTTATTAGGAAGTTTTTCTGCATTATAATTGATTCTGGTGTTTGTGAGCAATCTGAGTATTGTACCAGATATAGTAGACACTGTTACATATAGCTGTTTACTCAACTCAAATTTCGATTTTTCGGAAATGTCTGACTAATCAACTAACTAAACGATGGATAAGTGAAACAATCCATTGTTCTTTTTTCCATTTTTACAATTTTTTACAAGGTTTTTTTTCTGAAGGAATTAATTACCAGTGATTAGCGACCTTGTAAAAATATACTCGTACAATTTGGCGATCTATTAATACGTTAGAATATAATGCTGTATCTATGTTACATAAATTGATTTAAATGCGAAAATCACAATTTACGCAAGAAATAGGTCGCGTTCTTTTGATGTAGATATTGCCAATGTGTGAATATTGTAGAAAATCGCAAAAAAGTTATTTTCTGCACTAATTAACTAATTTTAATAACAACTTAAAACACGATAATCACAGAAAGACTATGAAAATTTGGAAGTATCAAATCTCATAGCCGCTGCGCACCCTGTCACCTAATAAATATTCAAGATACGCGTGTCTACCGCTCTTGCGCCACTAGTGTGTCTTGTGTGGTAACCGGGCCAACACCCCCTTTGAAAAATCATTAAAAATGATTAAAAAAAGATTGGTTACATAAGTTATGTTTGGTTAGGTTATGGGCTATTTTTCAAAACAATTTTATTATAACTTTTAGTTACTTTTCAAAGGGGTGATGAAATTGCATGATTCTGAAAACGTTTTGTGTAAACTATTTCTTTGGGCAGAAAGTCCATAGGTGCAAAATTCATTTCGCACATATGGGATTGATTTCGTGGTCGGTTTCGGGCAATATTACTCGGATGGGTGGATTTTTTATCACGGAATTTGAATGGAAAAAAATATTACAAAAGATTAGTTAAATAAGTTATATTTGGTTAGGTTATGGCCTATTTTTCAAAACAATTTTTTTATAACTTTTAATTACTTTTGGGGTTATGAAATTGCATGATTCTGAAAACGTTTTGTGTAAGCTATTTCTTTGGGCAGAAAGTCCATAGGTGCAAAATTCATTTCGCACATATGGAATTCATTTCGTGGTCGGTTTCGGGCAATATTACTCGGATGGGTGGATTTTTTATCACGGAATTTGAATGGAAAAAATATTACGAGTTATTATTCATCAACACTTTATTACACTTCATTAACATTTTTTTATTTTTATAAAACTGCCACTGGTCGGTTCCATGTCCTTTGTCCTGTTCGCTAACAGGTCACGAAGCAAGTAACGCGATTACCGGGGTGGCAGGAGAACAGGAGAACCAGCAGGTATAAGGCTCTATTTTTACGTCGTCCCCGGTGGGGAAGGATATAAAATACGTTCAGTAAGATGTTACGATGCGTGTATTGAACGGATATATATATACCTACCCTTGGGAATAATGGATTTAGTATGGATGGTAACGCAGGGTAGGCTTCGTGAATTGTTTTGTGTATGTATAAAACAACTCTTTGGACTTACGTTAGAAAATGTATCATACAGAAATGGACTCTGTAGTGTATAGGTTATTCATGTAGTTCAAGTATCGTTCAATAGATGTCGTTAGTATGTTTAGTTATACGAATATTTAGTTATAATTTTACGAAGTTTAGCTATATCCCAACAGATGTCAGATAGGTAGTATTTCAGAAGAGTACCAACTATCGTCGTTCGTGTATTCTATATGAACGGTTGCGATGTTTACATTAAGTGCAAAACAAGTATCAAACAAAACTGTACCGAAGAAGACGATAATACTAAAAAAAACTAGATGAAAATATGAAAAAAAACAAGACACAGAAAATAAAAAGGTAACGGTCGCAACTGGGACTCGAGTCCAGAATCCTTCGTCTTACTGGGACAAGCGCCTTAACCAATTCGGCCACGGGGACCTCTTATTTTCATCAATCTCATATTTCAAATTCAGAATTAACAACATTCTCTTCAACCAATTTTTTCCCATATTTTGGCAACTACTTTTTTTTAATGATAACAAATGTTTGAGGAAATAGTTTGTAACCTAGGTAGTGTCCCTATTTTATTAATATGGGAAATTTATTGACCTTTTTCTAAAAGTATAAATGATTTTTTAAATTTATTTTTATTTTTAACTGAGTTAAACCTCAAATTACAATATTTTAATTAATGAATGTAATATTAGCGAAAGTCGATCGAAAATCCGAAACGGAAAAATCAGAAAAAGATTCATATACATCTGGGACTCGAACCCAGGACCTCTGGCAATCCGGGCTAACGCGCTATCCATTGCGCCAACGTTTCCCTATCCGATTCGGTCATTTTTAACTTCGACTGAGAACCACCAACATTATTTTCATTTTTCTTAACGCATATTTTTATTGGCTGCTATCTTTATGTATGATTGCAAGATTCAACTCGAACTAAATGCCCTCTAGATAGTGTCAGGATAAATTTTATCACTTTTTATTAATATGCGACATCTATTGACTTTATCTGCAAGTCTAGGATGAAATATTTTTATTTTTAACTTTTTAACTTAGAGTTAAACCTCAAATTAAAATATTTTAATTAATGAAGATAATATTAGCGAAAGTCAATCGAAAATCCGAAACAGAAAAATTAGAAATTTTTTAATTTTTTTTTAGGTTTAATTCTTTAAGTTAAAATGTTAAAAATAAAAATAAAAAAATTAAATTGGTAGTTATCAGTCGAAGTATGTTACAATTAAATATGACCGAATCGGAAAGGGATACATTAGCGCAGCCCGGAAAGCCGGAGGTCCTGGGTTCGAGTCCCAGATGTATCCGCATCTTTTTCTGATTTTTCTGTTTCAGATTTGATTGAGTTTCGCTAATATTGTCTTCATTCCACTGGAGCGACCAAGCGAAATAAATAAATTTGCCTCTATTGCTCGATATTTCCAGACGATCATTTTTTTTTAATTTTTCGCCAACATTAAAAAAATCATTCCTTCAAATTTAAATAATGAAGACATAAAAAAATATTAAAGTGCTATATAGCCAATAAATTAGCCTGTATTTTACCGCTTATCTCATATTTGTAGGATTTATTAAAAAAATATATATATTACGATGATCCACTAGTCCTTGACTCATTCGGAATCGGGCGGAGCGAACGAATTTTGGGCGTTTACCAATAAAAACCCTAATCTCTAGCAAACAACAGTGTTTTGTTATTCCGCAAGTATATTTTTAAAGATCGAAGCGCCGCGTAGACTAAGGCATGTCCGTTGGCCCCGGGCTCTGGGCGTAGAATGAGCGACGGGCTAAAATCCTTCTGTACATGGTATAAGGATGAAATTCGCACTTACAAATTCGTTGGGTACCGCCTATTTTTATTCACTGAAAAGAAACGTCGCCAAAATGCACGTTTTATTTTATTTTGTGAAGTTCAGATACAAATATTAAAATGTTTTTCGATCACTCTATAAGAAACTTAATTAGCTTCATTATTCAATAAAATAACACCAGAAAAAGGATTTGTAAGTAGGCGATTTTTCACTTTTAACCATTTTTTATAGGTCAGACGCATAATTTTTTTCTAAGCTTATTAAAAAGCTTATCAAAAAAATACTCGATCACTTCAAAGGCCAAGATGTGTTCTACTCACAGTATTTAATTGAAGCATCTATATTATTTCTTAGCGATCAAATTTTCAAAACTAATACACAAGATTTTATACGATTTTGCATTTTTCCGCATGTCTTCACCTTAAATCGTAAAGTTTATAACCGCGCGGATCCTGCGTGTTTGATACTTTGAAACTGCCGTCAGAGATACTTATACGAGTCAACATAAAATATTTTCGATTTCTGTATGTTGTCTGTGGTATACTTGATAATGAAAGGTACAATATCTTTGGAAAAAGGACTAAATTTTTACCGTAAACCGCTGATCAGAAATTCAAGGGGATTTTTTTTCATCGTTTCAAATAGTCTCCGAAGTTCGGATTTGCGACATCTATGGTTTTAATAGATAAAGTATTTCAATGGCTTTGTTTTAAAACCAAAATAACAAATGTGGGAGTTACGAATAATTTTTTTGCTGAATCAAGATAATTGGCTTTTTTATCCGAAAAGCAATCTTAGACATTAAAAATGGCGCATATACAAGCCAAAAATCGCTCCAGTGGTTAATTAGAATATTTTTTTTTTTATTCGAATAACTTCCTTTTATGAGTTGCACAAAACGCAATTGTAAAATTATTAGTAGTCCCTAAAATATTCAAACAGAGACACCGTTGCTGTTTCAGAGTGCCAAAATCTTACCTGTTAAGGCTATACTATGGCACAAAATTATAATTCAGCGAATATTTACCCCTCAGCATAAAGAGAAATTAGAACATAAATATAGCACTAGATTCACGCGCAACGACGGGTTAATAGTTCCGAAATTTAATAATAAGTACAGACAGAGAACGTTTGAATACAACATAACGAAGATATTTAATTTATTACCTTGCACTATAAAGCAATGTAATTCTATAAATAAGGTTAAATATATGGAGAAAAATTGGCTATCGGAAAAAAAATATTTATATTAATATGTATAAAAAATGTATGAATAAATGTGTGAAAAAATGTTGAATCTGTAGACATAAGATCTAATTTTTTTATTTTTTTAAATTGATAAACTAATGTTTAAGACAAGATTTTTTATGCATAGCACAAAGGGTAACAATTATTAGCCTGAAACACTCATCAATATTGAAAACTCTCCCGAGAAAAGATATATGTCGCCGACGGGAATGAATGAAAAAAAATACTAATGCACATTTTCACATTTGATAGGATTTTCTTGGTGAAGAAAGATTTACCACTATAAAAAAAAATCCTGAATTTCCTGCGTTCGCGATCTCGTCCGCTTCACATTTCAAAACATATTAAATATCACGAGCTTTCTGTATTGGTATCCACAGTATTTCCCAGACGTATCAAATAATAATGCCGGACCTGCCTTCAAGACACAGGACATAAATTGTGCCCATTTTGTATAGCCGACTTAGTGAAAGCAGAACGTAATCTATCTAAAGTGATCCGAATTACGTTTCGGAGAGAATGTTTAAGTTGATTTGTTCGGAAGATTTCGACCACATGTAGATACATAATTTATTAACGTCTCTTTGTACTTGCGTAATTGTGTTCTTGATTAAAGAAATTGTTACTTTATTTTTGGCTTAAGTCCCCGCATTCCGAATTTATAATATATTTCCCTTTTTTGTATTAGCTCCACACCTGGCCTCCTAACAAACTCGATCGATAAGGATTGATAAGATATCTTGTAAATATTTACCCTTATTTTTCACACAAACGAAGCCCAGATGACGTCACACACTCTCTCGCCTCGTACCGGGCGTTTTCGCGGGCTTCATAAAATTCAAACTTGTAGAATTAATTTAATTATGAAAACGAAAAAAAAAGGTTTTAATTTTGCATGTGAACATTGAAAAAAATATATATATTAAAAAAGACTCAACTTCCTTATTGAAGTATTGAGACGATAGACTTCGCTTTTCGGCCCATACAAAAAGGACGCCCGGTAAAAAACACTTTTCTACATCGAAAATTGCACAAAATGAATATATTTTTTATACGGCCTTTTAGAGGGTGAAAACTATGTCGGTATGTTTTCGAATTTTCGATGCGTTTCGTACTAACGTAAACATTCACTGTTATACATGTACGATTTATCAAAAAATATTATTTAAGGAAAAAGTGCTGCTAACTCAACTCTCATAAAGAATTATAAAATTATAAAAAGCTACCGACGTAGCTTCTTCTTTCTAAAAAATATATATTTTTTAAAATTTCAATTTCGTGAAAGTTTCGGTGTAGAAAAGAGTATTCTCCATAAACCCCTTTTCGAGCGATTTCTGTAGGTAAATTTGAGCGTTGTCTCATTCGCACATTTCGCATTCGCATGTATTGTAAGTGTGCGTGAGCTTATTGTGAGCGGGAGAGAATGACAGACGCGGGTGTTCCGCGTGTCGTTCAAAGTCTAGCTTCTTAAATATGTCAAAAAATGTTAGCGCGGAAACATTCGTATTAACATTTGTCCTTTTCAAATCATCTTTTTTTCTTTTTGAACGCTTATTACGGAGCCTTAATTTTAACCTAGACTGTTGGGGTATATTTTTTAAATGTGAATACGCACTTGTATAACCAATACCCCTGCCGTAGGTCACCCCGAGTGGTTAGTTCTGTTTGGTGACTATGACCTAATTTTATTCATTTTCAGAATGAAACGTTTATACTGAAATATTTCTAGCAAAGGGTTATTAGTTTTTACTTACGCCAACGTTTTTAGTTATGCCAAGTTTAATATACTATTTTTCCCCAGTTTCATATTTATTCCCAGCGTAATATGTTCCCACTCAATCATACGACATAAAATCCTTACCGCCCGCATAATGTAGTAGCCGCACTTAGAACTCAATTGCTAATTTTACTGGTCAAAAATATTTACTTCTTTGTGTGAATATCTACTTAATTTACTTATACTTCCATTACATAATTGTTAGTTATTATTTACTTAACTGTTATTATTTACCTAACTTTTGTTGCTAACTGTAATTAATGTTTGATATTAAGTTTATATGTATTTTTTTTTAATTCCATCATTGTGAGGCTGCACATCTTGATACAGAAATGCCCTAGTGCAGTGGTTCCTAAACTGGGTTTGATCGAACCCCAGGGGTTCGGTGGGTCAGTCTCGAGGGTTCGTCGGAGGTCAAGATACATCTCATATGATTCGTGATAACACGCTTCGTGAGAAGATGCTCATATGAAACTGGTGGGGTTCAGTACCTCTAACAAGATAAAAAGAAATCAAAGAAAAAAAAACGAGTGTGCTTTTGATTACAAGACTGAAGTAAAACTTCTTTTACTACTGTATATATATATCATGCACTGGCCATGAGAGGAATCGAGAAAGAAAATGTGCGCGCGCACTACTCTCTCTTTCTCCTACAGTGTGATACGGCCTGTTTTACTTCAAAAAGGGGAAGAAAATGGGGAAGAGGAAGGTTTAAAAAATTATTTGGCTTTTTAGATCTGGTCAGTAAATGCGACTGCAGACATTTCAAGCAAGCGACGTTTCGATTTTGAAACAAATCGGTTACGAACTACAGAAAATCAAGATGGACACTAAAATTGAGCAATTCGATTTCGACTCTTCTCTAAAATCTTATGTAACGTGGTTTTTTTCAGATATTCTTATTTGTGATATTTAAAGCTCCTTAAAATTATATTATTATTATATTATATTTTAGTAACTCAGACACGTGAAAATCCCGGAATATTATATAATTGTAGGATTGATAAAATTACTTCTTCTTCTTCGATGGCGCTACAGCCCATATCAAGCTTTGGCCTCCCGCAACATTTGCCTCCAACTCCTCCTGTCCTCAGCAGCTGACTTCCAGAGTGTTACCTGGAGAAGCTGTGTTGCATCCCCTCTTACTTCGTCTTCCCACTTTTCTCTTTCCATCTGGGTGTCCAGTCATAATTCTTTTTGGGACGCGTGTGTCCGGCATTCTCTGTACATGCCCAGCCCATCCCAACCTGAGGAGTCTCATATAGGCTGAGATGTTGGGGGCCTGATGATAAAATTACACATTAGATAAAAAAAAACGCAGAACCTTGAAAAATCATGAAATCTGCCATCACTCTTGTCAAGATTAACCATAAGAAAATTGAAAAAATGATATAGGTACACAATCCTATAAATTAATAAGATACAAAATCAAATAAAAAATCAAAGTAAAATAAATTCTGGTTCAAAAAGCCTTGTGCGTATCGCTTGTCTGATTTCTTTGCACATCAGTTCTAGTTTTGACAATAACAATGATGCATTAAAATAATGCTCTGTTAAAAAATATATTATAGGTGATATATGTTAATCGCTTGTCTGAATTGTTGGCACATCAGTTACATTTTTGTAAATGACAATTAACAAACAAAAAAACACATTTGAATATAGAATGAATATATGTTTCGGTTAAAAATGTTATGGACTCCTTTGACATACCTTTTGATTACAAAAATAATTTTTCAGTTTGGTTCGGTATTTTGGCCTCAAATCCAAAACTACATTTTGTAAGAAACCGGCCGCGCAGCCAATAATAGCCTTACGTTTACATACATATTTTACGATCAAAAGACTACGATAAAATAGAGCCTAAAATTCCTACGAATTGCTACGAATGTGTTATGATAATTTATTACATTAAAAGGCCTAGCAGTATTCCTAATGTACCAAGGGTGGGTTTTATGACACAATTATTATCTTACATTACGCTATATTTTCATATAATTAATACGATCTTGTAATTTTGGGATCGTGGTAAGGATGGGCGACAAGGGTTCACTCGCTCCCTTATGTAAGGACATTTTCCTTAATGAACAATATACTAGTTGCTTAATTAAGCTGTAGAATTGAAAATTTCAATGTTTTTTTTGTGTGAATGTTATGGCACAAGAGACCAAACTATTTGTGGACAGTGTGATTTTGGCATTCGCAATCGATTTATGATGTGAAGCTAAAGGGAGTGGGAGGGAGAATGTAGGATGCTTTCAGTATCGCCCTGGTGAAAGATCACCATTCAGAATAGAAACGTTGCTTAAAATGGCTTTAGCATTGTTTGGTGACAGGACTTAATTTTTCCTGGGCCGTGAATTTTTTCAAAAAAATCAAACGTCAAATGTGCACTTCAGAATTTTTTTGTGTCGCGTTTTTTAAGTTTACAGTAACAATTCTCTCAGATTTTGGTATTTTATACAACTGTTGTTAATAATAATATTATTTTGTAATAGAAACTCGTAAACAAATAATGCTAAAAATATAATTATTCATTACGACGTAAAAAATATGACATTTTTTACGAACCCAATATTTATGACATTTCTTTTGTGAAATATTACCAAAATTACATGAAAATAATGTAGATAAAACGATCTTCCTGATAATACCCCAAATCTGTTCTTTTTACAATGAATTTATGTCAAAAACAATGAAACTCCGTTCATGTTATGTCCGTCCGTCCAAAAACGGCTGCCAAAGTGACGCCAAGTTCACCATACATATTTTATGTAAATTACTCGGAGAAGCTAGACGCTACGCGGCTTTTTGTTACGTCGAGAACGAGAACGGGCCAAGCGATTCTGACCTTGTTCTTGATACAATTTCTTTAAACATAAGGGTCAAAATCGCTTAAAAAAATTTTTTTTTGACAGTTGTTGCCGATCTCACCGGTGATCACACGGCTATTGAGACAGCTACTTGCCACCTTCCTTAAATTATTTCATAAAAACATTTGTGTTTCCTCAAAAAAAATTTTTATCTAATTTTATTTAATTAATTTGTGTTGTTTCACAATTGATTTAATAAAAATAAAATGTATAATGTATTTGCGCCATATTCCACGTGGAAGATACTTTCGGTGTCGCTCTTGTAAGAGACTATCATTTAGATTCTAAACGTTGTTTGAAATTGCTAGTGACATGATCTGAATAGACAGGTACTTTCCACCATCTCCTTTCTGTTCCTGCTGTATTCAGCCTCACCACATTTCGTTGTGATAGTCCAGGAGCATTTGAGACTCCTGTGCGGTGTTGGGGCAACTCTATGCATCTTCTTCTAACATAGGTACCCTAATTCCTTCACCCAACGTGTTATCCAAATACCTGTCCCTATCTAACAGTGTGTAGCTAATATACCTAAGTGCGTGACATTTACAACAATAAATTATGGTCCGTTAAAGTAACCTGTGCACTAATGATCAGGATAATGATCTCTCAGTGAATTTAATATCGAATCTTTTTTGTGCTTGTGCAGTGATTACCGCGTGCTGTATCCCTAAAGATCATAACATCGATTCACCATAATCCAGTAACTGAATACATGAATCAGTTAAAGAAGTCTGTTTAATGATCAAATATGTTTTTTTTTTCTTTTTCAAACTTCGCAAAATCACTTTGTGGCGTCATTTTGAATTAAATTAAACAAATAACTTTGTATTAAACCACTATTATATATATAATCACAATAACCTACATGTTTCGAAACCGATGGTTTCTTCGTCAGGGTAGTAATGACATTAAATAACAAAAGAAACAAACAGGTATAGACTAAAAAGAACAGACTAAAAAGAACTACGGACAAAAATATTATAGAGAGAGGTGATTAATTAATTAAAAAATATCGTAAAAAACAATTATTTAAAATTAAATATAAAAATTATTTTAGAATATGAAAAATTACATTATATAAATTATCAAAACATAATAAAGAAGTTTAAACAACAAAAATAAATTATTTTAAATATGAGTAATAATTTCTGTTCTTTTTAGTCTAGACGTGTTTGTTTCTTTTGTTATATAATGTCATTACTACCCTGACGAAGAAACCATCGGTTTCGAAACATATAGGTAATTGTGATTATATAATAGTGGTTTAATACAAAGTTATTTGTTTAATTTAATTGAATAAAGTTATCTCTCGGTGCGTGTACTACGAATCTGATGTGCTTGTGGAGTGATTACCGCCATCTGAATCCCTCGAGATCATAATATCGATCCACCATAATACCGTATTAGAAGAATTATTGGTATAAGTCAGTACTTTCAATTATCCAATGTTTACCAACTCCAACATAGTTGTTTCAACTTGAAAACTTTTTAATTATTGAGTAGTTGATTAGTCAGATATCTCCAAAAAATATAAATTTGAGTTGAGAATGCATTTATACGAGTATGTAAAAGTTTATCCTCTATAATCTCTATATGGAACAAAACTCAAATTACTCATAAACACCAATGTATCAATTATAATGCAGAAAAACTTATACAAATTTTGATGTTTTCTGGGTAACTAGATATTTCAAAATTTCATACTAATCTACCGCACCGTTATTTTTTTTAAATTTGATTTATTTGCGTTATAAACAGTCTATACATTTATATATGACAGTGAATAATATGTTTATGTCATTGACCAATAAAATAACGACATTTAAATATAGGACCATAAAAAAAATATATTTGCAACAATATACCTAATACAAACAATTCTGATTAAGTGCATCTTCAATTTACAAAGTGTTTTATGATATACACATTTCTAAGGTTTACACTTAAATTTTAAAGGATATCAATAATATCTTTGAGGAAAAGATTTCATTAAAATACAAACTACTAAAAGTAAAAGAGAAAATGTGAGGAATTAATAAAAAAAAAAGAAATCAATGAAATTAAGTTTTTGGTTAAACATATGGCATTCGATGGAATGTCATTTTTTTATGAATGTTGTGAATTTAGCAAGGTTCGTGTTAAACACATCGATGTTTGTGCATAATCTATTAAATGTGCTACAGCTTCTTCTTATAAATACATTTTCAAGGTAATTCGTTTTGCTCTTAGGAATATAAAAGGTATCCATAGATCGAGTATTGGACTTCTAAAATGAATATTTTGTAGTGCCTTCCGGTGTTATTTTATAGCATATTTAATATGTAAAAGACAGATATGTGTACCTAAATAATATTTGATTTATGGTGAGCATTCGAATATTGCTTTCCTCATCATCTCAAAACTTACGTATTTGGAGATGACTGACTATTCAATTTGACAATCGATATATGCGTCTACGTGCGGTATTATCCCATGTTTTTAATGAAATTATTATCATGCAATATTTAATATTACCTACGTGCCACAATATCTACATAATTACGAAATAATTTATTCTGCAATTAAAAATGCTTATTCACTCGAGCGCTTTTTGCCACAACCACCACATTTCCAAAACCACAAATTGCTTTGTTGCCAAAATATGACAATTTAATTATAATTTTTTATTATTAAAGCGACTATGTATATTGCACATTCAAAATATAACAAAATAAATATTCGCTAGATTCTTTAAAATGTTAACAAAAACATATCCTTCTATCTGACAATTTTAGTAAGTTTAATTCTTTCATTAAATGATTGTAATTTAATATTTGATGAAATAATAAAATTTTGCAGATACGTCCCATTAATTAATTTTGCGTATTCTTACACTTATAACGCGGTATAATGAATAAATCATACGGCCTAGTATGGTTATGTTTTATTTATATTTTTAATTTATTTAATAAGGTCGTCCAGCAAAATTTATGACCACGATAGACTTCGCTTTTCGGCCCATACAAAAAAAACGCCCGAGAAAAAACACTTTTCTACTTCGAAAATTGCACAAAATGAATATATATTTTTTTATACTGCCTCCTAGAGGGTGAAAACTATGTCGGTATGTTTTCCAATTTTCGATGAGTTTCGTATTAACGTAAATATTCACTGTCAAACATGTACGATTTATCAAAAAATATTATTTAAGGAATAAGTGCTGCTAACTCAACTCTCATAAAGAATAATAAAATTATAAAAAGCTACGGACGTAGCTTCTTCTTTTTAAAAAATATTTTTTTTTTTAAATTTCAATTTCGTAAAAGTTTCGGTGTAGAAAAGTGTATTCTCCATAAACCCCTTTTCGAGCGATTTCTGTTGGTAAATTTGAGCGTTGTCTCATTCGCACATTTCGCGTTTGCATGTATTGTAAGTGTGCGTGAGCTTATTGTGAGCGGGACAGAATGACAGACGCGGGTGTTCCGCGTGTGGTTCAAAGTCTAGCCTCTTAATCAAAGTAGTCAAAAGAGTGTGCGTTTGATGCCGAGGTCGTTAATTGGGGGCGGGTTTGCAAAAGACAGCAGTTTCCGGGACACTTTTATCAAACAACTTCAAAGTGTATTTCCTTAACTAAAGTTATTATCACGTAATGAGGCTGTGGTTCCTGGAAAATCTATTGTCCTTTTATATCAGACTAGCAATACTGCTTCAATATTAGGCCAAATATTAATTAATCAAGTTTAATTGGGATAGTTTTTTAAAATGAATACCGCACCAGGTATGACGGCCGTCATAGTAAGAGGCATTCCGAAAGTCACGGATTCAAACCCGGCGTGCGCAAATAAATTTTATTTGATTAATTTGTGTTATTTTACAATTAATTCATAAAAAAATAATATATATATGTATATATATACTATATTTGCGCACGGAGAAAAATGTTATTAAAAAATACGATCATTTTATTCGTAAAACGGTTAAAAACGGGACTGAAGTTCTTACGAACAAATTAACAGGGTTTCAATGTTTATTAACTGGAAAATGTAAGAATAATTTGTTCGTATACGTAAATTTCGTACGTATACCAACAAATTATTCTTACATTTTCCCGCCAATAAACATTGAAACCCTGTTAATTTGTTCGTAAGAACTTCAGTACCGTTTTTAACCGTTTTACGAATAAAATGATCGTATTTTTGAATAACATTTTTCTCCGTGCGGCACGTTCCAGAGTGGAAGATACTCTCAGTATCGCCCTGGTGTAAGACCACCATTCAGAATTGAAACGTTGCTTCAAATGGATTTAGCCGTGTTTAGTGAATAGATCTGAATAGCCAGGTACATCCCCGCCTTCCTCTTCCCCATATCCTTCCCTTCCCCGCTTACCTTCAGCCTCACAACATATCTAGTCTCCTTCAACGGTAGCATTCTTCCGAACAGGTCTTCCATTGATATGCTCGGTGTAACTCTAAGTGACCAGCTCAGATATGGGGGCTCCATCGAAGCCAGAGTTAAGTTAGCCTCTCAGAAACTGGGCGTACTGTACAGGGCCCGCAGATACTTTAATAGTACACAACTGCTAACCCTGTACAAATCGCAAGTGCGCCCCACGGTTGAATTTGGCAGACATCTCTGGTCTGGAGCCCCAAAGTACCTGAAAAACACCCTCGACTCTGTGCAGAAACGGGCGGTCCGTTTGATAGATTCTCCCGTCTTAACAAACGGATTGCAATATTTAGAGCACAGGCGTCGGGTAGGAATGCTTTCCTTGTTCTACCGGTATTTTAATGGAAGATGCTCCGAGGAACTAGCCTCATTGATCCCCTCGGCACCGGTGCATAGTCGGGAAACACGCCAAACGCTCGCCCAACATATGTACACGGTTGACATTTGTCACATGAGAACGGGACGCTTCTACGACTCGTTCTTGTGTTCAACAGCTCGGCTGTGGAACGATTTGCCGGCCTCTGTATTTCCTCCTTCCTATAACATGGGTCTCTTCAAGACCCACGTTCACTCCTTCCTCTCCTCAAAAAGACCCTCCTCACAGCATCTTCAAAGATGACATAGGCCCTGAGGGAAATTATTTTCCTCAGGGCCTCCTGTGTGGAGTTAATGTAAAAAAAAAAAAAAAAAATACCCTTACTGGGGATGCCATAGTCTCACTGGCTCCACTATAAAAAAATATAAAAAAACAGAGTCCAAACTATTCCCTCCTAATTGACGATGGATAAGATTTTCGACTATAAATCTGGAGGTAGCGGGTTTGAATACCAGCGTGCTAGTATTTGATACCTTCGAAAATTTTATATTTAAGAAACTGATCTTGACAGATATGGCTAGAATTAAAACTTAGTTTTGACGTTTGGATCATTCCCTTCCGTTGCATAATGCAAATTGCTGCCTTGTCGCTTTTGCTAATGTTATTTTCCTGTCGTGATAATCGTGTGCAACTGCTTGACTTAACCAATCAAAAATATCTTCGTTGTATAAAGCCTCGATTACATTGAGTGAGTTTACAAGCTACTAGCCGGCGAATTCACTAATGTAATCATATTTACTAGCTAACTAACAAATTGTGAACAATACGAAGTTTACTAGCAGAAAGTGAATTTGCCAGTGAATTCACCGGCTAAGTTTGGACGTTTGGATCATTCCCTTCCGTTACATACTGTTTGACGTGTCCAACTGTTTGACTTACCAATCGAAAATATCCTCGTTGTATAAAGCCTCGATTACACTGAGTGAGTTTACAAGCTACTAGCCGGAGAATCACTAATGTAATCGTATTTACTAGCTAACTAACAAATTGTGAACAATACGAAGTTTACTAGCAGATAGTGAATTTGCCAGTGAATTCACCGGCTAAGTTTGGACGTTTGGATCATTCCCTACCGTTACATAATGCAAATTGCTGCCTTATCGCTTTTGCTAATGTTATTTTCCTGTCTTGATTATCGTGTCCAACTGCTTGACTTATCAATCGAAAATATCTTCGTTGTATAAAGCCTCGATTATATTGTGTGAGTTTACAAGCTACTAGCCGGCAAATTCACTAATGTTATCATATTTACTAGCTAACTAACAAATTGTGAACAATACGAAGTTTACTAGCAGATAGGGAATTTGCCAGTGAATTCACCGGCTAAGTTTGGACGTTTGGATCATTCCCTACCGTTACATAATGCAAATTGCTGCCTTGTCGCTTTTGCTAATGTTATTTTCTTGTCGTGATTATCGTGTGCAACTGCTTGACTTACCAATCGAAAATATCTTCGTTGTATAAAGCCTCGATTACATTGAGTGAGTTTACAAGCTACTAGTCGGCGAATTCACTAATGTTATCATATTTACTAGCTAACTAACAAATTGTGAACAATACGAAGTTTACTAGCAGGTAGTGAATTTGCCAGTGAATTCACCGGCTAAGTTTGGACGTTTGGATCATTCCCTACCGTTACATAATGCAAATTGCTGCCTTATCGCTTTTGCTAATGTTATTTTCCTGTCGTGATTATCGTGTGCAACTGCTTGACTTACCAATCAAAAATATCTTCGTTGTATAAAGCCTCGATTACATTGAGTGAGTTTACAAGCTACTAGTCGGCGAATTCACTAATGTTATCATATTTACTAGCTAACTAACAAATTGTGAACAATACGAAGTTTACTAGCAGGTAGTGAATTTGCCAGTGAATTCACCGGCTAAGTTTGGACGTTTGGATCATTCCCTACCGTTACATAATGCAAATTGCTGCCTTGTCGCTTTTGCTAATGTTATTTTCTTGTCGTGATTATCGTGTGCAACTGCTTGACGTACCAATCGAAATATCTTCGTTGTATAAAGCCTCGATTACATTGAGTGAGTTTACAAGCTACTAGCCGGCGAATTCACTAATGTAATCGTATTTACTAGCTAACTAACAAATTGTGAACAATACGAAGTTTACTAGCAGATAGTGAATTTGCCAGTGAATTCACCGGCTAAGTTTGGACGTTTGGATCATTCCCTACCGTTACATAATGCAAATTGCTGCCTTATCGCTTTTGCTAATGTTATTTTCCTGTCGTGATTATCGTGTGCAACTGCTTGACTTACCAATCAAAAATAACTTCGTTGTATAAAGCCTCGATTAGATTGAGTGAGTTTACAAGCTACTAGCCGGCGAATTCACTAATGTAATCGTATTTACTAGCTAACTAACAAATTGTGAACAATACGAAGTTTACTAGCAGATAGTGAATTTGCCAGTGAATTCACCGGCTAAGTTTGGACGTTTGGATCATTCCCTACCGTTACATAATGCAAATTGCTGCCTTATCGCTTTTGCTAATGTTATTTTCCTGTCGTGATTATCGTGTGCAACTGCTTGACTTACCAATCAAAAATAACTTCGTTGTATAAAGCCTCGATTAGATTGAGTGAGTTTACAAGCTACTAGCCGGCGAATTCACTAATGTTATCATATTTACTAGCTAACTAACAAATTGTGAACAATACGAAGTTTACTAGCAGATAGTGAATTTGCCAGTGAATTCACCGGCTAGTAGCTTGTAAACTAGCCCCGTGTCATCGATGCTTTAGTAAATTATATAAAAAAAAAAACTATTACCTGTGGTTGAGTCATTAAACATTTATGCAAGTGTCAACCAAGGGATTAAGCTTACAGCAAGAAACTTAACCAACCGTGAGTGAGTATCTTTACCTTGCTATTTGGTTTATGTTTATTTATTACGAAACTTCTTTACGCACGCTTGATTTGGGGGTAAGCTGGCGAATGCGAATGGGCTGTATCACACTGTAGGAGCAAGAGAGAGCAGTGCGCGCGTACATTTTATTTCTCTCTTCCTCTCATAGCCAGTGTTTTAAACTTCTTTACGCATGTTACGTTTTTAGATTATCACGGCCAAAAGCATTTTCGTTGTTTGTTTTTGGGGTGTTATATCGTGTTGTGCTACCTCCTTCTTTAGCTGACGTTTCGGACAGCGTTGCAGTGTCAATCATCAAGGCAGATCCGGCAGATCCGTCGATGTGAATCGGATCTGCCCTGATGATGGACACTGCAACGCTGTCCGAAACGTCGGCTAAAGAAGGAGGTAGCACAACACGGCATAACACCCCAAAAACAAACAACGAAAATTCTTTACGCATGCTTGACTTGGGGGTAAGCTGGCGAATGCGTTACGAAAAGTGTAATGCGTTACGGGCGAGGCAAACGGGCTGTATCACACTGTAGGAGCAAGAGAGATCAGTGCGTGCGTACATTTTCTTTCTCTCCTCCTCTCATAGCCAGTGCATGAAGATTATTCGTAATTTCATTTCGTTCTTGAACAATTTTATAAATACTGTAGGAGCAATAGAGAACAGTGCGCGCGCCCATTTTCTTTCTCTCTAGAAGTTTTACTTCAGTCGTGTGGTTTAAAGTACACTCGTTTATTTTTTTACATTAAATCCACACAAGAGGCCCTGAGGAAATTAATTTCCCTCGGTGCCTATTTCATCTTGAAGGATGTGATGTAGAGTTTTTTTAGGCAAGGAAGAAGATAAAGATCTGGGAATCATATTAAAACAAAATCATTGTTGATTTTCGGTGTTCAAAGTTAACTTACTAAACGTTTTATTAAATGTCTTTGAGATCGTATTTTCCAGAATTTATCCTTCCTCTCGTTCGTCTGACTTATTAAATATTTGAGATGTCAAATAGATTCCTAGAGCTATTCTGTCACTGCATATTCGAGATTCTCAGAGACTACCGGTAACCCTACAAAGGACAGCATTGAATGAGTAAATACATACCTTATATTATTCCTAGTTGGACGCTATCTGCAATGCGAGAATGTAAGTGCTCGTATT
The DNA here is from genome assembly GCA_951813805.1 of Limnephilus auricula. Lineage (NCBI taxonomy): Eukaryota > Metazoa > Arthropoda > Insecta > Trichoptera > Limnephilidae > Limnephilus > Limnephilus auricula. The sequence goes on along the minus strand of OX638412.1, from coordinate 11,860,821 downwards.
GGTAAATTATTTGTTTGAGAATGAGGAATTTCAATAGAAAATATTTACCAAATGAAACAAATACTTAAATAGGACAATAAAATATAAACAAATCATAATACAGAGAAACAATATCAGGTAAACAAAGTAGAGAGAGAAAGCAATATATGGGAGAGGGAGAGAACATCATACACGGAGAAAAATGTTATTACGAAATTACGTATACCACCAAATTATTCTTACATGATCCCGCCAGTAAACATTGAAATCCTGTTAATTTGTTCGTAAGAACTTTAGTCCCGTTTTTAACCGTTTTTACGAATAAAATTATCGTATTTTAGAATAAAAAATTTCTCCGTGCACCATTCAGAATTGAAACGTTGCTAAATAAAGGCTTTAGCCGTGTTTAGTGACTAGATCTGAATAGTCAGGTACTTCCCCACCTTCCTCTGTCTCACAACATACCCCAATCGGGAATACCATAGTCTCACTGCCTCCAGATGGGAGCAGTTGGGACTCTTGTGAGGTATTCACATTATTTTTATTTTTTTTTAAATCCGTAAACATCGATAAACCTACAAAAATATCAGTAAACATCCATAAATGTCCGTAAAAATACATAAATATCTGTAAACATTCATAAGTATCCTTAAGCAACCATAAATATCCATAAAAATCCATATATGTAAGTAAAAATACAAAAATATCCGTAATCATCCACAGAAGTCTATGAACAACCATAAATTTCGGTATAACACCCATAAACAACGGTAAACAACCGTAAACATCCATAAATATCCGTAAATATCAATAAATGTCCGAAAAATGAATAAATATCCGTTAAAATCCGTAAATATTCGGAAACATCTGCAAACATCCGTAAACATCGATAAACATACATAAATATCAGTAAACATACATAAATGTCCGTAAACATCCATAAATATCCTTAAGCAACCAAAACTGAAAACATCCATAAATGTTAGGAAAAGTAGAAAATATCCGTAAACATCCATAAAAGTCTATGAACATCCATAAATTTCGGTATATATCCATAAAAATGCATATACGAGCCACAAACATTCATAAACATCCATAAATATCGACCGAAATACATAAAAATCCCTAAACATCCATAAATAACATACATATTATCCACAGCCTTTAGAGTTGGTTTTCCAACTTTGCCCGGTTAGTCCCACTGGACTTCTTCCCTCCAGAACTGCTGCCAGTATTTATTATTTTATGCAAAAGGTCCAAGCCGCAAGAAACCTTTTTAGTGTTGAAACAGAATACAAATATAAATGGTTTTCTAAGAAAAACACGGAAATCTTACTTATTTTTTGGAAAAGAAATTCCAGTCTTTAAATATTCATATTATCATGTCTTGGATCCCTCCAATTCAGCATTACTTGATAGAGTTAAAGATACAAGATTCAATAGAAAACAAGATTTAGTAAATCGTACCGTAAAAAAAGTAGTTGAAAAATGTTCCATTCCATGTTACGTTCGTTTTATCACGTAAGTTTAGTTGACTATATCATAGGAAATCAAAGTTTTATGATAGAATGGCATATTTTTGAAGTTACGAAGTGCGAGGCGAACGGACTGTATCACAACTGTGGGAGCAAGAGAGAGCAGTGCGCGCGCACATTTTCTTTCTTTCTTCCTCTCATAGCCAGTGTATGAAATATTTCAGTCAGTATTTTGAAATACCAGTGACGCGCCCAAAGCGGGGGAGGGCGGACGTCGATGCGCACGGCTTGATCGGGCGAGGCAAATGATAATAAATTTAAATAAATATTTGTAGAAAATTAATATATGGATATAGTGTATACATATAAACATATATATATACATACATATAGATGGAGCTAAAGAAGTTTTACTTCAGTCGTGTGGTTTAAAGTACACTCGTATTTTTTCTGTTGTATTAAAATGTACAGTACACGCCAAACTTTAATACCAACCTGATGTTGATACAGAAATCGTCGCAATAGGCGAGTTTAAGGTCCGAAAAGTGGCAGTAGTCTCTGTCACGTATGTTTTTACTTATCTTTCTCTTTCACTTACGGTCATTGTAAAGTCAGTAAACTAATCGTATCAAGTTCAGATCGGCATTGTACTGTACCTGGATTTAGAACTATTTATTTTAAATGTTGTTATTTTACAATAACAAAAGTTACAATAGCCTTAATTGCCAAAAGCTAGGAGGACAGTTTAAGGCGAAGCTGAGAAATCACTATTTTCGATTAATCTTTACTAGGAATCGGTTTACATTTTGAATACCAAAAAATATTTTCTGTATAAATTGAAGTTTTTCCCATTATTTTTTTTTCCAAATTTGAAAAAATGTGATTATTTAAAAAAATATATTATGTAAGCGTAAACTACATACTAAGAAAAGGTAATAAGTAATAACGATATTTAAAAAAATCAACCCTCTAAAAACCAAAATGGGTTTACTACAATCCTTTCAAAAATATTTTTTGTTTTGTTTGACTAAGGATTAAACCTTCCTACCCTAGAACTGGAGTCGACAACTCTACCAATCGACCCAATTCCCGATTGGACAAGACCGATATTTATTTTCTCTAATGGCTCCGTCAGGGACGCATGGAGGAGCCTTGTCGATGTACCCGACCCGAATAGGACAAGGGGAAGAAGAAGAAGAAGAAGGCTCCGTCAAACAGGAGGCGTACTTACCGCGCGTCAAGGCGTTCGACTGATGTCGCGCTATAACACTGCGTTGTGTTGTACTGCACACGTCGAAGCCGTTCAAATAGAAAGTACGCGACGTTACGGCGCTTTAGTACCGACGCCTTGACGCCGCGACAAGTACGCCTCCTGTTTAACGGAGCCTTTTACCGTCAAAACAGGAGGCGTACTTACGCGCGACAAGGCGTTAAAACGTCCCGAACGTATAACGCTACGTTGTGTTGTACTGAACATGTTTAAACCGGTCAAACAGAGCGAGCGTGTAGCAATACGCAAAGCTCTGCCGCCGCGGCAGAACGCCACGTTGTATTTTTGTTACAAAATTTCCTTTGACGCCGGGAGTTCTTACTTGACTATGGTAAAATGATTAATGATTACTTCAAAAGTGTCTATGACGAAGATATCCAAGACGATTATTTACCACCTTCGTCACTTAACGAGAGCATACATATACCTGCCATACACATCAATATAAACGATGTGAAAACTAAAATTAAATCTCTAGACAGAGAAAAAAAGGCAGGGCCCGATAATGTACATCCTAATATCCTGATAAATTGCGTAACTTCACTGGCTGAGCCGATTTGTTTATTGTTTAATCAATCCCTTGACACAGGTTGCTTCCCTGATATTTGGAAACTTTGTTATCTAACACCTATATTCAAAAAGGGTGATAAAAGTGATATTACTAACTATAGACCAATTTGTAAGCTATCTGTAATTCCGAAACTTTTTGAAAAACTATTACTTGATAAAATTTCACCATGTATTAAACATATCATTGTTCCGAACCAACACGGATTTTTGTCGGGCAGATCAACTCAGACAAATCTCTCGTTATATGAAAACTATATATCGAACGCATTAACTAACAGAACTCAAGTCGATTCCATATATACGGACTTTATCAAGGCCTTTGACAAAGTATGCCATAAAATTCTCCTGGTCAAACTACGTAAGCTCGGTTTTGACGGAAAACTTTTAGAATGGTTTGCTAGCTATCTATCTAATAGAGTTCTACTTGTAAAAATCAATTTGTTCATTTCCTATCAATTTATAGCTACCAGTGGTGTACCACAGGGGTCTCATCTAGGCCCAATATTATTTTTACTGTTTATAAACGATGTTGTAAATATATTTGATAATGATATAAATGTACTACTTTTTGCTGATGATTTAAAAATATTTAAAATAATTAAAAGCGCTGAAGATTGTATCTGTCTACAAAATAACCTAAACAGGTTAATTAATTGGTGTTGTTTTTACAGAATTAGTCAACCAATTATTCATCCATATGAACTTAACAACTCAACCCTTATCTCTGTCGAAGAAATTAATGATCTGGGCATAACTTTCGACTCTAAATTAAACTTCATATCACATATAAACACAATAAAAAATAAAGGGATGAAAATGCTTGGCTTCATTCTTCGAAATTCCAGAGGTTTCAGGAATATTTCAACATTAAAAATTTTGTATACATCCCTAGTTCGTAGTCAAGTCGAATATAACTCCTCGATCTGGTCCCCCTATTATAAATTACATTCAGACTCAATAGAAAAAATTCAACATAAATTCCTAAGACACATTAATTTCAAACTCGGTATTCCCATTGAAAACATAAACTACAATTACTTGATGAAAGAATTAAATTTATTAAAAATCTCAGACCGAAGAATTATATTCGACTTAATATTTATGTTCAAAATTGTAAATGGTAGTATAGACAGTCCCGATTTAACTAACCTCATTGAATTTCATATACCTACGAGAGCTACTCGTTCTAAAGTCCTGTTTAAATGCAACAACACCAGGACTGCGTATTCCAAAAACTCACTTGTACCTAGGTTGCATGCAGTTAGTAATAGATACGCTGATGTAGCGGATATATTTAACTGCACGGAAAGTAGATACAAGTGGGCTATGCTATCTTATATTTTCGATCAATATTAATTCAATCTAAGTTTACCTTATTTATACTATAGAATATGGATATATTTGTTATAATTTGATATATTCTCTTGCTCATATCTCTGTTGTCACTTCACAATCAAATGCCACAGTTAATTTGTTATTCTTTATTTAAAATGATTGCTAATATTTTCTTATGGTTCTAATTGTGTCATGTAACTACTGTTTATGGTATATTCTACCGTAGAAATTACATAAATAAATAAATAAATAAAATGGTTGCTGAAAAGTTAATTGAATGTGTCCGAAAAAATCCTTGTTTATATGACACGAGGAACAGTGCATTTGTGGTGCATTTGCTTATTTGGTGTTGCAGAAGGGAATGCAATTCTTCGAAGCACTCTCGTGACATACGTAAATATTGAAAGAAGCGATCTTCATGTGATGAAAGCTCCCGGAATAAACGATGATATTCTCCAAATTCTTTCCTCTTCTTATTAATATCATGCACCCATATTATATTACTACGGGAACGTGACAATGCACACAGCAGAAACAACTTTTCTTCATCTGAATCGCTGAACATCGTGGCGAAGACCAACTGACAGTGACTGACGCCGAACGCTCTGGCTTGCGCGTCGAAACCGTTCAAATAGAAAGTACGCGACGTTACGCTGACCCCTTGACGCGCGGTAAGTACGCCTCCTGTTTGACGGAGCCTTAAATGCGGGGGGCGATCACTCGGTCCATTTGGCGGTGAACAAACGAAACCAATATGGAACCAATAGAGTGGCGATCACAAAACAAGAATTATCAGAATTTTGGCTCCTCGGCAAGTTAGCGCCCGGAGCGGACTTTCCCAATTGCAATTACACAAATCCGGCCCTGATGTCATATTTAGCACCGCTTCTACCATCTATATTAGCCCATATCAGAGGAATGACTTATTGAACTTAAGGGCCTTTTATTCGTAAATCAAAGGCGTTAGAATTTATAGCGAAAAGGTTGACTCGGGAGAATCTACCGTTTGTCAAAGAAAGGGTGGATATTGAACTCAGAAGGCTCTATGGAAGGCTGTACATAGGATGCTACAAAAACGTATGAAAAATATTTTTTTTCGAATTTTCAAATATCGAAAAAATTACAAGTTTTAAGTCGCTGTGAAAACGTAGGGTTTGACCAAAAAGTATAAGAAGGTGGTAATTAAACTGAGTATTTTAAGAAATTTTTTTACAAAAGGTAGTTAAATACATTATTAAATTCAATGAAAATATTAAATGTTACAGATACGTTTGTAGGTGCCATTTTATGTCATGATTGTAAATTAAATCTAAGAACAAAAAGTACGATATTATTCAAAGACTCTAGTAGGGAAGTAGAGTGAAAAATATTTTGACTTATAAAAATATGTTTATGTATTTGACATGCAAACTTAAATACGAGTATTTTATTTTATTATTTTTTAAAGTTCGTTAATTCAATTTTATTTTATTATTTTTTAAAGTTCGTTTTCATAATTAAATTAATTCTACAGGATTGAATTTTATTAAAGCCCGCGAAAACGGCCAGAAAGAAACGGGAGAGTGTGTGACGTGTGTCGTCTCACGTCATCCGGTCCTTTGTTTGTGTGAAAAATAATATTTACAAAACCGGGACACGCTTAATATGGACGAAAAAAAATTTTTTTAAAAGTTGTAGTAGTTAGTTATCTAGTACTAATCAATTCAGTTACCGAAATTTCGAAAAAAGTGCATTTTAATGGTTATTTTTTAAATTTAAAAACACGAAATGTCATTTTTCACCGACAACTATGTTAGGAACTGTTGCAAGTTTAGGTGAAAAATGAGATTTCGTGTTATTAAATTTAAAAAATAACCATTAAAATGCACTTTTTTCGAAATTCCGGTAACTGAATTGATTATTACTAGTAAATATCTAACTACTACAACCTTTTAAATTTATTTTTTTCGTCCATATTATGCATGACCTGGTTTTGAAAATATTCTACCTTATATTTCACACAATCAAGGGACCAGGTGACGTTACGAACTCTCCCGCGCGGTATTATCACTTGGCCAACGTTTTCGCGGGCTTAATAAAATGGAAACTTGTAGAATTAATTTAATTATGAAAACAAACTTTAAAAAAAAATACTTCTATTTAAGTTTCCATGTAAACATTGATAAAAAAAAATAAAAAGGACACAACTTCCTTATTGCGTTACTAACACGTTTAAACAGCTCGACGGACCTGAAAAATAGAAGAGACTCTGCAGATGTAATATATCTCCATAAAATTATCAATGGCTTTATTGATTGTTCCCCCTTCTGTCTGAGATTATTTTTAGAGTCCCGAGCGTTAGAACTAGAGAAAAATCATTTTTTCATCTTCATAAATGTGCTACTAATCTCAGACAAAATGAGTCTATTTTTTAACTGTTAATGGTGGAATTCCATTGTATTAGATATGAAATTAAACAATTTTTTTCACTTTGTTCCACTTGTTTATTTACACCAGGACCGGTTTCGTCCTACTACGGACATTTTCAGACTGGTAGTTGAAATTCTTATGCTACGGAATTTATACAAACTTAGGCAGGGGCGCACAACATTGTCTCTATATGATGAATGTTTCTATTTTGTTAATTTAAGGTATTATCAGTTATTTTGTTAAGTTAAGATACATATAGATAATTATAAAGTTTATTATTAAAATTATGAATGATGATACATAGTAAAAGGTTATTTTTAATTGACATGAATCTATAATGAATTTATATAATTGAAAAGGTTTGTGATCACTGATATTTTATTTTGGTAATGTTGGGATATTCCCTCCTTGTTGCTTAGGGCTTAATTAACAAATATTGATAGCACTATGGTAATTATTGTTATTAGGGTTCTCCATACATTTGGGTTATTACGTTTTTTTTAATTACATACTTAAATTACACCACTGCTCTCTGAAGTAAAATTATGCTAAGTGAATTTTAATGGATATATTAATGGTGTGCGCCCCTGCCTAAGTTTGTGTAAATTCCGTAGCATAAGAATTTCAACTACCAGTCTGAAAATGTCCGTAGTAGGACGAAACCGGTCCTGGTGTAAATAAACAAGTGGAACAAAGTGAAAAAAATTGTTTAATTTCATATCTCAGACAAAATGCTTTTATATTCAGAACCTGTAATATATTTAATATGAATTTTAATAATATGGACATATTCTCGTGTAATTTAAGAACCTTTAAAAAATATGTCATAGCTAACAATAAATAATTTTGAATATCCTATTGTAAGTTATCGCGTTGTTGCTGTGAATCCTTTCCAGTTACTTGGCCTTCGAATTTATACACATGTGTTCACTTTTTAACGCACCAGACTTTTATGTCCGGGTTTAGTTTTCCCCACAGGAAAAACTAAACCCTTTCACACACTTTTCCACAAATTATCATCTAGTAAATCCACGCTATGCCAGTGTATTATATAAGTATAATTAATACAAAACAATACAAGAACAACATGTTAACCTACCAGACTATTAAATGGGAAAATAATTTACCGACTCCAGATATTTGCATATCAGAGGGTTCGGCTCGGTGGAATTCCTAATTTGACCGATAAATCCTACTGATCCCTCAATATAAATATTTTAAAAATCTTTCGTAATCCTACATGTATTTAAAATGACTGATTTTTGCATTTTTATATACAAATTCTTTGACAAATCTAATATGCCTAAATTTTTAATGAGAGAGAGCTAGGTATAATGCCAGTAGCCGACATAACAAATGGTAAAAATTTTATAGTCTGAGAATGCCAAATTCCTTTAATTTCATTTCCTAAATCTGTATACTTTCTTATTTTTTCAGAAACAAATTTTTCAATATTACAGGAATTTGGAATAGCTACATCACTGATGTAAGTTAATTTTTTAATTTTGTCATGTCTATATCGGGTCTATTATGACTTATTGGTATATCTGTTAGTATAGTTTTATCATAGTATATTTTAAAGGAATTATTTTCTAAAAATGAATTTGTTTCGTATTTATAATATGGTACTATATCAGGACAGTCAATCAAGTTATGTTTGGTAGTATAATAAAACAAATTTAAAACTTTTTCCACTTTTAATTTATTGACCGTAACCGGTTTCAGCTATTATAATGGAATTCCACCACGAATTATCAGTTTCAAAAATAGAAATATTAACAAGTTACCGAACTTTGGTGAATTATTTTTAAAACCTCTACTACCTGGGCCTAAATATATACTCGGACGGCGCTAATATAGAACATACCGATATACTTTTTTATGGGGGTACATCAAACATATATATTATATAATTAATTATTGTATAAAATGTATTTGTAATTTATGTATCTTTTTTGAATTATTAATAAAAATAAAAAAATATATAAAAATATGTTCTATAGTTTCCGGAAAATTCTATAGTTTCTGAAAAAAATAAATAAAATGAAATTAAGTTATAAAATAATTAAAAATAAAATTTTTAAAAAAATTTTAAAAAAAAATTTTTATTCACCAGATTTACAGGAACGGGTTTAGTTTTTCCCATAGGAAAACTAAACCCTTTCAGACACTTTTCCATATAAATGATCATCTAGTAAATCCACGTTATGCAAGTGTATTATATAAGTATAATTAATACAAAACAATACAAGAACAACACGTTAATCTACCAAACTATTAAATGGGAATATAATTCACCGTCTCCAGATATTTTCATATCAGAGGGTTCGGCTCTGTGGAATTCCTAATTTGACCGATAAATCCTACTGATCCCTCAATATAAATATTTAAAAAATCTTTCGTAATTCTACGTGTATTTAAAATGACTGATTTTTGCATTTTTATATACAAATTCTTTGACAAATCTAATATGCCTAAATTTTTAATAAGAGAGCTAGGTATAATGCCAGTAGCCGAAATAACAAAAGGTAATATTTTTATAGTCTGAGAATGCCAAATTCTTTTAATTTCATTTCCTAAATCTGTATATTTTCTTATTTTTTCAGAAACAGATTTTTTAATATTACAGGAATTTGGAATAGCTACATCAATAAAGGAATTTGGAATAGCTACATCAATAATATAAGTTCACAAAGCACTCTTCTTAGGGTGAATTGCCTATTCCATAAAAAAAATTAATATAAGTTATTTTTTTAATTTTGTCATGTAAAACTATATCAGGTCTATTATGACCAATTGGTCTGTCTGTTAGTATAGTTTTATCATAGTAAATTTTAAAGAAATTATTTTCTAAAAATGAATTTGGTTCGTATTCATAATATGGTACTATATTATGACATTCAATCAAGTTATGTTTAATTACCAAACTTTGGTGAATTATTTTTAAAACCTGATTGTGCCTAAATGTATACTCAGACGGCGCTAATATAGAACATCCTGATATAATGTGTTCTATAGTTTCCGGAAAAGCCACACATTTTCTACATAAATCTAGAAAAATTAAATAATTGAACATTTATTATTATTAACATTGTTATTATTGCTGTTGTGTAGTGAAGATAAATTTTACAATACATTATCGGCCTTACTAAAAAAAAAACACTCCGCGGCCGTTAAACGGTGTTTTAAATGCGGCAACGCTGAAAATTTTACTTGTAAATTGGAGTTTTCATAATAATCCGCTAGGTGGTGTGATTGATGCGCCTGCGCATTGCTTTACCGCTGAAAAAAATAGCCGCGAATACAGAAGTTAGTCGGTCGCGATTTTGTATGTGATTAATATGATGTTTTCGTTAATGATTTGAATATTTATGACTAATTCGCACTTATATTCATGTAATCAATATATTTACTATTAATTTGTGTTGTTTTTCGTTAGTTTAAGTCAAATTGTGGCACTAAAATCGCGTGTTCTAAATTAAGCTGTCAGAAAATGGTTCATAGGTTATGTTCAGAAATAATTTGCATTTTAAGATCTTTATTTTATTATAAATTCTTGAAAGTGATGTTTTTTGGTGACTAAAATGTCTAATACATATTTTAGTAAACGTATCAAAGAAATTAATGCCTTAAGATGTGCAAGCAATGTATTCAAACGTGTGTTTTTTTATTGTAAATTTTTGGATATGAAAAGCGAATTTCAAGATTTTTTTACATTTTTTTATTCTTTGAAGGAGTAAAAAGTGAGGTGACAGATTTATTTTAAAATCATTAAATAAAAGGACTGTGTTTTTTGAATTTTGAATTTTTCCAAATATTTCAATGTTTTAATAGAAAGTGTTTGGGGTAAGTGAGTTTTTTTTTCCAACTTGATGTTTGAATCTTAAAATACTACAGTTTTTAAACATTTAGGTATATTTTAGATATGAAAATCTTAAAGGTAATTAAATTTTGGTTCTAAAATGGTATTTGTTTTTACAACATCTCAAAAAATAATAAATATATAGGACATTAAAAAAAAATTCGAAATTCGTTGAAAATTACAAATGGAACAAATATATACAACAGATAAACTACCCTCCTCGGCCGTGTAAGCAATGTACATATCTTTCCATGAACAATTTTTTGTCAGTTCTTAATTAGTAAGGATTCTTCATACATGGTTGTTTGACCATTGTACAAATTTTTCAGAAAGTTTATTAGTAAGGCTGGTAAAATGGCGACGTTGTCAGATCAAAACCATATATTTTGTTTAGTAAGAATTTGAAAAACGAAATGTACAGACTTTACACAACGTGCTACAGAAACACCGTTTAACGGCCGCGGAGTGTTTTTTTTTAGTAAGGCCGTATGTTTTTAAATTTAGCTGGTTAGTTAGTTAGTTATTTTAGTATATTTGTTACATTTATATTGTTATTTATTTGTGTTCTTAAATCTTCTATCCTTTTTTCTTTATTTTTATTTTTAAGTTTTTTGTAATAATGTAAATAATCTTTTGATTTTCCTAAATAAATAAATAAAACACGAATCTTATTGTTTATAATATTGCGGAGGTCGGGAGAAGGCTGTGTTTAAATCTGTTGATAATTTAATTTTGCCGTGAAATGTTAAGTCTGAAGCGTTACAATTATTGCTCTTAACAACGTGATTTTTATAAACTTTGATCAATTGTAGCGACCCCTAAAATTTGTTTTAAAAAAATGTATAATTTTTTTTGGCTATTGAAAGCTTTGCTAGGGTGCTCCGATAAAAAGACAAACTTTTCATTTTTGAAGCAGTCTACTGTACACTATATAGGGACATGCAGAGATATGGAGTCCATAGAGGCCAGATGGGGGGTATATGGCCCACAGAGGTGATGTAAGGGTGATATTGGGGTGGTATGGGATAGTCTGGGGGTGGCAAAGGACCAGCCACTAGGCAGGTGCTAAGGGCTGGTTTAGGGTTGGTAAATACACTCATCTTTCATCACCCTTACGGAGAATTCCTTTTCACGCAATGACAACATGGGTGTACGTACATACTTAGGGATTACTTTGGGAATAGAGGGTGAATAATGTTAAATCTTGGTCGAATGATTTAAAGTTGATTTTTTTAAATCTTTTATTACAATACCGCACAAGAGCCCCAACTGCCCTCAACCATCTGGAGCCAGTGAGACTATGGCATACCCAGGAGTATGTTTTAAAAAAAATAATTGAATGCGTCTAACCTTTAGGCGCAGTTAAAGTAAAACTTCATTGACTAAAAACTTGCATTTTTTAGTCGGAGGAAGATGATTAGGTTGTTTATTTTTTTGTTTATAATTATTTATAGACGAATTTGTAAAATTTTCCTGTGATTCAGCAATTTGAATTATAACCAACACTATTTTTATTATCACACTTCTGCCACTTCGACGGCCGGCATAGTCCAGCGGTAGGGAGTTACACGCCCATTCCGAAGGCCGCGGGTTCGAACCAGGCGTGCGCAAATAATTTTTATTTAATTGATTTGTGTTATTTCACAATTAATTATTTAAAATAATATATACTATATTTGCGGCACGTTCCAGAGTGGAAGATACTCTTAGTATCGCCCTGGTGTAAGACCACCATTCTGAATTGAAACGTTGCTTGAAATGGCTTTAACCGAGTTTAGTGACTAGATCTGAATAGCCAGGTACTTCCCCACCTTCATTTCCCCACCTCGTCTCCTTCACTTCCCCACTTACCTTCAGCCTCATAACATACCCCAATTGGGGATGACATAGTCTCACTGGCTCCAAACGGGGGCAGTTGGGACTTGTGAGGTACTCACTATAAAAAAAAAATACTTTTTACTTCAGTAGCTAGAATTCACAAGAATCAGAGAGATAAATAAGACAAACCAATATGTTCATCTAAAATCTTTAGTTAAATCATATGATAATCAACAAAACATAACAAAAACCTGTTTAAACAAGATATACGGATGACATCTGACATTTGAGTTTGATATGACGTTTTGCTATTCGTTGCTAGGCGTCACACTCACTGTTGCCATATCTATGACGTTAATATGATGAAATATAAATGGAACGTCATTTCCGGTGTAAAACGTTTTTTCCGTCCAAAAAAGATCTGGGTTACTCTTGGTAATGCCCCTAATGTGTCTGGAGATAGAGAGAAATTTTGAAATCAAGAATTATATGAGGTCCTGAGGAAAATAATTTCCCTCGGGGCCTATGTCATCTTTGGAGATGCTGTGTGGAGGGTATTATTAAGGAAAGGAAGGAGAGGAAGTTCTGGGAAGGAAACCGGTATGAAGTTTGGTTAGGAATCTGGGGTTCAGTGTAACCAGAGCATCTGCTGCCAAGACCTAGACTAACCTCACCTCACGAACCCGGGGTTAGTGGGGTGAGGTTGGATCAAAAAATATTGACTGTTTATAAAAGTTTAATGAAAAAAGGGTGAATTTTAAACAACACCTTGACACTCCAACCTCCACATTTATAAACCAATTTTTAAAAACGCGTTCAAATCATTAAAACAATACCTTCTATGCCGTATCACATAGCTGTTGTATAATCATGCAAATTATATCCAACAACACTAGCGCCATCTGCTTCGAGCTTTCTGGATTACCCGCCATTAGACTGGTGAGACCTCTACCAACACCCTTTTTCGATTCCCTGTATCTAGTAAGGTAAAGCAAGTAATGTAAACGCGTACTAGTAATAATATTCACCAATGGTATTTCAGTTGGCATGAACACAAGAAACAGTACCTTATAATTACTTTGGATTATAATTAAGACGCGACACTTTCACGGCAACTTGCTCCCAAAATTCTACGCTTGAAATTGTTCAAAAACACATTGAAATATAGTGTCATAAAGTCATAACACGTTTTATTATCAAATTAATAGGATCGGTTTTTAAGATGTTTTATTTGTTAGATGTGTTATTTATTCCTATTACTTTCAAGGGAGACATTACCTACCGTGGAGGTGCTGGAATCGCATGTATATTATATTATGTACTTAGGTAACCATACTGTACATGATATATTAATAAAAAAATAAAATATACACGGTGCCCGAATGGTGACCGGACAACACAACAGTTTTTTTTTTTTTTAATGGGTATTTTAATATGTTGAACTACAGCACTCTTGATATAAATATGGTTAAATTGTTAGCTTACAACATGAAGATAAATAAAGACAAAACAAAGCTGCTGACTGTAGGCCGAACGCAACATCAGATGAGAGTAGAGATGTCAGGAGTTCCACTAAAGAACACCAAGGAGTTTTATCTACCTCGGGAGCAAAATAACATGGGACGGTCGGTCTAAGAGCGAGGTCGACAGCCGTATACACCAGGCTAGGCTTGCATTCAATAAAAGGTCTAAAATAATAGAATCGAATAATATAGACCTAAAACTGAGAATACACCTCATTGAGACCTATGTATGGAGTATCTTGATGTAAGGCTGCGAAACATGGCGCCTATCCGAAAGAGATAAGCTTTTGAGATGTGGTCCTATAGAAGACTATTAGGAATTTCCTGGAGAGACCACATTACAAATGAGGAGGTTCTCCAAAGAATCAAAGGAGGAAGGCACCTGCTCAGGACCTTGCCCGAAAGGCGTGCAAGATGGATCGGCCATATAATACCACAAGAAGGCCTCTTGCATGCCATAATGGAGGGAGGACCGAGGGGATAAACTCTAGGGGACGCCCACGCCGAGAATACCTGGAGGACCTGCTGGTGGACATGCGCTGCTCATCATATGCAGACTTCAAAAGAGAAGAATGGAAGAGAAAAATAAAGGAAAATGCTGCAAACCAATCCCAGGATTGAAACTAGAGAGAGAGAGAGAAATTGTTAGACGGAAGGTTGTTCACTGACTGGGTATTTTTATATAAAATATTAAATGAAGTCAGAATACCAATGGAGGAAAATAATTATACCGATTCAATTTGTCACTAAACAAATCCAAAATGTTGTTACTGAAGTAGTTCAGTTAAGTACAATATTAATACCGTATAACTTTTACTATCCATATTTAAAAGCTCCTAAAAAGGGTGTTAATAAATAAATAAATCATCACTCTTTGAAAAGTCATTAAAGGTGACGAAAAAAAACCTAGTATAATAATAATAAGGTACTTTGGAATTTGTGTTGCCTTGTGTTTGCATTTGCGATTATTAATCCTAGATGGGATTTGGTTTACAGATAATACCAGGGCTGTAAACTAGTCTGCGTGTGTCGGATATTTATCAATAAAACACTTGGGTAAAACAAGTCAGGTATATTTACAGGAATAAATTTTTTTTACAGTTAATTAAACGCGTAACTAGAGGGGAAACAGGCACTTGCCAGGACGTTGAAACCGGAATGCGTCATGTTGTACGTCTTGCTACCGTTTTCGGTGATACCAGCGCAGAAAATTTATAAATGCTAAATATTTATGGCTGTTAACTTCAGTACTTTAGGCCAGTTTTTTGGATATTTAAAAAAAATCATCATTTCTAGTGACTTTTCAAAGGAGTGTCGAAATGCCACTCTGTCTGAATCCCCAAAACTAGTGATACAAGTTTAAAAAAACTAATGGCTTTACTAAAAACAACGCAATTAAAAAGTATTCTAATATCACCTTCCTCCCATATAGCTCTATATAGCTTTCTATGGGAGTACATCGCTCTTGAGATGATTTTTCACAAAAACGGCACTCTACAATTTATTCAATTATTATTATTATTTTTTCATCTTTAAATAAAAAAATTAGATACAAAATTATGAAAATTAAATGTTTTACATAATATTATACATGTAATTAGGAATACTGTAAATCCCTCAACCACTAGCAGGTCGCTTACTACGTTTCAACTATTTCAAGTATATCTCGACATCCTTTCCATTTTTTAGGTTAAGTCAGTCAAATGTTAATTTATAATCAAGTTTCATTGGCAATCGACATTTTATCTACGTTTGTTTTTAATTCGCCTGTAACGGTAGCTTTGTTCTCGAAATACCCGTAGTTTAATAAGATAGAACATGACACGACACCTGTTTGATGAATTAATTAATACAGAGAAAAAATAAAGAAAACGAAATGAAAGACGTAAAATCCTGCTACGGAATTAAAGAGAGAACATAATAATGTCGCAAGCTTCAAGAAAGTGAATGAAATAAAGAAAAAAATAAAGTCAGACACATTTCTCACAAAATAATAAATGAACGTCAGAATGCGATTTTTTTAAGTTAGCTCAATACAGGAGGCCCTGAGGAAAATAATTTACCTGCCTATGTCATCTTAGGGGATGTTGTGTTGAAGGGTATTTTTAAGGAAGGAAAGGGGAGGAACTTCTGGGAAAGAAAAAGGATTGTAGGAATCTGGGGGTCAATGTGTCCAGGATTGACGTATGAATCCATCCCTCTGAGAGTTCAAAGAATCTCCCTACTTACTTTGTACTTACAGGTTTATTAAACAACACTTAGCACCATTATTTATATTTCATATGAGATTATTTATCGAGAAGTGGGAGCGAACACGAAGCTATTCGCGAACTGTTGGACCGGCGGCAATCGGAAACAGAATGAATTAATTTTAGTGCCGAACCTGTCGCTGGGTGCTAAAAAATGGAGTACAAGTAGCCTTAGGAGGTAATCACGTTGCGAATTGTTGCAGAATTATTGAATTATGTTGTTCGCTAGCAACAGTGTGTTAGGTATATCTTAATATATAAAACAAAGTCGGGTTAGTTACACCATTTATAACTCAAGAACGGCTGAACCGATTTTTATGATCTTTAATTTTTTGGATTTGTCTCCGTCCCGCTTAACAGAAAAATCACGGGAAAAATCATTATGAAGAACATTATTTTTTTCATATATTTTGTATGGAACGGCTTTTCAAATAATGTGCGTTGGTCGTCATAATTTGAATCATTTCGAACTGTTAATGGTGTAGTGTGCCGAACATTTCGTGCTTAGCGCCTCCGCCCACTCAGGCAACTGAAAACTCTCAACTGCCAACTGTCTTTGTATGACAATGTGATGTCCCGCACACTACACAATCACACAAAACCCCGTTGTCAATGGTAACGCAAGCGGTGACTTGCGACCATCTTGCGACCATCTTGCGACTGTCACGGCTGATTACCCTGGGCCACCGTTGCTAGGTTGCGAGCTGTCAGCTGATTGTTCTTCATCTATGGTTAAACAAGCTTTTTGACCAATCAAGACAGAGAAAACAGCCGGTTTTAGTTGGTTTTCAGTTGCCTCAGTGGGCGGAGCGCCTTAGTCAACAGCTCAATTTCATTTATTGAACTTAGAGTAGGTACCTATTTATTTTAACTTAATAAAAACTTCATTTATTTCAGCTAATAAATTAAACACAACATTTCGTCATCTTTTTGGATAGGGTTCTAACTTCACTTTACAATGGTAAGGACTTTGACACCTAAGAACATGTTCTTGGGTGCCAAAGTCCTTTCCATCGTAAGACGTAGTTAGAACTCTATCCAACCAAGGTGACGATTTATTGATTCTGAGGCGGTACGAAGTTTGCCGGGTCAGCTAGTTAATAATATAAATATTTTGTGTTGTTATCTTAAAGCGTGTTGCAGAAAAATACCGTCATATTTGAACAGGAAAGCGAATTTATTTGAATGGGACTGCCAGAGTTCCCAGGGTTTCATACAAACAAAGGAGTTGCGCAAACAATATTCCCGGAGCGGAAATTACACGACTCAGTCGCGTCACAAAAACACCTCGCTGGGTAATTCCACGAAACAAGAAAATCCACTGTTTGTTCTTCCAACAATGTGCTTTATTGTGAGTTAACTTATTTTAAAATGTTTAAACTTAATTGTCACGGGAAACACAAAACGTTTAAATAAGAAAGTTGACAAGAATTTGCGACACCAAGAATTTGTTCCCTTCAAAAATTTCAGAGGCTAAAAATATTCCCGCTTTGCACTAAAATAAAAATAAATGGTATATTTGTTAACGTATTCGAAAACTAAAAACTGTTTTCAAACGGTGATGAAATTGGCTTTCCAATTTTTTTATTAGAAAAAACAAATAATTTTTTTAATATAAAAATTTTGGACAAAAACTTTTAAAAGTAATAAAACACATACATGTTTCATTAGACAAACGAATTATAAATGTTACCCTCACCTCACTTTTTTGTCGTTTCATGTAAAAAAAAATCTTAAAAAATTCTCAAAGTCTCGTAAATTTTTTTCAAATTGCGAACATTGGTTTATAATGGTTTCATAAAGGTGTATATATTTTTTTTTTTTTGGTTTTCTTTTAGATTTGAATATATAGCTTGTTGTATTCTCTTTCCAATGCCGTTTAGATTATACTTCTCACTTTGATAGTAAGGGAGACACAACGATTTATATGAGACCTATGTGAGCTGGGACGAATATGGTCTCCTGTGATTAAACGGGTTAAAAAAATTTGAACAATTCATCAAATTTCTTCAATCTTTGCAAATTCACTTTGTGGCATCATTTTATTTAAATGAAAAAAATTAGTTAAATTAAATGAAGAAATTATCGGTTTTGAAACATGTAGATGTTAAAACATCGATTATAGTGGTTTACACAAAAGTAATTTGTTTTATCTAAATTCATCAAATATTTGAAGTTAATTTTCGCGTTCTGTTATTATATCATTTTAGGTCAATTAAAAAACTGAAATAATCACTAAACTTGAATAGAACTTTCACAGAATGTGAAAATTAATTAAGTACCTATACTTAAATTGGGGTGTTGTACAGAGTGTAACAATGTCACTAAATTGCCAATCAGTGTCGTTTTCTTTTTTGAGATTTGAAATATTCCCTTATTTCAACATAGTTAGTGACGTTTTCTTAAACTTCACTATTTATGTGCAAATTGTATAATGCCATGGAGTGTGACGACAGAGACATTATGTAAAATAATAATGTTATTATTAAATTCTGCAAGTATTTTGGTGTTTTTATTGATGTGACAGCTGTTTCGGCTTACACTGCCATTTTCAGCGCTTTTTGCCGCATTATGGCACTATTTACAACACTTCGGATTGCTTTGTTGCCAAAATGTGGCAAATTTAAAAATATTTTTTTATTAAAACGACTATATAATAAATATATTGTACATTCAAAATATAAGAACATAAATATTCTTTAGATTCTTTAAAATGTTTTAAGGTTAAAGATTTAATTAATTTTTTTTTATAAATCCTACAAATATGTGATAATAGAGAAAAGATGGGGAAATTCATTGGCTACATAGAACTATAATCAGTTTGTATGTCTGCATATTCAAATTCGGAGGTATGATTTTTTTAATGTGGGCGGAAAAATTTCCTTGGCAATCCGAGAAAAAATATTTTAATTGCTCCGTCGCTCCAGTTGTTAACAAGAACAGTTTGAAAATTAATTTTAAGCCGAAATATCTGTCACAAAAATTAAAAAAAAAAGAATGACATACATTCAGAAATTAAACATCATCAAATCTAATAAAAAATTTTTTTTTTAAATAAATGGAGTTCTACAAATTAAACACAAAAACAATAAATAAAATTATCTAATTGCTTTACTATGATTTATTAATATGTCTTTTCTTCCTTTCTTTCTTCTCTTTCTCTATTCTATATAGTTACTATGATTTACATTTTATTTTGCTTATTATCATTTCTGTTATTTCACTAGTAGCATTTAATCGGTATTCCGTGTCGCTCTAACGAGCTAAAAATACTGCGCTTGTTGTCCATTCAACACGCGTCAGGCATAGACAAACTATTGAAATTCGTAGAAAATCCCAAAAAAATGACAATTGACAATGATGCCTTCCGATTTCTGACGGGTTTTGTCTTTTTGAAGTAAATACTTCTTTACACACGCGTGACTTGGGGGTAAAATTGCGAGTTACGAAGGGCGTTACGAACGTTACGGAGGCGAACGATAATAAATTTTAATTAATTTTGAGGTTCATTCCTTACAATCTAATCGTAACAACAGTGCTCAAATCAGTCAAATCCATAGTAATGACGTTTGCAATGGTTGCCGGCATTTATGCTGACAATAGTTGTGTTGTTTGTCTGTTTTTTATTGTTTCTCACATTCTAAACGTTAAAATCTAACTAATAACTAGCACTTTTATTATATTTTATTCACCCCTGATGAAGGTTCAGGTCGAACCGAAACCGGTTGGTTAAGATAATTTGGAATTAAAACAAAGTTATTTTATCATTATCGTAAAAAATCCACGTGATGGTCTGAATGTTTAAGAAATCAAACAACATATAAAATCTATTTTTCGATTGGAATTTTTTGAATATTCTGCTGCAGGTGTGAATAAACGTATCTCTCTAACTAGAATCCTCATGAAAAATAGTTTTATTTTAAACTTTGTAAGAATTAATCAACAATCCCATTCGAAGCGTAATTCTCATGATAAAATTAACAAAATTTTCGTTTAGAGTGGGCGAACACAGTGCATCGAAACGACTGATTTGTCACGATGATTGGTAACATTCCAAACGAATCTTCAATATAGATTCTAATACACTGATGATTGGAATGTTTTATTCTATGCCAGGAAGAAAATTAGATTAGATACCTAAGGAAATATTTACTTCAGTCGTGTGGTCTAAAGCACACTCGTATTTTTTCTTAACTGTCTCGTATCCCTGACTTAGAACAAAAGAAGATAATCACTCTTCTGAACATGCCAATGAACAAAGCGACTCAACTGGTCAACGATTTTGAAATATTCTGCATTTACTCTTGATATTTTCAAGATATTTCACCTACAGACAATTTTATTTTTTTATTTATTTATTTATTGACGCCCTATTGGGCTTTTCCATATCTAATACAAATTTCATTTATAACAACAGTATAACATATGTTTAAAAAATATTAAAAAGTATATAAATAAAGCATAAACACAATGTGATAAATTAATAACAACACAGGCTTGTCCTAGTGAGGTTAAAAATTGTATTGTAAACTGAAAACAATAAACAATAAACAATATGAATATATCTAAAGCTAAATCCACATGGATGACTTTAGAATAAAAACAAACAAAAAACAGATAAGAACAGAAAAGAAACAATAGAAACAAAAGAAAATCGAAATAAAATAAAAAGATTTCTCATTCATTATTTACATTTAAAAAATGGTGGACTAATTTGGCTTTAAATGTGGCGAAGTTTAAATTAAAAATGTCTGCGACATCGGTTAGTTCATTGTCCAACCTATGTATTCTTTCTAACACAGAATTCATAGCGAAGTTATTGTTGTAGAATAAAATATTCCGTCTGGTATATTTTGTATGTATAGATAGCAAATTTATAGCGTCCGGGCAGTCCAACCTTGAATGAGCAATTTTATATAATAGTAGGAGATCAAATATTATTCGCCTTTCAGATAATTTCGATAAGTCAAGTTTACTGCGTAAATTGACATTTACCAACTATCTTTTGAGGCATGTCACAAAAAGTTATACTGCCCCCACGACCTTTTCAAACTTATAATCTTCTCCGTAATTGTCTATTACCATTATATGAAGTTCATGAAGAAATAGTTGAATACATTGTTTCACGTAGGTATGATTCGAAAACCTTCAAATCGCGTATTATTGATTATGACTACTACACATATTATTAATTTTTCAAAAGAAGCAAACA
The DNA here is from genome assembly GCA_951813805.1 of Limnephilus auricula. Lineage (NCBI taxonomy): Eukaryota > Metazoa > Arthropoda > Insecta > Trichoptera > Limnephilidae > Limnephilus > Limnephilus auricula. The sequence continues at coordinate 11,839,119 of OX638412.1, read as the reverse complement.
CATTGTGACTTGACATTTTAAAAAAATGAAAAGAAAATACTTTGTTTTAAGTCACTTTATTTTTATTTAACGTCTACCGGTTTCGGTACCTCCGTACCATCATCAGGACTGTTACAAAAATAATGTCTAAAAATACATAAGTACACATATATATACATAATGTTGTGAAAGAAAGTGACAGTATATTAGATTAATTGATAAAGATCATACTTTTAACCACGATTCGGGAATTAAAGTCCTACATAAGGACGGAATCGGTTTAAGACTTAACAATTTGGAAGCGTTAGAAATAAAAAAAAACAGTAAATTCAAAAGAAGAAATTATTAATAATTAACTAAATTTAACCTTCAGTCCAATTTTAAGTATCTTCCCTACGTCCTCACTTATCCCCCATTCCCCTTCTCCCTCCAACAACTGACGCTCTGTCCCACTCTAGTATACTGTCCCTTTCTTTCACAACATTATATATATATATATATATATGTGTACTTATGTATTTTTAGACATTATTTTTGTAACAGTCCTGATGATGGTACGAAGGTACCGAAACCGGTAGACGTTAAATAAAAATAAGTATTTTCTTTTCATTTATTTAACATATTATTAACTTTGCTACAAAAGCCGATAAATTTCCCATTTTTATTCTATCAAATTATTTTCTGAACGCTTTATCAAAATCAAAAACGTATCGAAATTAATCACTAGACCTTTGAAACACGTTTAGAATTAATAATTTATCCATTATGTTAAAACTGAACTTCTTAGGTGGGGAAATCGCGAGCTTTTCTTTCGATAATTTCAAAGATTATAGCAGAGCTTTCATTCCGAAAATGACTTGGCTTTTTCGATAATCCATTGTGGAAATTCCAAGAATATATACTCTGTTAGTTTTCTACAATATTGGTTTGTATAACTTACGATTAGCAAAGACTTGTTTGGCTTACTATACTGTAACAAACAAACAGACTTTTTGATACAGTAGTTAAATTTATGAGTTTTCGCAGCCAGAATTGATGGTTTTGACACGAACGCTGTAGTCTCTCACAAAAATGTCATTCTAAAATACGAACATTTTAATAGTAAAAACGGTTAAAAACGGGACAGAAGTTCTTACGAACAAATTAACAGTGTTTCAATGTTTATTGACGGGAAAATGTAAGAATAATTTGTTGGTATGCGTACGAAATTACGTATACCAACAAATTATTCTTACATGTTCCCGCCAATAAACATTGAAACCGTGTTAATTTGTTAATAACTTAATAACCCTGTTAATAACTTCAGTCCCGTTTTAACCGTTTTTACGAATAAAATTAACGTATTTTAGAATAACATTTTTCTCCTTGCAGATGCATTGCCTATGGCATCGTTCGGGATGCTTTGTGGAGGGTCTTTTTAGGGAAAGAAAGGAGAGGAAGTTCAGAGAAGGAAAATGTATGAGGGGTGGGTAGGATTCTGAGGGTCAGTGTGTCCAAGATTGACGGACATATGAATTCATTACCTCAAACAGTCTCTCTTGATCCGGCCCACCATGCGGTACGTGGGCAAACGCATCCATCCACCGTCAAGACAAACCTCACCCCATGAAACCGAGCATCCCTGCTAAGTTACCGAACGTAGCGTTCCATTTGGGGGTATCTATGACAGGGGTGTTGGTTATGGTATAAGTGATTTCCGGATCGGCGGTACTTATTCCCGCCTAAAAATTTGTAAAATTTTTAAATTTGAAGAAAATTAATTTATAACATTAAATAGATAAACCCGAGTCCCATCTTTTAATCTCTCCAGCCGGACTCTCTCGACCCATCGGTCTCGCAACAATAAAATATAAATAAAATCTAAACCTTGCAATTTCTTATCATAACCTAAAAAAAACCAAGAAAAGTTTCAGAAATAATAGATAAAATAAATCGAGTCACATGGCAATCAGCTTAGTTTTGAGACAAATCCCTTTCGGATATATTTCTGGGAACATTTCAATTAATCCCAAGTTCCCCGGCAAATCTCAACCGATTACACTTTACGAACCCTTTGGGACCTACTACTCGTACCTCAATCGGATGTCTATGAAATAAAAAACCCATATACAATTTCATGGGTTAACTCCTTATGTTGACCACTTTACTTTAAAGGATGGCGAAAATAGATGATAAAAACATAACCTCACAAAAATATACAAATGTAATTGTGTTCACTGTAATTGTGTTCACTGTAATGGTGTTCACTGTAATTGGCGAAAATAGATGATAAAAACATAACCTCACAAAAATATACAAATGTAATTGTGTTCACTGTAATTGTGTTCACTGTAATGGTGTTCACTGTAATTGTGTTCACTGTAATTGTGTTCGCTGTAATTGTGTTCGCTGTAATTGTGTTCACTGTAATTATGTTCACTGTAATTGTGTTTACTGTAATGGTGTTCACTGTAATTGTGTTCGCTGTAATTGTTTTCACTGTAATTGTGTTCACTGTAATGGTGTTCACTGTAAATGTGTTCACTGTAATTGTGTTCACTGTAATTGTGTTCACTGTAATTGTGTTAACTGTAATTGTGTTCACTGTAAATGTGTTCACTGTAATTGTGTACACTGTAATTGTGTTCACTGTAATTGTGTTCACTGTAATTGTGTTCACTTTAATTGTGTTCACTGTAATGGTGTTCACTGTAATTGTGTTCATTGTAATTGTATTCACTGTAATTGTGTTCACTGTAATAACTTGCAACTAAGCAAGAAAATCATCGATTCCTGTTCATATTTGGAGTAAAAAATGTAGAAATAGTTTTTCTATGTGTGTAAATGTGTGATGCGCTCTGTCTCTCTTTACGGGGCTGATGGAACGTTTGCACCACAATAGGAGGGATGGATTCGTACGTCCATTACTACTACATTGAGCTCCAGATTCATACCCACTTTTTATAAATTTTTCCTACCCAGAAATTATCCTTCTTCCTTTCCCTAAAATACCCTAGACTCAGCATCTCTAAAAATGTCAGAGATGATTGAGAGATTTTTTTTTTTATGTGAAATCCACATTGGTATTATTAAAAAAATACATTACATCGCTTTAAATCGACAATGTTTCTCATTCTCGTACACAGATTTTACGCTAAGTCTTCCTCGAGCGTCCCCGATTTTTCTACCACTCAAACCACTCCTTAAACACTCCTGCCTCCCTAGCATACTAGATCGATAACGATTTCCCTAGCATGACTGCATACCGCCAAGTGACTGGTACTAGTGTACCGAATAAATGACAATTCACAATAACTAAGTGTCCTTAATATATCGACATTAACTTTTGTTTGTAAATTAGCGATCTGCAGTAATTGTCATAGGGAACGATGAGAAGTTACCGAAAGTTATCCTGTCAATCCTTATCGATCGAGTGTAGGGGCAGCACTAATAAAAACACTTTTTTATTTCAGTCATTTTTTTTTCATTATAAAAATATAGGTGTACATACCGGTGGCGTGTAGTCCATAATAGAGGATATCCATATGTATACGACTCGTGTTCACTGAAAAAATAAACATAATATTATTATTTTGTACTTCCCAACCTTTCTCTTTCTCATCTCGTTTCTCTCCCTCCTACCCTTAACCTCACAATCGGGGATTCCTTAGTCTCACTGGCTCCAGATGGTTGGGAGCAGTTGGAACTCTTGTGTGGTATTCATATTAAAACAAAAACAAAAAGTTCCTGAATCGTTATTCAATCAAATTTCATTGGCCTGTCTGTCTTTACCAGTTGAAAGATGTCATAAACTGGCGACATCAATTTTCTTTCATAACTGTAGAGATCTACGCTTCTAGAGATTTTCTTTTTAGTAACATACTCCAATTGGAACGACATAGCTATGCTGGCTTGGGCAGTTGGAACTCTTATCCGGCATTCACATTTAACAAAAAGTCTTTTTACATAAATAATCACTTTACCGGAATAACGTTGTATCCAACAATATTCTTGTTTTGAGAAAAATTAAAAATACAAAACTTTTTACATACATATTGGATGTTAAAACCCTACATAAATTTTGCGTATTTTGTCAGAGGCTAAAAATATTCCCGCTTTGCAATAAAATCCAAATAAATGGATTATTTGTTAACGTATCCGAAAACTAAAAACTGTTTTCGAAAGGTGATGAAATAGACTTTAAAATTTTATAAATATAAATAATTTGGATGAAAACTATGAAATGTTTTAAAAATGGCTCACTTTACGTTTTATATAACTTAAATTACTGATAATAAAAAATAATAAAAAAACATACATATTTCATTAGACAAATGAATTACAAACGTTACTGTCACCTCACTTTTTATGGTTTAATGTTTTAAAAAAATCTTTAAAAAATCATAAAGGTTTCATAAAGGTGTACATTTTAATTTTTTGTGGTTAACTTTTAGATTTGAATATATAGCATGTTGTATTCTCTTTCCAATGCCGTTTAGATCATATTTATCACTATGATGGTAAGGGAGAAACAACGATTTCTATGAGACCTACGTGAACTGGGACAAATATGGTCTCCTGTGATTAAACAGGGCGTACTAGATTTCTCAGTGATTGCTGACATCGGTCGGAGTAAAATATGTAAATGAAATTTTGGTATTTTGATGATTGTTTGAGAATTTTTTTTTCCAAAATCTGTATAAACAAAAAACTTTATTACTGGTCACTCAGCCGAATAACCCCCCCAGCCCCTAACACCGACCTTAACTGTGCGAAGCCTACTGATGTTTTATGTTTTAAGTTGAAAAAAATAAACATGTAAAATGACACCAGAGACCATTAATTCATTTAATTTTTTTGCTTCGAATAATGTCAAGAATCACTGGTAGTATGTCAAATACGCCCCTTAACATCCTGTAAATGTTTAATGACATTTTTTTATATATGAATAACACAATAAATATACAATAAGGAACTAAAGTGATACATATTATGTCATTAAGAAGAAGATAATTCTAATAAAAATATAAACGAAACATTATTATTTAATTTTTTTTTAAGAAAGACAAACATTCTCGGGTTACGAATAACCTGACAATATTTGAAAAACTCTTACTACCACCACAATAAGCGGAAGATGTTGGTTGTGACGCATGGAGGACTTAGCCAGCCGAGGAATTGAAACATGGAACCCAAACGCGATGCCCACTCAGCTACTGACCGGTCCCAGAATATGAAACCATTTATTTATTTTACTGTGTCTTGTTCTGTGTCATATATCGTTTAGATGTATTAGTATTATACTCTTCTTCAGTGATATATTACATTAATGGGTAGGTTTAACCGATAAAAAAATTATAACTTCAAAAAAATATGTTCACATAGAAATACCTTTATATCAACACACGCTGATTCTGAATATATATGTTTAATTATGTAGAATTTATTAGTCTTCAATTAAAATTTAACAAAATACCTTCACGTCAAAACACTTTGTTTCGATGGTACTACTGATTTTTTTATTACCTACTAACGTCATCAGTCAACAGTGGTATATTTTATTCATGCCCGTCACCCATGCAGTGATGCGATGTCTAGAACAATTTCCCCATATCTAGGGAAAATAAAACCTTCTTAGAGAGAAAAGGAAGAAAGGACAAAAATCTTGAGAAATTCATCAATTTGGGAGGCGGCTATGGGTACCGCCGCCCTGGGAATCATTTATTGTATAATTAACATCTCTGGTTCGTTTACTCACTTCGTTAGGTGACTTATGATTACGAGGTTAGGTTTGTCTAAGTCCTGGCGGCGATGACATCTGCCCACTAATTGCACGGCAGGCCGGACCAAGGGAGACTAGTTGAGAGAGACCTTTTGATCTCTCGAGATAGTCTCTCTCTACCCATCGTCGTGCACCGCAGTGGAGAGTGATGGATTCATACGTCCGTCACTCCTGGACAAAATGACCCCCGAATTCCTAGCGAGCCCTAATTAATATCTTTTCCATTGCTTCCTTTGCTAAAAAAAAACCCTTCATACAGCATCCCCAAAGATACTGTTGGGAAAAGGGGAAAAAGGGGGGTCTCGTGTTGGAGCTAATGTAAAAAAAATATTGATAGTTTTATTGGATACAATATTATTCCGAGCATAATGATTTCGATGCAACACATTCTCCCAATTTTTTTTTCTCGGCTTTCCATTGACGGAAAGAGGATGTCCATTTATTTATGGCTCGAAAAGGGCCTTTGATTCGATTTGACCCCCCAAGAAATTTGGTCAAGGCTTCGAGTGAACGTATATTGGTATCGTCATTATTTATTTTTAGTGCAAGCAATCGGAACTACACATGCATACATTATTGTACCTTGGGATTAGTGCACTTGATTGCAGTGGTATGCACTCCATAAACTTTGAAATCCTATGTCTATTTAGAATTTGGCTCGAGAACTTTCTATGATGAGATAACACGTGATTTTAGTGATTGTTTGTTTATTTAATGTGTTTAGTTGATGATTGTTTGTTTGTTTAGTGATCGATTATTTAGTGACAGTTTTTTTTAGCGATTTTTTCGGATTTTTCAGTAGTGCTTGTTTGGTGATTGTTTGTTTATTGTAGCCCCGCTCTACCCTACTGGCATAAGCGGCACGCTTACAAACAAGAGCTGCCTTTATTTCTATTTCCAGTGGATTTTCTGTGCAGTATTTCGTAGTGTTCACAATCTTTCAGTAATTTGATCTGAACTCAGCGAATTTTAATACACATTACGATCTGGACGTAAAAAAACAAGTCTCGATAAAAACAGACGATTTAAAATAACCTTGGCACAAAAAATTATCGATTCAGAATGTTTACAATAATCTTCAAAAGAAATAAGGCATAATTTACTTCGCGAAGGAAAAAGTTTTGTTCAAACAACTTAAAACTTTTAAAATTAAGATATTATACAGGTAAAGGTATTCATTCGGAAAATTTGTGTTTCAATACCAATTTTAAGATATAAAATATAAATTATGTATTATAAACTTCGTGACCAAATTACAAAAACAAATTTCTACTCCTAGTGCCCAGACAGGTCAAGTTATAATGATAATCCGTTCAATAAAAATTTCTACATTGGAAAATGTTTTATCAATTTGATGGCTGGTCAGGGGCTGAGTTGGCATCCGGGTCTCATTCCTGCTATGTTTGGTGACGTAGCCTGGGTTCCAGGATTCATAGGATGAGGTTTGTCTGGGTCTTGGCGGCGAATGCATCTACCCACCTTCTGCTGGACCGAATCAAGAGAGAATGGTTGAGCGAGGTCTTTTGACCTCTTCAGCCGGACTCTCTCGACACATCGCCTTGCACCGCAGTTGGATAGATGGATTCATACCTCCGTCACTCCTGGATACACACGCAGATTCCTAGTCACTTCTCGTACCCCTTTCCTTCAAATAACTTCCTCTCCTTCCTAAGACCCTCCACATAGCCTCCTCTAAGATGACATAGGTCTTGATGGAAATCACTTTCCTTAGGGCCTCCTGTGTGGAGCTAATGTAAAAAAGTACCAGAATAACTGAAGAGTAGATATGTATGAGACGATGCTTGAATTAGATGCAAGGAGTTGTGAAAACTTGTTTTTTATATGAATACCGCACAAGAGTCCCATCTGCTCCCGTCTGGAGCCAGTGAGACTATGGCGTCCCCGATTGGGGTATATTGCGAGGCTGAAGGTAGTGGGGAGGGGAAGGAGATGGGAAAGAGGAAGGTGGGAAATACCTGTCAGATCTAGTCACCAAACACGGCTAAAGCCATTTCAAGCAACGTTTCAATTCTGAATGGTGGTCTTACACCAGGGCGATACTAAGAGTATCTTCCACTGTGGAACGTGCCGCAAATATACTATATATTATTTTAGATAATTAATTGTGAAATAACACAAATCACTTAAATAAAATTTATTTGCGCACGCCGGGTTCGAACCGGCGGCCATCGGAATGGGAGTCTAACGCGCTACCGCTGGACTACGCCGGCCATGCCAGTATTATTCATATTATTTTTAATTAATTAATTCTGAAATAACACATAAATAAAATTTATTTGTTAACGTTGGGTTCGAACCTGCGACCTTCAGATCTCAAAGTCGAGAGTTTTACCTTTCGACCACGCCGACACCTCGCTAGAAAAACTGTGTGATTGTTATTTAGTTCGTAAATTTCCTATTTTCTGTAGGTTCTCGCTCCTCAACACTTTGTGAAGTTATCAATTATTTTTGCGTCACAAATATGTAAAGTTTGCCAGCGTTCAAATAATTTCCGTTCCTGAAATATTGGGAAACAAAGACAAAGGCTTCGTCACTGGGTTGGGTTGGGTTGGGTTGGGTTGGGTTGGGTTGGGTTGGGTTAAGTTGGGTTGGGTTGGGTTGGGTTGGGTTGGGTTGGGTGGAATTGTAAAATGGGGACCTCAGCACAGGTAATCATAATCAAACCCGAACTTTCAAGGATACCGACATATTCTCTGATACGTGTAGTATTTCTAGTAGAAAATTGAAAGCAGTTTTCCTATATAAAAATATATATACTAGCTTCTGCCCGCAACTTCGTCTGCGCAGGATTAGCCTATTGTCTTTTTGTTTTATCTACTATGTTTATAACAAAATTCAACCTATTTATTTAAAATATCTATAATTCTTGATTCGATTCAAGGTTGAGGACTTCAAAAAAATTCACTGATTTAAAAATTTTCTAAAATAGAATTTTGGTTTAACAAATCATTGTTTTTCAAAATGTCATTCTCAAATTTTGACATTTTCTATTAAACAATAATTATTATTTGTAAAACATGGAAAATAACTAGCTTTAGGTATAAATTATAGCCTATATGTTATTCTGATGTATGAACTATATTATTGTAAAATTTCGTTAAAGTCCATTCAGTGGTTTTTGCGTGAAACAGTAACAAACACACATACATCCATACAAACTTTCACGTTTATAGTATTAGTAAGATTTTTGAAAATAGCTTCGATGTGCCGACTTTCTTTTAACTTTGTGAATTTTTCCTCATTTATCTGTGTGACACTATTTTTCTCGTTTCTGTGTTGAGAGACTGATTGAGGGTGACCTTTTGACCTCTCCAGTAGGATGCTCTTGGAGCTTTGCACCACTGGAACATTGCACCGCAGTGGGAGGGACGAATTCATTTGTCCGTAACTCCGACCAACCCCTAGATTCCTATTCTCATAACTTCTTCTTTCCTAAACTTCCTTTCCTAAAAATACCTCACACAGCATCCCCCAAGATGACATAGGCTCTGAGAGGCCCTGAATGTAAAAACAATAATTTCTGCACAGAAAAATCTTGACTTCTATAAGATAATCTTGTATTTGTGAAAATCTTACTAATATTATAAACGCGAAAGTTTGTATGGATGTATGTATGTTTGTTACTCTTTCACGCAAAATTTACTGAATGGATTTTAATGAAACTTTACAATAATGTAGCTCATTTATTAGAATAACATATAGGGTATAATTTATAAAGCTAGCTATTAATTTTCCATATATAAAAAATAAATATTATTGTTTAATGGAAAATGTCAAAATTTGAGAATGACATTTTGCAAAATAATGATTGTTAAATTCAAATTCTATTTTAGAAATACGAAAATATTTAAATTAGTGAATTTATTTGAGGTACTCACCAAATACTTCGAATTAAGAATTTATTATAGATATTTGAAATAAATAGGTTAAGAATTTTGGTATAAACGTAGATGAAACCTAGAAAAAGAAAATAGGTTACTAGATGTATGAATCCTACGTAGACGAAGTCGCGGGCAGAAACTAGTTTTAAAATAAAACATAAAAGTAACAAAATGTAGAGCTTAAAAATTATTTAAAAAAAGTGTAAAAATTGGCGAAAATGCCCACAGAAGCAATGTAGGCATACTGAGTCTAATCTACAGGCATTTTAATGGAGCCTGCTATGGTTCTAGCAGCATTCATCCCCGGCCCATATAAGTGGGACAACAGCGGAATAACCGTTCACAAATGCTGTTGGCTTCATAAGAACGGGTCGTTTCTTCGACTCGTTTTTGTGTAAGTTGGCTCGCATGTGGAACGAACTAACGTCATCTGTTTTTCCTCTTTCATCCGATCCTCTTCATTATTAAATCCTTTCGTATAGCTCCTACCTTAATCCGCCGCACAACGCTGCCCGACCGGGTGGCGATATAGTTAGACTAGTTTTTACACTGTCACAGGGGGGGCGCTTTTTAGTGTATCATAAATAAATAAATAAAATAATCAAATCAACAATAAAATTTACGATGAAAAAACATTGTTGAGTTAGTCACCCTTTTTCAAAGAAGATTCGTTGTGAAATATTTTTGGAAATTGGGGCTTTGAAAAGAAAATTAAAAGACAAAGGAACTTTTTTATTAGTCTATAAGTTTCTTTGAAATTCAGACGCTTAATTTTGTTTTGATGGGTTTTTTGAACAAAGGCAAACAGTTTTTAAAGTGTTATTTTGTTTGAAAGAAATTGATCAATATCAAATTTTGGTCCACAAAAAATATGAAATATATATGAGGTTTATTTTTTGTTTTTTAAGATGTTATTTACCGGAGAATACCGGAAATTTGTCCTTTTAAATCAAATTCTAGACGTATTTACACTTTTTAACAAATTCATAAATTGATTTTGAAAGATTGTTATTTTATCTGGTAAACGCAGTTTTAAAATTTTTAAAAACTAATTTATCTTTAATATACTAAGTTTATACCGTTAGTCGTTGGCAGATTTGTTCAATTTTCAAAAGAAAAAATATACAACACAAATTTCAAATCATATAAAAACTTTTTTACAAATTCATAAATTGATTTTGAAAGATTGTTATTTTATCTGGTAAACGCAGTTTTAAATTTTTTAAAAACTAATTTATCTTTAATATACTAAGGTTATACCGTTAGTCGTTGGCAGATTTGTTCAATTTTCAAAAGAAAAATTATACAGCACAAATTTCAAATCATATAATCATACAACACAATAAATTCTTGATAAAGCTGGAGGTCCGTTTGACAGATTCCCCCAACTTGAAGCAAAATGTATTTTCTCCTTAACTTTAAAAAAAAAAAAAAAATTCTGTGATAACCATCGTCCAATCAGCCTTCTTTCAAATATTTGAAAACTTTTCGAAAAAATTATCTTCACCCGGCTCTTAAAGCATATTCATGAGGTAAAAACCCTCCCTGATGAGCAACATGGCTTCCGATCTCAACACTCAACCCTTCATCAACTGCTGAGAGTCTCCGGACTAATCCTCGGTGGCTTCAACTCCCAACGGTCCACTGGCGCCATTTTCCTGGACATAGCCAAAGCCTTCGACAAAATATGGTTAAACGGCCTGCTTCTCAAATTTCACAACACAGTGATCGATCCGCAACTCCTCGGTGTCTTAAAATCGTTTCACAAACATTCTATCTGATTTTTTTTTCTAGCCACTGGAGCGACAGAGCAATTAAAATATTTCTTCTCGGATTGATAAAGGAAATTTTTCCGCCCATATTAAAAAAATCATACCTCCGAATTTGAATATGGAGACATACAAACTGATTATAGTTCTATGTAGCCAATGAATTCCCCTATCTTTTGTCTATTATCACATATTTGTAGGGTTTATAAAAAAAATATAATTAAATATTTAACCTTAAAACATTTTAAACAATCTAGAGAATATTTATTTTGTTATATTTTGAATGTACAATATATTATATAGTCGTTTTAATAAAAAATGTTTTTTTGAAAATTTGCCACATTTTGGCAACAAAGCAATCCGAGGTTTTGGAAATAGTGCCATAATGTGGCAAAAACCGCTCGAGTGGATAAATACAACAATTTTACACTTTTCAGTAAGGTAATAAAATGGCTATTTTTAAATATTAATTGCAGAATTTATATCCGAATAGAAATTTTACACAAATCCTTCGGTCATAGATCTAGCATTTCCTTCAGCCCGCAACGAAAAAATGCTAAAAACACATATTTTTATTAAGGAAATTCTGCAGAAAAGCTTATTTTAATATGTTGGTAGGTACTTGACAACATTATTACGAAAATAAGAAATAATTTATCCAATAAAAATCTCCAATAGAATTGAAAAGGAAAAGAATACATAAAATATGACAATATTATGTTCCCAATGAATTAAATAATTGATTTTTCATGACAGCCTTCAAATCTTCTTTTCCGGGAACAAAGACAATAAAATAATATCTTACATTTGAAATATAGCCAAATTTTTCAAAATATTCTCCAACACAAAATTGAGAATATAATATATTTTGTAATTACATTGGCTTGATTTTATAAGAACGCCAGAGGCCCTAGAACACTCGCTCGATAACGATCGATACGATAACTATCGGTAACTTCTCATCGTTCCCTAGGACAACTGCACATCGCTAACATACAAACAACAGTTGATGTCGAATATGTTAAGGAAACTTAGTCATTGTGAACTGTCACTTATTCGTTGACGATCTGTAGTCATGCTAGGGAACGATGAGAAGTTACCGATAGTTACCCTATGGATCGTTATCGAGCAAGTGTGCTAAGCCCTCCGGAGTGCCAGCAAGGTCGATCGATAAGGATCGGTAGGATAATTGTAGGTAACTTCGCATCGTTCCCTAGGACAAACGACAGTTGATATCGAATATATTAAGGACACTTAGTCATTGTGAACTGTCACTTATTCGGATACGTTTTTAGATTTTCACGGCCAAAAGCATTTTCGTTGTTTGTTTTTGGGGCGTCGGATCTGCCGGATCTGCCCTGATGATGGACACTGCAACGCTGTCCGAAACGTCGGCTAAAGAAGGAGGTAGCGCAACACGGCATAACACCCCAAAAATAAACAACGAAAATGTCACATATTCGTTTGCGATCCGCAGTTGTCCTTGGGAACGATGAGAAGTTACCGACGATCTGTCGGTTACTTTATATCGATCGACTATGCTAAGGGTGCTGGCCCCCTAGCACACTCGATCGATAACGATTGAAAGGATAACTTTCGGTAACTTCTCAACGTTCCCTAGCTTGACTGCAGATCGCCAATGAATAAGTGACAGTTCACAATGACTAAGTGTCCTTTATATATTCGATATATGTAAAAAACATTAGTATTTAAGTTTGCCTGTGAACATTGATAAAAAAATAAATAAAAAAAGGACTCAACTTCCTTATTACTGCAACTGCTAACGTGTTATACTTAGTTACGTAATCAATTTGTAAAATTTCCATGTAAATACCCACCAGGGCGTTAATAAATAATAAATAATTATATAGGTAACAAATACATTCTTTGAATAAAAAAGGTAGCTGCCAAAAATATGAAAAAAAACATTAGTCGAAGATAATATTGTTAATTCGGAAATTTGAAATATGAAGTTTGACAGTCTCATAATAGGACGCAATGGCTGAATTGGATAAAGCGTATGTCCCGGTTAGAAGCGAGTTTCTGGTTTGAGTCCCAGTTGCGACAATTATATTTTATTATTTTTCTTTGTCTTATTCATATTCATATTTTTAAAAAAATGGTTAATAAAAATTTTAATTTTTTTATTATTATTGTTATCTTCTTCTTCAATAAATAATAAATAAATAAATTATGTGGTTGAATATTGTTTGATAAAACTACTAATATTGACAACATATCTCATTATTAGTTTCAGGTACTGAGTCCTAGGACTTGATCTAGAAATCTGTTCGTTCAAGGCCGTGCGACTGCTTATATAGGGCCAGTTGTGGTACATCTTTCAGTTGGTAACGGGGGGGCGCCCATTGATCAGCTCATTTATTAATTGCTTAAGTACAAAGTCGTGCTTATTTGATTTACAAAGGTATAATCATCTACCCCATAAGGCCAATCTAGTAGTATTTTAAATCATAGGGAATAGGTAGCTCGGTTTCACATTAAATATGTATGGAAATTCTCGGAATCCAATATCCAGACTGGTGTAGATACTTAAATCACATATGTACAGAATTAACATAATGTTTTCTTTGAAGGGCCTCTCGAAAAATGAATTCATGTTATGAATAATTGCGTACAATTCTTCGGGCGTTCTTTTTATTAAGGTAAAAAATGTTTTATTAAAAATAATTCTACTGTACGCCATTTGCTTGCTGAGGGTTGGTTTGTACCATGTCCGTTTATGGTTTTTTTAAACTATGAAAGCAGTAAAATTAATAATATTTTTATCTACTATATCCACACAAAAAAAAAATTTCAGCGGGAACTTACATTTTGAACATCACTTTTTTTCTATATCCATATTAATTTTTTTTTAACCGCTTGGGCACATAAGCTTTGTGATTGTGATCACGATAATTTAACGTAGGTAGACATAGGAATGACGTATGCCCCGTACCTGAGTTATTTGAGGATTGGAGTGTACTATGTCCATTGGCCAATACATTTTTTTTACTATTATTTATTAAAACCTTATGTAAGTGAATGTTAAAATTACTAATGTTTGATTACTCCATACATTTCATTTATTCTTACGACAATACTATTTTTTCTATTTTATAATAAAGAATATTTAAATTTTATTTAAACCTTATATTATTTAAATTTTATTTAAACCTTATATTATTTAAATTTTATTTAAACCTTATATATTAAATTATTATTGTTTGATATGACATAGGATGCAATTACTGTTGGTTTTATCTATCTCCACCCCGAGTATGGATATAGTATAAACCAACATTAAATATGGTCATGGTACAAACGAACATTATTTTTTTTTTTTTCGTTGTTTGTTTTAGGGGTGTTATGCCGTGTTGCGGTACCTCCTTCTTTAGCCGACGTTTCGGCGTTTTTGCCCTGCAAACGTAACAAGCGGTAGTTGTTGAAAGAAACATTAGTATATATTGAATCATTTGGCGGGTAAGTGGTAACCCGCCGTAGCTCAGTGGATTAAGAGCACCTGACCGGACATCAGAAGGGCGCGGGTTCGAGTCCCGTCAGCGGCATGTATCTTTTCTCGGAAGATCGTTTCAACGTGGAAGACTGTTTCAGGCTGATAATTATTTCTTATAATAATTGTTAATTTAGGTCTTCAAACTTCACAAAATCACTTTGTGGCGTCATTTTTAATTAAATGAAACACATACCTTTGTATCAACCACTATTATATAATCACAATTACCTACATGTTTCACAACCGATGAAATATGATTATTTTTGTCTATAGTTCGTTTTAGTCTATACTTGTTTGTTTCTTTTGTTATTTGATGTTATTACTACCCTGACAAAGAAACCATCGGTTTTGAAACATGTAGGTAATTTTGATTATATAATAGGGGTTGATATGAAGTTATTTGTTTTATTTAGATAATTTAGGTGACTCTACGCAGAACACTTCCGGCTTGCGTAATACGATATTATGAGAATGCGAAGGAGTGAAAATTGTAAATATCCTCGATTTTTCCAACTTTGCATTATTTCTCCTGTGTGTAGTCGTGTAGTGTTTATAACGGCCGTATGTGGCGCTGGGCGCACATGGTGGTTATGGAGCGGCGCAGGAGGTTGGTTTTGTAATATTTTCCAGTATTTTCGGGAGATTTCCACTGGGCCGCACTGGAAAGCAACCCGGGCGTTTATTGAGGTAATACAGTATTTTATAACTAGTAAGTTACCCGCCTCACTAGACGTTGTCTGTTCTGAGACGGGTAATAATTAAAACATTAAAAAAGATAAAAGGTGTACAGGAAAATAGTCAGAAAATAAACAGAATAAACAGAAAATAAACAGAAAAAAGGTAATAATTAGAACATTAAAAAAGATAAAAACAGGAAAATAGTCAGAAAATAAACATGAAAATACAAGTTGCAAGAATAATAAATCAATAAGAAGAAAGAATAAATATTTTTGAAATTAGCTATCACTTTGTGGTTATCCATTTTATAATTAAATGAAACAATATATCTTAGTTACAACCACTGATTTATTTAGTTACACGCCGACCGGTTTCGGAACAACCGTTCCTTCTTCAGGGCAAACATATAATGATGACAATTTACAAAATATTGTGTGGGTACAATTTATCAGTAGGTGTTGTGGTAGGGGTGGGGGCGTGGCTAGGAATTGATGAAGAGTAAGTGGGGACAGAATGGACACCGAATGGGAAGAGATTTAATATTGGGCTATAGGTTAATATTTTTTGTTTATTGATAATCGACTCATTATTTTTAAGGGATTTTTTTATTTCTAGAGCTTCTAAGTTATCTAAGCGTTTTCCTTTATTATTAATGTGAAGAATATTTATCCCTGTATTTTTTTCAAAACTATGGTTATTTTCAATTATATGGTTAGCGAAATCGGAAAAATTATTATTATTAAGACACCTTAAGTGTTCTTTGATTCTAATTTCGAAATTACGCGTTGTTTTCCCGATATAATAGATATAATAGAAAGAATAAATCTTTATAATTGGAAATAAAACATGTGTAAATAAAGGATGAGGAATTATCGATTAGGAAGAGATTAGCATTAACTTGGTGATGCATTCTCTTTTTTTGTGTAGTAGCCAAATGTTGCATTGTTTATATAGCCATTTAAGATTTTTATCAGTGATGGAGTAAGTGGTTTCTTTTAAGAAGGTGTTGAATATTAGAGGTGAGAGGTAGGATTCGTGCTTTTTGGCAAAAGTTGATTTAATTGTAGGCACTTGGAATTGATTGTCTGATTTTGCTCTTGTATTTTGTGGGTGAGTTATATGGCATGGTGAGGATTTTTTGCAATTGTTATGAATTATCTTTTTAATGTATAGTTTCCTAATATCTAATATTTTATGTGTAATAAGGAGGTTTTCCGTTGGATGCAGATAAGGTTTTTTGAACATGATCCTAATTAATGTTTTGTGAGTTTTATTCAGTGGCTTAATATATTTGTCGGCGGCTCCCCCCCATGCCAAAATACCGTAAGTTAAAAGGCTTTGACATAAGGCTTTGACATTAGTAAACATTGAAATGTAAGCACACCCGTAATTTTATCTCCATGTTTTTTTTTTTTTTTTTTATATTAACTCCACACAGGAGGCCCTGAGGAAAATAATTTCCCTCAGGGCCTATGTCATCTTTGAAGATGCTGTGAGGAGGGTCTTTTTGAGGAGAGGAAGGAGTGAACGTGGGTCTTGAAGAGACCCATGTTATAGGAAGGAGGAAACACAGAGGCCGGCAAATCGTTCCACAGCCGAGCTGTTGAACACAAAAACGAGTCGTAGAAGCGTCCCGTTCTCATGTGACAAATGTCAACCGTGTACATATGTTGAGCGCGTTTGGCGTGTTTCCCGACTATGCACCGGTGCCGAGGGGATCAATGACGCTAGCTCCTCGGAGCATCTTCCATTGAAATACCGGTAGAACAAGGATAGCATTCCCACCCGACGCCTGTGCTCTAAAGATTGCAATCCGTTTGTTAAGACAGGAGAATCTATCAAGCGGACCGCCCGTTTCTGCACAGAGTCGAGGGTGTTTTTCAGGTACATCGGGGCTCCAGACCAGAGATGGCTGCCAAATTCAACAGTGGGGCGCACTTGCGATTTGTACAGGGTTAGCAGTTGTGTACAATTAAAGTATCTGAGGGCCCTGTACAGTACGCCCAGTTTCTGAGAGGCCAACTTTTTTATTTTTTTTTTTATAGAGAATACCTCACAAGAGTCCCAACTGCTCCCGTCTGGAGCCAGTGAGACTATGGCATCCCCAATTGGGGTATGTTGTGAGGCTGAAGGAAAGTGGCGAAGGGAAGGAGATGGGGAAGAGGAGGGTAGGAAAGTACCTGGCTATTCAGATCTAGTCACTAAACACGGCTAAAGCCATTATTAAGCAACGTCTCAATTCTGAATGGTGGTCTTACACCAGGGCGATACTGACAGTATCTTCCACTCTGGAACGTGCCGCAAATGTAGTATATATTATTTTTATTAATTAATTGTGAAATAACACAAATTAATCAAATAAAATTTATTTGCGCACGCCGGGTTCGAACCCGCAACCTTCCGATTGGGAGTCAAGTGTTGTTACCACTCGACCACGGACGGCCACGACTTAACTCTGGCCTCGATGGAGCCCCCATACCTGAGCTGGTCACTTAGAGTTACACCGAGCATATCAATGGAGGACCTGTTTAGAAGAATGCTACCGTTGAAGGAGACTAATAAAATAATTTAAAATTACCGAACAAACAATTCCTAGAACTATGATCTGATCTGATGTGAAACAAAACAGCTGTTTCCTAGACGCATACTTTTTAAAGTATACAGTATTAGAACGCTGGGTTACGTAGGGCATAATCCATGCATGTTGCAGTGTTGGACATTCTATGATATTATTAATCGTTTTGGGAGGCGGATATGGGTACCGCCACCTCGAGAACCTTTTATTAGACGACCAACAATTCTGCAGTAGGTCATCCCAAACGATTCGCTACGTTTTGGTGACTTAGCAGGGGTGTCTGGGTTCATGGGGTAAGTTTATCTAGGTCTTGCAAATGCGTTTGCTGTCCTACTGTGTGGCGGGCCGGATCGGGAAAAACTGGTTGAGGGAGACCTTTTGACGTCTCGACCCATCGCCTTGCACCGCAATGTGTGTATTCGTCAATCCTGAACATCTAAGAGTATGGATATTAGAGAGACGGCATGTGAAGTGTGCCCACGCGCTCAAAGTGTGCCTTTTCGAGAATTTTACCCAAACGGCTTACATTGGCTGCTGGTTTTTGGCCGTTTAATACGTTCCGACAGCAGCCATTTTACATGGTGACAGCCAATGTCAGCCGTATGGGTAAAATTTTCGAAAAGGCACACTTGGAGCGCGCGGGCACACTTCACATGCCGTCTCTCTAATATCCATACTCTTAGCTGAACATATTGACCCTCAGAATCCTAACCAGTTCTCATATCTTTTTTCTTCCCAGAACATCATCTCCTTCCTTTTCCCTAAAAAGACAGCATCCCCAAAGATAACATTGACCCGGAGTGATTTTTTTCCTCAGGGCCACTTAATTTAATTTACTTTAAAAAATTAATTTACTTTGTTTAATAAATATTTTGTTGAAATCCAAATTTCTATGTTGATCCGGAAACTCTGTCGGGTCCGGGCCCGTTTACCCGGAACGCCCGGTAGACCCGGTAGAGCCGATATACCCGGTGGCGTAACGCGTACAATATTATCAAAGTGGCAAGTCAAACGGAAGGCATACTCGTATAAACATTATCACAATATAAGGGAACGAGGGTTCGGTACATTAAATAAAATAATGCGAGGAGTTGGGGGGAATTACACCCCCTGTGAGTTTCAAGCTTTAAAAATAATTTTGTATTTGTTTGTTACTGATGAAGAATTAATCGTGCCATATAAATGTGTATACCTATGTTATCTGTAAATATGCTGTGTAGAGGGTCTCCTTGAGGAGATGAAGAAGTGAACATGGGTCTTGAAGAGAAAGTTGGGAAATACAGAGGCCGGCAAACCATTTCAGCCTACACGGAGAAAAATGTTATTTGAAAAAAACGAACATTTTAATAGAAAACACGATCATACGATCATTTTATCAGTAGAACGGTTAAAAACGGGACTGAATTTCTTACGAACAAATTGACAGGGTTTCAATGTTTATTGGCGGGAACATTAAGAATAATTGGTTGGTATACGTAATTTCGTACGTATTTTAACATTGAATCACTGTTAATTTGTTCGTAAGAACTTCAGTCCCGTTTTTAACAGTTCATTTTTCTCCGTGTAGCTTTTGAACTCAAGTTAAGTCGTAGAAGCGACCTGGTGTGCTAGCACGGTCGCTCGATATGAAGTTACCAACCGACTGTCGGTAACTTCTCATCGTTCCCTAGGACAACTGCAGATCGCAAACGAATGGGTGACAGTTCACAATGACTAAGTGTCCTTAACATATTCGACATCAACTGTTGTTTGTACGTTAGCGATGTGTAGTTGTCCTAGGGAACGATGAGAAGTTACCGATAGTTATCCTACCGATCGTTATCGAGCGAGTGTGCTAGAGGCCCTGTTCTCATGTGACAAATGTCAACCGACTATGCACCGGTGCCGAAGGGATCAATGACGTTCCTTGGAGCATCTTCCATTGTAATGCCGCTAGAACAAGGACAGCATACCTATCTGACGTCTGCGCTCTAAAAATATTAATCCACTTGTTAATATATAATAATTATAATAAAATCGTTTATTCATCAATAAATTTTTTGTGTTCGTGTGATAGATTATATACAAGCATCTGTCCGCGACATCGTCTGCGCAGGATTAGTACTTCTATCTATCTACCAAAATCTTAACCTATTTATTTAAAATATCTATAATTCTTGATTTGATTCAAGGGTGAGTACTGAAAATAAATTCACTAATTTAAATATTTTCCAAAATAGAATTTTGGTTTTACAATCATTGTTTTCAAAATGTCATTCTCAAATTTTGACATTTTCAATTAAACAATAATTATTATTTGTAATACATGGAAAATAGCAAGCTTTGGGTATAAATTATAGCTTATATGTTATTCTGATGTATGAGCTATATTGTTGTAAAATTTCATTAAAGTCCATTCAGTTGTTTTTGCATGAAAGAGTAACAAACATACATACATCTATACAAACTTTCGCGTTTATAATATTAGTTAGATTTTACTCAAATTAAGTTAGTATATTATGGAAGGAGAGAGGTGTGTGTGAGTGTTTCTGTGTGTGTGTGTGTGTGTGTGTGTGTGTGTGTGTGTGGGTGTGTATAGGTGTGTGTTATGTGTGCGGATGTTTTATTTTATAGAGAATACCTCACAAGAGTCCCAACTGCTCCCGTCTGGAGCCAGTGGGACTATGGCATCCCCAATTGGGGTACGTTGTGAGGCTGAAGGTAAGTGGGGAAGGGAAGGATATGGGGAAGAGGAAGGTGGGGAAGTACCTGGCTATTCAGATCTAAGCACGGCTAAAGCCATTATTAAGCAACGTTTCAATTCAGAATGGTGGTCTTACACCAGGGCGATACTGAGAGTATCTTCCACTCTGGAACGTGCTGCAAATATAGTATATATTATTTTTATTAATTAATTGTGAAATAACACAAATTAAAAAAATAAAATTTATTTGCGAACGCCGGGTTCGAACCCGCGACCATCCGATTGGAAGTCAACAGTCTTACCACTCGACCACCGACGGCCGGATGCAGTGTGGAGATTATTTTTAAGGGAAGGAAGGAGAAGAAGTGCTGGGAAAAAGGCTGTGAGGGGTGAGTAGGAATCAGGGAATCAGTATGTCCAGGACTGACAGACGTATGAATCCATCCCTCTCGCTGCCGTGCAAGACGATGGGTCAAGAGAGTCCGGCTGGTGAGGTTAAAGGGTCTCCCTCAATCGGCCTATCCTGACCCTAAAAACCTCACCCCATGAAACTGGGCACCTTTGCCTACTCCTCAGACTTCCACTTGGGGTGTTATTTTTCCAATATTAAGGGCAAAATTCACACACCGATCCGCCAGTGTATTCCTGTGACGGACAGATCTGTCCAATCGTCCGTCACGAGCAGATCCGTTTGTAAAGGTACGCAACGGTTAACTCATTCGCAGTCAGTTATCCTGCAGTGTGGTTGTTTTTAAAATATGTTTTTCCCTAGATTTTATATCTAAATTTCCCGAGATTTCAGAATGAGCTTACGTAAAGTATGGTTTATCGGGTAATCACGATAGACGCTCCTTGTTAATACTCCTTATAAAGGGGGCCAATATCTCCCTGTATAATAATAATAATAATGATTGGACAATTTGTAGAGCGCCGTTTTTGTGAGAAATCACCTCAAGGGCGCCGATCATGACTAGATACTTGGGGTTACTCTTTAATAATAACTTGTAGGTACTTGATACACTTTATTTGTAGATGATAACAATTACAACGGAACCTCTACGCTAGTATTTAAGGCTGATCCGTCGCATATCCGCCGATCCGATGCGAAGTGCGGTCCTCTGGCGGAACGCGCCGGAACTACTCGTATATCTGAAACTTCGGGTATTTCCGCTAACACTCGGCAAACCCGACGAGGACCATAAACAATACACTACAGTTTATATGATGAGGTGCTCAAGTACTGAATTCACCCTAAATATGTATTGACATCCTGTGGTTAGTTTGTTTGGTTACAGAGAGAGAGAAATTTTCAAAATTATTTGAAGAAATGATTCAATTCAATTTCAATTTCATTGCCGGCAACCAGGGCGTTTATTGAGGTAATATAATATTGTATAACAAGTAAGTTACCCGCCTCACTAGACGTTGTCTGTTTTGAGACCGGTAATAATTAGAACATTAAAAAAGATAAAAACAGAAAATAGTCAGAAAATAAACATGAAAATACAAGTTGCAAGAATATTAAATCAATTAGAAGAAAAAATAAATAAATAATAAATCTCTATAATTGGAAATAAAACGTGTGTAAATAAAGGATGATAAATTATCGATTAGCTATATATTAGCATTAACTTGGTGATGCATTCTCTTTTTTTGTAGTAGCCAAATGTTGCATTGTTTATATAGCCATTTTAGATTTTTATCAGTGATGGAGTAAGTGGTTTTTTTATTGTAGCGAGTACGATAAACGTGGTTAAAACTAATTAATCTATTAATTTCTAATTAAAATGGTGCCACAAAATAAGTTTTCTGTGTTTGAAGACATTATTTCAATAATTTAAATGCGAGTATTTTTAGAACATTTTCATTATAGACTACTTTTCATACAAGTTTGTAACTGTTACTCTGCATAAAATTAAATTCAAAATTAATAAACACTCAGTTTTAACCACTTTTATTGTTTAACAAAACCAAAATGTTTTATTAAGTCAGGGTTTACATAAAAACTTAATAGTTTAAAAGTTAAACCTAAAAAGTCAACAGCGATGCTTACGAAACATGTTGATTTTTTAAACAATAAGTGGTTAAAACTAAATGGTTATTATGAGGAAGTCGTAAGCCAAAAATTTGTGTATTTTCAGTATGCCTTATATCTCCACCAGTGGCGGATATAGAAAAATCACAAGGGAGGGGACTCAAAAAAACTGACTGCCTGGTAGCGACTCTGCTTCCTTAAATATGTAGCTCGGTTGTTTCGAGGACATTCGGTGGCAGAATTTTCGCTTCCAGACTTTTATGGAGTGTCTACAAATACAAATAGAATATTCGCGACTTTTCTCGAACAAATGTCAGACAGAATTAATCGAGATCACTAGAATGGTTGCGACTTTTCTCGTAGGTTAGCTATTTATGTGCCAGACATAAACGTATAAAATACGATGACGCGGACGCGCGCGCGTGCTACATAAGAATCTGCAACTACTCGATAACTCGACTCAGAGTGGACTGACGGAAGAAACGAACGAATAGCGTGCGGGCTGGCGGCCCCGCAAGGGGGGGGGAGCGCGCCCCCCATATGTATCCACCATTGATCTCCACAAATATAGGTAATCGGTAATTTTTTATTTATTTTTAAAAAGTTGTTTCTTATATAGATTTTTACATTTCTAATGAAAAATACATTTTTCAGTAGTTGACGCTAATGTTTTGATAAAGAAAATAACTATTTTATATTAATTCTTCTCTATGGAAACAGTAGGAAAAGCTTCAATTTATCCAAAACATATTTTTTATATTTATAATATAAACCGATTCATAGAAAAGATAAATCTAAAATAGTGTTTTTGCATTAAGCTTCGCCTGAATTTTGCCACAAAACAAAATTGCTGTATTTTTTTAAATTTCAAAAAAAGATTATTTCTTCGATCTTTACAAATTCACTTTGTAAACCACTATAATCAATGTTATAATAACCACATGTTTCAAAACCGATGGTTTCTTCGTCAGGATAATAACATGAATAAAAATAACAAAAGAAACAAACAAGGATAGACAAAAAGAACAATAGAGAAAAATATTACAGAGAGAGGTGATTAATTACATAAAAATATCATAAAAACAATTATATGAAATGAAATATAAAAATTATTTTAGAATATGTTAAAAGAGTTTTTTTAAATTAATTAATTAATTAAAGATTAATTTGATGTTTTATTAATGTATTTATTCAAACGAAGGCTACGGCTATACGAATTTGTTTACAGAAGCGAGATGTACTGCATTCGAAAGAGAAGGCTTCACAGTTTGAAGAATAAAATTAATTTTGTACATACACATAGCTATCATTCCCACCTCTAGTTTCAAGTGATAATAGACAATTGAAGTATTGAACTAATTACGCTCGTAAAACTAACTTTCCCACGTATCAAATAATTGTTCTGTAAGAAATTATAGAACATTGATTGCTCGGCAATCTCTTTACTTACTTAGCCACTGTCTAGAGCCGTGAGACGTGCAAAAGATAAAGTTGTAAAGATTGTGTTTGACAAGAAGAACGAAGAAGATCCACTACCAACTTATTCGATTATACCAACTTGAAATATCATTTACTAAGATGGCTACAAGAAGTAGTACCTATAAGATACAGATCGGTGAAGAAACTTCGATATTGCTTTATGTTCTCGAGAAGAAACTATAGTGGAAGCTGAGCCAAGAAACTTTTATTACGAAAAGTGTTTGAAACTTCTATTTGTAGTGACATTTTGAAGAGGCCTAATTATTGTTACTAACGGCCGCTGTTCACAATCCTACTAATCAATTACTAAAAAAAATTTGAAATTTTGGCTTAGTAATTGATTAGTGCACAACTACGCTTTTTCCAACACACAAGTATCGCTGAAGCATTTGTCTTAACCTAAGAAAGCCGGACTAGTGGATTTAACTCGTTTCGGCCGCCTCAGTTTTGGACTAGTTCTTAAAAGTGTCAACAGAGTAGAAAAAATACTTCGAAAACAATGGTCGATGAAATATCACTTTGACAGAAGACACAGATTCGCGCTCGTTTCACTTCTGTTGTATTGCGTTTATCAATTATCATTTTAATTAATATGGATTGAGAAGTTCGGATGCGTGCGGAGCAGAGACGAAAGACGGTTAATTTATGCGAAAAACTATGTCGTTTTCGAATATTTGCCAAGCCAAGTGTCAAGTTCAGTACCTACGGTCAAGCTGACACTTTATTTTATATGCGTTTGTTTAAAAAATATAAAATATCAGTTTATAGATAATTTTTTTTTAAATAAATTACGTATGTAAATAATAAATACAACATTTAACTCTATAATATTAATTTAACTTCGAAAGTTCTTACTTTGATGTCATTTTATTGTTTATGAAAGTGGACGAGGCCAGATAACATAAGATATTTGGGGACAACATAAATCGAGGGCTACCCTACAAAATGCTTGGCTGATCGCGGCCTCAGATGAATCAATTTAAAAGTTAGAAACAGCGGCCGTAAGAGCCAGTGGAATTGTGGCATTCTGAGTAATAGAGAATTGTTTATGACAAAGGAAAACTACATCAATGGCTTAGTGATTAAATTCCCCGGATATGAAGTAACGGCCGCTGTTTCTAACTTTTAAATCGATTCATCTGAGGCCGCGATCAGCCAAGCATTTTGTAGGGTAGCGCTCGATTTATGTTGTCCCCAAACATCTTATGTTATCTGGCCTCGCCCACTTTCATAGACAATAAAATGACATCAAAGTAAGAACTTTCGAAGTTAAATTAATATTACAGAGTTAATTGTTGGATTTATTATTAAAACACGTAATTTATTTAAAATATTTTTATCCATAAACTGACAATTTATATTTTTTAAACAAACGTATATAAAATAAAGTGTCAGCTTGACCGTAGGTACTGGACTTGACACTTGGCTTGGCGAATATTCGAAAACGACATAGTTTTTCGCATAAATTAACCGTTTTTCGTCTCTGCTCCGCACGCATCCGAACTTCTCAATCCATATTAATTAAAATGATAATTGATAAACGCAATACAACAGAAGTGAAACGAGCGCGAATCTGTGTCTTCTGTCAAAGTGATATTTCATCGACCATTGTTTTCGAAGTATTTTTTCTACTCTGTTGACACTTTTAAGAACTAGTCCAAAACTGAGGCGGCCGAAACGAGTTAAATCCACTAGTCCGGCTTTCTTAGGTTAAGACAAATGCTTCAGCGATACTTGTGTGTTGGAAAAAGCGTAGTTGTGCACTAATCAATTACTAAGCCAAAATTTCAAATTTTTTTTAGTAATTGATTAGTAGGATTGTGAACAGCGGCCGTTAGTAACAATAATTAGGCCTCTTCAAAATGTCACTACAAATAGAAGTTTCAAACACTTTTCGTAATAAAAGTTTCTTGGCTCAGCTCCGCACGCATCCGAACTTCTCAATCCATATTAATTAAAATGATAATTGATAAACGCAATACAACAGAAGTGAAATGAGCGCGAAACTGTGTCTTCTGTCAAAGTGATATTTCATCGACCATACATTGTGTTCGCGGTATTTTTTCTACTCTGTTGACACTTTTAAGAACTAGTCCAAAACTAAGGCGGCCGGAACGAGCTTTAATCCACTAGTCTGGTTTCCTTAGGTTAAGATAAATGCTTAAGCTATACTTGTGTTTTGGAAAAAGCGTAGTTGTGCACTAATCAAATACTAAGGCAAAATTTTGGCTTAGTAATTGATTAGTAGGATTGGGAACAGCGGCCGTAAGAGTCTTCTTTTGGACATCCTTCGGACAAAAACACTATAGATACCAGGCTATAAAACAATACACTTCCAATACAATATAAAACATCTAATCTCACAGAATACAAAAAACACACATGGAACTGACTACAATCCTTATAACTCTGAATTTATAATTTTGTTACCGCACTCAAAACTAACAAGACACATCTATTTAGTTGAAACTATCTAGAAATCGATTTTATATTTTATATTTTATTGTTTCTCTTTTTATATACTACAAGCTTCTGCCCGTGACTTCGTCTGCGTAGGATTAGTACTTCGAGTAATCTATTTTCCTTTTCCTAGGTCCCATCTACGTTTTTACCAAAATTCTTAACCTATTTATTTAAAATATGTATAATTCTTGATTAGGTTTAAAGTATTAGGCGAGTACTTCAAATAAATTCACTAATTTTTACCTAGTTTTTATTATCTGCTTATGTAAAAAAGTATTTTTAGTTCATATATTCATTATGTATGACTACCACAACACGGGCAGTAGCCTAGTATGGTAGTTAAAAAAAAATGTCAAAAACTGTAACTTGTAAAAATTTATTAAATAATAAAAAAAAAAAAAAAAAAAAAAATTTAAATATTTTCCAAAATTTTTTATTTCACAATCATTTGCATTTGCAAAATGTCATTCTCAAATTTTGACGTTTTCTATTAAACAATAATTATCATTTTCAATACATTGAAAATAAATAGCTAGCTTTATAAATTATAGCCTATGTGTTATTCTGATGGATGAGCTATATTATTGTAAAGTTTCATTAAAATCCATTCATTAAATTTCGATTTAAAGAGGAACAAACATACATACATCCATACAAACTTTCGCGTTTATAATATTAGTAAGATTAGTAAGATAACTTAGCCCACTGTTTGTTTTACTATGTACAAATTGAAATTATTATTTAAATAATTCACAATTGAAAAATGTCCTCTACAACACAGGTGAACTCCTAGCGTGAAGGACAATATACACCTTTGTAATATAAATATATTAAGAATAAATAAAAAATAAATAAAAAAAAGAGTCAAAAGTGTTAAAAACCCAGCGTGCTCAGAAAATTTATTGTATTTTCTAAAATTTTTTTTTTTTACATTAGCTCCACACGGGAGGTCTGGAGGAATTCCCCTCAGGGCCTATGTCATCTTTAGGGATGCTGAGTGGGGGTCTTTTTGAGAACAGGAAGAAGAGAAAGTTCTGGGAAGGAAAAGGGTGTGAAAGGTGGATAAGAATCTGGGGGTCAGTTTGTCCAGGAGTGTCGGATGTATGAATCTATCCCTCCCACTGCGGTGCAAGGCGGTGTTCCGAGAGACTTGCTGGAGAGGTCAAAAGATCTCCCTCAACCAGTCTCTCCTCATCTGGCCTGCCACGCAGTTTACATGTTTTAATTTGTCATTATAAATTGAAAAGACAACAAATAGACAAATTGTCTTATTAACTATCACATAAGGTAAATAAATAAATTATTAGCACTTTATGGCACGATCAAGAGTGAATACTCCCAGTATCACCATGTTGGAGGTCAACCATACAGAATAGAAACGCTGCTCGAAATGGCTTTAACCTAATTTGGTGAATAGATTTGAAAAGCCAGGTAGTTCCAATCCTTCATCTTCGCCTCTCGGTCTCCCACCAATACCTTCAGCCTCACAACATACCCCGATTGGGGATGCCATAATACAACTAGCTCCGGGCAGTCGGGAGTCTTGTGCAGTATTCACTTAAAAATCATGTATCAAAATTATATTTTTTACACCTTTTTTTATTATTTTTTTTATCGAGAATACTTCACAAGAGTCTTAACTGCTCCCGTCTGGAGCCAGTAAGACTATGGAATCCCCAATTGGGGTATGTTGTGAGGCTGAATATAAGTGGGGAAGGGAAGGAGATGGGAAAGAGGAAGGTTGGGAAGTACACCTAAAAGAATATTCTGGTATCTTCTACAAAACTTTTACAAAATTATTTAAATATTAAACCTCCATTTTCGATTTCCAATTATTATTCGAAAAGTTTAAATTCAAAATTGAACTGTCCATTTTTAATAATCGTTTCTTTCGAACCCTTAAATTCTCACTTTGTGGAATCCGAATTCTCGATTCCCATAAATTATTCAGTGAGGACACCAGGGCAGGATCAACTAAATGAAAAACTTGGGCCCAGAGCCCAGCATGAAAATCCAACACTGACCCAATTAATTAATTTTAAAATTTTAAAAACATAATCAGTAGTCAGCCAACGCTTGTTAGCACCATCGTAAATTGATTGATATTGGAAATGTCTTTTCGAGATGAAAATTGTTTTAAGGTTATTGAATTTTTTACGTGTTAAAAGAATGAATACATTTTCGAAGTTTTTAGGGGCTTTTTAATAATAGAGTAGCGATACACAGGTATATACAGAAGCCAACTAATTTGACACTTATTTTTAAAGCGTCATCGTACCCAGCCGTCGCGGATTCATGTACTAGTACTCCATCACGGCACAAATAACGTTTTTAACGATGGCGGTAGGTGGAAAAAAATGTCGGCAGTATATTCGTCACGAGGGTATGTTTGTCCTTCCTTTCGTTTTGTTCTTTTTTTTAAATAAAATAGCTTGCGGACTGAGTCCGTCCCTATTGGCCGAATTTTCCATTTTCGAATTTAGAATTTGGAATCTGCGCAGCGCCATCTCTTAAACGGTGTAATTAATTACTAGGCGTCAACCAATCAGGCCCATTGTCCCAAATCCATACAAAGTTGCCAGCTATCACGGCCAGTGTTGCCACGATGCCAGGCTGGGGAAAAATTTAAAGAGTTTTATTAAAATATATCGTAAACTAGCGGAGACACTTAAAAAATCAGGGGGTAGTTTGAAAATTTTACACAACAAATCTAATTTTAAATCATTTTCTTTTAAAAGTTTATATTTATGTCTAATTCTTGGCACATTCTATTCCCGTTCAGAGTTTAGAACCAGAGATACAATCACAGACAGACCCACAACCTAAAAAATATGTTTGTTATCTTGATGATAATAGATACAAGAGAGATGGGCCATGCTACATCATTATTGCGAAACTGCGTACAGAGCGTGTTTCATCGTTTATGCTGCCGGCATCTTAGCAGAGCGGCGATGTCCGTACAGTTTGGTCGTTCGTGGTCGAGAGGTAAGGCTCTCGACTCCCAATCCGAAGTTCACGAGTTCGAACCTGGCATGCGCAAATAAATTTTATTTTATTAATTTATGTTATTTCACAATTTATTCATTTCACGTTCCAGTGTTGAAGATATTCTCAGTTTCGTCCTGGTGTAAGACCACCATTCAGAATTGAAACGTTGCTTGAAATGGCTTTAGCCGTGTTTGGTGACCAGATCTAAATAGCCAGGTACTTCCCCACCTTCCTCTACCCCATCTCCTTCTTCTCCCCACTGCGATGCCATAGTCTCACTGGCTCCAGACGGGAGCAGATGGGACACTTGTGCAATATTCATCTAAATAAAAAAAGCTCGTCGACAGTATATATCCTCTTTTTTATTATCATAGAGAATAGAGCATCTATTTTTTTAAACTATACCTACAATTTGTAGAGTAGTTTCGGGTATTATGGCCTAGTGGGCCAATATGGCCAGCATTTTTTTTTCTGACACCATCCAACACTGGCGGTTTATATATCCGCCATATTGTCAAACCCTTTCCCTCGACCCCCTCAGCCGATCCCTGCGTTGCGGCGAGTGCGTATATGTGCGGCGCGTGCGACGATCGAAAATTATCCGATTTGATCTAATTTTTTGGTTAAGTTTCACTCGTTCCTGTTTCTCAAATAATCATTGTTTTTATATTGCTAATGCACATTTTTGTAGGTAAACTTTTATTTAATAGTGTGGTGGCATGTTTTAAGGAAATTGTTTACTAGTTTTTAGGTTAGACTTTTTATTTGTCGTAAACGTCCTTACGGCCAATATGGCTCACTAGGTAGGTGGCCAATATGGTCTACCAGGCCATATTGGCCTCACATAGAGTAAATCTTTCGGACATGTTAATATTTTTTCCTAAGGGCAATGGCTCCACGAAAACCAATTTCACAAAAAAACGCCAAACCTGGTGCTATGATAAAATCGAAAAGGCTATGGATAAAAGCAAAAACGAAAGGGCAAAGGTAAAAAGACAAAGTCAAAACCTAAAAGCCCCAATACACTACTCTCGAAGTTGACCGAAGTTATTGAAGAAGTGAACCAAGTAGTGTAGTGAGACGCATCTTGTTCGGACTTCGGAACGCCTCGAGTCCTTTGACTCTGCGCAAAACCACAACGATCGGAAATCGGACGAAGCGAGGTGAGGTTGCACGAAGCGAAGTGAAGTTAGTTTCTTCACTATCGTATGCGATTAACATCGATCAACTTCGCGAGTAGTGTATAGAGGCCTTTAGGAGGTACAAATGTCTGGCTCGGAGGAAGAAAACGAACCACTGTACGAAGACAGTTCTGACGAAAGTCCAGATAGGAGCAATGTTTATGATGCCAAGTGTTTGTATTGCGACGATCTCTATTCTATGAATAACAGGGATTAAATATAGGTTCAATACCTATCTTGTAAATTATGGGCTCACGAAGAATGCTCAAAAGTGGAAACCGACGATTTTTTCTGCGAATTTTGTTCTGCAAAGTAACACAAAGTATATTTCTTTTGATTTTTTATTTTATTTGTTACGGTGGCCAATATGGCACACTTCATTTGTGGACAATATGGCCCTGGGCCATATTGCCCTACCACATTTATTTTTTAAGATTATTCAAGATTAAGAAAAAAAATATTTTAGTTATGTTTCGAAGCTAATATAACCTTAAATTTATATTTTTTGAATACTATTAAGTTCAAAGGACTGATTAAACCAAGAAAGGCTAATTGATCTCAAATATTTCGTATTTTATTTCCAAAAAGGCTTACGGCGTGCCATATTACCCGAACTTACTCTACCTTTATTACATCTAAATATGTATTAGTAAATAGACTAGCTCCATCATACAAATACGTCGTACAAATGTCATACATCCATCATACAAATTCATCGCAAGATACTAGCGATGTATAATATAAATATAATATGTAGCAGTTCTAAATGTATAACATAAGTACATAGACTAGCTCCCCAGTTAGACTCAAAAATATTTCTTTACTAATTGGGTAACTAAAAAATTGATGAATGATATGTAATGAAATGATGTTATAATTGTGAATGATATTATATGTTATAAAAAAATAATAAAAAAAAAAATAAAAATAAAAATAATGGTTAATGAATTTTCTGTTGAAATTTCATATTTATGCCTAAATTCTTGGCACAATCTTTTCCCGTTCAGAGTTCAGAACCAAAGTTACAATCACAGACAGACTAACAACCGAAATAAGTATGTTTGATATCTTTATGATAATAGATACAAGAGAGATTGGCCATTCTCCATCATTAGTACATAACTGCGTCCAGAACTTGTTATTCTGTTTATTACATATATTTACTTTTAATTTATTTCTCCAAGACAGTTGAATCCCCAACAGTTGCCCCCTGGGCAAACTTATGTCCAACTAGCTTCTGCCCGCGACTTCGTCTGCATATAGGATTAGTACTTAGAGTAATCTATTTTCTTTTCCTAGGTCATATCTACGTTTATACCAAAAATCTTAACCTATTTATTTAAAATATCTATAATTCTTGATTCGATTCAAAGTATTAGGCGAGCACTTCGAATAAATTCACTAATTTAAATGTTTTCTAAAATAGAATTTTGATTTAACAATCATTGTTTTGCAAAATGTCATTCTCAAATTTTGATATTTTCTGTTAAACAATAATAATTATTTTCAATACATTGAAAATAAATAGCTAGCTTTATAAATTATAGCCTATATGTTATTTTGATGTATGAGCTATATTCTTGTAAAGTTTCATTAAAATCCATTCAGTAAATTTTGCGTGAAAGAATAACAAACATACATACATCCATACAAACTTTCGCGTTTATAATATTAGTAAGATAAGATATCCAGTGTATAAGTACAAAGAATCGACACTGTATATAAATTCGTTACATATCAATACCAACGTATTATAAGAGGTATTTTTGAAATCGAATTTAGGTTTAAAAATGCAAAAACATACATAATTTTTTAATAATATACAATTTAAGAGGGCTTAACCAGACAATACCAAAAATTTGGAAGTAGACGTATTGACTCTTTTTTATAAAAAAAAAACATAAATTGATTTTGAACGGTTGTTATTTTATCTGGTAAAGAGAGTTTTATAATTTTGAAAAACAAGTTTTTATATATCACATATTTTTATATAATTAGGTCGTTGGCAGATTTGTTCAATTTTCAAACGTAAGATTGTATTAAACAACACAAATTTCAAATCATATAATCTTACATTAAAATATATCAATACTAAAACAATATATATAATATAATAACAATATATCAATGGTAAAACCAGTTGTCAGAATTTTTATTTTAGTTCAAATAAAATTATTTAAAAAAAAAAATTTGTACAGTTTTGTGACAAAAATACTTCAGTTTGCCTATTTATTTACCGTCTTACAAACTAAAATATTTTTGATTTTTTTACACACTTATTTTGTTTAGATATTATTGAAAAATCATAAATACTTATGATCAAAAAATACTTACAAGAAGTACACGATATTTAATAATATGTCATCATGCGTTTTGAGCATTTTTATTGCTTACTTAAATGTAGGTATATATTAAAGCAAATTTTGAATGAAATAAAACTATATTAAATTTTAAGTTTAAAAAAATTGATACGAGGAATAATCGATATTTCTCATCGGAACCTCCCTGTATAGTTGCATGCATTTTGGAAATTTAATTCTCAGCCGCTGGTCAATGGGTCTTAAGTAGGCAACTGTCGGGTTACCAAAATTGTTTGTTAAATATATATAATAAATAAGGGAAAATTTATCTCACTTCGGACACCCATAGTCCACAACATACTTTGGTTTATTTATTCAGTGTTTTCCGAGGTAATTTTTAAGGGATGAAGCAAAAGGGACGCGGTAAACGGTTATTAATCTACTTTACATCCGAAGTTCGGATTAAATCCAGAGTAAACCGGAACTCGTTCCTGTTCGTGAAATATTTAAAAAATACCGGTCCACTACGGAAAGTTTTATATAATCCTGTGGTCTGAAATTCCACCCACAGGGCCGCAGCGAGAACAATATTAGTTTATTTATATATTTTTCCCAAATTTAAACTGAAATATTTCCGTTTGGCGATAAATCCAAATAAATTGAATATTTCTGAATGTATCCCTAAACTAAAAACTGTTTTGGAATGGTGATGAAATATGCTTTTAAATTTTATTATTCTAAATAAACATATATTTTCCGAATTATAAAAACTTTAAAAACTTTAAAAAAAGGCTCACTTTTCGTTTTTTTTAATAATAATAACAACTAAAATAAAATTTCAATTCAATTTCAATTTTTTCAATTTCATTGCCGGCAACCCGGGCGTTTATTGAGGTGATACAGTATTTTATAACAAGTAAGTTACCCGCCTCACTAGACGTTGTGTGTTCTGAGACGGGTAATTAAATTAAAACATTAAAAAAGATAAAGGTGTACAGGAAAATAGTCAGAAAATAAACAGAATAAACAGAAAATAAACAGAAAAAAGGTAATAATTAGAACATTAAAAAAGATAAAAACAGGAAAATAGTCAGAAAATAAACATGAAAATACAAGTTGCAAGAATAATAAATCAATAAGAAGAAAGAATAAATATCTATAATTGGAAATAAAACATGTGTAAATAAAGGATGAGGAATTATCGATTAGGAAGAGATTAGCATTAACTTGGAGACGCATTCTCTTTTTTTGTGTAGTAGCCAAAAATCAAAGAAAATTAAATTATAAAAATTATGGTCAAGTCACTTTTTTGTGATTTCAAATAAAAATATTAATAAAAAATTCTGAAGGTTTCATAATATTTTTTTAAATTGCGGTCGGAAACTTTGGATCCTTAAAGAAGTAGTACATTTGAATTATTTTGCGGTTATCTTTTAGAATTAAATATATAAGTTTTTATATCAAACACTGTTTAGATCATATTTTTAACCATGTTAGTAAGGGAGACACCTATATTTATTAATTATTTAAGAAGATCGCTGATCACCAAGTATCAAATCTCTGAGGAGGCAATTTTTAGAAAGTTCCCCGTGGTTTCGGCGCTCTTGTGCACCGCACGCATTGCGCGTACTACTGCAGCGCCTCTGTCTGTTCTAATGATTCCAAAAATCTTTTATAATTTAATAAAAATTGTCGGAAATTGGTTCGTAATTAAACCGACTGGGAACTTTGTACTTTGGGTACGTTTTCGAACATCCGGTTTCATTATAATTTAAAATCAAAATTCATCCAGCTTCCGGTGTTAAAATACACAGTTTATTTATTGAACCATGGCTCTTTGAGTTTGTAACAGGATTTCTAATAAGTGTGTCGATATACAGGGTGTATCGGACGTGCCGAAGTTATAATCATGTTAGCGTTTATAACAAGGTCACAATAGGAAATGCGAGTCCAAGGCAGGACTCG
This sequence comes from Limnephilus auricula, assembly GCA_951813805.1. Classification (NCBI taxonomy): domain Eukaryota; kingdom Metazoa; phylum Arthropoda; class Insecta; order Trichoptera; family Limnephilidae; genus Limnephilus; species Limnephilus auricula. The sequence continues at coordinate 11,803,847 of OX638412.1, read as the reverse complement.
GCGCTCGGTTGCCTATTCAAACTTGTAAAAACTTTGTAAATTATATAATAGAGTAATTATTCATTATGTTTTCCATCTCAATAGGGTATTACCCGAGAATACCGGAAATAAGTCACTTTTAAATCAAATTTTAGACGTATTGACTCTTTTTACAAAAAAAAACATAAATTGATTTTGAAAGGTTGTTATTTTATCTGGTACACGCAGTATTTTTATTTTTTTTATTTTTAACGTACCGTTGTTATACCGTTGGTCGTTGGCAAATTTATTCAATTTTAAAACCATAAATTCTATTAAACAACACAAATTTCAAATCATATAATTATACAACAAAATAAATAAATACATAATCTAGTCAACACAGTTTTCAGAATTTTAATTTTAGTTAAATTAAAATCATTCAAAAATAAATCCTCAGTTTTTCTATTTATTTAAAATCTTACAAACTAAAATATTTCAAATATTTTTTACACGCTTATTTTGTTTAGACATTATTGAAAAATCATTAATACTTATAATCAAAAAATACTTACAAGAAGTACACGATAATTAATCATTTATCATCGTGCGTTTTGAGCATTTTTATTGCTTACTTGAATGTAGGTATATATTAAAGCAAGTTTTGAGTGAAATAAATCGATATTAAATTTTTAATTTAAAAAATTAATCGATTGAATAATCGACCTTTCTCAATGGAACCTCCCTGTACAGTTCAAGCATTTTTAAACTTTTATTCTCAGCAGCTGGTCAATCGCTCTTAATATATTTAATAACCATATTGCATATTTCAATCCGGTGACCGGTCTACTCAGTGGCAACTTTTTAGTAATATGAATTTTCGTAATGTTGGTCTAAGAATACGGCCGTAGAGATTGTCATAATTCATCATGGCAATAAATAAGAACGCTTCTGATTAAAAACGATTTTTTATACGCACCAGATTTTAGTTCATGTACACCGGACACCCTGTCTGGCAAACAGGGTGTCCGGAAAATCGTAGTACCAATGAAAACCTCGTAAATCTACATCAGATTATTAGGAGTCGATTTTGCGGTATAACTTTTTTTATTTCGAGCTTTTGTTTTCGAGAAAATCGAGTCCAAAGTGGGATTTTTTAGGTAAAATATAAAAAAAGAATCGTTCAATAGGAGATTAATATTATTAGCTATTTATTGTATTTTAAAATGCGTTGAAACGAGATAACTCATTTTTCATATTGTGTCAGATTTTCATACTGTGCAGAAACAGGCTTGATAGATACTTCGATATTTACAAAAGGATTGCAATCTTTAGAGCACAGGCGTCGGGTAGGAATGCTATCCTTGTTCTACCGTTGTTTCAATGGAAGATGCTCCGAGGAACTAGCGTCATTGATCCCCCAGCACCGGTGCATAATCGGGAAACATGCCAAACGCGCGCCCAACATTTGTCCCATGAGAACGGGTTTCTACGACTCGTTCTTGAGTTCAAAAGCTCGGCTGTGGAACGATTTGCCAGCCTCTGTATTTCATCCTTCCTACAAGATGGGCTCACTCCTTCCTCTCCTCAAAAAGACCCTCCACACAGCATCTTCAAAGATGACATAGGCCTTGATGGAAATTATTTTCATCAAGGCCTCCTGTATGGAGTGAATGTAAAAAATAAATAAAAAAGTTACATTCCGCGATTTGTCACGGGTAACAAACAACTAGTTATAACAAAATAATTAATGGGTGCAATAAGTTTAGTATTGCGTGATCCAGAAACAAGTGAAAATCGCATTTGCAAATTTGCGCGCCGATCTGTGAGGGTGACATTTGAATTCATAAATTTCGCGTGAAAATCAACACGGGTTCATAAATGCAACCAACGACAAATAATGTCAAAATCCAGAGGAGATTTTTAAATTACGAACCCGGAACGTTCCATTCTATTTTCGAAATGTAATCAAAAATGATGACGTGCAAATTTCGTTGGAGTTATCAAATTCATTTGTGATATTTAGATTAATCGATTATTGAATTTCTTGCCAATGTTTATAAATTGGATCACTGAACAAATTATTCCCAGAAGTGCGATGTGTGTACCGATTTGAAAGAAGACTGCTGCAGACAATAAGGAACTCCAGTGAAAAATATTATGGCTTTAAAAAAATATGTACATATTGACCACTAAACGCTGATTCTGAATATATAAGTTTTATTAAATAATATTAAACAGAGAGTTTTAAAAAAATTACTAAAAAGTCTATTTTAAATCGTGACATTAAAACACACTGTCAAGTTGGTGTTATTGAATTTTTTGTGCTGACGTCACTGCTCTCCATAATTCTCCGGTTTCTGCGATGACAGCTTTTGGGTAGACGGTTTATTCGGTGACGATTTCTGTAATGAGGGTTTCTCCGTCTCTGGAAGTAGAGGGTTGCAGTTTGGGTTCTAATAAATCCTTAATGATTTGCAATCTACGGCGTCTTTCTCCTGTCGTTCTTTTTGGCCATCTTGGTGTTCGTTAATAGTTAAATATATGAAGTATAACTCCTTCTTTGGCCTTTAGTTGCCAGAATCCCAGACCCATAATTGTTTGCTTCATAAAATTCTCCATGTCATTAGGAAGCTAAAAAGAAAATTGATGGTAGTGATAGGTGTATTTTTCATAAATGAAATTTTTAACATATCTGAGTATGAATCTGACATTTTAACTTAAACCATTTTAACAAAAATGTTAATCTGACTCGATTAACATTTTTGAAAAATCGTGTTAACATTTGTTTTACAATGTATTACATGAATAGCGTGACGATTTTAATGTTTCATTATTCCGATCGAAGTATTTTGAAAAAATCAATACCCAAAATTGAAACGGCCATGTTTGATTGTTCGCAAAACTGCTTTTGTACATAAATTGCGTGCTTTTGCGGACCGTTTCGCAAAATCAATTTGATTGAATGCAAAATATTTTCAAATTTTCCTTGTTTATGCTTGGGCTCCAAAGGGGCTTTGATTTGTGGATTTCAATTGTGGATCGTTCCATTGAATTTCCGTGATTTATGATATCATTGGAAACCGTGAATGAATCAGTATATATTTTTTAATCTGAGAATCTTTATAAGTATATTTTAAGTTAATTTCAGTTTATTTTACTTTAGAAAGTTTATTTTACACGTGTAATTAGTTTGTCATATTATATGCGAAATTAATTAAATTATTTTGTAGGATATAATAAGCCACTATCTTACTAATATTATAAACGCGAAAGTTTGTATGGATGTATGTATGTTTGTTACTCTTAATCGAAATTTAATGAATGGATTTTAATGAAACTTTACAATAATATAGCTCATACATTAGAATAACATATAGGCTATAATTTATAAAACTAGCTATTTATTTTCAATATTTTGAAAATAATAATTATTCTTTAATAGAAAACGTCAAAATTTGAGAATGACATTTTGCAAAACAATGATTGATAAATCAAAATTCTATTTTGGAAAATATTTAAATTAGTGAATTTATTTGAAGTGTGAATCAATTCGACTAATACTTTGAATCGAATCAAGAATTTATACATATTTTAAATAAATAGGTTAAGAATTTTGGTATAAACGTGAAGTACTAATCCTACACAGACGAAGTCGCGGGCAGAAGCTTGTTAAATAATAAATCATATTTTTTTAATATGAATACCGCACAAGAGTCTTAACAGCTTCCAACTTCCAACAGTGAGACTATGGCATCTCCAGTTGGGGTATGTTGTGAGGGAGGAGTCGGATATGGGGAAGATGGAAAAAATACCTGGCCATTCAGTACTGGTCACCAAACACGGATAAAGTCTTTTCAAGCAACGATTCAATTCTGAATGGTTGTCTTACACCAGGGCAATATTGAGAGTATCTTCCACTCTCGAACGTGCCGCAAATATATATATTACTGTGGCTAAAGAAACATAACGCCATCTACTGGATGGTTATCTAATCTAGATAACCAAGTGTTGTGTCAATAAATTAACTCACACCACCATCTGTCAGAAACTTCTGGAACTTACAAACATTTTAAAATCATTGTCCCATAACAAACAAACATGAATAATAAATATTAAGGTCAATAATCGAGATAAAAACTATCCTACCTTTTAATTGGACCAACTTACACACAGTAAGCCAAAGTTTTTAAGCCAAGTTTCGTAGTTTATCTAGGACGAATATCTTGACGCAAGATTTTTGTAAATAAAGATATTTTTTAAACGATTTAATTGTGAAATATCACAAAACAATAAAATACAAATTACTTATTCCAGCCGGGATTTGAACCCACGACCTTCAGACTGCTAGTCGAGAGCTTTACCTCTCGACCGCGGAGGCCGTCGTATCTTCATCTATCTTCCATTTATATATAACATTTATAAAGGACATCTGTGCTGACAGTGCGGATTTGATTTTAATACAAATCTCCAGATTTATACAATCTTTTTTTATATTTAAAAATATTTTCAGGAGTGTCAAAATTCCGAGAGTAAATTGTGGAATACGTTTGTACGGAAAAAGAACGCCTTCCGGTTTCCTCATAAGTTTTAAGTTTACAAAATACCCACACATGATTAAAATACCCCAAAATAAGAACCCAATAACAAAAAGATAGTTGGTTTTACGAGTAATTTAGTTGAAACCAAATAATATCAGTGACGGATATATATGGGGGGCGCCTGCCCCCCACCCCCTCCCCTCTCTTGCGGGGCCGCCAGCCCGAAGGCTGTTCGTTCGTTTCTTTTTTCATTCGACTCTTAGTCGAGTTATCGAGTGGTTGTACTTTCTTATGTAGCACGCGCTCGCGACCGCATCATCATATTTTATACATTTTTGTCTGGCACATAGATAGCTAACCTACGAGAAAAGTCGCGGCCATTCTAGTGATCCCGATTATTCTGTCTGGGATTTGTTCGCGAATATTCTACTGTTTGTATTTGTTCACACTCCATAAAAGTCTGGTAGCGAACATTCTGGCACCGAATGTTCTCGAACCAACCGAGCTACATATATAAGGGAAGCAGAGTCGCTGCCAGGCAGTCAGTTTTTTTTTTGCGCTCCCCCTTGAGGTTTTTCTGTATCCGCCACTGAGTAATATTTTAATATTTTTTGCTTGTTACGCGTGCAGCGGAGTAATGCAAGTTTACCGATTTATCTTTTGAGTAAATTCCCAACGATTTCAAAATGAATAATATCCACGTTGCCCATTGCTACCTCGAACAAGCAATATTTCCGTAAATATTTTCCTTTTGCCGCTTTGAAGTCGATGTGTATTCCCATTACTCGTGCTTTGCCATTTCATGCAGCCACTGACCAGAAAATACACACTAGAAATGCATTTCACATAGATTTGAATGGAAGCCAATGTCATTGACTTTGTGCCTTTTGGTTCTATTCTATTTAGCACGCACTTTATCTGTCTTACACTTGACATCTAAAATAACGTGATGATGATGAAACACTAACAAACGTTTCCTTCCTCCTACAACGCGGGTCTCTTCAAGAACGTGTTTAAAGTCAGAAAAGGGCATGCATTTATCTGTAACACGTATGCTTTACGCATTCTCTTTCGCTTGCGGTCATTGTAAAACCGTTAAAATGACTGTACCTGCGCGAGAATGGATCGTATCAAATTCAGGTCGGCATTAAAGTTTGGCCTGAATTTACCTCGATGTTTTGCGACGTTATATTCGTTCTTCACACTCCTTCCTCTTCTCAAAAATACCCCCCACAAAGCATCTTTAAAGATGACATAGGCCCTATGTGTAGTTGTGTTAGTCTTTTTTTACATTAGCTACACACAGGAGGCCTCGAGGAAGATAATTCCCCTCGTCCTATGTCATCTTTGGGAATGAAGTGTGGAGGGTCTTTATAGGAAAGGAAGGAGAGGATTTTCTGGAAAGGATTAAGATTCACGGAGAAAAATGTTATTCTAAAATACGATAATTTTATTCGTAAAAACGGTTAAAAACGGGACTGAAGTTCTTACGAACAAATTAACAGTGTTTCAATGTTTATTGGCGGGGAAATGTAAGAATAATTTGTTGGTATCCGTACGAAATTACGTATACCAACAAATTATTCTTACACGCGCCAATAAACATTGAAACCCTGTTAATTTGTTCGTAAAAACTTCAGTCCCATTTTTAACCGATTTTACGAATAAAATTGTCGTATTTTAGAATAACATTTTTCTCCGTGTATGAAGGATGGGTAGAAATATTGCGATCAGTGTAACCAGTAGTGACAAACATATGAATCTATCCTTCCCAGGTACAAAGCCATGTGAAATATCACAAATTAATCATAAAAAAATTTACAACCACGGAGGCTATCTAGAATGATCAGACTTTTGTATCGCGAAACACACCTACACTAACATTTCTTGTGTTCTTCTTCATTCTATGCCTGCTGCCATGTACCTATGCATGCACAAATATGTATATATCCATATTTTGTGCAAAATATTATGCACTTCTGCACTACTTCTATAGTCCGCTGCACCCATAGAGGGTGTTAGCCAAATGAACCGAATCATTTCAATTTGAATTCGAACAAAATAAGAGATTTCTTGCTGACTTTAATGCACTTTTGCGAGAAGTTTTTATTTTGTTGTCTTGTCTTGCAAAAGCAGTAATAAATCAAGCGAAATATTTTAGAAGCGATAAAAAAGCAAAAAATATAGTAGTAGCATAATCTTCAGAGACTTCAATGAGTAACAGTGATTCTTTTTAAACAGGTCAAGTAGAAAACATATGTCACAAATTAAATGAAGATTCAAACATAAGTGAAATTAAGTTTGAATCTAGGTCAGAACTAAACATAAGATTTTGAATAAATAGTTTGACATTATTAAGATAGATGGCAGGCTCCTTTCATTCCTCCCAACGGAATTGAACTTAATATATTGTTTGTTTCAATTTTAAAAATGATTATTTTGGTTCCTAATAACTTGATCTCCATTGTTGTTAATATTTAATATTTAAATTTACGTATCTTTTGAGCATTTTTTTTTTCGATTACTGTAAAATAACGACTAGCCATTTCAAAAATTTAAGTTTTGAAATCCTCTAATTAATAAATTGGAAATTCATGTATCATACAGTATATATTCTGGTTTAGTAATGTGTAATTTCTATATCTTAGGAATTAAAAAAATATATACTACTTTAGGATTCATAATATGTCTTATAAATAAAATAAAATAAAAATAAAAAAGCCTTTTATTTCTTGCAATTAAGTATGTTACAGAGTTGTTAAATGTAAGAAAAAGTATAATTAATGCTATGTGCGAAAAATGTAATATCTATAGATATCTCAAGTTTTTCATAAGCAAGAACCCTTCTCTCAGCCGAAGGTGAAGGCCTCCTCCAAAAATTTTTATTTATCTCTTGGTTTGTTCGTAGGGTTAAGCATTTTTTTTTGTGTTTGTGTCACTTCTTGTATTTTTGAGTAAGTTTAGAATTTCTTCTTCAGAGGGTTTTGGCCTTGATCTTCCACGGAGACCAGCCGGGTTGGAATATGTCTTATACTAGCTTATAAATGTGGAAATTCTAACTATGCAATTGTAAATGTTCTCCAAAATGCCCTGGAAAGAATCTCAGACTTGTTATCTCCCGAAAGAAACCATTCATCTGTTCTGTATGAAATTACTAATGTTATCCAAAATGACCCTGGTAAAATAATTACATCTTGGCGATTCTTTCAAGGAAAAAGAAACAATCCCGTCACTACGAATGCAACTACTAATGTTCTCAAAAGTTGTCTTGACAGAATCGCCATTCCATTGTAAGAATATGTACTAAATACACAATTTGGCTGTCCTGAAACGGGAATCCTTCCCAGTTGGACAGACAAAGGATCATTTTGTATTGTATTGTTTGTAATATATAAATAAATAAAGCTAATTATTGGTCTCTTTTGCATCAAACCACCTAGAAAGAAACACACATCAGTTCCTTTGAGGGGAAGTTAAATTCCCTGGGTTGTATTATTTCGGTGTCAATAAAATTTTATACTTGTTTAATAAAAAACAAAGTGTATTATTGAAAAAGTCTCCTTTCTAATCTTTGATTGAATCCTAAAACATTACAATATACACATTTCCTGCGAAGAAGTTAGTTAATTTTCCTAGTAATTCTTTCCAGGGTATTTAGCACAGACGATCGGTTAACGATTTTCCGATAATGTCGATAACTTGTACTGTAAACAACTGTTGTTTGTACGTTAGCTATTAGTTGTGCTCGGGAACGATTGCAAGTTACCGACTAGAGATGTGCAAAATGGGTTCCCAAAACCATTTGAAATGCAAAATGAATATGGGTCAAAAATTTTCAGTTTGTAAATGTAAAGTTTTTAGAAAAGCATTTCAAAAGCAAAATGCAAAATACCTATTTTCAAAATGCATTAAAAATGCAAAATGGTTTCTCAAATCAAACAAGAGAAAAAAAAGTTAAATACCGGATAAACTAACTTAGCATTCCATTCGAGCATAGGGTTCCATGTCTAATCGGACTATGAGATCTCAGCGTCTGAATTCCCATAGTAAATTTATTCAGATACGATACTTCCTCACATGATAATTCATCACATCATAACTCACATTAACCTAACCTATCCTTATCTAACCTAAACTAAACTTACCTAACCTAACCTAACCTAACCTAACCTAACCTAACCTAACCTAACCTAACGTAACCTAACCTAACCTAACCTAACCTAACCTAACCTAACCTAACCTAACCTAACCTAACCTAACCTAACCTAACCTAACCTAAGCTAACCTAACCTAACCTAAGGTTAAAAACCGCAATTATCAGTTTTCGACCCTTCGAGACATGATGAATTATCATCATGTGAGGAATTAACATCCGATGATAAGTTTGTACTCAATATTCATACACTTAAAAAGTTTCCACTGAACATTCTCGTCACCCGAGCATAGTTTTATTGTGGTTTTGGTAAATATTCCCGAAGCTACTGCTACTCTTCTTAGAAAAATCGCAACTAAGGTGGCTTGGGCATGTACTAAGAATGTCTGATGACCGAATTTCGAGGAAAATACTGAGTGCGATTCCAGAGGGTAGACAGTTCCAGAGGGCCGCCCCAGACACAGTTGGGCGAGGCAACTCCAGAAACTGTGCGAGGAGAGGAGGGATCTGCCGTGGACGGAGGCCGAACAATCGGCGCAAGACAGGGACGTATGGAGGAGGCTTGTCGATGCAGTGGGTCCCCGACCCGAATAGGACAAGGGGAAGAAGAAGAAGAAGAAGAAGAAGAAGAAGAAGAGGAAAATTTCACTATGTTTCAACTTAATCACTTCAAGAAAAAGTTCAAAATTTCCTGTATAAAACCAAGAATCTTGGAATAAAACGAACCCTTAGGCGCATTTTTTGTTGTTGTTTGGATTTCATATTTGTGTAGTTTTGTTACAACCTAAATACGTATCAATTACTATTATTACCTAAGAGCAGAATAAAAACATAAACAGACAGTTAGACAAAAACCGATAAAATTTTACGCGGAACTAATGTTGCCAGCTTAAAAAAATAGAAACTACTATCGAAAATTTTATATTAGAGCATCTATGGCCCATTTTTTGTAATGGTATTACTTATTTTGTCAGGGAGCAACTTAACAGACGTAAATATGGGGGAAAAAATGTTATCATTGCGAAAAGCATTTAAAATGAAAATTGAAATGGGTGAAAAAAAAAACATTTAAAATGGATTTATTTTAAATAAAGAACATCTCTGTTACCGACATTATCGATAAAACATTTATCGATTGACTATGCAAGATACCCAGGCCCCCAAGCGTACTCGATCAATAAGGATGGATAGGATAACTTTTGGTACCTTCTCATCGTTCCCTAGCATGACTCCAGATCGCCAACGAATAAGTAAATGTTTACAATGACTAAGTATCCTTATTATAATCGACAACAACTGTTTGTACGTTAGTGAACTGCAGTTGTCCTAGGAATCGATGAGAACTTACCGTAAGTTATACTATCAATCCTTATCGATCGACCATGCTAAACACCCTGAAAGGGCATGTCGATATGTTGATAATGCATGTCGATATCGAAGCAATATCGGTAGGTGTATGATAAATTTAGTTGTTGACATTATCGATGTCACGTGTATGCATGATTTTATTAATTTATCTTAACGTGAAAATGTGTGTTTTCAAAAAGGCTAATGAATATGTTTATTTGGGAGTGACTGTAGGTTGCAATTTCAAAAGGGACATACATATAACCAAAATTTGTAAAAGACTGAGGGCGATACGATAAAAAGTTCAAAAGCTTATTATAGTGTCACAGCAGAAGAGGAAGGTCATTCAGTCCTCTCATCCTACCCCTGCAGAGAAATGGCATCACTGTTAGTTAGATGGTTAAAAAAAATTCATCCAATTTTGAGCAGCATTTCAGCCATTATTCAAAATTGTTCCGCGGAACATCCTGTGCGATCGCTCTGTATGAAGAGTCAGTGTTCCGACGTAACATTTGAACCGTTGCCAAGTGAACGCGCCACCCTAATGCCGATCAGTTCTGCAAAAACACGCCGCCCACCCTAATGCCCATATCCATTAAAACAGACGTTGGCCAGAGCGAGTTGAACCTACCAATATATTTATTGAACCTACCAATATATTCCTACATTTTTATATTAGAGTTCAAACTTCAAACTTATATGGATTTAATTATTAATTATTATTTAATAACTTATATTACTTATAACTAGTTTATTTATCAATGAACACTTTAGATATATCGATCATCAAGTTGATTAGTCAGATATCTCCAAATGCTAAGTGGTTGGGCCTTTTCACATTCACAGTTACACTAACATTATACATCTATATATCACAAACTGCTGTACTTGTAGTTAGTATTGTTACATTTTCTTCCTAACCTCCCTCTATAGACCTATAATTTCTTATTACCCAAATCAGTCATCAATCGGTCCTCACTGCGTGAACAGTTCCGCATCTAAAATCCGCATGTTTCGCTCTTCACCGCCTCTGAAGAAAAGTACCGAAACTAATGTAATTATTCCGCTATAAAACACAGTGCAATATAAAAAACCAGCAAAACAGAAGAAAGTTCCACATTTCCGCAGTAAGTCATTTCTCTCCTTTCCTTACCTGTATGTGCGTATTTTCTACTTGTGCGGTGGTTAAATCACATACACAGTATACACATACACATTTCAAAGGTCCTTCGATATACAAAATCACCTAAAACACACCCCACTATGATTTGTATACTTAATTATTAGAAATGTTGTTTTGTTCATTGGTCAGAAGTCCACTGAAGTACGCGTCCACAACATGGAATCCTCAATATAAGGTATACATAGATTTAGTAAAAAATATACAAAATAAATTTTCGAAACTTTTACTTTTAAAATACAACAAAACTACAAATGAAGACCCCAAGGCAAGAAGTTGTTAACTTACATTGATGGCATTCTGAGATATTTAGACTTTTGCGTTTTGCCTTATAATTTTTTATTTGAATGTCTTATACAATGTAGTGATCCTTCATGGTGTAGTAAACAAACCAAATTTACATTACATCTAGTAATATTAAGTAGTTTTGCAGTCTAAAAGTTAAAATAAACACGTTTTCTACACAAATCCACAAAAAACCTCATCCAGGTATGGTAACAATTTTTGGATATCATTCCATGTGGCCGCATTGATTTCTTTGTTATATCTCACTTTTGATGACAGCATTGGAAGATTCTCTTCCAGTTTTGGTGTTCTACAAGATTTAAGACTTTTTTATAATTAACGTAAGAATCACCTCTCATCCTAACTAACTAACTAACGAACTAACCATCACGCCGTTTCCTCGCAGGGGTAGGCAGAGAGGACGGACCGCCAAACAACGTGGTCTTGGCACACACTCCTTGCCTCATTCACATTCATACATCTTCTCATACATACTCTTCTATTATTCTGGCTCTTGACATGGCCCGACTCAAGTATCTGATTTATTTATGTATAAAATTCTTTAATAAATAAATAAATAAATAAATAAATACTTGATCGTGCCACGTCTTCCTTGGGCGTCCTCGGCTTCTTCTACCATTCACATTCGCGTCATAAATTCTCTTTACACTCCTTTCTTCATTCATTCGCTCAACATGCCCAAATCATCTAAGCGTCCCTTTCTTAATCTTACTTATTACGCTCACATCAGCCTTGCATTCTTTTCGGATCTCCACATTCCTCACACGATCATACATGGTTTTACCACACATACGCCTCAGGGATCTTATTTCTACAGCATTCAGTCTACTTTCATCCTTTCTCTGCCATTTCCATGCTTCACTGCCATACATCAGGGTAGGTACCAGTTCTCCATTGTGGACTGCTAGCTTCGCTTCTGGGGACAATTTTTTGTTGGCTCCAACGGCGTTCAATCCTCCATTAATGGAGTTACCTGCATTCACCCTTCTTTCAATATCTCTATCAGCCTTCCCATCTCTCGTAAACATATTTCCCAAATATACAAACTCATCCTCCTGCTGCAAATATGCCCTTCCTAGCGTCCCGCGCTATTTCTCTTGCTCGCCCTCTAAGCCCTCTGAAACAAATTAATAAGCATTACAATAAAAAATGGTTGACTTTTAGACAGAAAAACACTAAAACAAAAATGCTTAACCCACTTTCAAACTACTCCTAACCTCAAACTACTTTATGGACAAATTAAGATAATGTTATTGTTTTATACAGCTTACCTGATTCTGTGATCAATTGTTGACACATTTTCACAATTTTTTCACCTCTGGAACTCATTTTCAATGATTTTTAAATAAAAAAACACGCACTGCAAAACTATTGAAAACGACCAAGGTAAACGTCAAAGTGAGTGAATAACATGTTAACTATAGAAATCTCAACCAATGTAGATGGGAAGAAGTTGTTAATTACAGAATTACGGCAAGAACTTGTTATCTTTGTAGTTAACAAGTTCTTGCCCTAATTTTATCAAGTTAATGTCACAGAAACACGTAGTTAACATGTTCATCACATTGATTTAAGCATGTTCTAGCCGTTTTTTAGCTCTGGTATGGTGTTCGTTGGAAAGAGCGTATGCGAATTAGTTTAGAGAGCATTCTAACTCATTTTTTACGAAAATGTAAGTTAACAACTTCTTGCCTTGGGGTCTTCAAATATATGTTAACACTACAAAAAAGACGCACATTGTCGGATCTGTTGTTTCTGTATAACCTGCTTAATAATAATATTGATAGTCCCGAATTACTATCCGTCATTGGTTTAAATGCTCCAATGCGGCGTACCAGGCACTCTTCTCTTTTTCATATAGAAGCCCACAACACCAATGCAGCAAATAACTCACCAATCAGTCGCGCAATCACAACTTATACCCATTACGAAAAATTATTAGAATTAGACATTTTTCACGATTCATTGCAAACATACAAAACCAAATTATTAAATTTCTTGTCGTTTTATAAAACTTTAGTGATCGCATAAATTTTGATTTTAAAACGTAATTTTTCCCCCATCATACTCTTTCATTTTTGTTATTATTAGTCAACCAATGTTTGATTCTTTTCATTAATTTCAGCATAACTATGTTTTAAAACCCAGGCGAAATTACTTAATGACATTTTACAGAATTACGTAATAGGTACAAAACCATGTAATTTTTAAACATACTTTAAAACTTATATTTAATGTACTGTGTTTATCTTATAAATAAAAAAAATAAATAATAACCGGATGCAGTTTCGGTTAAAATCGTTTGTTTTTTTGATTATTTATAATAAGTATTTGTATTTGGCATACGGTTAAAATGCATAGTAAAGATTATTTCATAGCAGTAATACGAATCTATGTTGATAATATCTGATAATTAGTAAACATTTCAACTTTGGCTGGCATCCATTAAAACGTTTAGCTTCGGCAGAAATAACTTTGTTGAATTTTGATCAGAAGGTTATTATGGCCGTGAAAATTTGATTGGCGATTCAATTTGAAGTTAATCCGTGAAATCGACATAATTCAGAACGTACAGGTATCGAAGCCAGAGTCGACACGAATATAGTACCTGCTCACACAGATGCATTGCTTTTTTCACATTAACCCACATAAGAGACCCTAAGGAAAATAATTTCCCTAAGATTAATAAAAATAACTGACCTAACCTTTTTATTAAAATGATTAAACTCTAAATTTGATTGCTGTGAACTCTTGCATTTAATAAATATACATGTACCTACACGAACTACATTAACATTAACATTAACATTAACATTTTATTTACACACATCTCATTCTAACTATAAATTGCATTCCCCAAAACAACGATTACATAGTCTTGGTAACCAATATTTAAACAATATTGATGTATTTGACAATAATTTGAATTTGGCAAACTTTAAACGCCGTATGTGCGAACTATTCATAAACTATTGTAAATACCAATTTTATACATTTTTATTAATACCTAACACTTATATTGTCAGGCTATCTATTTTTACTTTATTTATATTCTGTATTACCTACATTTTGTCAACTCATATTTTATATAACCTATATTATGTGTCATTGAAGAAGAAGATAACAATAATAATCTTTTTTTTTAAATATGAAAATGAACAAAACACAGAAAAATAATAAAAGATAACGGTCGCAACTGGGACTCGAACCCAGAACCTTACGTCTTACCGGGACATACACCTCTACCAATTGGGCTACTAAAAAACAATAGTCGAAGATAATATTGTTAATTCTGAAATTTGAAATATGAAGTTGACAATTACGACAGTCTCATAATAGATCGCAGTAGCCCAATTGGTAGAGGTGTATGTCCCGGTAAGACGTAAGGTTCTGGGTTCGAGTCCCAGTTGCGACCGTTATCTTTTATTATTTTTCTGTGTCTTGTTCATTTTCATATTTTTTTAAATTAGATTATTATTGTTATCTTCTTCTTCAATGATATATTACATTGATGGGAATAACCTTCAAAAGTTAAAAAGAGAGTTTTTCTTATAAAAATATGTAGATTATGTGTCTTTATATTTTCTGTTACTTACCTGTATTTTATTCAATTCTAACAGTTCACTGTAATTAATCGAAACATGTATTGCTTTATGTATGTAAAAGCCCTATGGGCGTTTAAATTTAAGTAAATAAATAAAGATTGTATGTCTTCTTTTGGGATGTCTTTTTGATGGAAAGAAAGTAGTGAGTCTGTGTTTTGAAGAGAACCATGTTGTGGGAGAGAGGAGACAGTTAGGCCGGCAGCTTGTTGTACAGCCGCTCAAGAACGAGTTGCAGAAACGACCCGTTTTCATGTAACAAATGGATCGTCTGAAACCATAGTTAACTAACTCACTTTTTGGAATTTCTGAGTTAGGCGATCCGCTCACTGGGGCAACTGGAAACTGTCAACTGGCAACTGTCTTTGTATGATAGTGTGATGGCCCGCACACCACACAATCACTCAAAAACCCATTGTCAATGGTAACGCAAGCGGTGACTTGCAACTCGCACTGCTGATTGCCGTAGCCGGCCGTTGCTAGTTGCCAGCTGTCAGCTGATTGTTCTTCTTCTACGCTTAAACAAGCTTTTTGACCAATCAAGACCTAGAAACCAGCCGCTTTTAGTTTGGTTTCAATTGCCACGTCAGCGGAGGGCCTTAGAGTTAGAATTGAGGGCTCCAAATCATAATCTTTCTTCTTTTTTTAAAAAGAATCCTCACAAGAGTCCCAACTGCTCCCTTCTGGAGCCAGTGAGACTATGGCATCCCCAATTGGAGTATGTTGTGAGGCTGAAGGTAAGTGGGGAAGGGAAGGAGATGGGGAAGAGGAAGGTGGGAAAGTACCTGGCTATTCAGATCTAGTCACTAAACACGGCTAAAGCCATTATTAAGCAACGTTTCAATTCTGAATGGTGGTCTTACACCAGGGCGATACTGAGAGTATCTTATATAACATATATTATTTTTATTAATTAATTGTGAAATAACACAAATTAATCAAATAAAATTTATTTGCGCACGCCGGGTTCGAACCCGCGACCTTCCGAATGGGAGTCAAGTGTCTTACCACTCGACCACGGACGGTCGTCAAGACCATGACGGTCGTCAGACTGTCTATGATTGTGGGATTTAAACCCACCACCTTCGGATCGTTAGTCGAGAGACTCACCCCACAACAACGGAGGTCCAAGGATCAACTTTCCGGGGATCTAGCGTCATTAAATTCGTTGTTTCACACTAACAACGGTTTGCGGCCCATCCCCTTGATTATAATTCTATTTATCTATAGACATATGAATACGTATACACCTGCCCTAATAGCCGGTTCACACGAGGCGATTTTTGTCGGTCAACTCAACAGTTGAAAGCTAATTGACACGTGTGAACACTTTGTCAACAAAGTTATCAACTTTTTTTGTTGCTAGCGAAAGTTGATAGCCCGTCTACTTTTGTCGTTCTAGTATGACAATCGCCATTTTGTTTTTACTAATCGTTCGAGTTTTACACCGAATCGTCGCGTCTGAACACATGTTTCAAGTCGCTTATCATTTTTAGTTACTCGCGGAAAAAATTAAACGTCAGGCGTTTCATTTATTCGGTACTAGTTCCTACCGTCATGGAATCCGTTTCAACCAAAAAATATTTGAAATGGTCGGACGATTTAATGTTCAGATTTATGGATCTGTACCAAAGCCATCCCTGTCTTTTGGATCAAAAACAAGAAGTACACAAAAATAGAATATTATTTTTGAATTTAAATAATATTATTTTGAATAAAATTGTGTTGGATGCGCCTAATTCACTCCTTCTCATGATCCATTTTCTCACCCAAGTACGACGTTTTTTATGTTTTTTCATAATCTCCAGCTCCTCTCACAGAACATCAGAAATTAGATAGACGCAGGCACTAACAATTTCAGTTGACGCCATTTTAAATGTCAAAATCGGTTCAACTTAAATTGAAACGTGTGAACAAAATCTTATTCAACTTTTTTCGTAAAATAAAAGTTGGTCAACAAAAATCGAAGCGTCAGAACGCGCCATAAGTGATAAAAGCGTATTATTTCCCCCCCCTTAATTCTGGGTTCCATGGAACCGGCCGGGCTGGCGTATAGGTTCGCGTGAATCTAGAAAATGTGACGTCATCATTCTTGTGCGGACTAGCGTCGAGCTCTTATCGGTACATTTTACGAAATAACACGGCAAAAATGGTAACTTGTGCTATTAAAACGTGTAAAAATATTAGTGAAAAAGAGTATAAACCCAATTGTCGTATTACCTTCCATATGCAGGCATTATTTGTCATTATTTTAAGCTTATTCACATCATATAATATGATCAGTTTTATCACACCGAGAGACATGAAGCGTAAGCAACCGAAATTCCCGGTCCCGTCGTGTGCACGTTGCAGTTTACTGGGATAAGTAAATTATGAAACATTTGTAAAAGTGTCTTAACTAAACACGGTAACAAAATATTCGACTCTCAAAACAAGCGAACTTTTCTTCATTTTATATGTATTACACAAGTTTTTTCAAACCGGGCGAACAATTCGCGCTCCCATGTAAAAAGGTCTATTCATTCAAAGGCAGATTTTACTTTTAAGAGCTAAATGGTGATATTATAATGCGTGATGCCTATATACTGTCATATTAAAGTATTAACGAATCACATATCGTTACCGTCAACTCATCCCTCTCCGCCCCGCTACAGTTGGTTATTACCCCTCTCCCTGATTCTCTAGTATTTATCTAACTGTAAAAATAATGTTATATGTGAATACAAACACATCAAACACCGCGTGGGCTGGACAGTTTTTTACCGAATTATAAATAGCGGCCTAATGGTATCGTATTATCGGCTAGTGAGACCGTTTAGTCGTTCAAACAGGCCCCAGGTCGACGATATAAATAGCATATTAATTTTGCCCGTCCAGGAAAAACGACAAAAAACGTTTGTTTATAGCGCTACGGTAAACGGCCGAAACGTGGCCTTTATCTGATAAGGATAGCTACTGCTGAAAGATGTGCCTAGCTTTGTCAATAATCTGTCAGAGATACTCATTTTCACATTATCTGCTACTCACCACCCTTATGTATACACTGTGTAGTGTACATCATCTTCATCCAATTTACATGTATTTGTAATTAAACAAAATAATTATTAAGACCCATTGACCAGCGGCTGAGAATAAAAGTTCCAAAATGCTTGCAACTGTACAGGGAGGTTCCGATGAGAAAGATCGATTATTCCCCGTATCAAATTTTTTAAACTAAAAAAGTAGCGAACCATTTGGGGTGACCTGTGGCAGGGGTGTTAGTTGTCCAATAAATGGTTCCCGAAGTGGCGGTACCCATACTTGCCTCCCAACTTAAACCTGATCTTATTTGCCTTTTTATTTACTTTGTTTTTAACTTCTATTTACTATCCTTTGCTATTTTACACCCTCATGGGCTTTTTATTTTTTTTTATATAAATGTTAACATAAGACATATATCACATTGTTTACAATTTTTTAATTATTATTTTATTTTATTTATAATGGTAAATATATGTATAAGATGTTTCTTGATCTAAATTAATACCTCTCTAGTTGAAAAAACTCGTGTTTAGGGAGGGAATTTTCTTCATGATTTAAATAATTTCTGGAATTATACGTATAATTAACAGTATAGACATTACTTTAACAATGTTAATTTCTCATGTTATAGTTTATGCCTATGTAATATGTACTATGTAAAAGCCGAAAATAATAGGTACTTATAGAAAAAAAATAAAGAAAAAAACGAGTGTGCTTTAGACCACACGACTGAAGTAAAACTTCTTTATATGTATGTATATATGTTTAGATGTATAAAATATATACATGTATATACATATATTAATTTTCAATCAAATCAAGCCGTGCGCATCGACGTCTGCACTCCCCGCGTTTGGCGCGTCACTGGTATTTCAAAATACTGACTGAAATATTTCATGCACTGTCTATGAGAGGAAGAGAGAAAGAAAATGTGCGCGCGCACTGCTCTCTCTTGCTTCTACAATGTGATGCAGCCCGTTCGCCTCGCAACGCATTTCACTTTTCGTAACGCTGTAATTTCCGTAACGCATTCGCCAGTTTACCCCTCAAGTCAAGCATGCGTAAATAAGTATTTACTTCAATAAACAGAAGACTCAAGTTCACTCCTTTCTCTTTATAACCTAAAAAAACCCTCCTCGCAGCATCCCAAGAGATACGAAAGATGAATAAATTACGAACTCGGGTCTCGAATCCGAATGCGGGTTCGCAACATATAATTCTGTTTTTTTTTCTAACACGGGCTTTTGCGGTTTTTTTATTTTTTTCCTTGGAAGAATACCGTATAAAGGAAAACCCGGTCGCAACAGAAAATTACGGATTCGTCGCACGCCTCGCCGGCCGTTATGAGAACGGCTGGTTTTCGTTTATCGCCTCAACATTCATATTATATTATAATAATTCATACGTCATACCATAAAGCTAGCGTATACCTAATGGATATCTAAAGTTATAAACTCTGTTCGACCCATTTTACTTTATTGAAATTGTGACATTTCTTTGGACAAATTGTACAATTTGAAATTTAAAAAATAGACGATGGGCCATGAACCAATATAACACTTTTGTTTTTATGCCAATTACATTATTTTTTTGCCGCGTTGATATTTGATGTTTTGAACTGCACGGAATATAAGTTATAAGAAGGATATAATAACATACCTACCTCAATAATAATTTTTTTTTTTTATTGAAAATTTTTTGATACAATGGTACATAAAATAATAAAAGGTATATAACATACTTAAATATAATATGGTATGGACAAAAAAATCCCACAAAGGCAAATGCCTAAGCGTGGATATAATATTGAATTTATTATAATTTTATGGTTAATAGGAGATTTAAGAATTTAGTTTATTTTTAGGTATAAAAAGAGTAAAAGTAAAAGAGTAAAACATAGAGCAAAATAACAGCCTTTGTTGTTATTATTGCATTTGTAAAATTTTATGAAGAATTAATGTTAAAGGCGTAATTAAAAAAAAAAACAAAAACATAGCAAGCAATATAATATTTCTACTTTAAAAGTTGTCTGATGATAAACATAATTAATGGCTTTGTTAAATCTTATAAGAAAAAGATATCTGTTTCAGCGTTTTTTAGCCAAGTTTTGATATATTTTTTATAAGATTTAAGATTTTGACACGTGGGCGCTTTAAATGTTGCACGTAATGAATAATGCATATTCAATGTTAACATAATACTGTTCTTCTACTTGGGTTAGGATTATTTTTAAAATAGCATATTTTACTTCATGATTATTGTTTCACAAAATTATTACGTATATCATAAATAATAAGCAATTCAAAATAACATAAATAAATAAATAAGGTAGTTCGGCAGTTTGATCGAGTTCGACAGTCAGTTTCATTTAGACAGTCAGTTTCCATGTGATTTAATAATAATAAAAATATTTAATTATGAATAGATTTTTACAAATTTATACATCTTTTTATATAACACTAGCTTCTGCCAGCGACTTCGTTGCGTAGGATTAGTATTTCGAGTAATCTATTTTCTTTTCCTAGGTCCCATCTACGTTTATACCAAAATTCTTAACCTATTTATTTAAAATATCTATAATTCTTGATTCGATTCAAAGTATTAGGCGAGTACTTCAAATAAATTTTAAATATTTTCTAATATATAATTTTGATTTATCAATCATTGTTTTGCAATATGTCATTCTCAAAGAGTGACATTTTCTATTAAACAATAATAATTATTATTTTCAATATATTGAAAATAAATAGCTAGCTTTGTAAATTATAGCCTATGTGTTATTATGATGTATGAACTATATTATTTGAAAGTTTCATCAAAATCCATTCAGTAAATTTTGCGTGAAAGAGTAACATACACACATACATCCATACAAACTTTCACGTTTATAATATTACTAGCTTTTGCCCGCGAATTCGTCTGCGTGGGATTAGTATTTCAAGTAATTTATTTTCTTTTCCTAGGTCCCATCTACGTTTATACCAAAATTCCTAACCTATTTATTAAAAATATTAATACTTTATTCGATTCAAAGTATTGGGCGAGTACTTCACTAATTTAAATATTTTCTAATATATAATTTTGATTTATCAATCATTGTTTTGCAATGTCCTTCTCAAAGAGTGACATTTTCTATTAAACAGTAAGCGCCCTTGAGGTGATTTTCTCACGAAAATGGCGCTATAAAAATCATCCAAACATTATTATTATTATTAAACAATAATAATTATTATTTTCAATATATGAAAATTATAGCCTATATGTTATTCTGATGTATGAGCTATATTATTGTAAAGTTTCTTTAAAATCCGTTCCGTAAATTTTGCGTGAAAGAGTAACAAACACACATACATCCATACAAACTTTCGCGTTTATAATATTAGTAAGATAGTAAGATTGATTATATTGACAAATGGGTCACTGCTCAGCTATACATTCAGAATATTCTCCACGAATGCAGCTGATTATCAGCAGTGCCTCTAATATAATATATGTATACCTTAATAGTTGACCTCCCACGCGTTGCTGTGGCTAACGAAACACAACGCCAGTTACTGGATGGTTACCTAACCTAGTTAACCAAGTGTTAATTAACTAACTAACCATCACGCCGTTTCCCCGCAGGGGTAGGCAGAGAGGACGGACCGCCAAACAACTCGGTCTTGGCATACACTCCTCGCCTCATTCACATTCATACATGCTCTTCTATTATTCTGACTCTTGACATGGCCCGACTCAAGTATCTGATTCACTTGATCGTGCCATGTCTTCCTCGGACGTCCTCGACTTCTTCTACCGTTCACACTTGCGTCATATATTCTCTTGACACTCCTTTCTTCATTCATTCGCTCTATATGTACAAACCATCAAAGCGTCCCTTTCTTGTACCAACACCAAGTGTTGTGTCAATAAATTAACTAACACCGCCATCTGTCAGAAACTTATGTAACTTAAAAATAATTTCAAATCATTGTCCCATAACATTTAATGAGCATTTAATTCGCAATAACAAATATTGAGGTCAATAATCGAGATAAAAACTATCCTAATTTTTAAGATGGACCAAATTACACTCAGTAAGACAAATTTCATCAAAATCGGTTAAGTAGTTTCGGAGTTTATCTTGGACAAACATCGGGAAGATAATTAAAATTAAATTAAAATCAAATCTTATATATAAAATCCGAATTTTTTTGTGTCGCATTTTATAAGTTTACAGTAACAATTCTTTCAGATTTTGGTAGTTTATACAACTGTTGTTACTAATAATATTATTTTGTAATAGAAACTCGTAAACAAATAATGCTAAACATATATAATATAATACATTCATTACGACGTAAAAAAAATTACATTTCTTACGAACTCATTTTTTATAACATTTCTTTTGTGATATATTACAAAAATTACATCAAAATAATGTAGATAAAACGAACTTCCTAAAAATCACTCAAATCTATGCTTTCCACAATGGAGAGTAGATATATCAAAAACAATGAAAAAATTCGAATACGACCATATCAAGCGGCAGCCATTTTGTCCGCCATCTTTGATGCCCGGCGCGTCATTGGCAATTAATTTGAATTTGTCGGATTGGCTAAATGCTAGCCAGTTTTTCGTTATGTCAAGAACGAGAATGGCCCAAGCGATTCTGACCTTGTTCTTCATACAATTTCTTTATACATAGGGGACAAAATCGCTTAAATAATTTATTTTTTTAATTTTCACCGGAGGTTACTGGAGGGCCAACGGCCAATTAGAGGTGAATAGCTGAAACTACTCTCAAATACAGCGTTTTATGACTAGGGAGAACGATTAAATGGTCTCTTTGGTGTGTACTGTGTGCACGAGAGTCACGGGACCACTGCTGTCTGTCAAACAGGCAGTTTCCAAATGTCTTATTTTGTTTCTATTATTTGTGATTGCGCTACGAGGTATTAACATTTTTAGGATATCCGCCATTACAGCGTCCAAACTCCACAGCCGTAAAAGCCACCCTATCCGCGTCGCAAGTTTTATTTCTCAAAATACACTCCTGTCATCGCGCAGAATCGATAATTTCATTCATAACGCTGCCGGACCTTATACTATACCCGGAATTTATAGAAGCTTTTATTTACACTGTCATGGTTAAATTCTTGATTGTGATCGACGAACACTGTACAGAAAAATTATAGTACAATAATAAAAATAATAAAAACGTTTATTTGTCAATGGTGCTTTACAAATATATCTTGTTTATTTAGCCTCTCAGGCCTCAAGCCTACATTCGCTTTGCAATAAAATCCAAATAAATGGAATATTTCTGAACACATCCGAAAAGTAAAAACTGTTTTTGAAAAGTGATGAAATTTAAATTTTATATTTTGAAAGACTTTCAGGATAACTTTGGAGATAACGAATTAAAAAAAACACGAACTTAACCTATACTATATTGACCGGTCAGTGGTTCAGTGGGCATCGCGTTTGGGTCCCACCCAGGCGTTCCGTGTTCGATTCCTCGGCTGGCTAAGTCCTCCATCACAACACAAGCATCATCTTCCGCTTAGTGTGGTGGTAGTAGGAGATTTTCAAATGTTGTTGGGTTATTCGTAACCTGGGAATGTTTGTCTTTCTTTTAAAAAAATAATATTAATATATGAGCGAAACAAAACTTAACCAGTAGGTCTGTTAAAAAAATGATGTTTCTAATATTTTAATCTTATATTTAAAAATTAATGTGCGTTTGTTTGTTCGTTTCTTGTGCGCTACCGTTCATCCGATTGGGATGAAACTTTGGGGATTTGATGTGCGCAATTTAGCGTGTGTCGCTCTCCATAGAGAAAAAAAAATTGCCTTATTTTTAAACGCCCGTCTCAAAAGTTGCGTGTGATATGTAACTATTCGAAAACGTAAAAAAAAAATTAAATTGATGCTCACTATTATTATTAGCTCGCTAAAATGGCTAAAAGTTTTGAAAAAAAATTGATTTCGTGATTCGGGAAAAAAGTCAAATGAAGGGTTCATATTTTATATTTTGTAGCAAACTATATTTTATTCTATAACTGTTGTCCAAAGAATGCAAAAAAAATGTGTTTACGTAATTACGTGGCTGGTAGGATTGAAAAAGGCCTGTTGAGGTAGCCCTTTCATATCTCCAGCCGGACTATCTCAACCCATTACCTTTATTTATTCGCCCGTCGCTCCTGGACACACTGGCCCCCAGATTCCAACCCAACCCTCATAACTTGTTCCTTCCAAGAACATCCTCTCATTCCTTCGTTTCCTTAAAAAATACCCCCCACAGAGCATCCCTTAAGATAACATACGCCCTGAGGGAAATTCTACACAATCAAAAAAATATCTACATTTATTTGTTCAGAAAACTGTGGGCTTTTTACCGTTAACCAAATTTCCATAAGCGAACTACCAAAAATTCCGCACTGATATACATTATAAAAGTTCAGATATTATAAATTCGGGGCATTTTTTATCAAATTCCGATGTTTTCAAGTTTTGGGGTGAGGTTGTTTTTTTCCATAATTTTATTCCAAAAAATAGCTGACCTTCCGTTGAATTAATTTTGAGTCTCACGACCAGCTTTATCTGGAAACTTTTTCGTAAGTTTTTGATTTTTCGACATTATTTGAAGATTCGTTTTGGGATTGAAGGAATTTCGATTAGATTTTAAAAAAAATTACTAGGCTGCGCCGCCCGTTTCGGCCCATTTCATGTAAAACTTAAGGATTTGAGGCCAACATATCCAACCAAACTGAAATATACATTTTAATTAAAAGTTATATTAAATATCTTGTACGGATTTGTGCTATTTTATTTATTTTTATTTTAAATTATGATGTCTATTATGAATTAATGGTGAACCCTAAATGATTTATATTTTAATATAAACAATTTCCTGCTGTAATTTCCTTCACAAAGAACAGAAATAAATTACCAAATACATATCACAATGTCGGTTTATCAAACGTATCTTCAATTAAAGACTTGAATCATTTGACTCTTCACTTAGCTTCAATAAACACGTAGATACAATTTCAAAAAGTGCGTCACAAATATTAGGATTAACTCTAAGAATCACATATTATTTTAAAAGTGCAGAATTTACTTTAACATTATATAAATCAAATGTGCGAAGTATTCTCGAATACGAATCCATTATTTGGTCTCCCGACTGTGAGATTCACAATTATAGAATAGAATCCATACAAAAAAAATTAACTCGTGTAATTGCTCATCGCGAAGGTTTATCTGATCAATTATAGTATGTATATATTTACATATTTCTTCATTACACAACTTGGTTTCAGAGAAAAATATATATATATATATATTTTTTTTTTTTATGGTTTTCACGTTTTTGTTATGTAATTATGTACATTTCTTAAGGACTAATAATATGAACTAAAACCTGTCAATTTGTCTGTCCTGGAACGGGAAACTTTCCTAGTTGGACAGGCAAAGCTTTCTTATATGTAAATTGTACTTTTTTGTATCCATCTATAATAAATAAATAAATAAAATAAATAAATTAGGAACTTATAATGACCGAATTTTGCACTACAAACTACGTACGCTCTCTGACAGCCAGAAGTAAAATTTCCGATTTATTGCTTCGACACAAAATTATACATGCATCAGTTGATACGCCCAAATTAACATCAACACATTCAAGAAATTCAACCAGGAGGAAGAAAGACATTTTCTATATTGAAGCCTTCCCCACAAATACAGGATATTTCTCCCCTGTACAGCGAACATTAAGACATTATAACACTATACACTGTTCTAATAATGAAATCGACTTTTTTAACGACCCATTTGAACACTTTAAAAAATATATTTTACTATTCATCATATAGAGCTGATAGTGTGATAATGAAGCCCTTTATTTAAGGACAGGCATTAGTGTACATTCTGAATCAACGTCCCATCAGCACCAGCAGGCGTCAATAATAAATTGTTCGTGAAACTTTTGTATTCTACCTTTAGTATGTAATCAGAATCTACGTCAAAGTCACCAGATTTAGCGAAGTACTTGGGGTGACCTATGTCAGACGTTTAAGTTAACCAATGAATGATTCTCGGGGACGCAGTACCAATTTCTCTTATCAAAAAATAAAGAAAAATTTTATATGTATTTTTTCTTGTTTGTCGATTTTACACGCGCTAGGATAAAATACAAGCGTAATCCTTTTTTGAAAAGGGTCTAGTAAACACCCCAAAATAGCTGCGATATACGATTACATCCCCTAGTCTCTAGTCGTAGGGAAGGGAAGTAGGCAAAAACATATCAAATCACACAGATAAATCATTCTGCGACAAAATTATTAATATTCTTATATCTTTAGGACAGAACCTGGAAACACGTACGAGTATTTTGGTAGGTACTTTGAAACATCTTACTTTAAGATAATTTTTACAATAACTCTAAGCAGGAGGCCCAGGAGAAAATAATTTCACTGAGTGCCTGTCTCATCTTTGGGGGTGCAAGGAAAGGAAGGAGAGAATGTTCTGGGAAGGGAAAAGGTTCGAGGTGTGGGTAGGAATCTAGGGGTTAATAGGGCCAATATGAATCAATACTTCCCACTGCGATGCATCAAGAGAATCCTGCAGTAGAGGCCCAATGGTCTCCCTCAACCAGTCCCTCCGGATCCATGGAACAATTGATGGGCAGAGGCATCAATCAATCGATCAATTTGTTGCCGATTTTTTTAAAAAATAAAAACACATTCCCGAGTTACAAATAACCTGACAATATTTAAAAATCTCCTACTACCACCACAGTAAGCGGAAAATGATGCTTGTGCTGTGATGGCCAAATCAGCCACTGACCTACCATTAAATTTGATATAAAATCGAAAGCTGCACATTTAGCGCCTCCGCCCACTGAGGCAACTGAAAACTCTCAACTGCTAACTGTCTTTGTATGACAATGTGATGAGCCGCACACTTCACAATCACACAAAACCCCGTTGTCAATTGTAACGCAAGCGGTGACTCCATGGTAACTCGCAACTGGCACTGCTGGTTGCGGTGGTCGGCCGTTGCTAGTTGCCAGCTGTCAGCTGATTGTTCTTCATCTATGGTTAAACAAGCTTTTTGACCAATCAAGACATAGAAACCAGCCAGTTTTAGTTTGTTTTCAGTTGCCTCAGTGGGCGAAGGCGCTTAGTGTTAGATCGTCGTCTGAAACCAAGTTGTTTTGAAGTGAGAATTTTGTTTTTGTTCAAGATATTTTAAAAGTCTTTCTTTAATGACAAATTCAAAAAGTTTAGAGAAAGCTGGAAGTATAGAGATTGGACGATATTTTTGGACATTTTTATTTTGACCTTTTTTTATTTTGGACAATATGTTTTCATTTATTTATACAGCGTCCTTGGGGTGATTTTGCACTAAAACGGCGCTATATAAATCAGCCAAATATTATTAGTATTATGCACGCATCCGCACGGAGAAAAATGTTATTCTAAAATACGATCATTTTATCCGTAAAACCGGTTAAAAACGAGACTGAAGTTCTTACGAACAAATTAACAGGGTATAAATGTTTATTGGCGGGAACATGTAAGAATAATTTGTTGGTGTACGTAATTTCGTACGTATACCAACAAATTATTCTTATATTTTCCCACCAATAAAGATTGAAACACTGTTAATTTGTTTGTAAGAACTTCAGTCCCGTTTTTAACCGTTCTTACGAATAAATGATCGTATTTTAGAATAGCATTTTTCTCCGTGCGGACTATAAGATAATTTCAAAATGGCTTTGGTAAAAAATTAAAGGATCGATAGATTTAAACGTTCCTTGATCGATCTATATAA
Source organism: Limnephilus auricula (assembly GCA_951813805.1). Lineage (NCBI taxonomy): Eukaryota > Metazoa > Arthropoda > Insecta > Trichoptera > Limnephilidae > Limnephilus > Limnephilus auricula. Next base: position 11,775,917 of record OX638412.1, on the reverse strand, counting down.
ATTGCTTCTACCAACTTTCCTTTAAATTATTTTTCCCCGTCCCATTCCAATAGCCCAAAAACATATCACAATAATGATAGCAAAATGGTTTAGAAGATTAATTCGTTACATAAATCAACCTTTTACAACCAACAAAGCGAATCACAAGACATTTTTAAAATTCAACAAAACGCGAATTAATAAATATATATATATATATAATATTATATTGCTTGCTATGTTTTTGTTATTTTTGATTACGCCTTTAACATTAATTCTTCATAAAATTTTACAAATGCAATAATAACAACAAAGGCTGTTATTTTGCTCTATGTTTTAAGGCACTTTTACTCTTTTACTTTTTCTCTTTTTATACCTAAAATAAACTAAATTCTTAAATCTCCTATTAACCATAAAATTATAATAAATTCAATATTATACCCACGCTCAGGCATTTGCCTTTGCGGGATTTTTTTGTTCATACAATATTAGGTATATTTAAGTATGTTATATAACTTTTATTATTTTATGTACCATTGTATCAAAAAAATTTCAATAAAAAAAAAATTTACCTGTAAAATAAATACAAAGAATACCTTTTAAAAAAATGTATAATATATGAAAAATACCTTTCCTAAAACAATTGAATACTTCCAAAATATCTAATATTGCCTTTTCATAAAATTCCTTAGTTTTGATTACATCGCGCTACTATTCTCTTTAATATGAAACACCGAAGAAATATAAAAGATTAAACATTTTTTCTTTCTTTATGCTAACCAATGAATATTATGGAGATATCTAAATAAAACATATTACTACACATTTAATTTGTAGATACAATAAATAAAATATCAACATAAAACATTGTAATTATGTGTCCTTAAAACTACTCGAGCGCTTTTTGCCACATTATGGCACTATTTACAAAACCTCGGATTGCTCTGTTGCCAAAATGTGGCAAATTAAAAAAAAAATCATTCAAAATATAACAAAATAAATATTCTCTAGATTCTTTAAAATGTTTTAAGGTTAAATAATTAATTTTCTTTAATTCTACAAATATGTGATAATATACAAAAGATAGGTGAATTCATTGGCTACATAGAACTATAATCAGTTTTTATGTCTCCATATTCAAATTCGGAGTTATGATTTTTTTAATGTGGGCGGATAAATTTCCTCTAGCAATCCGAGAAAAAATATTTTAATTGCTCTGTCGCTCCAGTGGTTAATATAACATATTCGTGTAACACAATTCATAATTACAAAAATTAACGATTTTTTATCAAGATAACTACAGATACCAAAAAATGCTTTGTTGCCACATTTAATTATAATTGTATCCATTTACGGCATGTCTATTATGTATTCTTTACAATACACCACCAAAAATGTTATATTACCCCAATTACAAGATAAAACCATTTATTCATCATTTTATAAACACAACAATAAAAACAAACAAAAAAACACGACATTAAAAAACGTTTTACACACTTAAACAAGAAATAAACGTTTAAATCGACAACCTGTAATTATTATACCGAATAAATTATGTGATACTATCATAAAAGATGATACTGCTGCATTATATTGATAAATAACACATAAAACTATTATTTAAGTACGCATACCTCAGACATGCGGTAACGGCATCCCAGGAGCACAGTTCGTTAAGAAAATAGTCCTTTATGAATGGTTTATGATGCGTAGGTACTGTAACAATGTTCACTCAACAGCCTAGCACTAAATTGCACATAGATTTTAAAAAGAAACATTGGGATAGTATTGTTTGAAATTCGGTTAAAATGTTGATAGAGGTTTTGAAGTCTGACGCGACACAACTTCCCCTTCGACGGGCGGGGACAGACTGAAATAATGAAAACTGAAAATCAGGCATAGCGCCCCCTGTAGGGGTTTTCGTGAAAATTTCACGCATGCGCAGTGTTGCCACGTTAATGTCCGTTCAATCGTGGGAAAGTTTATTGTTTCACGTATTTGACTGTGAAACAATGCGTTTTATGGGATGGGTGAGTTTTTAGATGATAAAATTATTAATAGTCTTTGAAATTTTTCGTTAGCTTGCCTGAGGCCATGTCGGTAGTCGAAAGGTTTTAAGTGAATTTGCTATAAGAGTTTTCTTTTTAATCGGTTTTTTTATCACATTTCTATTTAGGATACTTATGTTATTTATTTTTTAGGTGTTATGCCGTGTTACGCTATCTCCTTCTTTAGCCAACGTTTCGGACAACGTTACAGTGTCCATCATCAGGGCAGATGTGTTGAGTGGCAGAGTGAGTGACAGAGTGGCAGAACACATCTGCCCTGATAATGGACACTGTAAAGTTGTCCGAAACGTTGGCTAAAGAAGGAGATAGCATAACACGGCATAAGACCCCAAAAATAAATATCACAAATACTTTTGGCCGTGAAAATCTAAAATCATACCAATTGGGATACTCATGAAAAACTTGACAAAAAATGTTGAATTTCTTTTTCATTCGAGTCCAAATGAAAATGTTATGATGAGGGGGTTTCTCACCATCCTCCCAATAGCTTATCTACACTAATAACGAATATTTTCGATTTACGGTTTATTTATTCAGTTGGAGTTTATAATTCGGTACTGGAGCCTATAAATAGTGGCTATATATTGGATAAGTTGGCCGAGTTTTCTAACCACTGCGAGTATTTTATTTTTATTTTTAATAATACTTTCATAATTATTATTGTTTCTCCGAGCTCGGTCAGCTCTATTTACATTGATTTTTAATTTAAGCTAAGTATTTTATTTGTTTATATTTTACCGATTATAATTGGACCACGTTCTAAATTAATAATCTCTGTTAAGTTTTTCATATATAACGGCAAAATTTGGATTTAAAGCCAAAATACTCTAAAAATATTAAAAAAATACGAGTGTGCTTTGTGTGACCACACGACTGAAGTAAATACTTCTTTAGTAATCTAATATAATTTTCTTCCTGGCATCGAATAAAACCATTCCAATCATCAGTGTATAAGACTATATTGAAGATTCGTTTAAATTGTTACCAATCATCGTGACAAATCAGTCGTTTCAATGCACTGAATTCGCACACTCTAAACGAAAATTTTATTAATTTTATTATGGGAATTACGCTTAGAATGGGATTGTTGATTTAATTCTTACAAAGTTTAAAATAACAGTTTAAATTAAAACGAGCGACGTTTATTCACATTTGCAGCAGGAAATTCAAAAAAATTCCAATCGAAAAATTGCTAGTTATTAGTTAGATTTTAACGTTTAGAATGTGAGAAACAACAACACAACTATTGTCAGCATAAATGCCAGCACCCATTCCATATGTTATTACTATGGATTTGAGCACTGTCGTTACGATTAGATTGTGAGGAATGAACCACAAAATTAATTTTAATTTATTATCATTCACCACCATAACGTTCGTAACGCCCGATATTACGCCTCTCGTAACGATGTAATTTCCGTAACGCATTTGCCAGTTTACCCCTCAAGTCAAGTATTTACTTCAAAAAGGTGCAGCAAAATTCTACTATAGATTTGTGTTATTATATTTTTTTATATTTAAAATCATTTTTTTCATGATTTTAGAGTCAACTAAAAAAACAAATAAAACTAAATAATTAAAAAAAAAAGCTAAAATTATTTGTGAAACAACACAAATTAATTCGAAGAAATAGATTTGAACTCGTGACCTCCGGATTCGTAGTCAGAACCCCTCCACTACGGAGGCCGTCATACACAATATACAAACACAAATGACTAAGACAAATCAAGTAAGAAAGGGCACAAGTTAATTTCTCTTAGTTAAAAGCTCAGATTTAGCACTCGCTTTTCGAATAATAATGTGTAAGTACGTTATTTTTCCAAAATAGAGCACCTTTTCTCGTTCTAATTATCACCAATTACCACCCGATTCATCGCGTTAATGAAACCCTACTTCAACCTCCACCTGGCACCACCCCCTCCCCACCACACCGACACCGCAACACAGGTTCAACCAACCCTCTCACCTGCCTCCCTTACATCGACACCTTTACTTTCCCATCTTCTCTACCATTCCACTTTTACTTATTTTACTGCTAGGGTTGCCACTCTTTTACAAAACAACGAACTATTTTTTAAAAAAACTATGAAAAACACAATTTTCCACGCTCGAAGTATTTTTTTTTAATATCAGCTCCACACAGAAAGCTCTGAGCAAATAATTCCACTCAGGGCCTGTGTCATCTTTGGGGATGAGGTTCGACGGCTAAAATATTTTTTAAAAAAACGTCAAAATGATTATGAATTGCTATTTAGCGCTAAACTAAAATCGTAAAAAACTTCGAAAGGTGAAAAACTGCCGTCTGGTGCGAAAAACGTCAAAATGGCTTTAAACTGCCTTATAGCGCTAAAATCGTAAAAAAAGTTTTAAAAAAACTGGCCAAAAACGACAAAATGGTTACAAACTGTCATCAAGTTAGTGCTAAACGGGCGGCGTAGTCCAGCGGTAGAGCGTTAGACTCCCATTCCGAAGGCCGCGGGTTCAAACCCGGCGTGCGCAAATAAATTTTATTTATTCGTAAGAAGCAATCACTTTGTGGTTAGGCATTATATTTTAAATAAAACAAACACTTAGTATTTAACCACGTATATTTATTATTTGATATATCGACCGGTTTCGCTCCGACCGAGCTTCATCAGGATATAATATATATCAAATAATAAATATGCGTGGTTAAATACTAACAGCCTTACTAAAAAAAAACACTCCGCGGCCGTTAAACGGTGTTTCTGTAGCACGTTGTGTAAAGTCTGTACATTTCGTTTTTCAAATTCTTACTAAACAAAATATATGGTTTTGATCTGACAACGTCGCCATTTTACCAGCCTTACTAATAAACTTTCTGAAAAATTTGTACAGTGGTCAAACAACCATGTATGAAGAATCCTTACTAATTAAGAACTGACAAAAAATTTTCCATGGAAAGATATGTACATTGCTTACACGGCCAAGGAGGGTAGTTTATATGTTGTATATATTTGTTCCATTTGTAATTTTCAACGAATTTCGAATTTCTTTTTTTAATGTCCTATATATTTATTATTTTTTGAGATGTCGTAAAAACAAATACCATTTTAGAACCAAAATGTAATTACCTTTAAGATTTTCATATCTAAAATATACTTAAATGTTTAAAAACTGTAGTATTTTAAGCTTCAAACATCAAATTGAAAAAAAAAACTCACTTACCCCAAACACTTTCTATTAAAACATTGAAATATTTGGAAAAATTCAAAATTCAAAAAACACAGTCCTTTTATTTAATGATTTTGAAATAAAACTGTCACATCACTATTTACTCCTTCACACAATAAAAAAATATAAAAAATCTTGAAATTAGCTTTTTATTCCCAAAAATTTTCAATAAAAAAACTCACGTTTCAATACATTGCTTGCACATCTTAACACATTAATTTCTTTGATACGTTTACTAAAATATGCATTAGACATTTTAGTCACCAAAAAACATCACTTTCAAGAATTTATAATAAAATAAAGAGGAGTGTTTTTTTTTTAGTAAGGCCGTAAGTGTTTGTTTTATTTAAAATTTTATTTAATTGATTTGTGTTATTTCACAATTAATTATTTAAAATGATATATAGTATATAGTGAATACCTCATAAGAGTCCCAATTGCTCCCGTCTGGAGCCAGTGAGACTATGGCATCCCCAATTGGGGTATGTTATGAGGCTGAAGGTAAATGGGGAAGGGAAGGAGACACGAGGAAGAGGAAGGTGGGGAAGTATCTGGCTATTCATATCTAGTCAATAAACACGGCTAAAGCCATTTCAAGCAACGCTTCAATTCTGAATGGTGGTCTTACACCAGGGCGATACTAAAAGTATCTTCCACTCTGGAACGTGCCCCAAATACACTATATATTATTTTAAATAATTAATTGTAAAATAACACAAATCAATTAAATAAAATTTATTTGCGCACGCCGGGTTCGAACCCGCGACCTTCGGAATGGAAGTCCAACGCTCTACCGCTGGACTACGCACGCCGTCTGACTGATTGCATCCTGCCATATAGCGCTAAAGTCATTGGCTAAAGTGGTAAAAAAGCGTAAGATGTTCTGGAAAAGTTTTTATAAGAAGAAGCTTATAGCACCTTTAATAAATTATGCACAGACATCGATGTGTTTAACCTCACAAATTCACAACATTATTATAAAAAAATAACATTCGATCGAATATGTTTAACAGAAAACTTAATGTTTCGTCGTTTTTGCTTGTCATATTTCCTTTTTTTTGCTTTCAGCAGTTTGAATTTGAATAACATCAATTCCTCAAATATATTATCGATATCCATTAAAAGTTTAACCTCTTGAAAGCCAGTATAGGAAAAATACATTTTTTCATTACGACGTAAGAAATTTGATATTTCTTTCGAATCCAATATTTATAACATTTATTTTGTGATATATTACAAAAAATACATGAAAATAATGTAGATAAAACGATTTTTCTGATAGTACCTGTAATCTATTCTTTTCACAATGAAGTTATATCAAAAACAATGAAAGAATATAGAGTTTCTAAACCAACTCTGTCCATATTTTGACGCGGCGGCCATTTTGTCGGCCATCTTTCTTGCCCACCGTATCATCGACAATTTATTAAAATTATTCCGAGAGGCTAGACGCTACGCAGTATTTCGTCACGTCGAGAACGAGTGTGGCCCAAACGATTCTGACCTTGTTCTTGATACAATTTATTTATACATAAAGGACAAAATCGTTTCCAAAATCGAATATTACACCGGAGTACGTACGGCCAATGAAAGATTAAATTAATGTAAACCTTGGAAGTGTTTCATAAAATATGTTTTGTAGATTTAATTAAGTGGATGTACCACTTTATCATAACTGCTTACATTAGGTAAATGATAATGTACTTTTCTTTTTTCACTATGATATTGGTCAGTGATATAAATATTGTTAAGACTGTTATATATATATATATATATATATATATATAACACATTTACAAAAACTGTTTATGAAGCCAATAAATAAAATAAAAAATGAAGGAAAATGGAAAAAGGGTATGAGGGGTGGATATAAATCCGGGTGTCAGTGTGTCCAAAAGTGACGGACGTATGAATCCATCCCTACCACTGCGTGCAGGGCGATGTTTCGATCTGCTGGAGAGGTCAAAAGGTCTCCCTAAAGGTGTCTTCCAATCCGTCTCGCCACGACCGACGTAGGTAGGCAGGCGCAACTACCGCAATACCTGGATAAACTTCAATCTATGAACCCGGGCACCCCTGCTAAATCACCAAAGGTAGCGAAGCACTTCAATGATCTATGGCAGAGGTTGGTTATCCAATAAATAGTTGGTTGTCCAATAAATGGTTCCCGGGACGGCAGTACCTATACTTGTCACCCAAATTGTAAAGTAACGACATCAATTTTCAACTGTATTATAAGATCACAACTGTAACAAGCTTCTACTATTTGGGCCCCTTACCCGCCAAGATGAAATGTGGTTGTCTACTAATTGTATTATATTTAAAGAATTAATAACGACTTCAAATTATTAGTTTTTCGATAAATCAAAAAGTGACGATGTTATGAGCTTTCAAAGTGAACGTGGGTTGAACATGTGAAAATGATATCTCGTGACGTCAACTTTATGATTTCAGGAATCATAAAGTTAACTATATTTAAATAATGAATTTCAGGAATCATAAAAAATTATGAATTGATAGTAAAAGTTTCTCATAATTGTTCAGGGACCCCAGACCTTGTTCAGGGACCCCCAAATCAATTTTAATTTTCCACGGACCCCCTTAATGATCCGAGGGACCCCTGGGGGTCCGTATGGACCACTTCGGGAACCACTGTTCTAATCAATGTGTTTATTCATTAATTATTGAAAAAAAAAACATAAAATTTCGCTGTAGAATTTTTAACTTTTGAAGGTGTTGGGATGGGAATTTATATTAAGAACTGTTAAAATGTTATATCAAGTAGGTAGGAACTTTATTGCTTGTCTAAATTCTTCACACAGTCTGATCAAATTTTTAAAATCACACTTAAATTCAAATCAAATATTAGTTCATAGAATCACTGACAGACCCTCAACTGAATTACATGTTGGAATCAATATGAAAATAATTTTGAAAAATTTTGAAAACCCTGGTTAATTCCACACCCCGGTCAACATTTACCTGCTAGCACGTTCTCCCTTAGGACAAACGAGAATCAATTAACAACTATTTGATATAGAAATGGATACGTTAACTCTGGAGATACCAACCTTCCTCTTTAAGTATATTTTATTTGGTTATAAAATTTTACATTTTATTTATTTATTTTTTCATGTTCTCCATAAAACAGTTATACACCAATATATCATTGAGAAGATTATAAATTACAAAGTACACAAGGGCAGTTTTACTACTTAGTGACATGCGCTAAAAGATAGTTGCTGAACTGTCTGTAAGTGACATTGAAAATGTCGATGGTCAATGCAGAATCGTTAAGCAGTTGAGTCGCTCTGTTTATTGGCGCGTTCTGATAGGCAGAAGTCCTCACTTGCGGAGCATAAAAAAGTGCATGGGATTTCCCACGAGTATACTTGTTAGGGACGTAAAAATTAACCTCTTTTAACATAGGCGGATTGAGTATGATACCGGAGATTAGCTTAAAAAAGTGTTTACCTAAAAACATTTTTTATATCTAATATATTCTATTCTAAGACTACTATAATATTATTTACTAGGTACCTACTTACTAAAATTTGGACTTCACAACATTGAGACATAATCCACGAAAAACTGCAAGACTTTTAGCTTCCTTAACAATTTCAGGGAGTTCATTGAACATTTTAAAACCTTTGTAATAAATATTGTTTTGTGTTCCCGATAAATTTGTTTTAGGAAGCCTAAAATCCTTGCAGTTTCTCTTTGGATAGTAATGAACTGTGCTATTAATTCTAACATTATTCAACATATAATCTGGTAAAATTTATTATTTTAACTTATAAATAAATACTAGCGTATTGTAAACTAATCGTTATATAAAAACACAACATTTTTGGAATGGCGGAATAATAGTCAATATATTGTAATTACAGGTAATACCTAGCAGTGACGCTCCATGAGTTTTCAGTGAGCTAGAGAATGAAGATCTTCAGAATTCTTTCAGTTTGGGGATTTTCTTCGTACAAAAAGTTGAAATTTTGAAAAAAAAATAAAATTCATTTTCAGCCACAACAAATCGTGGTACTCTAGCTCACAAAAATCTCACGGACCGCCCCTGAATTACCTAGGTGATGTAGGTACCTACAGAAGTTGTCTCGCTTTAGTGTCGTCTCTGTCATACAAGATTTCAGTCGCACATTAAAAAAAAAATAGGAGGACCATAAATAAATAAGAGGCCAGCCTGATTCAGTGTCCCGGCTCGGTTCGAGGTGGTTTTGGTTCAAGAGCATTATTTAAGACCAGTTTACTTCGCTCTTCTTTCTAGCCTACCCCTGGGAAAGCCTTTATGGTAAGTAACTTATGTGTTAAGTCACACTTAAGTTAAGGTTTAAGTTACTACTTTACAAGTGTGTCGTTGGTCAGTAGAGGATCGTCGTTATTCTCTTTTGGTGTATTTTATTATTGTCCTCTAAAGGGCACTACGTTTTAACAATGTTTTTTGAAAATTTAAGTCACACGAATTTGTTGGGACCATAGTTATTATAGAAACGAGAGAGTTGGGACATGCACCATTATTAGTATAAAACTTGAGTCGCCAAGCGCAAATCACCACAAATCGCATACAAGAAGACGGAACTAATCGCATTCCACTACGGTAAAAATCCAGAGAAGATGCTCCCCGTACAATTTAATTAGGTAAACATAAATTTATTTATTTTTATTTATATATTTCAAACAATACAATACAAGATGATCCTTTGTCTGTCCAGCGCCGGTTCTACGAAATCTGGCGCCCTGTGCAGGATGTACCGATGGCGCCCTCCCCCCCCCCCCCAACATTTTTTTAAATTCAGATAAAAAATTTATATACATATAAAAAATAAAAATAAAAAATTTTATGCAATACGTTTATAATAAATTAATATCCCGCCAACAAGAATCAAGAGTAACTTTTCCAAGTGACCTGGCGGTAGCTATCTATGACACTGGACATCATAACAAAATATAATATAAAACAGGAGGCAGTTTAGTTCAGAAATAATAATATTCTGATCAGTTTGTTTAATATGGTGCCAAATCGCGCGCGAATGGCAACATAAATAAACCAATAACGCGGCGAAAGCGACGAACTATATCATCAAAGAGCAACTTGTCAACGAAGGGAGATCCGTAGGAGAAGCGATCAATGAACCAATCACAATGTTTGTTGAATTTCGAACGATACAATGGTCGTAAGAGCAACAAGGAAAAATAGGTCTTACGTTCGTATGAAATATATTGTATTTGGAAAAAAATTCCTTGACGTAAGTCGAATCCGTATTTCGTTAAATTTTAACCATCGATGCGCGCGCATTAGGTTCACGCATATGGAAAGTGAGTGTTGCCAGCGCGAACTAATAATTCCGTATTATGAGTAATTTTTAATCGATTCGGGGAATATTTTAATTGAATTTTAAAACAATATTTATTTTATCACGGCGCCCCTTCGTAGTGGGCGCCAGGTTTTTTGCACGTTTTTTAACGTATGGCAGATCCGGCGCTGTGTCTGTCCAACTGGGAAGGATTCCCGTTTCAGGACAGCCAAATTGTGTTTTAGTACATATTCTTACAATAGAAAGGAATGGCGATTCTGTCAAGACAAATTTTAAGAACATTAGTAGTTGCATTTGTAGTGACGGGATTGTCTCCTTTTCCTTGAAAGAATCGCCAAGATGTAATTATTTTACCAGGGTCATTTTGGATAACATTAGTAATTTCATACAGAACAGAAAGAATGGTTTCTTTCGGGAGATAACAAGTCTGAGATACATCTAATAATGATAATACATCTAATAACGCAAAATACTTAGGGGAACGTCATTACTGAAGACCTCTTGGACGATGGTGATATTGAACGACAAAATATCAGAATACTGTATAATATGATTGCCCGAAGATTCTTCCAGTGCGGCAATACTGTAAAAAAATCATTGTTCAATGCATTTTGTACTAGCCTGTACATCTGTGAAACATGGTGTCACTACCTAATCAGGTCGATCGAACCCAATATAATAACGCCTGCAGAATTATATTTGGATACAGGAGGTACAGCAGCGCATCGACAATGTTTACTTAACTAGGACTTAAAAAAAAAATATATAGTGAATACCTCATAAGAGTCCCAACTGCTCCCGACTGGAGCCAGTGAGACTATGGCATCCCCAATTGGGGTATGTTAGAGGTTGAAGGTAAGTGGGGAAGGGAAGGAGACGAGGAAGAGGAAGGTGGGGAAGTATCTGGCTATTCAAATCTAGTCACTAAACACGGCTAAAGCCATTTCAAGAAACGTTTCAATTCTGAATGGTGGTCTTACACCAGGGCGATACTAAGAGTATCTTCCACTCTGGAACGTGCCGCAAATATACTATATACTATTTTAAATAATTAATTGTGAAATAACACAAATCAATTAAATAAAATGTATTTGCGCACGCCGGGTTCGAATCCGCGGCCTTCGGAATGGGAGTCCAATGCCCTACCGCTGGACTACGCCGGCCGTCAAGGACTGAATGGATTCACCGGCCTGATGAGACACAGGGTCACTGGAGCTACGAGGATGCAACTAATTAACTCCGACAACACGGTGGTGAACGCAGTCTTCCAGCATCAAGCGCCACTCCTGAGTGAGCGCTGGGCCCGAGCTCACATACGGCTCGCCATAGATTTTAATCCGGCCCTCCCAAAAATTCTGATTTCTGGGTATAAAAATGCATATAGGATATTTTCCTTTTATATAATTTTATTATTTGGTCGTGAATTCACGGCAGCTATATTTCAATTCATCAAACGGAATTTGATTAATATAGATATATAATAATATGTAGGTAGTTGACCAAAAGTAAAAACAGTTGGGTAATTGAGATAACCAGAGTTTTTGGTGTTTTCTGAGAATTTGGTGTTGAAGGCGATAAGATGTTCGTTACTCAAAAATTCCCCAGACATTTTCTGTAAATTTGTTGAAATTCTAAGAACGTAGTGCAGGCAAGATAAAAAAGGGTAGATCAGGCAAAACAGAGGCCGAATCGAAAATATTCAGTGTTCACATCGCTTGATTATCATGATAAATTGAAGTGGAGTAGTAATATCTTTAACTCCTTTCATGTATGTGATCATGTACCTAATATTAGTATGAATATTTTCCCTAGTATGTATTATATATGTTTTTACTTTCATCTACATATATGGATGATTTTACCTAATATTTTATACTTAATATAACATCTTATGAATCTTGACTACCATAATACGGGCATTTGCCTAGCTTGGTAGTCAAAAAGCCATGTAAAATAAACCTGTAACAAAGAAAATGAATAAAAAAATTTTTTTTTAAATATAGTGTTTAGCGGTGATTACCCTATTTGAGGTTGTTTCTAAAATTTCGATTGAAATTCATTAAATCATAATGCCCCAATAAAATGATGTTAAAGAAAAGGAAACCAGACGCCGAGTGTCGCGTAATTAATAAGCAGTAATCAATTCATTATTTTTTGTCAAAAACTAAGATGTCTTTATTGTGAACGTCGACTTTTGTGAAAAAAAGTCTTATTTACAATAAAGTGGTGTCTGTTTTAAAGAATATAATTTAAAACGACACTACACTTATTTCAACATTATGCATATAAATTAATATTCTAATTGGATTCTAACAGGAAAAAGAATTTATTTTTCATCCGGCCCCCCATGTTTCAAAAACATCAATCCGGCCCTTTTCTCAAAAAAATTGGTGAATAGTATCTCCTGTACTTTTTTTTGTTTTCATACAAGATGTGTAAGGAGGAAAAAGACGGTTTCGGCTTGAAAGACACATAATGGGTTGTTTTTGCACGATTTTAGCCGCTATGCACACAGTACACGCCAAAGAAACCATTTTCTCGTTCCACCCAAACATAAAACTGCTGTATTTTTCTTTTAAATATTAACTCCTTTAATTAAAATTAATCTTTGAAGGTGCTGGGAGGGGGGGTCTTTTTGAGGAGAGGTCTTGAAGAGACCCATGTTATAGGAAGGAGGAAACACAGAGGCCGGCAAATCGTTCCAAAGCCGAGCTATTGAACTCAAGAACTTGAGGGTAGTTTCAGCTATTCATCATCAAAACTTTGGAAATAACACTGTCTATTCGAATATCGACATCGTTTCAGTGCTTCAAGAAGCTCTGCGGCTTCCCCAAACTGAAATAATCTTGAAAATTTCATACAAAAAATTGAAATTTTGAAAAAATAAAAATGATATTCAGCTACAACAACATTAATAATGTCGTATTTTTCAATCTTAGCACTCTAGCTCACTGAAAAGTCACGGATCGCCACTGGGGTGAACCTGTGTTTCCAAAAGATAAAGATTTGAAGGCAAAATAATGGATTCATTCCATCAAACGTTGGAAGTGTCGGATGAATTCTAACTACTCGTACTACAAATCTCATTTTGGACACGCAGTCATTTGATGTGCATAATATCTTCCTAATCTTCCCATAGTTGAATCCCCAATATAAAGAATGTACCTACTAGTATAATATCATATTATAAAAGTGCAAAGAAACATTTTACGTAGAATGCACAACAAAATTCTCAAAGCTAATGTACCAATATGTTGTTTCGCCTTTCGCCGTTAAAAATATGTGTCAGAAATATGTATATAATAATTATTATTTCAGATCTTTAATATATCCCTGGACAGTGGACAATAGCAGACAATTTGGAAGGTATTTTTGGTTGTTTATTTTTGGGATATTTACGCCGTGTTACGCTAACTCCTTCTTAAGCCGACATTTCATCATTCGTAACACGGCATAATATCCCAAAAATAAACAACAAATATACTTTTGGCCGTGAAAATCTTAAAATCATATTTAAATCAAATTTGGAAGTAATTTAAAGTATTTGTTTCACTGAGCACAATTTTACCATACCCACAAGTTAGGTGTGTAAAAGTAAAATCATCAATCTCCATTTCGGCCAGATTGCTATGTTTGGTTTTGAAATGACATGGAGATTGCTATCTTTGCATTTACGTACAATATTACATACAAATATTGTATACACGTATATTACATACAATATTTGTATGTAATATACGTATATAAAATATTTGTATGTAATATTGTACGTAAAAGCAAAGACATCAATCTCCACGTCATTTGAAAAGCAAACATAGTAATCTGGCCGAAATGAAGATTGCTGCCTTTGCTTTTACACACCTCAAGTATTTATTTATTTTTCGAATTATTTTCATTTTGAGTAATACGAAAAAAAGGTATTTTTTTGTTAATAATTGTTTCCATAAGTTATATTCTGTGTTTATAAATTATTTAGTTATTTTCAATTAATATATGGATATTGCCGCTTTTGTTATATGTCTCTCTGATTGGCCCAAACCAATACTGCCGTATAAATAAACCAATAACTGCCGTTTTTTTTTCTGTACCGTGAGATTGTCGTGGTTGTTGCATTATTCAAAAATGTATGGGATACTGCGATACTGTAATAATTTATGCTCTGAAATCTGATTGGCCCAAACCAATACTGCCGTATAACTAAACCAATAACTGCCGTTTTTTTCTGTACCGTGAGTTTGTCGTGGTTGTTGCATTATTCAAAAATGTGTGGGATACTGTAATAATTGATGCTCTGAAATCATTGCAGCTGACAATATTATTTTTGTTTCTACATTCATCGCCATATCTAGCACATTTTAATCCATTGGTGATTGGTGGAGATTGCCGTCTTTGTTTTAATGCCTCACATCTTCTTCGAACCTTGAAACAAACCAGAAACAACCAAGCCCGGTTTTTCCGAGCATTTGTTTGTCTGTGGATGAATCCACAAAAGTTGAACGATCTGTCCGTTCTCTATGGTCATGATCTGTCAACAAAGTGTGAATCGTAAATTATTTTATTGTGTCGTGATAATATAAACAATCTTTTTTTGACATGTTGTTTTAGTTCAAGATCGCGTAAAATACATTCAAAGTATTCAATAGCGTATCAAAAATGGTGAACTTCAAGAATGTGATGTTCTACCAGCGAAAATGCAACACGAAAACGCTGTTTTACGACGAAGCCTGCCTAACCGTTTCGTCGGACAAAAATGTCTCCCTTTGGAAACAATACACGGAATGCGAGGGATGCGATTACATAAAAGGAGTATTTGTGAACAATGGTTCAGAAGACATGCTTGTGAAGACAATATGGCCTCTGAAATATCAAGTTATTAGCGGGGATGGCGGCCAAATTTGTAATGGGACCTTTGGGTTCCAGGAGTATGGGAGATACCAGTTGAACGTAACCGATAAATGTTCGAAGATTACTGTTACCGAACAGCCCGATGAGCCGATGCTACCGTTGCTGGTGGCCATAGTGACCATGCTGGCCATTGCTACTTTGTGGTATGCTGTTAAAGGCGTTTACAAGAGACTCATCCAATCTGAATTTTGGAATCAAATTCTGAGAAGGTGTGTAATATTTTTGTTGTTGTGAGAGTTGCTTCCGTAAACAATGCTTGTATTTTCGTTATATTGGTTAATGGCATTGTGATTCTGTAGCACTTTGGAATTGCCTAATTGAATTATGGGCATAATAAATAGACTGATTGAAAATCAATGCGAAATTGTGAAAGTTTTGAAGAAAACTATTTACAACAAAAATAAAATGTACATACACTCTTAAATATACGCATGATTGCCAAAAAACTATATTGACAAAATTACTGTAAGAAATGGGACACTTTCATAGCCCATCTAGACTCATGGCGAGAAACCCCTAGAACACCCGAGAAGCATGAATGTGAGGAGTTTCTCGCCGTCTCGATCTCGCGCTCACCTGTTCTCCGATCCGATGCGAGAAAAATAGACATGAAAGAAGAACAGGCGAGAAAATGAGAGTGTGGATAAATTGCTCGTTCTCACGAGAAGTCTCGGCGAACCTTCTCGCCGAGTCTTCTCGCCGTGAGTCTGGATGGATTGGCCTTCAGGATTACTGGACACGCTTAATATCAATACTTTTAGAAAAAAACCTTTTGATTCACCTGGTTAAACGAAGCGGGTGTTGAAGTGGCATTTCAACACCCGCCTGTAAAGTTGTATAACCACTGGAGCGATTTAGGTCCAAATTTGGACTGCTTTTATTTTTCTGCGATTGATATCAGTCCAAAATTGGACCACATTTAACGAACCTACAAATATTGGATAAACGGTGTAATCTAGGTGAATTCATTAGTTTTAAACCGCAGTAAACAGTTTATATGTTTCCATTTAAATATTTTGAGGAATGATATTAATTAAATGGAATGGCCAAAACAAAAACTGAACACCAATCCCTCGAGTGGATAAATCCATTTCATTTCGACAATCATGGCGTCGAACACTTTGCTTAACCTCTTGTAGGCCGCAGTCCCCCCGGCGGGTCCGGACTTTTGAAGGGATTTTGCCCCCTATGTATATGTGTATATATGTATAAAGAAATTGTATGAAAACAAGGTCAGATTCGCTTGGGCCATTCTCGTTCTTGACATAAGGAATTACTGGTTAGCATTTAGCCATTCCGAAAAATTCATATTAATTGCCCATGACGCACCGGGCACCAAAGATGGCGGACAAAATGGCTGCCGCTTGATAATATGAACGCTGTCATATTCGAAGTCTATATTTATTCATTGTTTTTTTATAAATCCATTGTGGAAAGAGCATAGATTTGAGTGATTAGTAGGAAGTTCGTTTTATCTGCATTATTTTTGATGTAATTTTTGTATTATATCACAAAAGAAATGTTATAAAAATTGAATTCGTAATAAAGGTGAGAACTGTCAAATATTTTACATCGTACTGAAAAAAAAATATTTTTTATATGCTGGCTTTCAACAAGTTAAATGAAATTACTCTTTAACAAAATTAAAATATAAAATGCATATTTTTTCATCTCCCCCGATATAAATGCTCACTTTTCGTAATAATAATGCTAAATCTAACTATTTAAATAAGAAATGTAATAAATAGCTTGCTACTTGGGGTGACCTAGGACAGAGGTTTTGGTTATGCAATAAATGGTTCCGAGGGCAGCGATATTAGAGCTTAACATTTTCTTTTATTTGTTTCCAGGGGTGAAACAGGCGACGAACTTCTCGGCGCTAATCCGAGCCCCACCCGTCGCGCATCTACCCGCCTGCTGTCGGCCGACGTGTTCCGCGGCATCACCATTTCACTTATGATCCTGGTCAACTACGGCGGGGGCGGCTATTCGCAGCTGCGCCACGCCACCTGGAACGGACTGACGGTGGCCGACATGGTGTTCCCCTGGTTCGCGTGGCTCATGGGCGTTAGCCTCTGCCTGTCTCTACACACAAGGCTCAGGACTGCCATGACGAGATGGACGGCATTTTGGCAGGTACGACAAAATATAATTTTTTGTTTTTATTTTAATGTGAAGTGAATCTGCCTGAAACCGTAGGACTATGATAACCTCAATGAAGGTATGTTGCGAAGATTAATCACTTGAACGATAGGGACCCAAATTTGGGTATGTTATTTTATGATTTAAATTTAATGATTTTTTTTTAAAGTAATTATTAAACCCTAAAAAAAATGGTAGAAATGGAGAAATCTAGGTGGATTCATTTGCTTTAAAACGCAGTAAGCCCATAAGATGATGCACCACGTCGTGTAAAATTCAGAATCAGGCCGCGAACAATAACACTCCTTGTGCAGATGGGGATAAGGTTTAAATTCCCATTTAACACCAGTACTGATTTATTCACGAAAAAAACATCGTCAAAAAGCATGTTTTATTTTAGTATGCGAAGCTCGGGCACAAACCTGTCTAATGCCATTTTGAGCAAGCTTTCGATTCTGAATTGTTATCTTTCAACAGAGAGGAATTTATTAGGACTTTGAATTAATTTATATTATTTACAAAATAGCACCTTTTTAGCAGACATTGCTTTTAATTTCAGTAATGTAGCTTCTCGGAATGATTTGATATTAATTTTCTATGGTGCACGGCCATCATGTGGCCGAATATCATTCAGCATTCAAGAGATTAATCGCTTGGCCAAGAAGATCATCTGATTCCAGCTATCCAAACTTTAATTGCTTATTTTATTCCTTCAAAATATAGTACCACTCATCCCACTGCTGGTACTATGTAAATAATAAATGGTAATATTTTGAATTACCGTCCAGGTGCTACGCAGATCCCTGATCCTGATGTGCCTCGGAGTGGTCATTGGCTCTAAGGGACGAATAATCGAGGAGTTGCGGCTGCCGGGAGTCTTGCAGAGACTTGGACTCTCCTATCTGATCGTGGCCGGGTTCGAATGCTTTGCGATGAACGCTTCTATCAGCTATACCCCTGGTAATTACCTTGATTTAGTCTTCCTCTAGAAGAGCGGGGAAAACATAGAATGATTATGTGAATCAAATAAAAAAGTCATAATAACAGAAAAGTATGTATGAATTTGAATAAAACAAGGCGTGTGTGGTGATCTAACCTCTCTGCCTTCCCCTTCGGGAAAATGGCATGAAGGTTATTGGATTATGCGTAGCGAAAACCTTTTGTAACTCGGCCGTTTTTCAATTCTTCGGTTTGTAAATTTGTTTGTACATTCTGTTTCCATTTAAAGATGGTGGCCGTTTTAATGGTTCAGTAAAGATTATTTTTTTAATGTGATATTTTCACGTTTGTTTAGTCTTTCTTATTTGCATTTATCAATATTACGGGTACTTACGCCTGAAGAAAATTTGAAAAAAGAATTGTCGTTTGATGTTTCTTTGGACAAATAGCGTAGTTATTAGAATGTCGGTAGCAGATATTCGCATTGCTCAAAAAATGACATTCATTACATCAGTAATACCTACATACATATCTTATGATTTCAGGAAAAATTTTGGTTTTGATTTATAAAATAGAAAATTAGAAACATACTTTATTTAGCTCCACTACATATTTGCAAAATTACTAGTTTAGTTAGTTCTCATAAAAGGACCAGACCCTAGACGAACCAGGAAACTACTCGATATGGACAAAAACTCACTGAGGGAACTGGTAGGACTATTAACGGGACACTGCCATCTCAGGAGACACATGTGAAGAGGATGAAGAGACTCCAATTCACCTAGGGTGCCAATGTCCTGCCCTGGTGGTGGGAACTAGGCTCAGATACCTGGGGAGACATACAGTAGAACCAGAAGACATAACCACATATCCAATGACAACCCTGGTGAACTTTATTAAAGGGACTGGGTTGTTATTAAAGGATTGAGGTAAAATGGGAGATAGCACAATGGTCCTATGGCCTAAGTGCTCACAGGAATTGCTTGTAAACCGTCTCCGCCTTTAAAAAAAAAAGTTAGATTTGTATTAAAATGACTTCTTTTCCAGGCACAGCGATATTCCGCGATCTCCGCTCCACGTGGCGTCAGTGGGCCTTCACTTTCAGCCTGGTGGCCCTGCACGTGGCGGTATCCCTGGGAGTGCAGACGGAGGGCTGCCCCCGGGGCTACCTCGGCCCGGGCGGCCTGCATGAAGGGGCCACCCGCGGGCCCAACTCCACCGACACGAGGAACTGCACCGGCGGCGTCGCAGGTGTCATTGACAGGTGATTATTTTTTTTTTTATATCAGTTTGTATTATGTACTTAAGGCCAGTGAAAGAAAGCGGATAGACGCCCTCGAAATGAGGCGCTGGAGAAAAATGCTCAGGATTATATGGACAGCCAGATGTACAAAAGTGTCCATTCTGGAAGAGCTAGGTATCCACAATAGGCTCTCAACTATCATTGGACAAGTTGCTTTGATTTGTTGTTCAAGATACTTTTTTTTTTTTTACATTAGGTCCACACAGGAGGCCCTGAGGAAAATAATTTCCCTCAGGGCCTATGTCACCTTTGGGGATGCTGTGTGGAGGGTATTTTTAAGGAGAGGAGTTCTGGGAAGGAAAAAGGTATGAGGGTTGGGTAGGAATCTGGGGTTCAATGTGTCTAGATCATCCGCCGCCAAGACCTAGACAATGAACCCCATGAACCCGGGCACCCCTGCTAAGTCACCAAACGTAGCGAACCACTTGGGGTGACCTATGGCAGAGGTGTTGGTTATCCAATAAATGATTCCCGGGGCGGCGGTACCCATTCCCGCCTCCCAAATGACGAATGACTTGGGAGAAGTTGCTCGCCAAACTGTGGATACCAACTTGGAGAAACTGATAGACTGGCTAAGTATTTGGCAGAAAAAGCAGAGGAAGGCCACCAATGCGCTGGAGTAACCAAGTTTCACTGGTGTCCGGTATGTCAGTGTCCGCAGCTCTCCAAGCAGCGCAGGACTGCGAAGAGTGGAGGAGCCTTGTCCAACTAAAATTAAACTTATGCATGTTTATGTGTCTATTTCTAGGGCCGTGTTTGGACCCCTCCACCTCTACAGGGGTGGCACCTTCAAGGAGCTGTACCAGACCACTGTGCCCTTTGACCCCGAAGGTCTCCTGGGCACTCTAACTTGCGCTCTGGTAGTCCAGCTGGGGGCACAGGCGGCTAGGGTGCTGCTGGCCTACTCACACGCCAAGTAATATACTTCTCTCTTATCTTAATGTCTCTTAACTTGTTGAAAGCTAGCATACAAAAAATATATTTTTTCAATACTCGTTAAAATATTTGACAGTTCTCACCTTTCTTACGAATTCAATTTTTATAAAATTTCTTTTGTGATATATTACAAAAATTACATCAAAATAATGTAGATAAAACGAACTTCCTAATAATCACTCAAATCTATGCTTTCCACAATGGATTTATATAAAAAAACAATGAATAAATATAGACTTCAAATGTGACAGCTATCATATTATCAAGCCCTCATTTGGTGCCCGGCGTGTCTTTAGCAATTAATACGAATTATTCGGAGTGGCTAAATGCTATCCAGTAATTCGTAATGTCAAGAATGAGAATGGCCCAAGCGATTCTGACCTTGTTCTCCATACTGCAGACCCGCCGGGGGGACTGCGGCCTACGAGAGGTTAAAGTGACATCTGCCAAATTTGTTGTCAATTTTTTACTCGGGTACGGCAAATCACCATCGAAGGTCATTGAACAATGTGTGCAAATCACCAATTTTAAAATTTTTATCAAAAATGGCATGGTTATCTCGCACGGCGGCGACAAAAGCTTGCCACCGAGATCGTGCGATTTGACGCCTTTAGACTTCTTCCTTTGGGCTATCTTAAATTGCAGATCTATGCGAATAAATCGCAAACAATTGACTCCCTCAAAGTCAAGTTCGGCCTGATTTATGCGACAAAGTCGTTTAAAATTGTACCTCCCGAATACGTGCCACCAAGCAAAGTCTCGGCAGACATTTAAACAATCTTACTAATATTATAAACGCGAATGTTTGTATGGATGTATGTATGTTTGTTACTCTTTCACGCAAAAACCACTGAATGGACTTTAATGATACTTTACAATAATATAGCTCATACATCAGAATAACGTATAGGCTATAATTTATACCCAAAGCTGGCTATTTTCCAGGTATTACAAATAATAATTATTGTTTCATAGAAAATGTCAAAATTTGAGAATGACATTTTGAAAAACAATTATTGTAAAACCAAAATTCTATTTTAGAAAATATTTAAATTAGTGAATTTATTTGAAGTACTCACCCTTGAATCGAATCAAGAATTATAGATATTTTAAATAAATAGGTTAAGAATTTTTTGTGTAATCATAGATGAGACCTACGAAAAGAAAATAATCTAATCGAAGGTCTAATCGCGCAGATGAAGTTGCGGGCAGAAGCTTGTGTTATATAAAATTACTTGCATATGAATAAAAAAAATTGAGGAGATATCTCACACTTAAAGAATTTTCGAAGTTAATTAATATTAATTTTTATCCATAAACTGACATTTTATTTTTTTTAAACAAACGTATATAATATTATATTAAAAATAAAGTGTCAGCTTGACCGTAGGTATTGAACTTGATACTTGACTTGGCGAATATTCGAAAGCGACATAGTTTTTCACATAAATTAACCGTTTTTCGTCTCTGCTCTGCACGCAACCGCACATCACAACAAATAAACAAAATGGAAAACAAAACAAAACGTGCCAAAAACGGTACTCAAAACGACATAATAATTGACAAACGCAATACAACAGAACTGAAATGAGCGCGAAACTGACTGTCATTTTATCAAAGTGACATTTCATCGACCATTATTTCGCAGTATTTTTTCTACTCTGTTGACACTTTTAAGAACTAGTCCAATACTGAGGTGGCTGAAACGAGTTTAATCCACTGGTCCGGCTTCCTTAGGTTAAGGTAAAGGCTTAAGGCATGCTTAAGCGATACTTGTGTGTTGGAAAAAGCGTAGTTGTGCACTAATCAATTACTTAGCCAAAATTTTGGCTTAGTAATTGATTAGCGGCCGTTAATATATGGCTGTCTTAATACCCTACTCCTATTTCTCTCTACCCCTCCATCTTTCCATTCTCTATCTCTCCATCTCTCAATCCCTCCACACTAGTGAAAAAAATTCTTTAAAAAGCATAGCAAATGCTACGACTCAACCGATTGTAGAATTGGTAGTATAAAATTCTTAGAAAATCATTATTGCTGAGTCATTGTCATATGATGTTAATTTAATACAAAATATTTGTGTCACGTGTTCTGTGGTCAGTCTATTTGCCTATTAAATGTGTCATAACATAACTTATGTCATTATAGATACAAATAGACAACTAACTAATTTATTTTGCAGTTTCTTCGACAAAGTATTTCTTGCTATTTACAAATAAATTAAAAAGTTCCAGATCTAGAGTGGAGTATAAAAAAATCATATTATGCAATTTGAAATTTCTTTCTGACCTGAATTTCTAGTTCGATACTCTCACTTGGCTATTTTCTACTCACAGTGCCCTTTTTATCATGAGCTACGGAGTTATTTTATAACTGTGCCAAGTCAGTCGAACTATAGCATCCCCAATTGGGATGTGTTGTGAGTCAGAGCGCAAAAGAGATGGGCAAGAGGTCTAGTGATGCGTAGCACCTGGCTATTCAGATCTAGTCACTAAACAAGGCTAAAGTCTTTTGGAGCAACTGAGTCGAACCTGCAACTTCTGTTAGAAATCTTTATATATAAAAATCTCACGTCACGATGTTAGTCCAAGATAAACTCCGAAACTACTTAACCGATTTTTATGAAATTTGGCTTACTGTGTGTAATTTGGTCCAACTTAAATAGTAGGACAGTTTTTATCTCGATTATTGACCTCAATATTTATTTTTGCCAATTAAATGTAAGTTTCTGACAGATGGCGGTGTGAGTTAATTTATTGACACAACACTTGGTTATCTAGGTTAGGTAACCATCCAGTAGACGGCGTTGTGTTTTTTTAGCCACAGCAACGCGTGGGCGGGTCAGCTAGTATGATATAAATATTCACACTAATCGAATAAAAAAATGTAGCACCGCTGGTGAAAAGGATAGCCATTAAAAAAATATGTATATGCTGCTAAAGTACGTCTATTTACTGAAACCATTCACTCTGTTAAATTATCTAAGCATCTGTCAAGCATTTTTAACAAAAGAAATAAGCATTTCGTAGTTCAAATATATATGATAAGTAGTTCCGATTTTGAAAATTAAAAGTTCAATGAACTTGAATAATGTTACTCATTACGTAGGAATATTTCACATTACTCAATCATTGAATTGAATTTCTTAGGGCCAGAGTGTCCCGCTGGCTGTTCTGGGCGCTGCTGACGGGCCTGCTGGCCGGGGGGCTGTGCACATTCACCAAGAACGGGGGACCCATCCCTATCAACAAGAACCTCTGGTCTCTCACCTACTGCCTGGCCACTTCCAGCATCGCCTTCTTCATACAGGTATGGACTATAGACTTTTGTTCGAATTTAATCAATCATTGTCATCGGATTTTTGGTCTCCTCAACATATCACTTGTAATCCTTTGTCTCCAATCATCAGTCCTTCCCGTCCTGCTCCAATACTCTTCCACACAGTCTATCCTCTTCCACGGACTGCCTCGGGGTCGCTGACACTGGGGGAAAAATATCATTGTCAAGACAAAATCTGTTCGAGTCCTTTGGATTTTCCAGTTCTATGCTTGAAGATGCGGTGTTTGCCTCCACGCCTTCCAATCATTTATATTTAGACCCTACAACACTCATTCCTCACAGGGGGTGCTGTGTGGAGGATCCAATTGAAAAGAGAAATAAGTGAACATGTTGTAGGAGAAAAGAAGGAGGCTAGCAAATAATTTCAGCTGATGAACTCAAGAACGAATCGTAGAAACGACCCGTTCTGATGACACATGGCAAATCGTCACTTCAGTTCGTTTTTATCCAACAGACCAAAACGTAAATTGGGAGAAATGGCGCTTTAATGTTTTTTTTACGATAAAAGCATATAAATTTTGAAGGACGTAAGATAAAGTGCGTTTTGAAAACTCCTTAACCGCTTGGGCACATAAGCTTGTTTTCACGACAATTTAACGTAGGTAGACATAGGAAAGACGTATGCCCCGTACCTGAGTTATTAAATAATCTTTTATAAATTTTTTTCAAACGATTATCGTATATAAAAAATTAATATAAATAAATAAAGGCTTTTTGAGAACAACTGCATACTTAACTCAAGTTCACGAAAAATGGTCTGTTAGACAAAAACGAACTAGAGCGATGAAATGTCAACTATGTACAAATATTGGGCACACGGTTGGCGTGTTTCCCGACTATGCACTGTTGCCAAAGGGATCAATGACTCTAGTTTCTCAGCACATCTTTCATTGAAATTTCGGTAGAACATGGACTGGATAACCACCCCTGTGCTTTAAAGATTTCAATCCGTTTGTTCCAAGATAAGAGAATCTACCAAACGGACTGCCCGTTTCTGCACAGAGTCCAGGGATTTTTCAAGTATTTTGGGATTCAACGCCAGAAATAGCTGCCAAATTCAACAGTGGTGTGCACTTGCGATTTGTACAGGGTCAGCAGTTGTGTATTATTAAAGTATCTGCAGGTTCGGTACAGTACAGTACAGTACAGCCAGCTTCTGAGAGGCTCATTTGAGCTTTGCCTGAGCTGGTCATTTAGATTAACACCAAGCATATCAACGGAAGGCATTTAAGAAGATTGTTATCTGGATAGCGTCTGGGACTATATCCGCTAAGGACGCTAGATAGTGTGTCGTAGATTATTATATATATATACCTTTGTCTGTGGTTTGGCTACATACTTATCTGTTATCTGTTGCTTCCCGAAACTACTTATGAAATATAGCTTCAGATGAACCTGGATATAGACTGTAAAAATTAAACCAGACAAAATGGTGTTTGCTGGAATTGGGTGATAATATGTTGTGTAGGAAAAACTAGGGATGCAAGGAAAATGGATAACCAATCACTTACCCTTCTGTACCTCTGCGATGGAGCACACAATACAATCACAATGTATAGTTCCACCGCGATACCTCGAGCTATTTATCGCCGATGGTTAGGCAGATTTAGGTACCGGATAAATGACATCCCGGTAGAAACTATGCTTACTCTCATTTTTAAACCAAATCATCATTAATGAGTGTTGACATCTCCGCAGGCCATTCTCTACGTTCTGATCGACATGCAGGCCTTCTGGGGCGGGCGACCTTTCTACTACGCTGGGCGCAACGCTCTGCTGCTGTACATGGGCTCGGAGCTTATGAAGAAGAAGTTTCCGTTCGACTGGAGCCTGGAGAACCCCTCGCACATGGAGCTGCTGGCTATGAACGCGCTCGCCCTCATACTGTGGCTCTCCATCGCCGTGTTTCTGCACAGGAAAAACATCATCCTGACCATTTAGGAAGAGAATTGGCACTTTTAAAAAAATGGGCTGTGGTAATTTGTGCGCTTTGTTTTTGGCAAATGGTTTTTTTTTTCGTGAGTTACTCAGATGTAACTGAGTGAAATATTTTCATTTTCATATTAATACGTTTATTATTAGAACCATAGATTGTGACGAATCGTTAATTTGAATCATTGAGTTGACAAATTGGATATTTAAACCATAGAATAAGCAAATTGCTAATATCTGTTTAAAAGTATGGTACACGGAATTCTTTAATACCGACTTGACGATGATACATAAATCATTGCAATAGGCGTGTTTAAGATCAGTAAAGCGGCATCCCTCCCCGCCGACGCCTTTTTCTGTCGCAGGTATTTACATATCTTTCTCTTTCGCTTAAGATTGTGATAAAATTATATACCTGAGTGAGAATGGATCGTATCAAGCTCAGGACAGCATTAAAGTTTGACGTGTACTGTAACAATGGATGTGTCCAAAATATCTAAATTTATTGTTTTGTTGATGGATTGTTAACCTTATATGTATACGTCTGTCTTATGTGATTCGTCGGCGTCTCTCCCTGTAAGTGGATGTCGCATTTGTGATACATAATGATGTTTCACTAAAACACATATACAGTATCTAACAAGCTGCATGATAGGTTAAATTACATAAAAAATGCCAGGTTAAAAAACGGAGTGATACAGTTTTCTAAGAATGTTCATTCATTATGTTGTTTTTTTTTATTTTATTATTTGAAACACATGTTTTGTTGACGCTGTTCTTATCATCGTCCGGAATGAAGTGCGGTGCGGGAGGCGAGTGCCGCAAGACACCAACGTACATTAGTGAACTACTAATAAATCACGCTCTTTCTGCATGTGGCAAGAGACGTACCTTATTTTGTTTTGGTCATTATGACAAATCGTTCATTTAAACAATAGAGTTTGACAAATTGGATATTAACAAGTCGACTCTTTGGAATAACAAGGTACCATCTGTTGCTATGACGTCATGCGATAATGTACTCTAAGGTAGCTTACCGTAGATCCCATAACCGCTTGACGTTTCCGTAACAGATAGAACCTTGTTATTCCAAAGGGTCAACTAAAATGCTGTTTGTCCCCTTAGCATAAATGTGGGATAATGAGAAAAAATTTTATCTTTCAAGATAAATGCTCAAAATTTTTAAAAACCTGTCCTACTATGACTCCTTTGTAAAATGGTTGATTACATATTATCATCAAGACATATAAAGCTGTGAATTTGAAATAGTGACAAGAGGTCACAATATTCTTCTAACGTAAAATGGTTAAAATTTTGCCTAATGTGTCCAGTAATTTTTTTTTCTCTTTTACCAAATACTACTACCCTTTTATTGAACGCATTAATTGGTATGTTTGTAAGCCCAAACAAATTATATTGTAAATTGGGATTTAAAGACTGGAAAATTTGTAAATATTTTTAAAAAACGTGTAAAATTAAGTATTGGTCTTCATTATTGCCTATTTTTTTCAGAAATGAGTATTTTTAATTTTAAAAAAAAATTGTTTTTAGTTTGTATTTTCATTTAATCAATGCTAATCTGAAAAATAAAAACATCTTCTTTACATATTGATATTATATTTTAGAACTGTGTGATTTCGTAGTATTGATTTAGGTTGGATTGTTGATGATGATGATTTAAAAATTGATTTAGGATGGATCGTTTAATTTTTTTTTAATTCATCAAATATTTTAAGTAAATTTTCACATTCTGTGAAAGTTCTATTCAAGTTCTGTGATTATTTCAGTTTTATGAAGCAACTGGCCTATAATGATATAATATGTACCAGGACTTGAATAGACATAACGTGAAAATTAACTTAAAAAATTTGATGAATTTGAAACAACCCATCCTTCGATTACAATTCATAGATAGTATTCAATAATAATCAATTATTAAAATATATTTTTAAATGTTTTTTTTTTATCTTCTTTTACCAATCTTTTGTTTTCTGTATCGATTTATTTTATATACTTTAAGATTTTGACAAATAATTATTTCCATTGCTTTGGCAAAATCAAATTAGCTTAAAAATTTAAATTGAAACCCAAAATCAGTTAAAATATCTCCACAAATATGATATTTCTTATAACATATTTAAAAAACGTAGGTATTGTGTGTTTTTTTTTCTCCATTTAATTTGCCTTATTAAGTCCTTCCTCCACAGATTAACACAAGTATCTGACTATCTTGTATCTTGGCGACTATCGCCATACATCTGCGAGGAGGTTCGTACACAGGCACACGTTGCCGACATTTTGTAAACTCGTTGATGACGTCAGTCTCCTCTAAACAGCCAGACAAGGTTGTCGCAACTCACTTCGTCACATTGATCGTTGCGTCACTTGTATCGGACAGTTTGTAACAATGCATTATGCTTTAGATGGGAATCAAACAGTCAACAAAGAATGACAGTACAATGAAACTCTCTTAAGAAGTTTTCCAAGAGACTGGAAAAAACTTGTTATGCGGGAAAACCTTGTATGTGGGATAAATCAGGCCAATTAGTCTTCAAGGGACCGAAAAAACCAAACTTTAGCATGAAACTTATTTCGTTAAGAGGGTTTCACTGTACAGTGAAACCCTCTTTAGAAGTTCTTGCTTAAGAGGTTTTCCTTAAGAAGTTTGGTTGTTTCGGTCCCTGAAGACCAAATTGCCCAAGTTTTCCCGCCTA
The DNA here is from genome assembly GCA_951813805.1 of Limnephilus auricula. NCBI lineage: Eukaryota > Metazoa > Arthropoda > Insecta > Trichoptera > Limnephilidae > Limnephilus > Limnephilus auricula. The sequence continues at coordinate 11,747,131 of OX638412.1, read as the reverse complement.
AGAAGTTTTTTTCCGGTCCCTTGTAAAACTTCTTAAGAGGGTTTCACTGTATATAAAAATGACATACACAACACGAGTATCAGATATTTGTGTATCCCTTTGGAAGAAGGACCTTAGTGTGAAAATAACCAATTTTAAATTAATACGTAATATTATTTCCTGCAGTCTTCCTTAGAACCATAACCTTACCCTTTTTTTGTATTAAGTATCACCCTGTTTATAAATATCATTAACTAGACATCTTAATCTTCTGGGACCTTTTCCTATCTGATGTTGGCTAGTATTAATTGATAAATATGTATTTTCGGTACACTGCTTTATAGTTGCAATACATGCACCATCTTAACGCATATATATATTTTTTACATTAGCTCCACACAGGAGGTCTTGAGGAAAATAATTCCACTCAGGGCCTATGTCGTCTTTGGGGATGCTGTGTGGAGGGTCTTTTTCGAAAAAGAAGGAGAGGAAGTTCTGAGAAGGAAAAGGGTGTGAGGTGCGGGTAGAAATCTGGGGTAAGTGTGTCCAGGACTAACGGACGTATGAATCCAACCCTCCCATTGCGGTGTTCAGAGTTCCGAGAGAGTGCTGTTGGAGATATCAAAGGTCTCCCTCAACCAGTCTCTCCCAATCCCGCCTGCTGGTGCTGGACAGATGCATCCAACGCCAAGACCCAGCAAACCTCACCCCGGGCACCCCTGCTAAGTCACCAAACGTAGCAAACCACTTGGGGTGACCTATAGCAGAGGTGTTGGTTATCCAATAAATGGTTCCCGGGGTGGCGGTAACCATACCCACCCCCAAATTCCTTATTTGTTCGGATCTGAATAGTTTGTTTCTCATTTTCAATATGTTTTTCTACTAAGCACATCAAAAATAAACCTATTTTTATATTTTAATATATTTTTCACCTCACATATTTCCGATGCAACCATATTTTGTTTATAATCAAGATATCATATAATGAAAAAAAATTATTGAATTATGTATTAGTAAAAGTAACTTGATAAAATGCTAGAGTGATAGTTTACGTAATATTATGTATGTACAGTGAAACCCTCTTAAGAAGTTTCCAAGGGACTGGAAAAAAAACTTATAACGTGGGATAAATTGGGCTATTTGATCTTCAAGGGACCGAAAAAAACAATACTTCTTAAACAGGAAAACATCTTAAGCGAAAACTTCTTAAGAGGGTTTTACTGTATACAATAAGCGGAGTGTGATTATAGTGTCTGTATGTATATCAGGAATGTGCCTTTTATATAATGTGGTAATATTGTTTAAAATAAATATTTAATATTATGTTTCTTAATTGACTAGTCTGTATAATTTATGTTATCCTAACCTACAAAACAATAAACTGATTATAACTGATATTTGATGTTTTTAATTGAATTTGTGGGTGGGTTGAGGTAAATGGGATCCATCTTAAGAAGTTAAGATGGCCAAGAGTGCTTTTATTATAGATAATAGAAACAAGGGGAAATGGCATGGATGCATTCCGACTGTCGCGAAACTGACTGTGACCAAACTGCATGGACTATCAAAGAAGTGGATTCAACAACAGGCCTTCCATTGATATGCTTGGTGTAACTCTAAGTGGCCAGCTCAGATACGGGGGCTCCATCGAAGTTAAGTTAGCATCTCAGAAGCTGGACTTACTAAAGTATTCATAATTGTACAGGGCCCGCAGATACTTTAATAATACACAACCGCGGATCGTGTACAAATACGTCCCACTGTTGAATTTGGCAGCCACCTTCTAGTCTGGAGCCCCCAAAATACCTGATAAAAATCCTTGACCCTGTGTAAAAAAGGGCAGTCTGTATAACCACTCAAGCGCTTTTTGCCACATTATGGCACTATTTCCAAAACCTCGGATTGCTTTCTTGCCAAAATGTGGCAAATTTTCAAAATATTTTTTTTTATTAAAATGACTATATAATATATTGTACATTCAAAATATAACAACATAAATATTCTCTAGATTCTTTAAAATGTTTTAAGGTTAAAGATTTAATTATATATTTTTTTATAAATCCTACAAATATGTGATAATAGACAAAAGATAGGGAAATTCATTGGCTAAATAGAACTATAATCAGTTTGTTTGTCTCCATATTCAAATTCGGAGGTATGATTTTTTTTAATGTGGGCAGAATAATTTCCTTTAGCAATCCGAGAAAAAATATTTTAATTGCTTTGTCGCTCCAGTGGATAATAGATTCCCCTATCTTAACAAGCGGATTGCAATCTTTAGAGCATGGGCATTGCGTAGGTAGGCTGTCCTTATTCTATAGGTATAGCAATGAAAGATGCTCAAAAAACTAGCGTCTTTGATCCCTTCGGCACCGGTGCGTATTCGGGAAACACTCCCAAAAGTGTATCTAACATATCGTCAGTTAAATAGAAAAGTGGCATTAAAAAAATAACAAATTTTACAATACATGCGTTTAAAGTTTTTAGTTTTATAATTTATTTTTTTAAGTTGCATATTAAAATATAATTGTTACATATCATTTTAAAGGTATTTACATAAGGATTAAATGGTCTACACACCATGCTGCGAACAGCAGCTGTTAGCAGCTGGCTAAAAATCAAAGGTTGGAGGTTGTCTCCTGTCTCTTTTTTCCTCATGCGAACCTGTAACACTCTGTTTCACGTTGACTGCAAATTGGAAGAAACCGTCTGCCGCTAGTACCAACCGATGCGCCGCAGTGAAATGAGATGGTGATATTGAATTTGTTGTGTTAATAAAAGAGACAGAAGACAACGTGAAACAGAATGTTACGGGTTCGCACGAGGAAAAAAGACACAGGAGACAATAGCCAGCTGCTAACAGCCCGATATGTCGGGCTGTTCACAGCATGGTGCACGACTGCTTTAAGATGGTTTGATTATTTTAATTAATTTATTAATTAAAACAATTTGTTTTTATTAAAATTTCAAAATTATTACATAAAAGAAGTACGCAGAAGCAATCCTAAAACGTTAATAACTATTATGTATAAATTGAAAATGTAAATAGTTAAATAAATAAGCGTATGGAAGTGTTTGTATTTTGATGTGCAGAATTATGCACAATCGGTCTCTATGACACCTTTACATGATGTATACAAAATGTTGTACTCCATTCTTTGTGATTTGGAAAACTTACGTTATGTTGTTAATTTTAGGAAAAATGTAGAACTCTATGAACAAAAAAGATTTGGAGGTGATTTTAGGATTGTTGGAGAATTATTCTGACTCAGACCTTAGTGATGATGATAATTTTGACGTAGAAGCTGAACGTTTGGAGGCGAGTTCTTTGGAACGTGAACCTTCGACTTCTACAAAACAAGTTAGAATAGGTGCAGATAAAATTTCTCCAGATGCTATCAGAGGCATTATGAAGATATTGCATTTTAAAAAGATGAACCATTGGATATCAGGGAAAAAAAATAATATAAAGGGGCGAAGGAGAATTTTTTTTTAACATATTTTCTAAAAAAAAGTTGCATTGCATGTTACTTTTGAAAATGGGGAGGACGACTATATTGGGCCTGCAATGCATTATTTTTTAGGTATATTAATGAAAGTGAACTAGAAAAAATGGCGGAATAAACAGACATTTATGCCCTGCAAATTGGCAAACGTAATTTTAAGCCAACGAAATTAAATCACTTATCAGGCTGCATATACGTATTGGAACCTTACATTTTCCAAGAGTTCAATTGTGTTGGAAAAGGCTCAAGGTGCAAATTTATTTCTGGATTCGATGATCTGGGACAGATTTTTTCAACAATGAAACAATCTGAATTTAGTAAATAATTTGGAAATGACACACTCGTTTTCCGATAAACTTGCAAAAGTGCATACAATGCCATCATTGCATTGCATGTTAAACAGAACACGTTTCTGGAATTAAAGCCAAATATTGTGTATCGATGAACAAATGGTGCCTTTCAGAGAAAAGAAGGAAGATGAGCCTTGCAGAACCATTAGTAAAGGCGGGTAAAAATAAAGCATTTAAAAGATAGTCCGGACGTCCAAAATATCCAGATACAAGGGAACCTGCACTAAAAGAAAAAAAGTTAGTGAAGAAGTTCGACCTAACGCAGACGTTCGACATAATAAGGTTGGCCATATGGCCCATCTTGACCAAAGAAAGCGATGTAAAAAAAAACTCTCGCAATCAAAAACCTATTTTTTTGTGATAATTGCAAAATTCATTTATGTATAAATAGGAATAAAATTTCATATAATGAAAATAAACTTCAAATATTTAGGTTCGCCACTGTTCATAAGAATTTCTATATTTCATTAATAATAGTTGAAAATTTTCTATTCAAAACCGATGCAACAACATTCTCCTTTCAGTCATCTGTGACCGTTGAGACCTGTTGGGCATAATTATGCACATGTTCAATTTCCTAATAAACAAAACTAAAAAAATATTTTTGTGTTATTAAACCGCAATAAAGCCTAATCCACTCTTAAATAATTTTTTTCTCCCTTAACAATAATTCAGGTCTGAATGGGTTAAAAAAAATTCTTAACTTTTCGTATCGTACACTATTATGAGAGATGTCACTTTTCCATTAAAAAAGCACATATAGTCAGTTTCGTGGCTGGGTTGCAAATGGCAGAGTGACATTTTTCTACAGTCAAAATGGCAGATTATAGAGTAGGAAATAGAGTACAGAAATGACACTTGCGACATCTGGTGATCTTGACGTGTAATTTTATATCTTTTATCCATATAAAATAATGTTGATATCAGACTTGTATTAACTAATATCCTTATTTTCCAAAAATTTTGAAAAATGCCATTTTTCCATTTAATTGACGATATCTACACAGTTGACATTTGTCGCTTCTACTACTCGTTCTTGAGTTCAACAGCTCTGCTGTGGATCGACTTGCCGGTCTCTGTGTTTCCACCCTCCTGCAACATGAGTCTCTTCAAGACCCATGTTGTAGGAGACCAAGACCATGTCAAGTTTTTGGGGTTTTTGAATTAGTAAAAGCGTACTTCTCTAAAGTCGGTTCCTCGTTGCTGAACAACAACAAACGGCTTCACTCCTCGCGGTCCTGCGCTGCGTGGTTTCCAGTGATACTTGGTCACTCCAGCGCATTGGTGACCTTTCCTCTGCTTCTTCTGTCATCCACTTTGCCAGTGACTATGAGTATAGTTTGATAATGCAGAGACAGTTTGATAATGCCTTCAGAATGTGAAACAGCTGTCACTCATAATTTGGCATTCTCAGACTATAAAAATATTACCCTTTATTATTTCGGCTACTGGCATTATACCTAGGCTCTCTCATTAAAAATTTAGACGTACCTATTTGATTCGTCAAAGAATTTATACATAAAAATGCAAAAATCAGTCATTTTAAATACATGTAGGATTATTATATATTTTTTTTATAGTGAATACCTCACAAGAGTCCCAACTGCTCCCGTCTGGAGCCAGTGAGACTATGTCATCCCCAATCGGGGTATGTTATGAGGCTGATGGTAAGTGGGGAAGGGAAGGAGACGAGGAAGTACCTGGCTATTCATATATAGTCACTAAACACGGCTAAATCCATTTGGGTCAACGTTTCAATTCTGAATGGTGGTCTTACACCAGGGCGATACCAAGAGTATCTTCCACTCTGGAACGTGCCGCAAATATACTATATATTATTTTAAATAATTAATTGTGAAATAACACAAATCAATTAAATAAAATTTATTTGCGCACGCCGAGTTCGAACCCGCGGCCTTCGGAATGGGAGTCCAACGCCCTACCGCTGGACTACGCCGGCCGTCATAGTCATTTGAAAGATTTTTTAAATATTTATATTGAGGGATCAGTAGGATTTATCGGTCCAGTTAGGAGTTATACTGAGCCGAACCGTCTGATATGAAAATGTCTGGAGTCGGTGAATTATTTTCCCATTTGGTCTCTGGTAGGTTGACGTGTTGTTCTTGTATTGTTTTGTATTTATTATACTTAAATAGTACAACTATTACAAAGCATGGATTGACTAGATGATCCTTTGTGGAAAAGTTTGTGGAAGGATTAAGTTTTTCCTGTGGGAAATACAGAAGCATAAGCAGGATGCCTAGCTCTTACAATAAAGAATACAGTATTGTGAATTTCCTATGGAAGTGAGAGAAAACTCTAATGTCTTGTTTGTATTATGAGGAACAAAAAAATCACAGAAAAGTGTGAAAAACTCGATCGTTATGTTACATGTTGACATGTCGTTTTGGGATAGGAAGGAAATTTTCGAGCTTGGTAATGGAAAGATAACTAACTACCTTTCCTAAGCAAATAATATGCTTAATATATTCATTATAAAAACAACAAATTCGATATCACATTAGATTTATTTCCATGAAACAGATAAACATTTCTTACGCAAGCGGTTTTGTGCAATACTTCAAAAGTAAGCAATTATAACTTTAAAAATATAAATAAAATATCAAATTAATTAAAAAAATTACATTTTTTCAACATAAATTTTACTGCATGAAACAGCGAACCTCTTAAACTGTTAAGAAATTTGCGCAGCTTTTGCTGCTTTGATTTTCTAGGTAACTGCAACCATTTTCAGCTTGCAATTTGATTTCTATCGTAGCTATTATATCCGTTTTATGTTTTTTTCAAACTTCTTAAATTTTTCTTTTGTAGTCATTGCACATAACCACGCATGTAAACATTTTAAATTATGGTAAATTAAGCAGTAAGAGTGCTCTCCCTTCCAAATATTGATAATAATTTGAACACGTTTGGGTAAAAATTTTATCTTGGTAAGAATTGTTTTTCCAACATCCATTCTTCTCATAAAGCAAGCTGCCTCCGTTGATTCTTATCTCCAATATCACAAAAAAAACATAGAAACAGCTTTACAAACATATCTGTGCAGGCATTCAAAAGACAACAAAGATGCCTGTTTTTATGTGAATGCCGCCCAAGAGTCCCAACTGCTCCCGACTGTCCAGAATCCAGAATGGGGTATATCATAAGGGTTAAAAGAAGTTGGGAGGAGAAATAAAAAGGTTAGTACCTGGCTATTTAAATCTGGCTATCAGACATGGCTAAAGCCATTACAAGCGATGTTTCGATTCTAAATGGTAGTCATTCACCAAGGAGATACTGAGAGTAACTACCACGCTGAAATGCAGGCACAATATGAGTACGTCTTTCTCAAAATTGTGGCATTCATAAACTTTCAAAAATTTGTGGATCGGGCATTCGGAACTCTTGTGCGGTATCCACATAAAAATATCATATCTATACTAGTCAATTCAATTCATAAATTAAATGTGTGAACTTTAATGTTTATGTTTTCATTTTAAATTCTTCAGATGACAAGTTACCCTCCGTGGTCGAGGGGTAAGGCTCTTTACTAGCTTCGATTGCGGGTTCGAATACTATTGAGCGCAAATAAATTTTATTTGATTGATTTGTGTTATTACGCATCAAATTCATTAAAAATAATACAAGGTATATTTGCGACACGTTTCTGAATGGAAGATATTCTCAGTATCGCCCTAGTCTTAACCATCATTTAGAATTAAAACAGTGACCAGAATGTTCAGTGGAAACTTTTTAAGTGTATGAATATTGAGTACAAACTTTTCATTGGATGTTAATTCCTCACATGATAATTCATCATGTCTCGAAGCGTTGAAAACTGATAATTGGGGTTTTTAACCTTAGGTTAGGTTAGGTTAATGTGAATTATGATGTGATGAATTATCATGTGAGAAAGTATTGTGTCTGAATAAATTTACTATGGGAATTCAGACGCTGAGATCTCATAGTTCGATTAGACATGGAACCAATTAAAACATTGCTTGAAATGGCTTTAGCCGTGTTTGGCGAACAGATTTTGGTATCTATTCAGGGAATAAAATCATTCTTATTATTTTTATTGAGGATAAAAAAATAGGCATGTACATAATTCTGGAAACCAATCTCAAAACGTTCACATTTCTATCTTGACATGCAAAAAAATTTCACATACTTCAATGCTGAATTCTAAAGTTCATCCCTGTGTAAATATGTAAAACAAACAGCCTTCAAATGACTTAATACTTACTTTAAATACTTAATTCCGCTATATTAATCCTAATTCTATTATGAAATTAAATTATAAAGGATTTTTTAAATTTATTTTACAATAGCTAATACTTTTTAATTTGGCCATAATTTAGGTAACTTTGACAAATCGTGTTTTACATCATTTTTTAAATATATATTTTACAACAATATTATATTATAATATAGTCGTTATATTTTAAGCTTTTAGCGATTTTTTTTATCTTACTAAGTGCATTTCTATTTAATTGTAAAATTTTACATAAAAAGAAGTGATATTTTGGCTTCTTCTAATTATTTAATAAATGCAGAAGAATTTGGAAGCGTAGTCCATAATTAAACAGCAAAATAAGTCGGCTGTCTACATGGCTTGTACACAAAATGTCCCTTTATTTAGTGTTTATGTCAGCTGTCCACGAGATTTGAACCACGTCTATTCCTTTATTTTGTAAATATGTTAGTTGTCTACAAGGTGTGTACACAGACTGTCCCTTTATTGAGTATTTATGTCAGTTGTCTGCAAGATTTGTACATAAACTCTCCCTTTATTTCGTAAATATGTCAGTGTTCACAAGGTTTTTACACAAACTGTCCCTTTATTTAGTATTTATGTCAGTTGTATACAAGAATTGTACCCAAACTATCCCTTTATTTCATAAATATCTACAAAGTTTGTACCTACACAAGCTTTCCCTTTATTATGTAAATGTGTCAGTTGTTTGCAAGGCTTGTACACAAACTGTCCCTTTATTTCGAAAAATATTATATCTTGTTCATTATTTGCAAATGTCATCAAATTTGGTCAATATTGTTATAATACAGGGTGGGGCAAAAGGTATTTAAAAATCCGTTGCGCGGCCGGTGGAGCTAATGATTTGTCGTTCTACCCCTACAAGATCATGCTCGCCCAGGAAATTACACCCCTGGATGGAAAAATTTAGACACATGTTCCCTGCTCATCTCATCTCTCTGAGAGGTGACATTGGGTGGCCCGCACGCTCGCCTGATTTGAGCATTTGTGACTTTTTCCTGTGGGGGTACATCAAGGAAAAAGTTTTCAAGCACCGCCCCCATACCATTCAAGAACTGAAGACCAGAATTATCGAGGAGGTGAACGCCATTCCTTCAGAAGTCGTCTAAAACATTGTTTCGCTGCAGAAGGCCGCCGATTTCTTGCAGAAATTATTTTCAAAACTACATGAAGAAAACTGTTTGAACTAACGAATCTAATTAAAAAAAATCATGTCTATTGGCTCAGTAGTTTTTTAATTGCTCCCCAAACATTACATTCATAACTGCTTTGTGCAGTTATGAATGTAATGTAGTTCAACGGTAAGTAAAGTAAAAAAAAATATACCAAATTGTCCAAACAAGTTGGTCAATAGCCAATAAGTGAGGCACATACATAATTTAGTTAACAATATCATGTTGTTCAAATGTTCAGTTAATATATCATCTGGTTTACTATGTGCCAACAAGTCTTGTCTATACCGGGGTGTTGCTGTGATATTTTTACTTAGTTTATTTGTCAACTAGTTGACGTACAAACTAAATATTTCACAGGCTACTTTTGTTGTAATTTCGTCTTGGTACTTTCAATTAGGTACTTACTTAGACAACATCTTTCAATTACTTAGACAGTAAGTAATTAAGTTAATATTGTGTATTTTCATTGTAAGTGCTTATTTTGGTAAATAACGTAATGTTGTTTAGTTAACCTACACCAGAAGTTCAGTTAATACGTCACATTGTTCATTTAGTATGTTAGTGTTCTATTTCTTATGCTATCTTGCTCAGATAACTGCTTTGCACTGATAATTGTGTACTTATTTGATGTCGTCCTTTAATTCAGCTGTTATAACAATTTTAGTTAATATGTCATTTAGTTCAGTTAATACGTCATTTAGTTCAGTTAATATGTCATTTAGTTCAGTTAGTATGTCATTTAGTTCAGTTAACTTGTCATTCAGTTCAGTTAATATGTCATTTAGTTCATATAATACGTCATTTAGTTCAGTTAATATGTCACCTAGTCCAGCCTATATGCCAGGTAAATTCATCTGTTTTATTGTTAAAAATGTCTACAAATTCAGTCAAATAAGCTTTCCAAATACATGTTTTAATTTTTCAAAATTAACTTTTTTAACCTACAACATGCCAATATTTTTTTAACCTACAACATGCCAGTAAATAAAAAAAGTACACATATGACAGTCATAATTATCATTTGATGTGTATGTATTTCGTAGTTCACTTGAAACAAATTTTCTCAGCATGCGTAATCGAAAATATTTTTGATGATTAATTTTTATTTTTACTTTAAATTGGTAAATTTTTATTTAATTACTTAGTTTGTTTTTTAAACTTTTATTTAATTTTATTAATTAGTTTTTGGTCATTTAGAGATTATTTCAAATGATGATGTTTTAATGCTCAGTCTTCTGCCATGATGAATAATTTTTCTAGTGAAATACTAATTTATTTTGGAAGAGTAAATGAGAACATTTCAAAAATCTCGTACCGTTTTGAGGTTAAGAAACATTTGGCTTTACATTTATATTATTAATTTTTATGCTAGTGCTGTGTTCAATGAGTACAACGATAGATAATTTTATGTTTTGGTTCAAAGACAGATTTTACTTTTAATAAAAAATGCAGTCATATCCAATCACTGATCGACAACAATTGGTTCCATAGACATATCGATTCAAATGTCGGTTTAAAATGTCGATTCGAAATATTGATTCAAATGTCGATTCAAATTGTCAATTCGAAATTTCGATTCAAAATGTCAATTTGAAATGTCGATTCTAATTGATTAGATATGTCGATTCTAAATGTCAATTCGAAATATATATTAGAAATATTGATTCGGAATGTCAATTCAGAATGTCGATTCGGAATCGACCCCTTGGAATAACAAGGTTCCATCTGCCTTGGTAACGTTGTGCGATAATGGGATCTATAGTAAGCTACTTTAGAATTCATTATCGCAAGACGTTACCGCAACAGATGGAACCTTGTTATTCCAAGGAGTCGGAATGTCAATTCAGAATGTCGATTCAAAATTTTGATTCGGAAAGTGGTTTCGGAATGACGATTCAAAATATTGATTCGATATGTCGATTCGAAGTATCGATTCAGAATGTCTTTTCGAAATATCGATTAATATTAATTCAAATTTTCGATCTGAAATTTCAATCAATGAATTGATAGTGTTAAACAGTGGGTATGTAATGTCGATTAACGAGATTATTGATTATAGAATGTAGAACATTCAACCATGCCTAAAAAAACCGTGTCTAAAAATGAATCTACTTTCATAATTGTCCAATCGGTTTTCTTCCTTCCGGTATATCTATACATAGTTTAAAATATAGCAATCGTGTAATTAAAGAGCTGAACTGACTTCGTCTTGTTCAACTGACGGAGAATCATTTTCTATATTACACGCTACTGTTTCATCTATTTCAATTTTGTCTTGTTTTAAATTTTCCACACTACGTCGTGCCACTTCATCGCATTTGACTTCACACTTCTTTTCTGCATTTGCTTCTCTTTCCTTCTTTGATTCTTTGTCGCCTTTATCTTTCTTTTTACTTCGCTTTCTTCTTTTTGAATCTCTCGTCTTTGGGGAGCGTTCTAGAAGGAACAGCGCTTCGTGAAAGTCATCGGAACTAAGATTGGATTCTTGTACGTGTAAAACTGAACTCAAGGCTCCATCTGTTGATGATTTTGGAAAGTGGAACATTTCTCGATCTCTCTCAGGCTCGTTGGCACTTTTTGATTTAAGCTTAGAGCTTGCCAAAGCTTCATCCGAAAAGTCATTGAGAGTTATAAGGGGTCTAGCCGACCAAGATTTTTGTAGATTTGATGTTCCTAAGGCCATACCTGTTGGTGAATTCGGCAGAGACATTTCGAAAGCAAGCTGATCATTTATAGAATTCTTCGGGAATATATTCTCGTAAAGAGCTTCATCGTTTTTCAGCTTTGGGCAAATATATTCTGAGCTTCGTTTTGACTCACCTTTCTCGTTTATATCTTTGACGGATGACCCCATTGAAGACATATTGCTGATCATTATGCCTCCACTGTGGCAACCTGTATACACCGTTCCTCTAAGAGGGTGATGCAGTGAGCTGTCAGCGTCGATGTTCTCATTTGAGCAGTCTATCATGAGGCCAGGATCATCATCATCCATGAACACATCATCGCTAAAGTGAGAAGGAGGCAACACAGTTACATCAAGAATACTTAAACTTTCATCAGAGAGATGATTGACAGTGTGACAATCATTCCTCGGTCCTGTAGGAGTCGTTGAACGAAGAAGAGAAGGAGTGTAAAGCTCTGGAGAACCAGGAGTATATGTTGAAGTGTTCATGGTCTCACTGCATGGGGATAACGATGGAGAAGTTACATGAACTACTGGACTTGTTGGAAGAGCATTCGCCAAATCTGTGTAATCTTTCCAAGCTATTTTCTGTTTGACCTTTGGAGATTTTTGCTCCGAGTTGGGCAATCTAAACGAACTTGTTCTGGAAAAGTATTGCGACTGTGAAACAGATCTAGAAACATTTGAATCTGAATTAGTAAGAGCTGTTGTGGATAAGGAAGATTTAGGTGATGTCTCTCTACAGATGGAAACACCTGAGATGTAAAGTGTTGGAGATTTTGGTATTCCGGTCTCAGACTCGCATTCATTACTGCTATCAGTTTCAAGACCTCTCTTTGTCTTAACAACGACGTCTTCAGGGCTTTTAATGGCCTGATCTTGCGAACCATCGCAAATTTTGATACTCAAAGTTGGAATATTCTTTAATTTAGTTTTCACTGGTTTCTTAGGGCTTTCAGTATTCGTCGCCTTGTCATTTCCCTTGCTCTCTGCACGTGCCTTATGATCTGGACTTGCACTTGGCGCGCATGTTAAAATAATGTTTTCGCTGATGTGTTTCTCAGAACTGCACGCTTTTACTTTGATCTGTCCTTTTTCTACCCTCGGAATATGATCAGAATGCCTTCTGAAATTATCGCCAATGATATCATTTTGATTCAAGCTTTGCATTACGCCATCTGGGACCAATCCTTTACTCCGATTCTTGGCTAGTTTAGTTAAATACGTATTGACTTTCAAGTGACTTGAGTTTAAATCTGGTAGATGGATACGTTTTTCACTGAAATCAAAGACTTGTGGTTTAATTTTTCCTCTGCAATCGACACTCATGGTTTTGGAAGATTCTTGCTCAATGTTATTCGATTTCTGCACAGGCCTATCTTTCTTTTCATTATATTTATTTGGTGACTGATTCTCAATCGGGTTATTTTTAACGCATTTCTTTTCGCAACAGAACTCTCCCCAATGCAAATTCTGCGGAAATGGATACTTTTTACGACTATTTTCTTCTTTTGGTCCCTTGGAAGAGGATTCTGTATTGATGTTACTTCTGTAGATATCCTGTTTGCTTGGTGTTTTAGTGGTTTTCACGATATCGTAGTCAAAATCGCACTGTTGTGTATAGGCATCAATCTGAATACTTTTAGTGATGGTGTAGTGTGTATTTTCTCCTTGAGAGAGCTTCAAAGTTGTCTTCGGAGGGTGCGGAAGTGTCGATACTTCTATTGGCATGGTGTCGGATACGTTGTGATTGAGAGGTTCTGAAACAATTAGAAAAATATTGTCAATACATTTATTGTGTGACATAACCTGGTGAGCTTATATTTTCGATTAATATTAAATTATACTTACCAATATCCATTCTGTGTACCATTTCATCCGTTATTTTAGCATACCTGTAAGAAAACAAATTACTTTTACAAAATTATCAATAACATGTGAAAACAAAAGGACACTAAACAACATCAAAAACTAACCATCAGGCCAATTCTATTCACAATTCTATTGCTCCAAAGAATCACTATTGATGATTTTATTGCTCAGTGCTTTTGTAACCTCCATGTGATAAGGTGGCAATAGCTCAGTTGGTAGAGCACCATCCCAGTAAGACTGGGGAAGTCCTGGGTGCGAGTCCCAGTTGCAACCATTACCTTTTTATTTTGTTAATCTGTCTATTTCATCTTTTCACTAAGAGTTGTTGATATTATCTTGAATATTACAATGAGGTTAAGGCTTCAATAATAATGCATGGATGGAAACTCACCCAGTGTTGGTATCATCATTGCTAGAGCTCCCGAGAGAGATGTCACCCATACTCCAGGACCTGCGCACCTTTCCGCCCAACTGTCGCAGCAAGGGGGGTCGTTGCCACATGCCCCCTGAACGCAGAAGAGGGGGCCTTGACTTTCCTGGAATATGGATGGTGGAATTGTGGTTATATTTTGTTGAATGACTTTGAGTTGGTCGTTCCAGATAAAGTCGGAGAAAGCAACTCCAGAGGTTGTGCGAGGATAGGCTGAGCCTGCAATGGACGAAGCCTGGAACGAGGAAGCCTGGAGGTACCTTCTTAAAGCAATGGACCACCGACCTGAATAGGATAAGGGGAAGATAGACACATCTACCTTATTACAACCCATACCTTTCAATATTCCCTCCCTTTCAATAGTCAAAACTCTGCTCTTCCTCAATCAGAAAGTGTAGACTGGTCAACTCAAGACAAGACCTTAATTTTTACCAAGACCTTGAACAAGATTAAATGATTTTTTCTGTCACTGAACAAGTGAAAAAACATTATAATTGTTATGACTTCTAGTAAGGTCTTAACTTGTCATTTCTACTTTCATTATTATTTTTTAAATTGATAAACTTGAAAAAACCATATTGAAGAATGTTTTTCAATATGGATGAGTGTCTCAGGCTAATAATTATTGCTTATAATAATTATTGTTACCCTTTATTTTATAATTATTTCTGGCTTTCACCCTTCAAGGGTGTTCTAGGCCATCATTTTAAATTATGAAGAAGTGAAAGGCAATTTTAAATATTAATTTTATTTAAATGGAGAAATTTCAAAATTATAATGAAGATTGGAGTCGAGTTCAGACTTAGAAGAGATGAGATATTGATGGAGGCGAGGCAATTTTTGACAAGGCCTGATAGAAGAGAGGATACCTGTTTAGAGAGGGACAGACAAAAAATACGTGATCTAAAGTTCCCACTTCTAGACCACAGAATGTACAATCTGGGGAGTCAAGGACGTGAATTTTATAAAGGTGAGAAGGAACAGAACAATGTCCGATTCTCATTCGAATAAGTGAGGAAATTTCTTTTTTGGAAAAATTGGGGAATTGTTGAAACCGTGGTTTTGATGGGATAGTCCTTTGTATTGAGGCATAGAAGGCTCCCTTGGATTGACTAGCAATGTGCCAATACTCTGACCAAATATTGCGGGATCTGTCTATGATGAAAGAAAAAATGTCAAATAGGGGAATGTGGTTTACGAGGGTAACAACAGGGTTGGACGCTCCTTGTTTTGCCAAGGCATCCGCAATATCATTACCCATTATTGTTACCCTTTGTGCTATGCATAAAAAATCTTGTCTTAAACATTAGTTTATCAATTTAAAAAATAACAATTAATATTTGACGAGTTAAAAGTATTTCACCAAAAAAATGTAGACATCATATGTCTCGACGCCACCTAGTGAGAAATTTAGCACTTACAATGCCTTTCTCATATAAAAATAAAGTTGGTTGTTTGCAGGTGAAAAAATGTAATAAGCGGTGATTGTTGAATGAAACACTAGTATATATTGAATCATTTGGCGGGTAGGCGATAAGCCGCCGTAGCTCAGTGGATTAGAGCACCTGACCGGCAATCAGAAAGGCACGGGTTCGAGTCCCGTCGGCGGCATATATCTTTTCTCAGAGATTTTTTCAATATGGATATTTCAGGCTAATAATTATTGCTTATAATAATTGTTACCCTTTGTACTTCTACTTTCTTTTATTTATTTCTGCCGTTTATCATTGCTTAATCCATATACTATCCTTTACTTATAATTAACAATTTTCCAAATATACATAAGTTCGTTAATAAATAAAATTATAAAAGAATTTCTGATAGCCGTCTAGAAAAATTGTGCCATTCTGCAAACCTTTAATTTTTTCATTAACAAAGTAATCTAATCTAATTTCGAATCACACTGAAAGTGATAAGTGTAAAAAATATCAACTTAAAGGTAAAAAACTATACACACACTTAAAAAAAATATATATATATATATATATATATATGTGTATACATATATTTTTTAAAATTTTTTTAATAAATAAACAGTTTAAAATAATCACTAATTTAAAAAATAAATAAAGAAGAAACTTTCTACTACAACACATAAATACTTGTCACACTTAAACATAACCACGTAAACACCTCAGCACAGGTTCTCCTAGTGAGGTGTTCACGAAACATACAACGTTACCCAACCACAGTTTCACATTCACTAACCTACCTTACACACGACACAACCAAAAGTTCATAAATTATGTTTTTAGCTATTATGTATAAATATTAATAACTTTATGTGAACGCTGTAATATTATATAGAAAAAATAAATAAATAAAAATCAATATTCACCCCAGACCCTGGTCAGATGAAAAATTTTGAAGGATATGTTTATATGTGGAAAGGAGACGGGTAACAGGACGGGAGATTGAACATGGTGCTATGAAATGCGTGAGAAACAGAGATAGGGAGCTGTATGTCTGCAAAAGATAGCGGATAAGTAATCTCACCATCTTGACAGTAATCCATAAATCCAGAAGTTCCTGAACTGCTTCCGGCTCCCTTGTGTTCTTCCCCGTTCCTGCTGGATCCGGAATCATCTTCAATTCCATCCATCTTAAAGGAAACAAGCACAACATAATGTTTAACAAGTTTTTGATTCGAATCACTTGAATACTGATGTGATTTATCAAGGTCAGTAGTTGACTAAGTCTTAGTTTTAATTCGGCGAAGAATTAAGAAGTTTTATCTCGACCATTTGACATTTCAAGACAAGATAATGAATACTAACTTTAGATCCTGTCAGAGTTTGCATGATCTTGCTTCCTACCACGAGCTAATCAATATTATGGTAACTACTGACATGAAGTTTTGTATTTTGTTTTGTTTTGATCTAGACTGAAAGTTTTGTTTATTTTTATGTGTCTGTATATTTTCAACGGATTGTTTCAATGAAGTGGGCAATGATGGAAGGATCGCCTATCTTTGCTGGTTAGCATGTTTGTCCTGCCTCGGAGTCAGGAGTTTAAAAAAAATTGTGTACCTTTAGTTTTGATCCAGACAGAAACTTTTATTTTATTTTATGTGTGTTCCCTGCGGGTTGTTTTAATGAGATGAGCATGTGGTTATAATGATGATGGATGGTTCACCTGCCTCTGCTGGTTGGTCTTTTTTCTTGCTTCTGAGCTAGGACTTTTGGAAAAATTTTGCTCCTTTTATCTGTGATCTAGACCGAAACTTTTTCTTTATTTTATGTGTGTTCCCTGTGGGTTATTTTAATGAGGTGACCATGTAGTATTAATGATGATGGATGGTTCACCTATCTCTGCTGATTAGATTATGTGCCTCGGAGCTAGAAGTTTTGAAATATTGTTTACTGACTGAAACCTTGTGTTCGATTTTATATAAATTCTCTATGGGTCATAATGATGAATGGTTCACATGTCTCTGTTTGTTGACCTGTTTGTCCTGCCTCCGAACCAGGACTTTTGGACAAATTTGTACCTTTTGTTTTGATTCAGACTGAAACTTTTTATTATCATTTTACGTGTGCCTTCTGCAGGACGTTTCAATGAGGTGGAAATATGGATATAATGATGGTTGTTGGTTCACCTGTCTCTGCTGGTTAGGCTGCTTGTCCCGCTGTGGTGCCAGGAGGTCCAGGGTGCCCAAGGCCAGGTTAGGCAGATCGAGGGGTGCGCCGCCCAACGCCTTCAGGAAGTAGCCCACGGTGATGTCTGCCGCCCTGGACCAACTCTCCTCCTGTAACAAATGAAAATTCACTTATTAAAGTAAATACTTCTTTACGCACGCTTGATTTGGGCTGGCGAATGTGTAACGGAAATTGAAATGCGTTGCGAGGCGAACGGACTCACTGTAGAAGCAAGAGAGAGCAGTGCGCGCGCACATTTTCTTTCTCTCTTCTTCTCATAGATAGTGCATGAAATATTTCAGTCAGTATTTTAAAATACCAGTGACGCGCCAAACGCGGCGGGGAGCGGACGTCGAGGCGAATGACACAAATTTAAATAAATATTTGTAGAAAATGAATATATTTATATATTTTATTAATATAAAGATATATATGGACTTAAAGAAGTATTTACTCAATCGTGTGGTCTAAAGCACACTCGTATTTTTTTATCTGTAGGAAATTTAGAGATTACTGAATAAATCAACATTGCAGTGATAACGCAGTGAATGGGTTAAACCAATTTTAAATAAATGTGATGAGACCTCAGTGAAGTCTCAATGTCCCAAGAACCTTTCAAATCGGCATTATTAAACTATTCTTCAAGAGCTGTGAGGTGATTTTTATCAATAAATGACGCTAAGAAGTAGTCCTCGCAACTAGGTAGTTAGGTACAGCCTAGCAGATCACGTGATACGCACTCCATCTCGTTCCAGCAGCATGGTAACAGATGAGACAGTGCACATATCACGTGATCTATCGCAATGCAAAATGACATCTACATTTTCAATTCAATCAACCTGAAACACTCATCTATATTGAAAAAATCTCCCGAGAAAAGATACATGACGCCCACAGGACTCGAACCCGTGTCCTTCTGATTTCCGGTCAAATGCTCTACCACTGAGCTACGTCGGCTTATCTCTTACCCAAATAGTTCAATATATACTAGTGTTTCAATCAACAATTACTGTTTATTCAATTTTTTCCACCTGCAAACAACCAACAATATTTTATATGAGAAAGGCATTGTAAGTGCTAAATCTCCCACTAGGTGGCGTCGAGACATATTATGTCTACATTTTTTGGTGAAAATAATTTAACTAGTCAAATATTAATTATTATCATTTTTTAATTGAAAAACTAATGTTTAAGACAAGATTTTTATGCATAGCACAAAGATAACAATTATCGGAGTATATTAATACGATAATGCCCGTACAGTTCAAAAAAAGGAACCCGACTCCGAGTAAATCTCCACGCCACACTGTATGGACACCGTTCTAAGCCGTCCGTGAACGTGCATTATTCCACAGGGCTGCTGCCGTAATATACACACTTAGATCTCGCCCATACGCGTTTTGCAAACGGAAGTGGCGCCATATATAATACTTTATTTAAGGAAAAAAGTATGAAGAAGAGGAAACATTTTTCGCTTTTATTCAATATAAGAAGATTTATGTTCCTCTCATTATTCACGGTATTAATGTAAGAATGTCTACTATTATATATCTACCTATTAAATATAAGTATTCTGTAGTTTAATGTTAATAATAGTAGTTAGTTTTGCAAAAGGGTGATACTTTATAAATAGTCACCAACACTTAAACTGGGCGAAGCAGAACGAAAAGCCGCCCGCAGGTCCTAGCAGTAAAAACCCGCGGAGCGGGTTTTTCACTGCTAGTTGTAATTATTATTACAGGTTAATAATTATTGCTTATAATAATTGTTACCCTTTGTGCCATGCATAAAAATCTTGTCTTAAACATTAGTTTTTCAATTAAAAAATAATAATCTACATTTTCACTCCAAATACGTTCAGAAATAGCTGGTTAAAATCCTCCAGATACATGCTGTTCCATCCTGTATAATATATAATATAATTCTCATGTTATGAGCATTCGGATGTTTGCCTTTCTTTGTAATTTGGGAGGCGGGAATGAGTACCGCTGCCCCAGGATCCATTTATTGGATAACCAACACTTCTGCCATAGGTCGTCCCAAGTGGTTTTCTACGTTTGGTGACTTAAGTGCCTGGGTTCATGAGATGAGGTTCTGCATGGCGAGCCGGATCGAGAGAGACTGGATGGGGAGGCCTTTTGAACTCTAAAACCGGACTCTCTCGATCCATCACCTTGCACTGCAGTTGGGGGGATGGATTTATAATCCGTCACTCCTGGACACACTGACCCCCAGATTCTTACCCACCTCTCATTCCTTTTCCCTTCCCAGAACTTCCTCTCCTCCTTTCTAAGATAATATAAAATTCATTACATTGAATCCAGTATTATTCATCTAAATTCCTATGAGGAGAGATGGGATATCTGGCGAAGTGATTGATTAAAAGAACTGACTTCATCCATTATACCAAATTTCAAACCCCACCTGTCTAGTCAATCCGCTTGTTCTGGGTCCGTCGCTTTGAGGGGAACCCTCCCCTTGAGTGGTGAGCTGGTACTGCGACGTCATTTGGTTAGAGCTGCTGCTGGGTGCTCCACCCTCGCGGTCCATCATCTTCCCTTCTCCGTTGTTCCTTAGTCTCGACATCGGCTCTTGCAGAGAGAGCTGGATGGCCAACTTGAGCTGATCGTCTGATAGGCTCAATTTGTCTTCTGGAAAATCAAAAGGTAATATGAATGGATGAGCAAATCAATAATCAAATTAAAGAACTAGGACAATTGTTGCAGAAAAAGTGTACGAACTAATTTACATAAACGTAATTCCTTTATTGCATTTTTTTAGATCCACACAGGAGGCCCTGAGGAAAATAATTTCCCACAGTGCCTGTGTAGAGAATAGGGAGGAATCGCACAGTCCGGCAAATCGTTACACAGCCGAGCTGTTAAACTCAAGAACGAGTCGTAGACGCGTCCTATCCTCATGGGACAAATGTTAACCGTGTACATATGCTGAGAGCGCATTTGGAGTTTTTCCCGACAATGTAACAACAGTGCCAAAGGGATCAATGACGCTAGTTCCTCGGATCATCTTCCATTGTAATACCGGTAGGACAAGAACAGCATATATATCTCACGCCTGTGCTCTAAAGATTGCAATCCTTTTGTTTAGATTTTTTTTTCATACATGTACAGGGTGTATCGGCACGTAGCCGACAAACTTTACTAGCGATTCCTTACATTATTTGGAATAAAAAATGTAAATGAAAATTTTGGTCTCCGTTGACTTTTCCAATGACGTTTTTTTTTTTCAAAATCCAACAAAAAAAAATTCTTCTGCATGTCGTCACTGGTCACTCAGCCAAGTAACCGCCCGACCTCTTATCCCGCCCTCAACCGTCCAAAACCTACTACTTTTTTTCTGTTTTGTAAAATAAAAAAGACATCAAAAATGTCACCGGATCCCAAAATTTTATTTACTTCAAATAATGTCAGGAGTCACTGGTTAAAGTTTGTCGGGTTTGTGCGGATATACCCTGTATACCGCACAAGAGTTCCAACTGCTCCCATCTGGTACCAGTGAGACTATGGCATCCCCAATTGGGGTATGTTGTGAGGCTGAAGGTAGTGGGGGGGATGGAGATGGGGAAGAGGAAGGTGGGGAAGTACTTGGCTATTCAGATCTGCTCACCAAATACAGCTAAATATATTGTTAAATAACACAAATTAATCAAATAAAATTTATCTGCGCATGCCGGGTTTGAACCCACGACCTTCGGATTGGGAGTCAAGAGTCTTGCCCCTCGACCACACCGGCCGTCTAGAAGCATCTATCAAACGGACCACGCGTTTCTGCACAGAGTCAAGGGTTTTTTTCAGGGACTTCAGACCAGATGTGACTGCCAAATTCAACTGTGGAACGCAATTGCGATTTAAACAGGGTCAGCAGATATGTACAATATACACCCAACAGTTTTAGTCGTTATCAGATATATATAGTCTTTAAAATATCAAATTTGTAGAAAATTCGTAAAAAACTATGAAAGTATATTTACCATAGTCTGTCGGGGCTCCGATGGAAACGGATATATTGAGACGGGCTGGTCTTTGTCGTCTTGTGAGGGTGACATCTGCAAAAATAAGATAATACATATTAAGAACCATTATGAAAAATAAAACTTAGTACTTTTCGTCTTAGGAACTTGTGAACATCCTGTGCTGGATGCCGAATCTTTGAGAGATTGATTCAAACATAAGCTTTGGATACAAAAATAATAAAATATTTTAGGAATAATCTACTGTTTTACACGGTGGCTGGAACAAAAGACAGATTGAGAAATTTCACAATGCACGGTGCCACATCCTTGAGCACGTGCAAAAGAATGGATAGGCTAAAACTAACTAACTAACTAACTATCACGCCGTTTCGCAGGGGTAGGCAGAGAGCACAAACCGCCAAAAACACTCCTTGCCTCATTCATATTCATACATTTTATCATACATGCTCTTCTATTATTCTGACTCTTGACATGGCCCGACTCAAGTATCTGATTCACTTGATCGGGCTATGTCTTCCTCGGGCGTCCTCGACTTCTTCTACCATTCACATTTGCTTCATATTTCTTCACTCATTCGCTCTACATGTTCAAACCCTCTAAGCGTCCCTTTCTTAATCTTATTTATTACGCTCACATTGGCCTTGCACTCTTTTCGGATCTCCACATTCCTCACGTGATCATACATGGTTTTACCACACATACGCATCAGGGATCTCATTTCTACAGCATTCAATCTACTTTCATCCTTTCTCTGCCAGTTCCATGCTTCACTGCCATACATCCGGGTAGGTATTAGCACTCCAATGTGGACTGCTAGCTTTGCTGAATGGATAGGCAGAATGACAATGAAATAATAATTAATGACAAACATTCCCGGGTTACGAATAACCTGACAATAATTGAAAATCTCCTACTACCACCACGGAAAGCGGAAAATGTTGCTTGCGTCGTGATAGAGATCTTAGCCAGCCTAGGAATTGAACACGGGAAGCCTGGGTGGGACCCAAACGCTATGTCAACTCAACCACCGACCGGTCAATATTTCGAAATAAAGTACCGTTTTTTATCAGATTATAGACTCTTTAAAATTTTGGTAAGTTGTTATGTACCTTTCTAATGCTGCTACCACCTTTGAACCTATTATGCTTCATTCACTATCAATTATTTGTCCGTCGCATCAAGTCAACATTATGATTGTCGCCATATCTTTTGTATATTGTTCATTTCCATGTTTACTATTAATTGACTTTATTTACCACACAAGTTGAATATAAGATTATTATAAGATACATTGTACGCTCAGTTTCAGAGCAGATTCATTCTAGATTTCAGTTTAGAAACATTCACGTAGAGACATTTAAACTCTGTAACAACTCTAGAATATAATATGTAATCAGAAATCCTGTAAGACTTATAAATAAATATTAAAACCAAGTGTAAAAGTGTTTTCATCATAGAATCCATAACAAAGTACGTATTACAAATCGCCACATGCAATAAAAAATGTTATAATTTTAAACGCAAAAAGTATTTAAACATGTTAGTAGTTCTTACTCAAAGTATAATAAAGTTAAATATGACCGAAGCGGGTGGGGTTCCATTATCAGCGGTAGAGCACCACCCGGCAAGGCTAAGGTTCTGGGTTCTATTCCTAGATGTGACCGTACCTTTTTCTGTATCAATGTATCGATGGAATTTCGCTAATATTGTCTTTATTAATTAAAAAATAAGATAATTTATATAGGCTTATAGACGTTTTACCGACCTCTAGATGAAGGAGAGGAGTTGGGATCAGGTTCTGGTCCTCTTCTTGCCTGTTCTTCCAGCATCTGAAGCCGGGACATCTCCAGAGCTATGATGAGGTCCATATTGTATTCCGACACGTTGATACGATACACTGGAAATAGTTGAGATAATGCAATCATTTAAATCAATGTTAAATTCAGCTGGTGTGGACTAAGAAAAGTGAAAATGTATTGTACGATAAATCAGGAAAACACAATTTCATGTGTATTACTTGGAAAAATTTAGAAGAAACCTAGAATTTTACAGAGCAAATTTTTTAATCTTTTTTATAATCACTGTTCGTTTTGATATTTATTTATTTAAACGCCATCAAGGCTTTTACAATAAGGTGAACATGAATTTTAAAGTTTACAATGGAATACAGGAGGGAAACCTAAGAGTATGGATATTAGAGAGACGGCATGTGAAGTGTGCCCGCGCGCTCCAAGTGTGCCTTTTCGAGAATTCTACCCAAACGGCTTAGATTGGCTGCTGGTTTTTGGTCGTTTAATACGTTCCGACAGCAGCCATTTTACATGGTGACAGCCAATGTCAACCGTGTGGGTAGAATTCTCGAAAAGGCACCCTTGGAGCGCGCGGGCACACTTCACATGCCGTCTCTCTAATATCAATACTCTTAGAGGGAAACATTATATTGAGCACATTAAAGGTCTCTGCCCATTACACCGTTCCATACCATGACCGTAACCGTAGCGGCGCATGCAAAACAATATTCTTTGTATCGATCAGTATAAAACGCTGCCCACTAGCCCGTCCCGTCACCGACGAACACCATCGCATACCAAGACCGGACTGAAGGCAAATTCTTGATGACAATATTTTGCAGGTGCCGGTCCGCTCTATGCATGGCACGCAACGGTGTTAGAACGGGGATCATACGCGTATGATCCCCGTTCTAATAGTGATATTATTATTTTAGTGATAATACATAATAATTAATTATATTGGAATGACGTCATACGAAAGTACGTATAAAATTTTTCTTCATCATCAACTAGTTGCTTAAATAACGTCCAGTATTCTGCCTCGATTTTTCTTTTTTATAGAACCGTACGCCTATTGAACGGGGATGGTACGGACACTAACCCCGGGGTATACGGGTATCATACGGTCACTAAACCCGTTACATACGGGTATCATACGGTGTTAGCACGTTCTAGTGGGCATAGTAGGGCGTAGCGTGTTTATTTCGTGACTGATACGTTCATAGTACGGTCATGGTATGAAACGGTGTAGTGGGCAGAAGCCTTAAGGTTCTATAAAGTAATATAGAAATATCTTTGAAAATAACATCAAGTACTTCGTAGTTTTATTTGTAATTAATTGGATTCTAGGAATTGTCTATTGAGAAGAGTAGTTTCTTATTGAGTTTATTATTTCATTCAAAATTATATTTGTTAGAAATAAGTATTGTAAGTACTTAGAGTTAGGCTCTGTTGAAACAGGGCTTACATTTACAATAATTAATCTAATATATTAAAATCTAGTATCACAGTGTTTGTGGTCGCACTCCTCCGAAACTTCTCGACCGATTTTTATGAAATTTTTTATTTATATTTGGTAGGTATGAGAATAGATCGTAAAGTATATTTCATACCGCTATGTGATTAGGGTGACCCTATCCAGAATTATTTTTCTATTTTTTGACAATTTCATTAAAAAAAAAAATTATTTGTTCTCAAAAAATACCTACAACCCCAAATTTTCACCCTCCTACCCCCACCATCCCATTTTTAATCGCAACCCTCAAATTTTATAATCTCGATTTTAATATTTACGTATGAACAAATTTAACAGTTATTTAAAATTAGTTGAATGACAGGCGTCGCGTCATTTTGACATTTTACTTACTCCCAAACTTCCTACTCAATTTTACGATTTCAATAATTATCTCAGCTTGTTTAACCCGTTTAATCACAGGAGACCATATTTGTCCCAGCTCACATAGGTCTCACAGAAATCGTTGTTTCTCCCTTACTATCATAGTCAGAAATGTGATCTAAACGGTATTGGAAAGAGAATACAACAAACTACATATTCAAATCTAAAAGAAAACCACAAACAAATTAAAATTTACCCCTTTCTGAAACCAAAGTTTCCGATAGCAATTTGAAAAACAATTATGGAACTTTGTGAATTTTTTAAGAATTTTTTTTACATCAAACTAAAAAAAGTGAGGTGACAGTAAGGTTTATAATTCATTTATCTAATGAAATAAGTATGTGTTTTATTTTTTTTTCATTATCAGTAATTTTAGTTAGAAAAAAAGTAAAGTGAGCCATTTTGAACACTTTTGAAACATTTCGCAAAAAAAAAATTTATTTAGAAAAATACATAGTAATTTTTAATATAGAAATTTGAAAGCCTATTTCATCACCTTTCGAAAACAGTTTTTAGTTTTCGAATACGTTAACAAATGTTCCATTTATTTTGATTTTATTGCAAAGCGGGAATATTTTTAGCCTCTGAAAAAATACGCCAATTTTTTTAGGGGTTAACCATAGACGAAGAACTATCAGCTGTCATCGTAGCAACTAGCAGTGCGAGTTGCGAGTCACTGCTTGAGTTACCATTGACAACGGGTTTTTGAGAAACTGTGTAGTGTGCGTGCCATCACATTGACATACACAGGATAGCGAGTTTAGTTGCAAACTGTTTTTTTTTCAGTTGCCTCGTCAGCGGAGGCACTAACAAAGATATTGTAATACATAATATTTACCATCAGCATCAGTTGAAGATGTTCCCGACCTCTCTGAAGCAGTTTGCGGGGACACGGTGAGCTGGGGCTCCTGCAGGATGGTGTGGTCAGGGTCCAGGGGCTCTGGCACCCGCAGCGGCTCCCCGCGGGGCCCTAGAGAGAACCTCCATGGGTCCCGGTGATCCAACTTGCCTCGGGATAGCAGCCGAGACTAAAATCATTATTTTTTTTTTGTAATATTCACATTTACTGTCTCTCTTTTTATTAATTATCTTTTTTTGTTTTAACGGTTCAGAGTCAGTTTCTTTGCCATCAATATGTTGTGGGGTTGAAGGTAATGGAGAGGGAAGGAGATGTGAAGAACGAAGGCTGGGGACTACCTTGCTAATCAGATCTGATCACTAAAGATGACTAATCCATTTCATCCAGTATTTTTGCACTCTGCTAGTATAATATTATATTTTTTTTTTTTATTTAATAAAAATTCTCTTTTTAACTTTTGAAGGTTATTCCCATCAATGTAATATCATTGAAGAAGAAGACAACAATAATAATCCAAATTAAAATATGAAAATTAGCAAGACACAAAAATATAATAAAACATAGTGGTCGCAACTGGGACTAATACGTGAGATCTGGGTTGGAGTCCCAGTTGCGACCATTATGTTTTATTATTTTTCTGTGTCTTGTTCATTATCATATTTTAATTTAGATTATTATTGTTTTCTTCTTCTACAATAATATTATATCTTCCATTTTATCAGGAACAGCGATTGCACATGCTGCTATGCTTTATACCTGATTCGATCAAATACTGAAATAATCGAGAATTATATTTCTCATCTTACCATAAGAGAAAGTAGAAACAACGGGCGCACGAGCCACTGTATTTAACACCTGATTTAAAAATTGATTAAAATATGAAATGGATCGAGAATTATATTCCTCATCTTATTGATCTCTCATGATTGGTAGATACGTTCAGTATTGCCACGATGAACGACCAGCATTCAGATTTTTAAATGACTTTAGCTCGTTTGCTGACTTCCTCACCTTCCTCTTTCCCATCTCCTTCCCTTACTCACTACCTTCAATCTCACAGCATACACTATTTGAGGATGCCTTAGTCTTACACGCTCCAAATGGTTTGAAACAGGTGGGACTCTTGTGCGGTACTAATTAAAAAAATATATACTAAAGTGATGCAGGTAAGAACCGAGGACACACGAGCCACTATGTTTGATACCTGATTGATGAAAATTCATCAGAAGCATGTCATCTTTGGGGATGCTGTTGGAAGGTCTTTTTTAGGGAAAGGAGGGATATGAAGTTCTGGGAAGTAAAAATGTATGAGGAGTGGGTAGGAATCAAGGAGTGACGGTCGGATGAATCTATCCCGTATTGTCCGGCTGGAAAAGTCAAGAGCTCTCCCTCAGTCAGTCTCTCCCTATCCGGCCAGCAACGCAGCAAGCCGCCGAGACCTAGACAAACCTCACCTCATAATCCCGGGCACCCCTGCTAAATCACCAAATGTAGCGAATCACTCGGGGTAACCTACAGCAGAGGTGTTGGTAAACCAGTAGATGGTTCCCACAGTTAATAGCACTCCGCCTTCCAAATATGAATGTTGAATGCAGGTAGGTAGGTTGTTTTACCATGAGTCTTAGCTCCTGTGCCGATAGCAGTGCGGGTGGGGGTGGGGGGCGCACCAGCCGCAGCACCGTCAGCCTCCAGCGGCGGGAGGGAGCTGCGGCCCTGCGTACTGCAGCCCAGGGGGCCTCCACCACCTCACGGGCCACCAGCGTGGACAGGCGGGACACACAGCGCTCAAGTTCCTCCTGAGGTAGAAACAGAATTCATTTAGGTACTTCCTGTAATACACGGTGGGTCAAAATAAAAAATCTGAAAACTTCATTTTGGGCCAAAAAAAAATCTTCAATTGGGCTGCAAAATTCGGCATGCATGATCGACATCATAAAGAGAACCCAACAAAAAGAAATTATATAGATTATTTTCTTATTTTTTGGCTACTAAGGTGTTCAAAAAATCTTTAGAGCCGGTTTTACGCTTCGACACATGGTGTGCCGGCGCTAAATTTTCGCCATAATAATTTATTTGTTTTTTGCAAAATGATTACTTATAAATTGTACTCTCTTACCAAATGACGTGTTTATTGTTTATTTATAAAAATAGTATATTGTCTACCATAAGTTTTTTCCCCAGAATAGCTCAGAGAAATGATATTTTAATTTTTTTTTGCAAAGATTGAAGAAATGATGTTATTTTTTCTGTCAGCAACGACGGCAAAAATAAGTTAAAATACATCAAATAGGTGATATTAACTCCCTAGCATCTCCGCTTTTCCCAAAATCTTCTCTGATATGAACAACTGTCATTGGTTTCATTGTTAAATTTGTCGTGGTCAAGAATCACATAAATTCTCTTTTGATTTCTGTATTTACTGGACAAGTTTTTATCACCTGAGCATAATGGAAAGCAGCTCTATTTGGAGCAGAAGCTGATAGAGCGAAGGTGTAGGCACATGCTCCGGCCAGAACTCTTCTACTGAGCGCCAGTTCTCTTGCAGCAGCTTCTAGGACACCTCCGCCAGAACCTTGAAGAAAAAACATATTGGTTTAGGGCAAAGGTTTGATCAAATTATTTAGGTAGTGGAGTCCCACAAGGCAGTGAAACGTAACCACAACAACTGTAACTTGTTGAATAAAACATAGTGGTTTAGGGCAAGTATTTGATCAAATTATTTAGGTAAGTGGAGTCCCACAAGGCAGTAAACTGTAACCACAACTGTTAGATTTTTTAGATTTTAGGCTTCCATCCATACTGTTGGATAGCAGTGAACTATAATATAATGTTTTTTGCAGGTCTGGTGTGGTGTATGGTGTCTTTTAAAATATATTCAGATTATTTGGAGATTAAACTTCGAAGGTTTTTACGGGCATCAGGTTTTTGTTTACTTTGGCAGACCCCACTCCGTTAGAGATGATGCTGTAAAAAGGTAGTGGCTTAAGTGAAGTGTTTGATAGACTTATGTATACAGGGTGTTAAGGTACGTACTTGAGTTACTTTAACAAGTGATTCCTGGCATTATTTGAAGTAAAAAATGTAAATGAAATTTTGGTCTCCGGTGACATTTTTGATGTTTTTTTTTTTTTTACAAAAACATAAATAATAGTAGGTGTTGGGTAGTTGGGGGCGGGGTAAGTGGTGGGGCGGTAGCTCGGCTGAGTGACCAATAAGGTCATGTGAAAGAATTTCTTTTTTGTTTGATTTTGAAGAAAAAATATTTTGAAAAAAAAAAAATTTACATAAAAAAAGTCACCGGAGACCAAAATTTCATTTACATTTTTTACTCCAAATAATATCAGGAATCACTGAATCAATGGTTAAAGTTACTCAAGTACGTACCTTAACACCCTGTATATATAGTTGTAGAGTTATGTATATAGTTGTAGAGTTCCACAAGGCTCTCTACATTCTACCTACATTCAAACTATTGGAGAGCAGTGGATTATAATAACTTATGTCTGGTATAATGAGAAACGTCTTTTAAAATATCTCTCGTTTTTTAGGAGGTTATACATCAAGAATTTTACAGGCACCAGATATTGCTGTTCACTTTGACAAATCTCACTTGGTTAGAGATAATGCTGTGAAAACGTGGTTAAGTTTAAGACAATTGTTTTTTAGAACTATATAGTTCGTCGCCTGAGTGCTTAATTGTCCAATCTCCATTTTAGATTTTGTTCAATTTCCATTTTAAATTTAAAAATAAAGTATCAAAAACGATAATTAATCACTTAACTAAGAATTATTTAAACTGACGAGGATACTTACCTTTACGGGAATAGCTTCATCTTAAACACCTATCATAATCGATGTACGATGTTTATCGTTTTCAATGTTTCCAAACTAAAAAGCAGTCTATTAGAATATTTTGAATAGAGCTATAAATTTATCGCATTTGCACCTTAAATCGTTATTTCAATTTAGCTACTATATTCTACAATACATCCACTATATAGGGCCTAATAAAAGTTGCTAAATTAACACAAACTGTACTATATTTTCCAATATCTTTCATAATATCCTTATGCTAATAATCACTTTAACAACTTGTATTTCCTACTTATTTTTCTGTACTTTCGTTATATAATATTTTATCATAAACATATCAATACTTTACATGATACTGTAACCACTTTACATTATTTCTATAAATCTGTTATTTTGCATGATAGCAGTCTAAAACATTTAGTTTTATGAATTTAAAATTCATAAAACTAAATGAAGTTCTTACGATTATAGCATTGTTTTATAATAAATGTTTAACTTTAGAGTTATGTAAAGCGGTTATGTATTGCTATTGTTCAATTTATCTTTCTTGTTATGTGTTTGGCATTTGTAAATTATGTATTAAGAACTCGCATCATATTATTATTGTATGTTACATTTTATGGTACCTGCAGATCTAAATCTGTTTCTTTTTTCATTATCTTATATGTATTTATATTATTAAAACATATATATATATATATATACTCCTACGTCTTGTTATACCCTTCTTTGTATTTTTTTCTGTTATCTAAAATTTACCTGATCTGTTTACACTAAATCACAAAAACTGTATAAATATGTAAAAGCCCATTAGGGCATTGATGATTAATAAAAAATAAAATTAAAAAATTAAAAATAATGTTTCATTGAAATAATGAAAGAAAACCTCCTCCTCCTTTAAAACTTGCAAATGATCGTTTGGATAATTAAACACACAGGCGACGAGTTGTAGAGTTCCACAAGGCTGTACCCTAATACCAACATTATTGTAACTACATTTAAACAGTTTGAGAGCAGTGAATTATAATAATTAATTGCAGGTCTGGTGTAATGAGAAAAGTCTTTTAAAATATCTCTAGTTTATTGGGAGGTTAACTTTGTCAGATTCCAGTCGGTTAGAGAAAATGCTATGAAAACGAAGTCCGGTCATACGTTAAAGGTCTTGTCAAGAAAATAGATAAACCTCGAGTATTACGTTCATTATCATTATCATTATCATCATTATCACGGTGCAACATTGCAGAGTGGGATTTGTCTTCCTCAACAAATGCTTTCCACTGGTTGTGGTTCTTCGTCATTCGTCTCCAGTCCTCAGTCCTTCCAGCTCTGCTCCGATTTTCTTCCATACACCGTATCCACCTATTCCTCAGTTTACCTCTGAGTTGCTTCCAATGACCACTTTTAATATTCCCTTGCGACGCATGGCAAAAAAGCATAAAATGTACATTCTCTATCACAATAATGCTGCATCTCTTTCTTACACATTAAATAATTGTAAGACAAACAATGTATGTATGTCTGCTTTTTTTTCTTTTTTTATAGTGAATACCTCACAAGAGTCCCAACTGCTCCCGTTTGGAGCCAGTGAGACTATGGCATCCCCAATTGGGGTATGTTATGAGGCTGAAGTTAAGTGGGGAAGGGAAGGAGACGAGGAAGGTGGGAAGTACCTGGCTATTCAGATCTAGTCACTAAACACGACTAAAGCCATTTCAAGCAACGTTTCAATTCTGAATGGTGGTCTTACACCAGGGCGATACTAAGAGTATCTTCCACTCTGGAATTTCTTGCTTCCCCCAAAGGAGAAATACAATCAATATAATATATCTCTCTCACTCGTGTCAAATAAAGAGACGCTGCCGTTGCCGTGCAGTTGCCATGGAAATTTTAAAAGCATCTAAATGGGCACCAACTTTTATAAATTTTGGTGTCCTATCATCTGTCAATCTTTCAACAGAAAAGAAACACAAAACTACTCAGTATCATATTAATCCATGGTTAGTTCCCACATTACTTTAGTTGTTGTGATATCTGTGTGAATATGTATGAGAGCAAGCGAGACAGTATGCTTGCGAGACTCTATAAAAGGCAATGCGTGCTAGAAGTACGCCTCTCTTTTGTTACAAGCAGCTCCTGAATAAATACCTGTACATAATACTTACTCGCTCTTCATTGCGTACTACCCACCGACACCATACAACTGTACGTTACAGTTGTCTATGTGCTCTTCGAAGGTAACCGAAGGTAGATGTACAGAGTAATTGTAATTCTAGAGTTCTGCAGACAAAACCTAGCTTTCACTCAGAAAGGACGGTAGTCCGCCGAAGTATAATTATAATGTACGTCAATAAACAGTCACTGTGATTCAAAGAACCTAAGTCTTTCAATAAACATAATTTAGTACTGGAGAATACTGATCCCAGTACTTACAAATAACGAATGTCTCTGGAGAGAACAAAGGAGATATTCACCTACCGGGTGCAATTCCAGAGGGAAGACGTCCACTGGGCCACCCTAGACATTTCCAAGTTGAGGAAAACGGCTATGGTAGCTGTGAAAGGAGAATCTAGGCTTGCTGTGGAGAATCCAAGGATAGGTATGCCTGGAGGCACCTTGTCAAAGCAATATGAGGGGAAGAAGATCAGATGGATAGAACCTACCGGTGGGATCCAGCGCCTTAACCTTGGCAGGAGTGGCGAGGATGAGCGGGCGCTCAGCGGCCCAGCGCTGCTCGTGGCGACGGAATCGCGCACACAGTACTGCGAACCGCCACTGCTCCTGTGCCTCCACGTTCTGCACCTTCAACAAAACATTCAACCACGTATTACTTGCAATAAGGACAATTATTCATTTAAAATATGTACTAATTTCGGTTGTGATTCTGTTCGTAACTCCGGTTCAATGAACTATAGAACTTTTGCCATTTTCTAAATTGGAACTGATTGTGGGAAAAAGACGACAGGTCAGTTCTAGGTATCTAGTAATTGGCGGCTACACCAAAACTAAATGCCGAAAAGCATTTTAAAACCACAAATTATTCTGAAATAAATATTATAAGAGCATCGGAGTGCGCAATACGATATCGCATCTATGTATATAGTTACATAAGCACACACTTAACCACAATGTTCGATTACACATTTGCTCTGGTGATGGACACTGAAACACTGTCCGAAACATGGCTAAAGAAAGTAGCGTGACACAATATCCAGAAATAAATAATGATATGCCGTGAGAATCTCAAATCACATCTTGTATAAGAAGGGTTTGAAGAATACAACGGCTTAAAGTCAAACAACATTATCTACACAAAATATGCAAATAATTCTAGGTCTTAAAATTAACAAATGTAAAATCATGCAATATCCCGTGCATATAGATATAAATACAATATAGCAACCTCCGCATCCAAAGTCGTATCTTCTCCAAGCACTAACGTGTGTTGATCTGAAATGACTTGCAAAGTTAAGCATATTTTTTGTCTCTCTTTGTCAATAATAAAATTAGACAGAGCCTAAGAAATCTTAATAAACAAATTATCCAATTATTTTTAACGCACCCGACTTTCACACACTTTTCCATATAAATGATCATCTAGTAAATCCACTCTATGCAAGTGTATTATATAAGTATAATTAATACAAAACAATACAAGAACAACATGTTAACCTACCAGATTATTAAATGGGAAAATAATTCAACGAGTCAAGATATTTTCATATCAGAGGGTTCGGCTCGGTGAAATTCCTAATTTGACCGATAATTCCTACTGATCCCTCAATATAAATATTTTTAAAATCTTTCGTAATCCGACATGTATTTAAAATGACTGATTTTTGCATTTTTATATACAAATTCTTTGACAAATCTAATACGCCTAAATTTTTACTAATATTATTATTAAAATTATCTATAAAAACATAATTATCAATAATTCAAAGGTTTTTATTCAGAGAATTATTTTTATGTCTTTTTGTACATAGATAACGTTATTTGACTTTAAACCTTTGCATTATTCTTCATAAACTAGATTTACGGTATTTTATAATTCCCGCTGCAGTACGAACTTACCCTAGCTTCAGCGAGAGCGGCCCCCCGGGACTGGTCCGCTCTGGTTGCCGCCTCGTCCCTTGTGCAGCGGAAATACCCGCCCGTGGCTGATCCATGTCTCTTCCAGCTCTCCAGGCACACCCAACAGAAGTCGAACTTGCACTGGAAATACAAATGAAAACTAGAATCAGATTACAAAGATAAACAATATAGAATCAGGCTTTTGTAAGAACTCCGAATCGCAAATACTTTTGAATTGCACGGAGAAAAATGTTATTCGAAAATACGATCATTTTATTAGTAAAAACGGTTAAAAACGGGACTGAAGTTCTTACGAACAAATTAACAGGGTTTCAATGTTTCTTGGCGGGAACATGTAAGAATAATTCGTTGGTATGTACGTAATTTCGTACTATACTAACAAATTATTCTTACATTTTCCCGCCAATAAACATTGAAACCCTGTTAATTTGTTCGTAAGAACTTCAGTCCCGTTTTTGCTAATAAAATTATCGTATTTTCGAATAACATTTTTCTCCGTGCGGTTCCATGATTTTTTTTATGTGAATAGCGCACAAGAGTTCCAACTCCTCCCAACCCAGTGAGGCTAGGGCATCTCCAATTGTTGTGAGACTTAAGGTAGTGGGAGGGGTAGGAGATGTGGAAGATGAAGGTGGGGAATTACCTGGTTTTTCGGACCTGATCACCAAATACGGATAAAGCCAAGCTACGTTTCAATTCTGAATGGTGGTCTCACACCAGGGCAATACTGAGTGTATCTTCTACTCTGGAACGTGCCGCAAATATACTATATATTAAAATTAATAAATTGTGAAATAAAACAAATTAATAAATATAATTTATTTGCACACCTCAGGATTCAAACCCCCGATCTTCGGAATGCGAGTTTTTTTTTTTTTTAAAGAAAGACCAACATTTCCGGGTTACGAATAACCCAACAACATTTGAAAATCTCCTACTACTACCACACTAAGCGGAAGATATTGCTTGTGTTGTAATGGAGGACTTAGCCAGCCGAGGGATCGAATACGGAACGCCTGGGTGGGAGCCAAACGCGATGCCCACACAACCACTGACCTATATAATTAACATATATAACTAACCTATATAACCTAATACAACTTGCCTATATAATTCCTGTATGATGCCTGTATACTGTCTGTACACTGCCTGTATACTGGCTGAATAATGCCTGTATTCTGCCTGTCAGTATACAGTCAGATTCATTTATTAACAGTCACAGAAAGGGAGACGGTCATGTCGCCTTGGTTGGTTCTCCATTTCCTAATGGTCTGGTCCGTTCAATTTCTATGTCTTTGTAGGAATTCCTCTGAGGTTTTCGTAGGAACTCCTCTGAGGTTTTCGTAGGAACTCCTCTGTGGTTTTTGTAGGAACACGAGCAATATGGTAATTGTAACTAGTGACCCACCTTGGTGCACTTCATGTGATTGCATCCGTCGTTCTTCTGTATGGGGCAGGAGCAGGAAGGACAGGGTTTGCAGTGCGCCAGCAGCCACAGGCTGGAGGCGGCGCTCTCTGCCCCGTCAGCCGCGGCGGCCAGGGGGGTCGGGGCTGCGGCGCCCCCCGCGCGGGACACCCAGCGCGCCCAGCTGGAGCACCCCAGCGGGGCGTGGGGCTCGCCTACACCGCACACATTACACATTCATATTTAAACATCTGATCAATGTTATCATGTTGTATACATCACTAGTTAGAAACCTAAAAACATATAGCTGTGGGGAGTTGGCTAGAAATGTGAAATATTCCTGCGTAAGGCGTAACATTATTCAATTTTTTTTTTTTAATTAAATTTAATAATGTTTATTATTAAGTTCTGCAAGTGTTATAGTTTTTATTATTGTGACAGCTGTTTTGGCTTACAAGGCCATTTTCAAACTGAGGTGTTTCATAATTAGACGACGATATTTATACGATTTAAAATGTCAATTTGAAAGTGAGTAAATTTAAAAAAAAAATTAAATGGAGTTCTAAACACAAAAACAATAAATAAAACATTATTCAAGTTCAATGAACTTTTAGTTTTAAAAATTGAAATATGAATATCAGACAAGCGACAAAGTAGGTCTCAAAATTATTTTTTTATTATTAATTCTGCATTCCCCTTCTTTAGCCAAAGTTTAACATAGCGTTACAGTGTCCATCATTAGTGCAGATAAAAATTCGGGAAGTAACGAATTAATTAAATAAAAAAATATCCTTACCACTTACTTTATCGATGAAAAACCATGTTGAAATTTTATAAATCTAGAAATCTTTAAATGGTAAGGGTCTGTTTTTGTTCAACTATAATTTTAATTACTTAGGTTCCAAGTTTTTAATTTTAAAGCATTTGATATTTTGGTTACAAATTCATCATGATAAATTTAATTTTGAATCTCCGCCAAACCTCCCATTTTTACTCTTACCATGGCAGTCCCAACAAAAGAAATGGAAGTCCCCGCAATCCACTCCTCTCGACACCGCTGGGTAACCTCCGATCTTTGTTTCCTCTGCATCTTCCGAGTTGTTTATCGGGGCTGATGGTATCTGAGGAACAACAAAATAATAATGAATTGCAATAAGTTATTAAAGAATCCTTCTTGCAGGACCATTGGCAAGTTAGTCCTACAGGAAGATACACAATCTATGGGGCAGGCTTGTTACAATAACAGCGTGAAAGAATTATTGCAATAACATGTGGCAAGGACAAACTTAGTCTTGGACCAGCTATGTTTCAAAACCCCCTGGGAATTTTTGTGCCTTTTAGTATATAGTACTAATCACAAATAAAATAATAGGTATGAATAAATATCTTACCGAAAGCTCCGGTTCACACAGTCGGACTGCTCGGCCGCAACCCGCTATTGGACACCACTTCATGCCTCGAGAACTTTCCACGAATGCCTACAAAATAAACGCCCTTGTTTCAATAAAGTTCTAATTCACAGAAATAAATAAGTAGTGGGTACCTACTTAATCCAATGTAAAATATTGATTAAGTTAGTGGCGATCTATCTAAATTTTTGTATTTTTAGTATATGTCCAAACTACCTCATATTTCTATGAAGAGTATCAGGGGTTCGATGATAAGCACATTTCAGCAAAAAAACATACAATAAAAAACAACAAACGAAAAAAAAAACAAGCGCAAAAAAAAAACGAACAACCGAAACCAAAAAACAGAACAAGAAAAATACCCAGACAAAAACGAGAAACCAAATGAAGAAACCAGAAAAACAAGAAACAAACAACAAGAACAAGAATCAATAACAAGAATCAAGAACAAGAATCAATAACAAGAATCAAGAACAAGAATCTAGAACAAGAATCGAGAACAAGAATCAAGAACAAGAATCAAGAACAAGAATCAAGAACAAGAATCAAGAATGGGAATCAAGAACAAGAATCGAGAACAAGAATCAAGAACAAGAATCAAGAACAAGAATCAAGAACAAGAATCAAGAACAAGAATCAAGAACAAGAATCAAGAACAAGAATCAAGAACAAGAATCAAGAACAAGAATCAAGAACAAGAATCAAGAACAAGAATCAAGAACAAGAATCAAGAACAAGAATCAAGAACAAGAATCAAGAACAAGAATCAAGAACAAGAATCAAGAACAAGAATCAAGAACAAGAATCAAGAACAAGAATCAAGAACAAGAATCAAGAACAAGAATCAAGAACAAGAATCAAGAACAAGAATCAAGAACAAGAATTAAGGACAAGAATCAAGACCAAGAATCAAAAACAAGAATCAAGAACATGAAACAAAAACCAATAAACAAGAAACAAGTAACAAGAAACTAGAGACAAGACACAAGAAACATGAAACGAGAAACCAAAACAAGAAACTTGAATTTAAAAACAATTAAAACCAAATCTAAGCTGAATAAAAACCAAAATCCAAACAAACAAAAAAATGAATTGGTCACCTTAATATCAAAGAGCAGGTATTTCCTCTGAGTATCCGGAGTCAGACAGCGCTGCAGAAGAGCGGGTGGAGCGGCACGTCGGCAGCGGGGGGCCGGGCACGCGGGGCGCGCGTCCCCCTCACGCACACGCCCGCCCAAGTAGCGCGACCAGCACGACACGCAGTACCAGTGGCCACACGGGCCGCCTCCCGCTTCGCTCAATGTCACCTCTTCGCAGCAAATGCCGCACTGGAATGTGGAAAGAAAACTCGATGCAACACTAATTTAAAGAAAAACTCATTTATTTATCGTGCCTGATATATTTTCGAAACATACTTAATACCATACTTACAATTTGACATATTGTAGGAGTGGAAGACACTCAGTATCGCCCCGGTGAAAGACCACAATACAGTTAAGAAACTTAGCATTAAATGGCCATTGACGTATTCGGTGACCAGGTTTGAATTTGTACCATTCCCATGTTCAGATTGCAATAATTTGTATTCTTGAGGCACTTCTCAAAACTAGTATACGTGTTGACATCCCTCTATGTGACAAATATTCCGAATGCATTTCTAAGACATCTCGACTTTGTAGTTCGTATGCCACTTCCGAGAAACAGTTTTGTGTTCTGAATGCAATTATTAAATCGAATCTGGTCAAAAAACTAAACAAATAAAACATCATATTTTCTTTACCATATTTGGGATCATCGCTTTGACAAGGCACCTTCTTGCAACTCTTTCCTGGACTACCTCAGCAAATTCCTTCCATAGCAAGTCCAGCTTCTTCTTCCACAGTCTTTGGAGTTGCTTTCCCCAACAATGTCCAGGGCAGCAAACTGAACATCTTCATCTCCATAAAATTGCCTCAAGTATTTCATGCGTGAGTCAGTCTTCTGTTATTCTAAGAACATGTCCTAGTCACCTCATCAGCAAACTTATGTTATAAACTCACCTCTATGATCCTCTGTTCTCCGGGTTGCCCCAGTCCCTCCTCCGGGTGTTCGCTGTCCAGAGATCCCCCTGGCAGTGAGACTCCGGCGGCCTGACAGCAAGCCGCGGGGTCTTTCATCCACTTCTCCACCAGCACATCTTTGCACCATTCTGGAATTCAACAAAATAATACAAACAGATAAATAAAACTTGTGTGGGAATGAAATTAGACGACACCAACAAGCAGGTATTTATTATTGTATAGATAAGGAATTTATTTATAAAGCAGATAGTTTTTAATTCAGTTGATATCCCTATATATAATATTATAGATAATCACCCATAGATAGACTAAAAGCTGAGGGTTGCAGCCAATGAGGAGATCTTGTATGGTTCTCATAATACTGTAAAACTAGAGTAGGCTTGAGCCTGCACCAGGTGAATTATTCCCTCATGTTGGAGAGGCTACTAGAATGGTAGGCTAGAAGGCTAAGGAGTATGCCTACTACCATGGCTCTGTCGTACTGACTTTTTAGTTAATTACAGAAGGGATGTGGACATAGCTTCACATTTCTTCTGACTGATTCGTGGTTGGTTCTCAAACTCGACTATCATGGAGAGAATTGATATCTATGTTCCTGATGATTATCTCCATCACTAACGTCATAAACTGTCCCGGCCTGCAGGATTAACGTGCCGATGGTCGTGCCGGTGGGGAGAGCTATCTAATTGTAAAATAGATTATCTTTGGATATTTACATTTTTTAAATCAGTGAAGCAGAGTTTAAACGGCAAGCTTTGTTGCGGCTTGTATAAAACGTTTTTATGTCTTTGTTTGTTTCCTTTACTTACACTGATTATTAATGTTTGATAAAGCAATATTCTAGCACCGTGGTGATCACGGTTAAGACAAATAACATCGACTATTGTTTATATATTACCATTCTCCCTGAGCAGTGCCTCCGCCGTGAAGAGTGGTACCCTGAGCATGTCGCTGGTGTCCACCAGCAGCCTATCCTTGGCCTCGCGCAGCTCCTGGGGGCGCAGGCCCTCGTGCGAGCAAGGCCCCGCGCCCTCGGGCCCCAGCACCTCCTCCACCTCCTGCTCGCCCAGCTCCCCGGATGTCCAGCCCCAGCGGGGAGAGCACCAGTCTACCGGCTCTTCGGACTGGAAAATAGTCCATTATTGAAACAATATTGATACCATTCAAACATTGAATATACATTGATTAACTATGTCTAACTACATTTCATGACATAACAGAAAAGTTATAAATGTTTTTAATAAAAGTAAAGAAAAGTGAAGGAAATTAAATAAAAGTGAAGGAAGACGAAGGAAAGTAGAGCAAAGGGGAGAAAACAAAGAAAAATTAAGAAAAGTTTATAAAAGTGGAGAGAAGTTGAATAGTGAACAAAATTAAAGACAAGTAATGAAAAAATAAGAAAGTACAGAAACGTGGAGAAAATGGAAGAAAAGTGAATTTCAGTGAAAAAAGTAAAGAACTAGATAATCTAGAAGTCTGAATAGGGTTAGGTAGCATCTTGCGACTGTTGAAGAATCTGCTAGCCCTGCATAAAACATCCAGCCTCTAGGAGGCCAAATTTACTAAGAGCCAGTTATTACACAGAACTTGTACAACATCAAATTTCGAATATAATTTTCAAGTTTAGTGAAAGTTCCATTCACGTTCTGTTATTATTTCAGTTATATAAAACAACTGGCTATAATTCATTTATTTAAGTCCCAAAGGGCTTTTACATGTTCGTACAGTACATTAGTTACATTTCGTTGGTAGTAATTTTTTTTTTGTATATTTGTTGGTAAAAAATACAAAAACACAGGTAACAAAAACACAGGTAACAAAAATACAGGAACAATAATTGAAAAATACAGCGATTGGATAGGTTTACAAATATACAAGATCAGTTTAGGAACAGTCTAGGAAAAAATATTTTACATCCACTAAACTCACCAAGTTGATATTAATTGTTGATATTAAATATATCCACAGCACCTAAGTATTGATTTCCCATTGTGTGAAATCGTTGTATCGGAGAGTGGGAAATGTAGTTACTCTTATAAATGCTGCTGTAGAATAGTGTATTTTGTCGCGTTGTTACTATGGGTATTCTTAAGTTTATGAGTTGCAGGATTTCGCAACAGTCGAATTTAGTGTTAAGTATTTTGAGTAAAAAGGTTTAGTCATTTATTTTACGTCTGTCTTCTAATGTATGTATTTTCAGAATATTTAATAAGAAATTATATTTTAAGTCTTCTAGTGGGATATTTAGTTGAAAATTTATAAATCGCAGAATTTTTTTTGTATTTGCTCAATGTTATTTATAACAAAAGTCAAAACATGGCTGAGAGATCAAAGTAATAATCAACTTACAAACATTATGAAGACGATGTAAAGACAATTCAAAACTAAATACAAAAGTTTAAAAAAACTACAGGCCGCCTCAGAACAGGAAACCCTAGTGAGGAGGACTGTGAAAAAAGACAAAAAATTTATACTTAGTCATGAAAAAAAACCTAACCTAACCTAACTTAGTTAACATAGTTTTTTCTTCACTTTTAATAGTATTCTGACTAGTTCGGTTACCGAATGTATTCATCTTGAACAAGTATTGAGCATTAAGTTAAACAGTATCACTCACAAAAAGCATAGCCCTCTCGAGAAGTGCCGCCAGCCTGGCGTGCCCATTGTCCAGTGCGCGTCGTGCCGGCGTGCGCGCGTGTGCATCTCGTGCTAGAGATCGTGCTCCGGCCGCCAACAGCAGGCGTGCACTCCCAGCCAGACCCGCGCTGGCGGCAAGGTGAAGGGCGGTGTTTCCTTCCTGTAATAATTATCAATAAATAATGATAATGTAAATCGAGCAAACACTGTGCGATTTTGGCGATATAAACAGTTATAGTACATTTTTACAATTGGGTTGCAGCTTTTTGCCACTATTTACGAAAATATATTTTTTCTCCTGATAAGATCTTTGATCTCTTCGGGAATTCCGTGACGACTTGAGTCATTGGGTATTACAACAGATGCCTCGTTGATGGTGACTTAGCTGGTGACTTGAACGCGAAACACAGCTCCTGGCATAGTCGTTATGATAATCAAATAGGTAGATATCTCGCTAATTACGCTCTCTCCAATCCAATCATCGTAGATGCTCTGGATATCCACACTCTACATTACCACGCCCGATGTTATCGGTATAGTAATTATTAAAGATTCAAGCCTTTTACACTCCATACCAGTACTAAACGATCTCGCAACTGATCAAATTATATTATCTATTTACTAACAGGGTTTAAATATTCTGGTCGCTCAAAAGCCAACGTCCTACCAAACTCAAATGGCATAAACTTAACGAGCTATTTATTATATACCAACACAACAGTGTCACGCATTTTACGCAGGAATACATTATAGAGAATTTTATTGGAGCACAAAACTATAGGTTAAATTTTGTTGATATTCCCTACTTGCTACGTTAGCTTGGGCCGTACATTAATACAACAAAATCACCTATTTACAGTATCGATAAATCTTTTATCGATCGACAGTACTGGATACCCTGATAGATTTAAATGAATAAATTACTCTATCAACAGCATCCAGCGTGACTCCTTCCCTCTCCCCGACTTTGGAGGTGGTGTAGCCCCTCCACTGCAGCAGCAGTGCCACGCAGGCCGCGCGTCTCTCCTGAGCGGACACTGCCAGGGCAGGGGGCGTGGGTCCCACGGGCGGGGCGCTCCCGGGGGCTGCGCACACGGCCGGGGCGGAGCCTCTGGGACCTGAAACACAGCCGGCCCTCACTGTAGTGAAGGGTGGAAATGTGATGGTTATGAAGTGGGTTGAAAGCGAATATGAATGGTATATATATATATTTTTTTTTTATTTTTTTATTAGGACCATTAAAATAGGTGAATGCCTGTATTATAGTAGAAACGTAATAAAAATAGGAAAAAATCATTTAAAATCAAAACTAACATTAATAACAGCAAAAAAGAAGTTAATATTTTTTTATAAGAACAAATTTAAAAAAAAAACAAACAATAATTAACAAGCGACGGTAAACTACTCCTTTCGAGCGACAGCTAGGTACCCAAATTTGGGTATGTGATTTTATGATTAAAAATTAATTATAAATTTAACAATTTTTTTTAATTATGTATATACTTTGAAATTGGGAGTCAGATCCGCCACCCCGGGAACCATTTATTGGCTATCCAACACCTCTCCCATAGGTGCACCACAGTGGGAGGGGTGAATTCATACGTCCGGAACTCCTGGATCTAGTGACCCTCAGATTACTACCCATCCCTCATATCTTTTTCGTTCCCTTTTTTCCATTCTCTTTTTCCTTTCCCTTAAAAGACCCTCCACACAGCATCACCAAAGATGGCATGGGTCCCCAGGGAAATTGTTTTCCTCAGGACCTCTTGTGTGGAGCTAATGTAAAAAAAGTCTTAACCCTAGCGAGGTTGATTATTATGTGAAAAATTATCACGATTTTCACAGGGGTATAATGATATTCGCTATTACCTGTGAGTCGTATACAACTGACTGATATGTGATTGGTAGTGGGCGGAAAAATGTTCCCCGAGCATGCGCTGTGCAGTACCGTCTCATCGAAGGAATTCCTCTTGTTGGGATCCCCACCTAGATCTGTCAGGAAGGTCCGCAGCAGGTGCTTCATCCCTGGAACATAAGCAATAACAAAAACTCAGTTTTGATAACCTGGCAGAAAACTGATCATTTGGAAGTTCGTGGGGCTAAAGGTAGGAGATTGGAAAGGTGAAGGTTGGTAAGTCTAGGAGTGATTAATTATTCATTGGGGTTTCGAGAGAGTGGTGGACACCACGACGTTGTTATTGAGTACTAAACCCTCAGGCTAATTTTTTCACTTTTGGTAACAACTCATAGAAATCCTTGTGTCTCCCTCACTACCATAGTGAGAAATATGATATAAACGGTGTTAGGAAAAGAAAACATCGGCTTTATACACAAATCTTAAAATTAACCGCAAATAATGATAATGTACAATGAAACCAAAGATTTCGAACGTAATTTGAAAAAAAAATGAAACAGGGGAATTTATTATTCATTACTTTCATTTACGAAACTGTATAAAAGTAAGGTGACGATAACTTTGTCTAATATAATATTTTTGCGTTTTTATTTTTTTCTTTATCAGTAATTTTAGTTAGAAAAAAAGTAAAGTGAGCCATTTTAAAACTTTTTATGTTTGCATTCAAAATATTTACATTTTGTTTTGAAGAGTTTTAATTTTCAATGTACTATCGTTACTTAAATTTTAATTTTTATGCTACCGGTTTCGACACATCCGTATCATTCACTAGCAAACTTAAAACTAAACTTAAAATTTAAAACAAGAAACTAAACTCAAAACTGCTAAAACTCAAAACTAAACTTAAAATTTTAAATTTTAAGTTTAGTTTTAAGTTTGCTAGTGAATGACACGGATGTGTCGAAACCGGTAGCATAAAAATTAAAATTTAAGTAACGATAGTACATTGAAAATTAAAACTCTTCAAAACAAAATGTCTACAAATTGTTACATAGTTAATGCCCAAGAAATACAAAAAACAAAATATTTACATTTCGAAAATTACATGTCTATTTCGAATTATCTTGAAAGCATATTTTATCACCTTTTAAAATATT
Organism: Limnephilus auricula; assembly: GCA_951813805.1. Taxonomy (NCBI): domain Eukaryota; kingdom Metazoa; phylum Arthropoda; class Insecta; order Trichoptera; family Limnephilidae; genus Limnephilus; species Limnephilus auricula. Next base: position 11,702,251 of record OX638412.1, on the reverse strand, counting down.
CTATTCTTTAATCAGTGCAAAATTCATTGGTTAAATTATTACCTAAAAAAAAATTATACAAAGAAAGGCATAATATTCCAAACTTTTATCAGAGTCTCAAAATTCTTTCAGTGAGAGCAATTCTGTGGTAAATTATATTTCAGCACATAAATAACCCTTTATATATATAAACAGGCAACACAACCATAATACTAGTTTTAACTTTAATGAAGGACTAATTGTACCTAAGCATACAAATAAATATGGACAAAAATCGTTAAATTACATAATTCCCAGTTGTTTAAATATGTTACCTGCTGAAATTAAAAACTGTGCCCAAAACAAGCAATTGGTGAATTTACTGAAGACTTGTCTTACGGAAAGAATTAATTTGTATTAGTTTACAATGACATATTATTCCAAATACTTTAAAATTGTTATTTATGTTTTCATAATTTTTCTTTTATCTATATTTCTGTAAAAAGTTCAATTTTATTTTATATATATAATCGTAAAAATTTAACTATTAAATCACTATAATAAGATCTTTAATGTAAAGAACTCGTTAGACAAAATACTAAAAAGTAGTTTATCGGGACTTTTTTTTATATTTGTAAAGTGTATAAAATAAATAAATAAAAAATAAGAGATTTTATAGCAAATAAGAAATATTTTGACTTCTTGGCAAAATATACCGAGGACTGAGGGTTTTTTTTGTTTGTTAATTGTCTTAATAAAAAGGTGACTTACCGTGTCTCGCAGCATAATGCATGGCTGTGTTGTGATGTCTGCTTTCCCCATAGCTAAGATTTGGATCAAAGCTTTTTTTAAGAATAGAAGAACTCTGATATATTTGCATTGCCGCATATTCGTCTCCATTTTGAACATATTTCTTAAATTTGGATGACGTGCTTCCCATTTCTAACAATTAAATATCTCCTCTTCTCAAAAAGTTAATCATATAATAATAAATATTATGCTTTATTATTTTAATTTGTGCTTGTGTTAATAATGTCTACTTTAGATTTTTGTCCATAGTCTTTAATAGATATTCTTTCTATTTTATTAATATTTTTGTTTTATGAGAAGACCTCTTTTGATCACAAGGTTTATCTTTGGCAAGCTATTTAGCTATTATATTTTACAGTTGTGCATGGTTATTCTGAAAAAGATAATTAAATAATTCAATGAAATATATTTCATAAATATTATACTTGCTCAACCAAATCAACCAAGGCCGGGATAATGAAACAAGTTGGCCTGTTGTTTGTATATGAACCTTATGTATAGGGTATTATAGGAAGTATTTGACTTACTTTAACCATTCATTCCTGCCATAATTTGGAGTAAAAAATGCAAATAAAATGTTGGTCTCTGGGAACTTTTTTTTTTTTGTCAATTTTTTAATTGTTTATAATAACAGTTTAGGTCTGATCGCTGAAAAGATCATCCCTAAAAATGTGATATACAGGTACCGATTTGAAAAAAAATAATGTTTACAATTTAGATAAGTCCTTTCGATATCGATGAAATGGTTTATCTGTTATAGAAAGCATTTCGATATTGGAAATTGTTTTATCGTTTACAAAAAAAAAGGAAAAATTGAGCTTACTGTTGGCATACTGTCACGCCCAGAACACACTTCTATCGGATTATCTCTTCAGTGATCTCGCTAATGCTGCAATGTCCTAAATTAATAATACTATAAAGAGCAGGGGTCCGAGTTTTGATCCCTGGGGAATTCCGGAAATGTATCTAACACGGTCTATCTTATTTATTCAGTGAGTATGGTTATTTTAGGTTAGGTTATATATATTATGTTTTTCATGCAAAAAAAATTGTACAGTAAATAATTTTTTGTTTTTCACCCGTCATGCTAGAGATGTAATGTCAAATTATGTAATGCAATGTTAAATCTAAATCTATAATATTGGGTTAGGTTAGGTGTGATGTATAGCAGGGGCGGTTCGTGAGTTTTCAGTGAGCTAGAGTTTAAAAAAAGATTGAAAAAAACGAGGTTACTGATGTTAATGTAGCTGAAAATAAATTTTAATTTTTATCAAAATTTTTACTTTTTTATGAAGATCTTTCAGTTTATGGATACGGCGCATCCCCAAACTGAAAGAATCCTAAAGATCTTCATATAAAAAGTTGAAATTTTGAAAAAAAATAAAAATTATTTTCAGCTACAAAAACGTAACGTCGTTTTTTTTCAATCTTAGCATTCTAGCTCACTGAAAACTCACGGACCTCCACTGGTGTATAGGTTATTCGTATAGTTTCAACAACCTTCGACCGATGTCGTTAATATAGTTAGTTATACGCAACAGATATCAGTTAAGTAGTACTTTAGAAGAGTATCATTTATCGTGTCTAATGTACGAAGGGTTATGGTAGAAGCTGAAGACATATGGTAGACGGCTGGACCTCAACAGTGTCGCGAGTCCAGCCGCAGAATAACTTAGGCGCTCCTATATAAAGGACGTCTGGTCCAGTTAAATATTAATTTTCAACATTACGATAAACTTAAATAAAGCAAATTGTAATCTAAACGAAGCTTGATGTTATTTGGAAGTTTCTTTTGGCAATTCAAGAAATCCTAATCCCAGGAAATTAAGAACACTACTAAGTTAGGATATATTAGGTGAGGTTGGGTTAGCCTATGTTGGGTTAGTTTAGGTTAGGTTAGGGTTAAGTAATATTACTTAAAGGATAACAGCCTGAAACACTCATCCACATTGAAACCATATTCCGAGAAAAGATACATGCCGCCCAGGTGATCTCCAGATGTCCGGTCAGGTGCTCTTAATCCACTGAGCTACGACGGGTTACCTCTTACCCGCCAAATGAATTTTTTTTTTTTCATTTGGCAGGTAAGGGGTAACCCACCGTAGCTCAGTGGATTAAGAGCACCTGACGGGACATCAGAAGGTCACGGGTTCGAGTCCCGTCGGCGGCATGTATCTTTTCTCGGAAAATGATTTCAATGTGGATGAGTGTTTCAGGCTGATAATTATTGCTTATAATAATTGTTACCCTTTGTGCTATGGATAAAATCTTGTCTTAATCAATTAAAAATAATCAATATTACTTAAGGTTAGGTAACCATGATGATTATGGTTAACACATAAGAAAGTATACAATGTAAACATACCTTTTAGATGATGAATGCGTATAGTTAATTTGTTAGTTAGAGTCTCTCTTATTGTGCGATGTGTGGTATATAATATAGTATATAGATGGGGAGGTGATCTGTTTAGAATCTGTGGGAGTTGCTCGGGCTTGACTTTCCCTGTCATGACCCGCTGCGGCCTATGTTCGGGTCACAACACCGAGCCATCACCTGGAAAACAACATACATACATTAATACACATTAATTAAAGAAATTTCATCTATTCACAAAAACCCCTTCAATTTCAATAAACATCTTGATATGGCACATCTTATAAATTCGGTCGAGTGATTCGACCCACCTATGAGTAATTTCATAACCATACCCCCCCATCTGATTCCATCGCCTCGCTTCGAAAGCATAATATCTTGAGAGACAAATTTGGTCCTTGCAGACCAAGAAAAGATAAAATGCGATCCTTTGACTGCGAAATAATTTCAAATAAATAAACTTTCTTTATGATAAATGTTTTCGTAACCCAATGTTTGGAATCAATAATTTTGGTTTCTGTGTCATTTTTAACATCCTCACGCCCTATCTGGACTATATTGGTCGATACTTTAAATACTTTACACGGAGCTAAACATAGAATATAGAAGAACACAAGAAATCCCATTTTGGACGTCTTTCGTCGTCCAAAAGTCTGACGATTGATTACAATCATAACATGCAGATCTGTGTCAACCATTATGAAATTCAAATGAGATGGTGATATACGATGTGAAGCAAGTGTAAGAGAGACAGAGAACGTGATAAATGGACTAGAACGAAAAGGCCAGTGTCTATATTGAATTCCATTGAAATCTGGAAGGTGTTCTTCTTTACTCTACGAGCTAAACATAAGAGGCTAGAATTTTCACCACACGTGGAACGTTTACGTATTTCATTGTCTGTCATTCTGTCCCGCTCAAAATAAGCTCACACACACTTATGATACATGCGAATGCCAAAGGTGCGAATGGGACAACTGCCGTAAACTCTCATATTTACCTATAGAAATCGCTTTAAAAGGTGTTTCGCGAGAAAACATTTTTCTACACCCAAACTTTCACGAAATTGTAATTTAAATACTTAAATATGTTCTTGAAAAAAGAAGCTATGTCGGTATGTTTTTATAATTTTTTATGAGAATTGAGTTAGCAGGACTTTTTCCTTAAATAATATTTTCGATAAATTATACATATTTTACAGTGAATGTTTACGTTAATACGAAACGCATCGAAAATTTAAAAACATATCGACATAGCTTTCACCTCTAGAAGGCGGTATAATGCATTTCGTGCAATTTTGGATGTACAAGTGTTTTTTTCCCGGGCGTCTTTTTTGTATGGGCCGAAAAGCGAAGTCTATCATCTTAATAGTTCGTGGTATCCAGTATTAGACAGTTATTCCAAAAAAACAAAGTTTTTTGTGCGCTTACACAGTTAATAGTTTTAAAAAAAGTAGTTATATATCACCATGCATGGGGGTTGCTCATGGTAACGAAAGTTTCCGTTCGAAAATGAACCAAACGGAAGTCTCTCATTTAATCTCTGATAAATGATATATTTTTAATACTGATAAATAATATAATTACCGTATCACCTGCGTAACTGATCACTTTATAGTCAAAAGCTACAATTTTAATATTAGTAAGTCCATTTAGGTAATAAGAAATAAAAGAGGACCCAAGACGCTACCTTGAGGTCTTCCAAAGTCATCAGCAGCCTATCTAAAGACAATGGCCTATCCAAAACAATCCTGCTCGGGGTAATATTCCATTTCATGATTACTTAATTACCCCGTAACTCTTTTAGGTACTCGTGGTATGATTGAATTCACCTTGCCAAATTTACATTTATCCTCAAAAGTTGGTATTGATGTACATTTTGGACAAAACCGAACTAAGGAATATTAACAACACGCTTACAAAACACTCTCTTTAGGATGAATTGCCTATTTAAAAAGAAGGAATCGCTCACCTTTACTAAAAAACGTCGTCAATATTTTAATCAATTGGTAAACGGCCGTGTAAGTGAAAACCTTACTAATTAGAAACTGACAAAAATAGTTCGTGGAAAGATATATAATCGTACCCGCCCACGCTTTGCTGTGGCTAACGAAACACAACGCCATCTACTGGATGGTTACCTTACCTTACCAAGTGTTGTCAATAAATTAACTCACACCGCTATCTGTCAGAATCTTATAGAACTTACAAGTATTGAGGTCAATAATCGAGATAAAAACTACCCTATCTTTTAAGTTGGACCAAATTACACACAGTAAGCTAAATTTCTTCAAAGTCGGTTAAGTAGTTTCGGAGTTTACCTCGGACGAACATTGTGACGAGATTTTTATATAAAGAAGAAGAAGATATTGCTTATCCAGCCAAAGAGGGTTGTTCATTTGTTTTATAAACTGTTTTTAATACTTAATAATTTTACAACATTTCGTAATTTTTCCAAGGTTTTTTAAATGTATTTTATATTTCTTATTTTTGAAGATGTCATAAAAATTAATACAATTTAAAAAACTAGAGTAAATTACCTTTTAGATTTTTGTAGCTGAAATATACTTTAGTGTTTAAAAATAGCAATATTTTAAGCTCCAAACACGAAACAAGTTGAATAAACAAGCTTACCCAATTTTTTTTAAGCAAAATGTTTAGAAATTTCATAAAATTCAAAATTAAAAACACAGTTAGGGAATTTGCAACAAAACTATCTCTCCACTCTTCATCTCATTTACTTGGTGTCAAATTTCACTGACTACAGGCGCGCGGTTGGGAGCAGTTGGGACTCCACGATATCCACAATAAAAAAACTTCAAAATATGGTGGCGTGGCACTGTAGTGATAGAAATAAATACGAAAGTGTTGCCATTAACACATTGCAACCAATTGAACGAAATTGTATATATCAAAAGTGCAAGTATTGTATTTATGATTGCGTCAAAAGTCTATTGACTGCATTTCTCATGCAATCACCATGGTGCTTATTCAATTGAGAACAGAATAATATTATTATGTTGTTATTCCATTGTCACATCAGAGCATTGTCCTGCTATTTCTTCTACATTCAAAGAAATAGCACAATCTTTTTCATTTATCATTTTGTAAAATTTGTGTAGCCTTTTTTTAAATAAGTATTTAAATTTACTAGGACAAAATGTTTATGAAAGTTGTGATATTAAATTTTATTTATTTACTAGCTGATACCCGGTAAACAAAGACATTTTTAAACAATCTGATTTTGTGATTTCCTGAAACCCTTTGGAAATCAGAAGACAGCGCTGGTCGTAAGCTACGATTCGTTCAACAGGTTTACTAAATAATAAAAAATATGTATTTATATATTAGTTTAATCGTTAAAAAAGCTAGCATTAAAATCATTATCAATAATTCTATTATGTTATGCTTATTTATCAATATTATACATGCTTAAATATGTTGGGTTGTTGGCATTTCTAGAGACGTTCACAAATCCCGTAGAAAATTCAGAAAATTGATTGATTCAAATAATACGAATTTTTTTTTAAAATTGCAGTTTTATACACGTAGGGAATAAATCTAAAATTTTCTAAACATCTAAGATAATTTTTTCTTAACAAATTTATACAAAGGAAGAAAAAGTGTACCTAGTTGTAAGCAAACATAAAAATGTAATTTAATGGTATTATAAAAGCTTTAATTAGATAAAAATACTGTAATTTGAATTTTAAAAAATGTTTTTCCTTTATTACATAGTATTTAACAAATTTGTTGTTAAAATTATTTTAACCATATTTTTGTTTACTAAATATTAAAATTAATTTAAGATTTAACATTATTTTATCTTTTTAATTCATCATTTAAAAAACTTCGATAAACAATGAAATAGAATAATTTGAAACCCAGATTTCAATCATTGTGTGTTAACTAATTATGACATACAATTGTTGTAATATTGGGGCATATATCATGTTGTGACTTACGTGACATATTGCAAAAGGCATCCTTAACGACATATCCTTTGCCACATTTCAAACACAAATATATTCCGACATTTCCTCTCGAATTTCTGAAAACACTGATTCTGAAAGCCCGGCTGAAAATTTCTTATCGATCGGTCTCTGCGCGATGGTTGTTGACGTACGTTTCAAGATGCTATCTCCCTCTAACCAACATTAATGGGCGTGACGGGAGATGGGAAGCAGAAGACGAGTTGATCGGACGTTCATTAAAGGCGAGCATGCGCTGTGGGCGCGCGGGAAAATTTGAATGTATTTCGAAAAAAATCTAATTTCTTTATAGATATAACTTATACATCCTCTCAGTAGCAGAACTATACAAATGCGTTACATATTACCTAGGTACGTACGTGAGTACGGCACAAAAGTCCCAACTGCTCCCAGACTATGACATCCCCAATTGGGGTATGTTGAGAGGCTGAAGGTAGTGGGGAGGGGAAGGATTTTTTTTTTACATTTGCTCTACACAGGAGGCCCTGATGAAAATAATTCCTTTCAGGGCCTACATCGTCTAAGCTGTGTGAGGGGTCTTTTTGAGGAAATTTAAGATGAATAAAAGTTCTGGGAAGGAAAAGGTATGGAGGATGGGTAGGAATCTGGGGATCAGTGCGTGAATCCATCCCTCCCACTGCGGTGCAACATGATGTTCCGACAGAGACCTGCTACAAAGGTCAAAAGGTCTAACCTCAACCGTTTCTCTCCCGATCCGTCATACCTCAGTTGGTGGGCAGACGCATCCGCCGCCAAGACCCAGGAAAACATCACCTCATGAATCCGGGCACCTCTGCTAAGTAACCAAACGCATCGAATCATTTGGGGTGAGCTACGGCAGAATACGGTTACCAATAATTCCCCGTACCCACATCGGTCTACCAAATTGATGGTAAGAGGAACTTGGCTATTCAGATATGGTCACCAATCACGGCTAAAGCCATTTCAAGCAACGTTTCGATTCTGAATGGTGGTCTTTTACCAGGGCGATTCAGAAAATATCTAGATCTCTGGAAAGTGCCGCAAATATACTACATATTATTTTTAATTAATAAATTTTGAAGTACATGACACAAATTAATAAATAAATAAATACTTCTGCACCCCTGGATTTGAACACGCGGCCTCCGTATTCGTAGCCAAGGATCGTGACCAATTAACAACGGAGACCGTCAGAAACAAAACAAACAAACATTATCAAAAATCTAAATTCTGTCTTGAGTGGATTTTAGATTTCATTGTCCTGTCTGGGGCCTAGGAGTCGAAAGGTCTTTATGTAGATTGGTGACATCAGTTTTCTTTCCAATCTGTACAGATCACACTTCTTTGAATTATGTTTACAATGAAAAAACTCTCAACTGAAATAAAATTTTCTTCGCGTTTTCCTCATTGGTATTAAAAAGGCCATTTTATGAAATTTGTTTATTAAAGAAAATATTTTAACATGACTGCACAATTAATTTCCTACTTATATAAAATATGTTTATACTTCTGATACATTTTATAAAATTAAAAATAAACATTAAGGAACAAATTTTCTAAAAATAATATTGGCAGTGATTTGACCAGCTTTTGGTTCTTTATCAATTATCATAATAAATTTAATTTTTATTTAAACAACTCTCTTTTTATAATTTTGTATCAATCATCATCAATGTAATTTATCATTGAAGAAGAAGAAAACACTAATGATCTAAATTAAAATATTAAAAAGAGCAAGACACAGAAAAATAAAAGAGAGATTTTGGGTTCGAGTCCGTTGCGACCGTTATCTTTTATTTTTCTGTGTCTTGTTCTTTTTCATATTTAGGTTAAGATTATTAGTGTTATCTTCTTCTTCGATAATCTATTTATTTATTTATATTATCTGAGTTACAATAATTTTGAAAACTTTTACAAACACATGATATATGTATATATATATTTTTTAATTATTTAAAACCCATGCAGAAGAAATGTATTTTTTATACACTAGCTCCACACGAAAATATCCCTCAGGGTCAATGTCATCTTAGGGAATGTGTGGAGGGACTTTTTTATGAAAATGAAGGAGAGGAAGTTCTGGGGAGGAAAAGGGTATGTGGGGTGGGTAGGAATCTGGTGATATGTGTATCCGGTATATATATGGGTCCGAAAGTGACGGAACTATGAATCCACCCCTCCCCTTGCCGCACAAGTCAATGGGTAGAGAGAGTCCCACTGGAGAGACAAAAATGTCTCCCTCAATCAGTCTTTCCCGATCCAGCCCGCCGCGCTGTAGATGGGCAAACGCATCCGCCCCCAAGATCTAGACATATCTCACCCTCATGAACCCGGACACTCCTGCCAAGTCATCAAGCGTAGATAAACACTTGGGGTGACCTATGGCAGGGGTGTTGATTATCCAATAAATCGTTTCCGGGCCAGCGATACCATACCCGCCTCCAAAATTATGGTGCTTACATTGATTATTATTATTGAGGTATGTTATTATAGCCTTCTTATAACTATTTTCCGTGCAACTGAACACAATTTACTAAAAATAATAATACAAAAAATAATGCAGTAGTTTTTACATAATAGCTAAAAAATATTTTTTTTAGGAATGGCGTCTGGATGAAAGAGAATTATAGAGAACAAAATATAAATATATCAAAACTAGCTGACCCGCCTACACATTGCTGTGGCTAACGAAACACAACGCCATCTAAATAAGCTCGTGTTGTGTCAATAAATTAACTCACTCCGCCAACTGTCAGAAACTTATGGAACACACAAATAATTTCAAATCATTGTCCCATAACAAACATTTGATTCGCAGTAATAAACATTGAGGTCAATAATCGAAAAAAAAATTATCCTACCTTTTAAGTTGGACCAAATTACACACAGTAAGCCAAATTTCATCACAATCGGTTAAGTAGTTTCGGAGTTTACCTTGGACTAACATCGTGACGGGAGATTTTTATATATATTAACGCAAATGTCTGTAATCCGTCATTGTATTCAATTCCTAGTAAATGTATGTAGTTCCTAAAATCGCCCGGAAATGTGTGAAATAAATTATATTAGACACATTTCCTAGGAAATCTATGTTTTCTACAGAGCAATCGGAAATGTAAGACATTTAATATTAAAATAACTATAAAGGGGCGCTTTCTTTTGTATCACAAATCATGTTACACAAACCTAGCGTAGTCGCTAAACTACTTGAAAACTGGGATGTTTGTCTTGCCTTGACGCGAGCAGGCGCTATAAAGGGGGCACTTTTTTTGTATCACAAAGTATGTTAATTCAAGTAATAATTAAGTTAATGAAAGTTTAACTTTATAAGAATATAACAAATAAAACAACGTGTTTTATTACAGAAAACATTCTTTTTATACATTTCCTAATACGATATTGGAATTATATACATTTCCTAGGAAATGTATATATTTCCCAGGATATGTATGAATTAAATAATTTTTTATTCATTTCCTAAATAGCTTCGGAATTGTATACATTTCCTAGGAGTTGTATACAATTCCTAGATTTCATAAATTTCCGGTAACATAATATATAAAGAAGAAAAGATATATTGAAAATCAAGGAGGGATAGGACTAACAGAACTCTACCACGGAAACACACACAGCTATAAATAATTGTAAGTTCACCTTAATATTAACGAAAAAGTCGTTAATATTAAAGTGAAATTTCTGTTGGAGGTTAATGGCAAGAGACCAATAATTTATTATTAACTCATTTGGTTTCCGCTAATTTTGACTCATCCCCTTTTTTCTTCCACTCATAAAAATGTCATCTGATCTAAAAGTTGCCACTGGTTCGTTGCCTACTTTCCAGGTCCCTTGTTATTGGCCTGGACGTTGTAGGCTCTGTAGGCGCTGGCTGCCGTATCGTAGGCGTAAGAGCAGTCAGGGCACAGCCCTGCGGAGCCCTGGGCGCCTCGGGGTCCCGGGTTACCTAGAAAGAATAATAAAATTATTTCAAGTGATGTTTTTATCCTCTGCGGAGTGTCCATTGAAAATCCATTCAGTAGTTTTGCGTGAAAGAGTAACAAACACACATACATCCATATAAACGTTCGCGTTTATAATATTAGTAAGATTATTGTTACATTGACCTGCTGACAAACTTCTTTGGCAGTTTAGCGAGTGTTCGAAATAAAGAATAAAAAAATAATAAATAATAATAAAAATTTTGAGGAAGGAACTTGTAAAATAATAACGCATCTTCAGGAAACTTAAAAGGACTTGTATTTTTATTTGCTCTATTCCCAATTACATTGTGAATATCAGGAAGCCCAAAATACCCGAGACAGACCAAGGAGTTTATTTGTTTACTTGTCAAGAAGCTATTGTTGAGAGAGAAATAAAACTTAAAAAAACAGGCTATTTAAAAGATACTCCTTGCCCTGAGGGGAATTTGCCCTTACTGACATCTATGGATAATTCTTCCAACTAATTATTCTAGTTCTCACAAAAAACATACAAAATCTATTTGGAGAGGTGTGAGTCCTCGCAACTATTTAATCTAATTATAATTTATTTATATAAAATTATACAATAACGTTGAAAAATAATGTTAAAAGCCCTGTAGGTTTGAGAAGAAAAGCCTAGCTCAAAATGAAGAAACCAGTTTACTATGTTTATTATTAATAAATCTCAAAATGTATACGGAGATAGAACAAAAATGCATAAAATTCCGGAAATATTTAATGCATTACCTGAAAATATCAAAAATGAGAAATCTTATTCAAAAATCAAAACAAAAGTTAAATCTTTCTACCTCCGAAGAACATGAAATCAAATAATATAGTTCCTTTCTATTTTTTTTTTCTCGCCTTATGTTTGTACTGTGTAAAATATTTTTACTACAACGCAATTCATAACCATTATAATAATTAGTTTGTCGTAATAATTAGTATTTAAGTATTATATTTAGTATTTACTATGTAAAACTGAAAAGTATACTGTATTAAATAATTAGAAAAATAAATGAGAGATTTCTTACAATCAAACTGATTGATCAGTTTCGTAAGATTTGTAAAATAAAATATTGTAAAATTAAAACTGAATAAACATATTTAAAAAAAAAAAAAAAAAAAAGTAATTGCAAATTGAAAATGAATCCAGTAAAATTTACCCACATATTATAATGCCCACGCACAGGCTTCGCCTTTGTGGATTTTTTTTTGTTACTCTCTTCATTTACGTTATTATGTATGTACCTACCTGTAAATGTATGTATCAAAAAAAAATTGTTATTTTTTTTTTTTTTTTAAATGTATGTTTACTTAAAAAGTGAAGTCCCCAGTGGAAGCAACCCAGAGACAGATCAGGCCCCCTAGCACACTCGATCGGTAAATAGGATAGGATGACGATTGATAGGATAACTTTCGGTAACTTATCATCGTTACCTAGCATGACTGCAAATTGCCAACGAATAAGTGACAGTTCACAGTGACTTTCTCTTCTTCTCGTGCCCTGTCCGTTCAACGTAAGTACGTCTTTCGTGAAGAAGGTCCAATTCTACATTGGAATGTACATAGTTAAATGAAGAATATATGTTATATTACCTGGTCTTCCTGACTCTCCCTTGTCTCCAGCTCGCCCTGGCAGTCCTAAACCTTCCGGCCCTGGTGCTCCTAAAAAAATATACATATTAAAAATATCTATTAAGAGGAAACCGAGCAACGTTTTGTCCATTCAATCCTGTTCCCCAATTCCTCTCTGGAGTTTGACACTAGTGCAAATATTTTTTTTATATAATATAGATATCGACCACTAGCGTATTGGTACATTTTTCTTTTGGTAAAAGTTATTTCCTATGGGAGTTAGGACCTTTAAAAAGTCGTTTGGTTTGAACACCATCAACAGACGTTCAGTATACAAACTAGACAATGCAATTTTATAAAGCAAAAGGTACAGACTTTTCTACTAAAACAGTTAGCAAAAAAAATTTAAATCGATTCACTTTTGGAGGACAAAGAGATTTTGTGTAGGGGACATACATTAATTACGTGCGCTGTTTTTTCAGATTTAGGAAATGAAATTAAAAGAATTTGGCTTTCTCAGATTATAAAAACATTACCATTTGTTATTTCGGCTACTGGCATTATACCTAGCTACCTCATTAAAAATTTAGGCATATTAGATTTGTCAAAGAATTTGTATATAAAAATGCAAAAATCAGTCATTTTAAATACATGTAGGATTACGAAAGATTTTTTAAATATTTATATTGAGGGATCTGTAGGATTTATCGGTCAAATTAGGGATTCCACAGAGCCCAACCCTCTGATATGAAAATATCTGGAGTCGGTGAATTATTTTCCCATTTAATAGTTTGGTAGATTAACGTGTTGTTCTTGTATTGTTTTGTATTAATTATACTTATATAATACACTTGCATAAAGTGGATTTACTAGATGATCATTTATATGGAAAAGTGTATGAAAGGGTTTAGTTTTTCCTATGGGAAAAACTAAACCCGGACCTGTAAATCTGGTGCGTAAAATAAATACAAAGTTGAGGTGAGATTTTTATCGACTCCCCCCCCCCCCCTCTCCATCCCCCCCCTAACCCCTTCACACGGTATAATGAGATTTGGTGAGATTTTACTGGACCCCCCCCCATTTTTTTCTCACGTAATTAATGTATGCCCCCTTAGTATTCGGGGAGGTAAC